>CM060981.1:172092651-173292651 GCA_030765065.1 Deroplatys truncata
AAAACTTATTTAATATATTTAAATAATAACAGCAGAATGTCATCCTCCGTGGTGTAGTGGTTACCATGCTAGCTTCTAGCTCCCGAGGTTGTGGGTTCAAATTCAGCGGAGGGCAATGGATTTTTTGAGGCGTAAAAATCCTTAGCATGGCTTCCTTCAGAAGGGAAGTAAAGCCGGTGGTACCATGACGTAGATTTACGGCACGTAAAAGAACCTCAAGCCTGATAAAGAGGCCTCTGAGCAAAATTACTGGTCTTTGATGCCCAATATAGAATGGGACACTAAGAACCACAGCAGTTAGAGTCCATAAATAAAACTCAATTTAACTGAGCAGAAGATAACAATAGGTTTTCCCTTATGCTAGGAAGACATGTCAGATAACATTAAGCTCTATGGACCCCTGGTTCATGAGTTATCATTCCTTCCATTTGATATCAACTGCTGCTTGAACAGACAAAATTTGGCTTACTATGAGTAAAAAGCTTGGATCTCATTAAAATATAAACATGTTGATGCAAATATGGTATTAACTATTTTTAAAATATTCACTATTTTTGTTTAAATTTTTCCATCTATTCAGTAAATCTATTCAATGTTAAGTGATTCTTTTCTTTGTCATCCAGTGTTTACAACATTATGACTAGCATTACACTGGCTTTTTAAATATTTTGAATGTTGTTTCAACCTTCTGCATATCTGCAACAAAATATGCATTACATTAGTGTCTGGTTTAAACAATTTTTCATGAATATTTGTCATGGTTAACTGAAGGTAGATATTGAAATAAGCTTTTCTGTAATTCTAAGATCAAATATGAAATTAAATGACGAATACAGAATGTCATCTGATTGCTGTATTTAAGACTTTTTCATGTATTAAAATTGAGAACAACATTACAACCAAAATAAAATGGAAAAATTATAAATGCTTAGCTTTGTTTTAACAGCTATTCTGATACAACACTGGAACAGGGCAATGTCTCTGAAAAGCACTTTCTGAGCATAAGAACTTTCAATTATCCAGTAATTCACTAGAGGCTTGGATACTAACTTAAGTACCACTGAACCTTCAACTTTTTTAATTGTTCAACTCATTTTGACAGATTTCACATTGTAGCAAGTCAAAACGGCATGCATCCTATGCTAGCAACCAAGTTAGTTTCTCTGATTTAGTTCAGGCCAAAATAAAACCACTAGAAAATTATTCTGAAGCAGGAGCTCTCAACGTTTTCCAGTGACATACTATACATTCTACACAGGGTATTCAATGTACCAGTAGGCAAATTTTATGAGGAAAATGCGTGATTTTATGTTAAGTCAAAATATGAATTTTTGTACATTTATAATAATACTGATTTATTTAGTTACTTCTTGTTGCAATATTTAGAATTAGATATTTAATAAGTTCAAAATATTAAAAAGACTAACAGGAACTAAATGGGACAGCTTTAGAAAACTACTAAATATGATGTACAACACATATATAAAATACTTAAAATACAGTGATGATGTATTAATAACATCTGAGTCTTATAAAAAAAGAACTAGAGATACAGTCCATTTGCATTCTTTTCAACCAGGAAGTAGGGGAAGGGAGGAGAGGACACATTTGTAGAGCTAGATGACCTGTTCCCTTCCTTCCAGACCCAGCCAAAAGGAATGCGAATGGACTGTAGCTCAAAACCAGGTATTATGCTTAATAACAGGTGCAGTTAAAATCACCCCAACAGAAACACTTCTCTTTGCAACATCTAATAAGCCAGTAAACTTAGAACTTGAAGAACAAACTCTAATAACTTATGAAAAACTTATAAGAATTTCAAATTTTCATAAACTGGACAAACATCAGGATGTTAAATTTACACTAAAAACCGAAAACAGACCAGTAATTTTGCTCAGAGGCCTCTTTATCAGGCTTGAGGTTCTTTTACATGCCGTAAATCTATGTCACTGTAACCCTGGCTTTACTTCCCTTCCGAAGGAAGCCATGCTAAGGATTTTTATGCCTCAAAAAATCCATTGCCCTCCGCTGGATTTGAACCCACGACCTTGGGAACTAGAAGCTAGCATGGTAACCACTACACCACGGAGGACGACATTCTGCTCAGTTATTATTTAAATATATTAAATAAGTTTTCTATTCCAACTGTAAGTAGAAAGTTTATTGATTTTTTTTCTTAATTTTTTAATCAACAACTCCATTGCAACTGCTGCAATCTAACTCCAAAGAGTATATAATCAAAGGAGAACATTTAATTCATAACATTGATATAATGTAAACTTCTTTAGATTGTCCATGCTGGTATCACCACCACATTACTCCTCTGCCATTAAGGAAGTAGCGTTTAGATATCACATAATAAGTAAAATTAAGTTAAAAATCATACAGTATAAAATACATTTACAATACCTGAAAAAACAATAACATTTTTAAATGGTATAACACACTTTATGAAAATCATTGGAAACTGCAATGTTGATAGTCAGAATATTTGTCAGGAAACCTTACTACTCTGTCTTTCCTTGTAGTTTTCATTTGTACAGTTTTTTTTGCGATTCCCTGCTGCCATCCAACCAGTGCTCTGCTGATCAGGTATAGATGGAATCATTGTAGATGTTATTGTTGTCTCTTCATCGGCTAGTAGATAGGCAGGCTTCAGTCTGTCAATAGAAACATTGTCTTTGCCTTTAATATTTATTGTGAAATATTTTTCTTCTCTTTTCACTACTAAATATAGTCCTACATACGGAGATTCTAGAGTCTTTTTGACCCTGTCCTTTCTGAGGAACACATGTAAAGAAGAATGAAGATCTTTATGGACAAAAACGTTTTGATGAATCTTTGTGAATTGAAGTAGGCTTCAGATGTCTAATCTATTTCAAAGTTGTGATACTAATTGTGTGTGGATTTACATCTGGTCTTGTAGATTGCTCAAAAAATTCTCCAGAAAGTCTAATTGTTGTTCCATATATCATTTTAGCAACTGAATATTTAGTAATTTCTCAAACAACTGTCCGTAATCCTAGAAGAACTGTTGGCAAACTCTCTGTCCACTTAATATTGTTGTGAGTTCTGCTGTCTTAAGTGTTCTGTGTAATTGTTCTATTTTCCCATTTGATTGCGGGTGATAAGGAGTGGTATGTTGAACTTTTGCACCACAGAGCATTGCTAAGTTTCTAAATAATTCCGATTCAAACTGTTTTCCTGGATCAGTTATAATTGAAGTAGGTATTCCAAATCAAGTAATCCAGTTGTCATAAAAAACTTGTGCTACTGTATGAACTGTATATTGCACAAAGGTACAACTTCTATCCATCCGCTGAAACGATCAATGCAAGTTAGACAGTCATTGCCCTCTGAAGGTGGTAATTGTCCAATGATGTCTATATGCTCTACGCAGAATCTGTCATCTGATTGCTTGAATTCCCCAAATTTTGATTTTGTATGTCTTGTCACTTTGTTCAGCTGACAATTAATACAAGTTTGTGTCCATTTGTGAATGTTGTTTCTCATTCCTGGCCATATGAACATGGAAGTAATGTGTTCAACTATGCTTTAACTCCTGGGTGTGTAGGTTATGAAAATGGTGGAAAATCTTTTGGTTTAGGAATAAAAGGTCGAATATTGTGATTGGAAGTGTCACACCATAACAAATCTTTTGTTCCTAGTTGGCATTGTTTGAAATATAACAAGGTGTTATGCTGACGTAACTCAAGTTCTTTATCATTCTCTTGACATCTCGCAATATCTGCATAATTATGCACATTAATAATCTCCTGCAGCCTTGATAATGCATCAGCTACCACATTGTCTTGACCACTTACATGTTTTATATCAGTTGTGAATTGAAAAATGTACTGTAGATGTCGTAATTGGCTTGGTGAAGCTTTCTTGTTCTTCTGGTGAAATGCATATGTAATTAGTTTGTGGTCTGTGAAAACTGTGAAATTTCTTCCTTCAACATAATATTTGAACTGTTTAATTGCCAAATAAATTACTAGTAATTCTTTGTCATAGCACTGTAGTTCCTCTGAGCATCATTAAGTTCTTTGAAATAGAATGCAATTGGCTTCCAATCATCATCTTCCTGTTGTAATACTGCTCCTATGGCTTGATCTAAGCATCCGTGAAAAATGCTATGGGTAAATCTGGATTGGAAAAGTTTAACAGTGTAGTGTGCATTAGATCTTCTTTGCACTTCTCAAACTGATTTCTGGCTTTATTAGTCCAACTAATTTTTCTTCTATTGTTTTTCTTTGCACCTTTCAAATAATCATGTAGAATTGATTGTGCTTGTTGTGCATTCTTCAAATAGTAACGATAGAAATTAATTAATGCAAGAAAGGTTCAAAGCTCTTTTATTGTCTCTGGCAACTTGTAATCTTTAATGATCTGTATCATCTCAGGAAGAGGTATTGATCCATTGGTATGATTAAGTGTCCTAGATATTTTAACTCTTTTGCACCTAAAACATACTTAATAATGTTAATACTTAGTCTGTATTTAGCTAACCTATCCACAACCAGTTTTAAATGTTTTTGGTGTTCTTCTGATGTTGAAACTATTAATATATCATCCAGATATGCAAATACAAAATCTAATCCAAAAAGTACTTCGTTGATAAAACGCTGAAATGTTGCTGGTGCATTGCAGAGTCCAAAACTCATAACATTAAATTCAAACAACCCAAACTTTGTGATTATGACAGTTTTGGGTTTGTCTTCCTCTGCAATTGGAATTTGAAAATATGTTTTGACTGAATCTATTTTTGAAAATACATTAATACCTTTCAGGATATGGTGGAAATCTTCAATTCTAGGAATTGGATATGTCAGGAATTGCACGATTGTTTAATCTTCTGTAGTCGCCACATGGACGAAGAGTACCATTCTTCTTGTTCACCATGTGAAGTGGACTGGCCCATGGATTTTTTATGGTCTGATGATCCCATGTTCTAACAAAGTGAATTGCTGTTTAGCCTGTTGTAATCAATTATCTAGTTTTCTTGTGTTAGAGTAAATGGATGATCATGTGTGCTTATATGATGTCTGGTGTTATGAATGATCTTACTTGGCATTAGAGTTGGCGTCATGATTTCCAGATAAGATTTAAGCAAAGTGGTAAACTTAATATTTTTATTTATTGTGCTTAAAATGTAGTTATCTGATTCTGACATAATTTCACTTTTAATGCTAAGCTTGGTTATGCTGTCATTCAATCACTTCTTATGCACATCAATCCATAAATTAAATTTGTTCAGGAAATCTGCTCCTATAATTCCTTTGTCAATGTTAACTACAGTGAATGACCATTAAAAACTTCTACACTATCCAAAATCCAAGGTTAGGATTCTAATTCCATAAGTTGGTATTTCGGTTGCATTTGTCACATAAAGCTTATATGTAGAATCAATTTTATCACCTTTTTTTAGCAGGAATTATTGACACGTCTGCACCACTGTCAATAAGAAACAGTAGACTTGTTTTGCTATCATGAACAAATAATTGGTGTTTACGGCTACTTTCATTATTATCAACAGCCGAACTCACTGTTAATTCTGTTGTCAGTTGGAGTTTTCCTCACTTTTCCATGTGTATGGTTGTCTACATTTTTCTGGATAACATTTGGGTAATTTAAAATGGCAATAGCAGTATTTGCAATTAGAATAAAATCTTCGACTGCTTTGACTGGAATTACGGTTCCGGTGTGGACTTCTGCTGCAAGGACTTCGACTTCTACTGCAACACTTGTCTACCATCATAGCTGCGATTTGCTGTTCCAGATGAGAAATTTTACTTACTAATTCTTCAATCAAAATACTCTTTGCATCTTGATCTTCAGTATTGCACATCTCACTACTAGGATTCATCTCTAGCATTTTATCTGCCATGACTGCTACATGCTCAAGACATTCTTCTCTTACTATGAAGATTATTTTTTATGGAATCTGGAAGTTTTTCGGGCCACAAGATATGTAGGACCTTGTCAGAAATATCCTTACTGGTTAGTGATCTCATTTTTCTTAAGAGGCTTCACTAGGCTTGTAGTCACCTAACTTGATTCCTGTAACCATTTGTTTGTCGTTTGTGATTTTGCTGTGGTATATTTATCTTCTGCAGCTCCTGTAATAATATTCCATATATTTTCGACATATTTTGGTTTGAGTCGAGCAATGATATAATTAAATCTGGTCTCTTCTTAGCTAATTTTATTTGTAGCAAATTGAGTTTCCACTTAAAGCCAAATATCCGATTTCTGCCCAAAATGGCGGAATTTTTATGCTCACTTTACTAATTTCACATTTATCACCTGTAATTTCCTTAGTATTGCTATTTGCCTTTATGCTGATGCTGTTTAATATACTGTATTTTTTGTAAAATAAATCATGTATCTCGTTTTAAATTATGTTGTATTACATTTTAGATCACGTCAGGGTTACTAATTATTATCTTCTGCTCAGTTATTATTTAAATATATTAAATGAAATAAGTTTTCTATTCCAACTGTGAGCAGAAAGTTTATTGATTTTTTTCCCTTAATTTTTTAATCAGCAACTCTATCACAATTGCTGCAGTCTAAGTCCAAAGAGTATAGAATCAAAGGAGAATATTTAATTCATAACATTGATGTAACATAAACTTCTTTAGAATGTCCATGCTGGCATTACCACCACAAACCCAAGAGAAAGACTTATTCACTCGCCTTAAATGAAATTTAAACTTGGGCTTTCTGTAATGTTAGGCAACATACTATCCACACCACAGAAGTGGGATAGTATGATTTTGTCTAGTTTTTATTGTTCATCTTGTGTATTAAATTCAATGAAAATTAAGAGAACACAACAATCTGTTTACAGAAAATTAAAGATTTATGTTTTGGTCATTGTGTGTATCTTAAGCGTATATTTTATATCTACACAAATTTATATTAGGACATGGAAATTTTGGATTCTATTTTGAAAGATTTAAATTACAAAAACAATGAAAATCTATGTATCTGTCATGTAGAACAAACAGTTGAACATCTGTTGTTTCATTCCTAGTTTTGAAAGAAGAAGATACCTCTTGCCTGTACATTTAAACTACTGTGGCATTAATTTACAGAAACCATTATTTACTGTTTTTAACAAGATCATTGCTACATTAAGCTTTACAATTTTTTTGTTATATATTTTAACATTTATAGTTAATTTATTAAACAACAATTTCTTTCAGTTTTATGTATATTGGAAATCCTAAATTTCAAAATTGCACATGTAGAAAACGTTCAATTTAAAAAAGTTCCATTTGTATTTTTAAGTTGTTATTTAGTTACTAGAAATAATGAAGTTTGATATAATCTGTTATTAACTTTTGAGTTTGTGTAAACTGTAAAATTAAACCTGTGTATAATTTAGGTATAACCCTAATATACTTTATGTAAAATAGGATTGGGGAAATTTTAAAATAAATAAATAAATAAATAAAAATAATAAGTTTGATATTTTAATTATAGCTATTTTTAAGAAAATATAAAATAACAAGTCTTCCATGTAAAGGGTTGTTTGGTACGAAGAATTTCTTTGAAGATCTTTTTGCCTTGCACCTTTGAACAGTTTCTTATTTAAATATTATGTTAGTATTTATCCTTTTATTGTATATATGTTCATAAAACTACATCTTTTTACTAAAAATAACTTTGATTTTTCTGTGGGACTTTCTTTACTCTTTTAATTGAAACAGAGTGCAAAATATAACTCATCTACAGAAAGATGTTGATATAGTTAATTACTAAAATAAAATATTTAGGATAGAATGTATCTCATCATATTCATGAAAATAATATTTTCACATTTCAGGAAGCACAATTGGACTTATGTTGACTGCTTCACACAATCCTTCACCAGACAATGGGGTGAAGTTGATTGATCCTTGTGGTGAAATGTTGGAACAGAGCTGGGAGAAGCTTGCCACAAGACTGGCAAATGCCAGGTATGGCGCTTGAATCCTGGCATGTAATAATGGGATATGCACACCAGTTTATTTCAGGTCTAAATAGCAATGGATCCAATAGCCTTTCAATTAGCTTCCAAGAATTGAGAGAGAGAGAGAGAGAGAGAGAGAGAGAGAGAGAGAGAGAGAGAGAGAGAGAGAGAGAGAGGGGGGGGAGTGCGTGTGCGTGCACGTGCGCGTGTGCGCAAAAATACAACTTTCTTAAAACTCTAAGAAGCTATCCCTACTGTATTTTAGTTCAGCCCCTTATGTAGAAATTTGCTCTGTTTAAATGATATGATTGCAACTTCCAAAACCACCTAACCCTTATTTTGAATTATATAGTACTCAATATTTTTAAAAGATACCCTTACTTTATTTTCAAGCCCTTACAGATGAAACTGTACTGTTTGGTCAACCAGTGTACAAATTTGTGCGCTTGGACTGTAGAAGTTGATGAAAATTATAGGATATCATACAACTTCATAAAGCTATTCATACTCATATTTTTTCAACTCCTTATGTACAAGTTGTCACTATTTGACCAATTTGGTCAAAATTTTGGAATGCTTAAGGTGCAAGTACAAATTACAGACTACTTATGACTGTTAAAATCATCCCATCAATATTTTTTCTACCAATCCAAACATCTGTCAGTACATGGAATGAAAAGGCATATGTTTCTAAGATTTTATTTACATTATCCTTATCTGTTTATCCTTGGTGCCAAAGGATTGTGGCATAAACAATGTTATTGTTGTGTTAATGTGATCACACAGATAATGGTCCTCTAATTAATGCTTACATTTAGCCTATGTTCTAATTTATACGATTTATTTGTATAACTTTCTGTCTCTTTATTTTTTCTGTTTTCCAGTGATGGTGATGTGCCTAACATTCTTGCTGCCATTTTAAAAGAAGAAAACATAAATATAGATACAACAAGTCATGTTCATATTGGGCAGGATACCAGGTATCTGATAAAAGATTACTTATATGGAATTTATGTTAAGTGCATGCTTTAAATGTTCTGGAAAGAGAATTAAGTGTGAAATAATGAAGAAGATAGCATCATCTTTGTATGTAAGCAGAACAGGTGTCCCAGTTAGCTTCTTTGTTTTCTTTTTCTGCAGTTTTTTTCCTTTGTATTCCGTTCCTTTATTTTGTTTATTTTTATAACACTTCTGATAAAATAAGGAGGAGGAGAGGAAGAGGAAGAAATTTTTTGGGATAGATTGCAAGAAAAACATGTAAACCTTCCATTCATTGCAGAAAATAATGGCCTGCTGTATAACATTGCTGCACATAACATTAGGACATAATACCATTATGAAAATACTATATTGTGAGAAATAGTTGAAATGCAAAGGTTTGATTCTGAATGTTTGTGGTTAGATGAATTAATAGATCTTATCATACACAACATAGGCTGTATCTAAATGACTGGAAAGGAACGGTTAGTGAGTAAAATATCAGAAGCTACAAATGGACACTGAGATATCAATAGTAATGCTATTCAACTGCCTGATTCAACTGTAAGCAGTGCAACAATCCAGGGAAACCGAGTACAACGATTGAGCCAACTAGGGCCCAATCATACAAGCCTAGTAATATAAAAATAAATGCATTTTTAAAAGTTATACATCAAAATACACAGTATATAGGAAATAAAATAGATATGGCTTCTGTGAAAGAACAATTAATTACCAAAGTAGATGAAATTTGAGTATTCTTGCATGATAACAATCTAGATGTTCTGGCAATCATGGTCTTAGGAGGGTTACCAAAAGACAACATGCTATTGTAGATTAACTCGTATGGAAGGGGGAGACAGTTATATTAGTCGAAAACAATGTAACAAGTGTCAAACCACTAAATTGGATGAAAGAAAAAAGTATTGAAAAAGCATGTGAAATAGTAGCAATGAAAATTCAAAGGGAAAAACATCAAAAGGCTTCTTCCAAAATCTAATATTGATACTGAATCAGCGTAATAGAGAAAATGTTGTGATAGTAGGGCATCTGAATATAAATAGGTATGACTAGTAGTGATTGTAAACAGCTGGTTGATATTGCTAATTTGTACCAACTCCAAATTGCATTAAATGAACCTACAAGAATAATTATTATAGATCAATTCTAACAAGCTTACCTCCAGAGTAATATACAAACATAATAAAAAGTCACTTATCAGATCATATGCATTGCAAATAAAAATCTCTTTTAGAATCCTTACATCACAAAATCTCCACAAAATAGTGAGGGAAATTAATAATACCAATGTAATGGCTCTTTGTGCTATGTTACAAAATGAGCAATGGGTAGAAATTTATAATGAAGTGGATGTTAATAAGAAATTGAAACATTTTCATACCATAATTAATTATTATTTGGACATTGCTTATCCATTAATAAGTAAGAAAATTAAAAAAATAAAAATACACAAGCAATCACTGGATTAATAAAGATATAATTATAGCAAAATTAAAATTAAAACACTTAAGGGAAGTATAGAATTACAAAACTAGATAAAGATAAAGAAAGAATTATAGCTTTTAAAAGAAAATACAGAAAATTAATTAAACATTCTAAATCAGAATACATTAAAACACTTAATTTGAAAAACCAAATAATGTTACAAAAACAGCTTGGAAACTTATAAATGATGAATGTGAAATTAAATTGAGTTTTATTTATGGACGCTCTTTACATACTATGGTCCTTAGCGTCCCATTGTATATTGGGCGTGAAAGACCAGAAGTTTTGCTCAGAGACCTCTATCAGGCTTAAGGTGCTTTTATATGCCGTAAATTTACGACATGGGACCACCGGCTTTACTTCCCTTCCAAAGGAAGCCATGCTAAAGGATCCATCACCTTCTGCCAGGTTTGAACCCACAAATAATGAATATAGTAAAGGTAAAAGTGAGTATGAGAATATTGAAATAATTAATTAAAGGTAACAACATAATAAGAAATCTCGCAAAAATAAGTAATTTATTTAATACTGGCTTTATTGAAAATATCTTTAGATCACTTAAACCTAAATAAACAAACCTCTAAATCTCTAACTTGATATTTCTTTCAGAGATATCTGAAGAATAGCTTTTATGGTAAATAAAATGAAAAGCAAAATCTCAACAGGCTTAGTTAGAAACTCAGCCGATCTTTTAAAACAATGTGCTCCCAGCCTTTTGAAACCACGAGTAAAATTAATCAATGCAAGTATAAATTGAGGTATATACCCTTAAAAATTAGAATTAAAAAATTTTTGTCATAAAACCCTTTTATAAAAATGGCAATAAATACTCAACACAGAACTATCAGCAATAACATGGTTTCATCATTTTCCAAAGTAATGGAAAAAAAATCATTGGTAATCAAATGATATCATTTGTAGAAAAACACAAGATTTTAAATAACTTTCAACATGGTTTCAGGAAAGGAAGATCAGTGAAAGATACAATAATAGAAATAGTTGAATATCTTAGAGTTTAGAAAATAGGGAACAAAATAGTTGTATAATTTTGGACTTAAGTATGGCTTTCGATTGTGTAGACCTCGAAATATTATTAATACACTACAGCTGTATGGAATTCACAGAGCACCATTTAAACTAGCCAGTTCATGTTTATGTCGCAGGGCACAAGAAGTTAAAATTGCACATAAAAGTAATCTGCAAATAAAGAAATATTACTTAAATATATACTGTAAAATATGGCATACTGCAGGGCTCAGTATTATGATCCCTGCTATTCTTAATATAATGAACGATATACCTTTGATACAAAATGGAAAAATTATTGCATATACGGATGGCACTTCTATAGCAAACACTGGCAAAAGCTTACAAAAACTAGATGCTTATACATAGCAAAATATAAAAAAAAATCTGATGTGTTACACTCACATAAGTTTCTCTACTCTTATACAAACTATTTATACAAACGCTTATTCTCCATCTACTTCATGTTAATCGAGATAAACATTTGCAGAGTCTATCTTATTGCTAATTTTCTTGTAGATGTAAGGGGAATATATATTTACAAGAGCAATTTGGAATTACAGTAGCCTTTAAGCACATACATATCTCTTAATAGCTGGTTGCTAGGTGCAGCACCATTCCCTTTCCCACAGATTAATACTTTTTGCATATGCAAGACAAAAAAATGAATAACGAATTCCCATTTGAGAAAATAAGTATTGAAAAGTTTAAGGGAATAACAAGCAATATCTCCAAAATGGTTCACTCAACAAAAAAAAATGTATATGACATAAATTGTGTATTTTAATGCGATCTACATTTTTTGTGTAGTAAAATTTTGTCTATCTCTTATGGTTTACCATTTATGCAAAAGTCGTTCACAATGAAGAATACTTTTGGAGACATTCCCAGGAAATTCAAGATATACATTTTATTTGTCATAAAAATATCTTAAACATATGATATTTTAATCAAAATCGTTAGAGCCATTTTTGAGAAAATTAAAATTTTGAAAAATGTTCCATGTAAAGGGTAATCTGGGGTGGGGGGATTTTCTTGAAAACCTTCGTGTCGCATCCTTGGAAGATACTGAACCTAAATACCAAGTTTGGTGTTTATCCGAATGTTCGTCTGAGTTATGCTGTTCACAGACAGACACACACACGGACATGTCTCCAAAAATGCTTTTTTTTGGATTCAGGGGGTCTCAAAACATGTATTTCCGGTGAAATCTCGGTATCAAATTTTTGGGTGGAATACAATACTTCCCCTACTTACTATACGTAGTAGAGAAAGTAAAAATTGTACAGCTTTTTAAGTTAAACAATCTGCACATTAACATAAAGAAAATGGAATTCATGATCAATCAGACAGCCCAAAACAGAAATGAAATCCAGGCTAAATTTTAACATAAATAATGTATATTCTTACTAAAAAGAATGGCAAAAATTGTTGATATAAATATATTAATGAATATCTATTATGGATTAATATACCCTCATTTATCATATGGAATTACAGTTTGGGGACAAGGTGCTATTTAGTACACCAAAAGACTTTTTATACTACGGGGTAATGGTAGGTCTAAATACACAGGAATCCGCAGAGATTATTTAAGAAAATTAAATATTCCAACTTTGTTCTTTCCATGTATCTTTGAGGTAATCTAAAACATAATGAAAATCATACAAAAATTAACAATCAGATTCATGACCATTTCACTAGAGCTAGCATACATTGCCATGTAACTTCACATAAATTGCAAGTATTTAAGATGAAACCCACTGTAGCTCCTTGCATGTTTTTTGATAAACTGCCAGTACATATACAGGAAGTAAAAGATTTAACACAAATTACAAAGGATTTGAAAAAAATATTGTGTTCAAGGATTTTACTATTCAATAGATAAGTTCCTAAATGGATAAATTTTAGTAAATTTTAGTATTGTTTTTTGTATATTATACTTGACTTCTTCTAGTTTTTCAACTTTCACTCTCTCAGTTCTCATTGTCACTGTTTCACTGGAAATTCACTTCGTTCACGCTATCACTCACTAAGTGAACTAGTTCAATTCTCCATCAGTTCACTTCACTCAGGAGTCGTCAAACACAGGACCTCCACAAATCACTCTGTGGTACATTTGCTTGTCACAGAAGCCATCACCAACTTGCTCAGAGAATCGCTCCTGTTGTCGCATGGGAAACTTACCCGGCAACTCGCTCATTCACCGACTGGCCAACGCGACTCACTCTACTATCGCCACTCCTCACCTAACACTGACTGTCGCAACAACTCTCTTCACCTCACACTGACTTGACTTGCCACTGCCACAACTCGACACACAGTCACTTGCTTTCAACTTGTGACTGCCTGACTTCTCACCTTACACTGACTGCCTGCGAGAGGCTCACTTATATAGGTAGTAAAATCTTCCATAGAAGCTTCTTGAACCTTCTAGAACTATTTTGACACACTTTCTAGAGGAGGGGGAAGATAGCTCCCAGAAAGTTCTAGTTATCTCCTGATAGTGCGTTCAATGATTACGCTGACAAGTGGCGTTATCGTTGTTTACTTGACTGCTCAGTACTGACCTCCCGCTAACCTTGGGCCACAGCCGCTTTTTCACAATACATTATATTAAAGTTTTATTTTAGACAAAACTCTGTACGTGTATTAGCTTAAGAGCAGACTCTGTACCTTCATTTAATTTATTTATCAGCTGTAAAAATTACAGTTTAATTCATAGAACATCACTAATAAGATAAGATATAAAATAGTTAACATATTTAAATAAATAAAATATATACAATAATGATTAACATTAAATTATATATATGTACGCATACACAATTTAAAACATACTTAGGTTAACTATATTGACATCTTATAAATGCATTTAAAGGCAGTATAGGCTAAGTGAATGTACACAATATGTCTTCTAATTATACACAATTTGTATGTAATTTACAAGCCCAAGTGTTTTATGTTTACAATTAACCTATTTTATTACTATGAAAGCTACAAAATATATTGTTTCTGACACTAATATCTACTTACAAATTTATTTATTTATTTATTTATTTATTTATTTATTTATTTATTTGTGCTAGCTTCCTTAGAATATGGCTACACATCAGCCCAGGTTGTTATCTTGCCATATTCTATGCATATATCTTTCTTTATATATAACATAAAAATGAAGATGATGATAATAATAATAATCTGTGTTAGGATTTTTAGCTGCGTACCTTTTTTCTTAGGGTTGTTAAAGCTGTGCAGAAAGATATTACAGTGTGAAATTTTGTTTCTAGTTGCGAAAAGAGGCATTTTTCTTGCACCTTTTCCCCCTTTTTGGCACCTTTATCCAATTTTCCCCCAACCATGCCCATAATCCCCTTTTTTCTTTTAAGTTTCATTCCAATTTAGTCTTTAACTTTCAATTAACATCTCCTCAGCTTGCTGTGTACGTGTGAATAGTAAGCCTACCGCTTTCAGTAAACGCTGCGCGGGAATTAAAAGCACACCCACAACAATGGAAAATAATTGTGTGTTCAACGAAAACCTCTTTCTCTTGCTTTACCGCTATAAAATAGCCCGCAATAATGCAATTGACAATGAGTGATTCTATCCCACCAGAATCAGTAGCCTGCTGTTCGTGAATGTGAGTTTGTTACTGTGAGAGAGGCATCTATTTGCGTGGAGGCGAAGGCTGTGCATGCAGAAACGGCAGTAACCTCACCCGTGCATTTCCGAGAATTATTAAGACTGGGTTCTGCTCAAAACTATTAGAAATCGCTGAGACTGAAGTTTCAGCATCAATGAGAACATTCTGGTAATTGTTGCGGTGTTATAAGAGAATGTGGACAGTGAATGGGCGCAAGAGTGAGTTGTGTGACAGTCGCATTGTGTTAGCAAGTGAACTAGTGTTAGCTTTATGTTACATTACCAAACAAGTGTACTAGTACTAGATTTTGCCATGCCAAAGGTGTCCAGTGCTTGATTTATTGTTCTGGCTGAGGAATTCAAACAAGATTTCATAGACACTGATGGAACTGTTATGCGATGTACTATTTGTAATTCAGGAATTTTGTTAGATGAAAAACACCAGTGAGATCCCATCAAACAACACATTTCCAGCTCTAAGCATCAAATGAACAAGACTCTTCAAGCAAACAAATCACAGCAAACTCTATTACGAAATGCGTTTCAACAGAGTTCTTCAAAAAGCCAAAATTTGAAGGAATTAAACATTGATTTGTGTGCAGCTCTTACACAAGCGGGAATTCCACTCAATAAAGTGAACCATCCAGCCTTCAAGGGATTTCTTGAAAAATACACAAAGATGTCAATGCCCAATGTGAGCACTTTAAGAAAAAACTACACGGAGCCTGTTTACCAAGAAACCATAGAAAGAATCAAGGAGAAAGTGTCTGATTGCGATGTGGGAATCATTGTGGATGAAACCATAGACTCAATGGAACGATATGTTTTGAACATTTTAGTTTTTCCCTTAGCAGGGGAGAAAGTTAAGCCCATGTTGTTAAAAATGTACAAGCTGCAGAAAGTCAATGCCAGTACAGTAATGCAATGTATTATGGACTTCTGCCAAAAACTCTGGCCTACTGGTATCGACTTTGAAAAACTTCTTCTTGTGGTTATGGACCAGGCTCCATACATGGTTTCAGCTGTTAACCAATTGAAACCTTTATTTCCTAACTTGAAGCATGTGACATGTTTGGCTCATGCCCTTCACAGGGTTTGTGAATCCATAAGAAACGAATACGACATCGCAAATCAATTCATCTCTGCCCTGAAGAAGATTCTACTGAAAGCTCCGAGCTGTGTTGTTTACTACAGGGAAATCACTGACCTGCCCCTTCCAAATTTCCCGGCCATTACTCGCTGGGGATCTTGGATTGAGTGTGCTGTTATGTTGTGTGAGAATTTTGACAAAATTAAAGAGTTTATGCTTTCTTTGGATCCATCCGACGTAGGTGCAATCTCCAAGGCACAGCAACTTCTGTTACCGGAGAAAATACATAATTTGCAGGCAGAACTATATTGTGTCCATAGTTACAAGTACCTGCCTGCAGCTATTAAACGATTGGAAGAACTAGGTCTGGAAAAGGAAAACCAATGGGATATTTTTACTTCCATGAGGGAGCAGTTAAATGGCTTTGCCAAATACGAACTCGAATCTAGTCTTCAGAAGAATCCAGACATTGAGGAATTCGCCACATCTGTAGAATTGCCATTCCGAATGAATACAAGGTTTGCTCCATTGGTTTCTGTGGGTGTTGAAAGAAGCTTTAGCATCTACAAAGACATTCTATCTCCTAATAGAAACAGACTTACTTTTAAAAATGTGGAGATGCTTAATGTCTTGAAGTACAACAACTTCATGTTTTTTCCTTCTTTTGATGAGTGATAATTTGATGTACTTGTTTGTAGTTAAATAAATTAGAATAGTGAAAGAGAAATCGTTGAATTAGTTAAGGGAATGCACAACTGAAATTAACCCAAAATCTAAAAAAAAAAAAAAAAAAATATGTTCCCAAAAAATTCTGCATTGCTTGTAGTTTTAAAATCCACTTTTGTTTTTTACCTAGCGAATGCATCACGATCGTTACGAGACTTTTTAAATACCCTTGCGCATTTGGTTGCTAGCTGTTTATATTTTTAAAACTTGATTTTAAGGCCTTTCTTATTTTCAGCATTTCTGCATATTCAAAATGTTCCACACGATGTAGTTTTCATCCATTCATATTAACATTTTTATGCTTATTTCAAAAACCGAAATAAATAAAACTGTCATAAATTTTTCTGTGTAATGAATAGCTTTTGTGCTACTAATTTTTGAAGATAACAATGGGAAAAAAAAAACCAAAAAAAATTGCAAATACGAAACTGCAAAACTGTTTTTTCTCTTAAACTAAGAATGGTTGAAAAAAATTATGTAACAGATTTGTAGTTCCTTGACATAGAAGCAACATAAGATTTTTTTTAAAAAAAAAATGCTTCATGTGTTGCATTTTGCATAAACTTATAATTTTATATTTTGAAAATTAATAACTTGAAAACTAATTAAGATTTTGGATTGAAATTCACAAAACAATTATATCTAAAGAAGACTGACCTGTGGTTAAAATTTCAGCCCAATTGAATGGATAATTTAGAAAATAGCAATATCAGTTGTGCATCCCCTTAAATAAACCAGCACCTTATTGTCCCTTTTTTCACCTTATTTGAGCACCTTTTCCCTTCCTTTTTTCATCTGAAATTTGCACCTAAAATCATAACCCTGGTAATAATAATAATAAAATAATAATAATGATAAATATAATAGTGTATCTTAACATCTCATGATGAAGTATAATTCACATCTCTTTTTATTGACCGTAACCATTTCTTTTTACTTTCTCTACTACGTATAGTAAGTAGGGGAAGTATTGCATTCCACCCAAAAATTCGATACCGAGATTTCGCCGGAAATACATGTTTTGAGACCTCCTGAATCCAAAAAAAGCATTTTTGGAAACATGTCTGTGTGTGTGTCTGTGTGTCTGTGTGTGTGTGTGTCTGTGTGTGTGTCTGTGAACAGCATAACTCAGAAACGAACAGTCGGATAAACACCAAACTTGGTATTTGGGTTCAGTATCTTCCAGAGATGCGACACGAAGGTTTTTAAGAAAATCCCCCCACCCCAGAGTACCCTTTACATGGAAGATTTTTCGAAAATTTTAATTTTCTCTAAAATGGCTCTAACGATTTTGATTAAAATATCATATGTTTAAGATATTTTTATGACAAATAAAATGTATATCTTGAATTTCCTGGGAATGTCTCCAAAAGTATTCTTCATTGTGAACGACTTTTGCATAACTGGTAAACCATAAGAGATAGACAAAATTTTACTACACAAAAAATGTAGATCGCGTTAAAATACACAATTTATGTCATATACATTTTTTTAGTTGAGTGAACCATTTTCGAGATATTGCTTGTTATTTCCTTAAATTTTCCAATACTTAAAACTTTTTCTCAAATTCGTTATTCAATTTTTTGTCCTGGATATGCAAACAGAATAGAATGCGCCACATAGCAACCAGCGCTTAAAAGATTTGACTATCGCTTATAACCTACCATGTTCCCCTTGCGTCTACAAGAAAATTAGCAATAAGATTGACATCTCGATTAACATGAAGCATATGGAGAATAAACGTTTGTAAAAATAGTACGTACAAGAGTAGAGAAAGTCATGTGAGTGTAGCACATCAGATTTTTTACTTTAGACAGGTACTCTCCTACCTTTTTGTTATCCTTGTTAAAGATCTTGCTTAAGACTACTTTTCTGTTTAGTTTTAACCATTTCCCATTTATGCCTTCCTTTCTCCAATGCTGTGTACCTTTACAATCAAACACAATATGTTCCAAATCTTCTCTTTCCCCAGATATTGGACACTGGTTCTGTAGGTAGCCATTTCTCATTCCGTTTAGTCTCCATATACCTGCTTGTACCCAAGCTATACTCTCTCTTTGTTCCTTATTTGAGTTGTCCACATATTCTTCTCTTGCAAATGCATTTTTTATTAATATGTATGATTCCAAGGAACTTTTCATTCCAATGCTACTAAATGTATTCTGTATCTCTATATCTTCAAACCTCCACCTAGCTTCTTTCCAAAAGCCCTTGACATTATTTTCCCTCTTTCTCCAAATTTCACTAATATCTACGTACAAATTTATTTATAACTATTTAAAATTCATCTGTAGAATAAAAGCACACTTGAATACAATATTTTCTTTACTTCGTTTTTAAAACTAGTTTACACTTTCTTTGTTATAACTTGTAAAAGTAGGAATGTATAGAGTTAGAACTTGATGTATTGTATTATAACTTCTTTTGTACTTCATCTTTACTTGATAATGCCATGAATTAATGTTATTTTAATTGACAGATAAATAAATGACTGAGCTAGGTGGTACTGCTATAATGTGTGCGACTCGCATTTGGGAGGTCCCAGGTTCAAACCCCTCAGGCCGACCAACTTGTATGAAGGTTTTTTTTTTTTTTGCAGTTTTCATCGATTGCTAGACAAATGCTAGGTTGGATAATTTGATCCGCAAATTTTCCTGTCATCCCTTTCATCACTACATTTCATTTCCTTCTTCACCCCCATCCAGTTATTGGACATCTTCCATCCTGGTTCTGTTGTGGTCCATGCCTGCTTGCTCCTCCACTGGCTACTGACCAAGGCATTGTTTGTAAGTCTATAAAGAGAAGGGTAATTCTTTGAAGAAGAAGATAAATAAATGAAATTAATTAAATTTCATACCTAGTGTCTTAATATACATGTTTATGAAAATTCTAGAGAAACATAAAACCTGTGTTGCTAATGTCGTAACATGGCTGGAAATGTAAAGTGCTGCAACATGCTCTTCAATCATGGAACACAAATATATTTTCTAGGATAAATATTAGAAATAACTTCCTTATGTTTGTTATATGAAGTGACATGTTATACTTTCTTGCTGCAGACCAAGCAGTCCGAATCTTGCACAGGCAGCCATTGAAGGGATTAAAGTTTTAGGAGGCACAGTAACTGATTTTGGAGTAGTGACCACACCTATGCTGCACTACTTTGTTTTCTGCAGCAATACAAAAGGTGATTATGGAGAACCAACAGAAGAAGGTTATTTTAAGAAGCTGAGTACTGCATTTAAAAGACTGTTTGGAGAGGTAAGATCCTAATTGTATTGCAATTTTGACAATCCCTTTCATTTTTTCAATCATTTACTTGACTTCTGTTAATAATAGTTTATCCAAAAACATATGGATATTTTCCGCTCCCTCTTTTGATTTTTTGTAAAATCTTGAAATGAGTCTAGTATTTAAACAGAATAAGCTCTACTTACATTTTGTAATCACAAGACCGGTTTCAGGGAGCATTCCTCCCTATCCTCAGTTGGTGAGTCAACTGAAGCTCGAATGTCACGCTGGGTTCCATGCATGCTGGGTAATAGAATATACATCGGAAAGAATATTTTCATTACTAAGAACAAAAGAAATCTTATGAATTTTGAGATTCTGAAAGTAGATGACGTCATTTGTTTGGCAGAGAAGATAACGTAACATCTCACACACCGATGAAATGTGTAAATGCCATGCCATCCTCCGTGGTAACCACTACACTAGTTCCAGAGGTCGCAAGTTCAAACCCGGCAGAGGGCAATGGTTTTTTTTTGGGTGTAAAAATCCTTAGCATGGCTTCCTTCAGGAGGGAAGTAAAGCCAGTGGTCCCGTGTCGTAGATTTATGGCACGTAAAAGAATCTCAAGCCTGATAAAGAGGCCTCTGAGCAAAATTACCGGTCTTTCACGCCCAATGTAGAATGGGATGCTAAGAAGTGTTAAAGAGCATCCATAAATAACACTCAGTTCTGGAAAGGTCTGATCTTGAGTGACAAAATGCCATGTGTGTCATTCGCTTGGCTGTCCTCAGTTGGAGGGAAGCAATGAAGTAGAAGAGCATGTTAACTGTATCCACAAACACTGGAAATGTTGCAGCAAGCCTACAGAGAGCAAGCCGTGGAAAAAATGCAAGTTTTTGAATGGCATAAGTGATTTTGAGAGGGTAAAAATGAGCTTGAGGATGCTCCATGCCCCATAAGATCCTCAACTTCGAAGACTGACATCAATGTCAACACAATTGATGTCATGTTGCGCAAAGACAGTTGTTTATCATTACCAAAGATTGCAGAGATTATGGATATATCCTATGGTTCAGCTGAAGACATTGTGCGAAATGTTCTAGGCTATAGGAAAGTTGTGGCAAACTGGGCACCTTATGTGATCAATGATGAATAGAAGGCTCACCGCTTGTTGCTATGTCAACAAAGGAAAGGAGGGCCTCAGCAGAACCGGATTGTTTGGAGAGAGTTATCACATGTGACAAAGCCTGGTTTTATCATTATGACCCAGAGACAAACCAGGAAAGTTCCCAATATCCTTCAAGTCCAAGACCCAAAAAGGCCAAAGTTCAACCAAGTGCAGGAAAAATCATGCGCCTTGTCTTTCTCAATAAACAAAGCATTGTATACAATTACATGGTGGATAAACTACATACTGTTACTCCTAATTACTATTGTGAGATATTGATGGGTCCATTAAGGAGGAAAATTGCCAAGAAAAGACTAAACCTGGCTTAAATGAGATGGATCCTTTATCAGGATAATGTGCCTGCTCATTGCGCCATGAAGACTCAAGAAACAATCATGGATTTAGGCATAGAGGTGATGCCATATCCACCTTATTCACCGGACCTATCGCCATGTGACTTCCACCTATTTTCTACAGTGAAAAAAGAGCTTCAGGATTGTCATTGTCATAGTGATTGTAAGTTAAACCATACAGTTTCGGGTATACTCAACAAACAATCCAAAAAAGGCTTTAGGGAGTGTTTTGAACAGTGGTTAGAATGCTGGAACCATTGTATTGTGTCCGAGGGAAAATACTTTGAAGGTTTGTAAAACAATTTTAATAAAGGTAAGCAGTATTTTCCAGCAAAAAAATAATTCCGGTTATTTTTTGATACCCCCTCATATCTGAAGGTTGTAAGATAGCTTGAATGTATACAAATGTGTATCATGAATTAATTGATTAAATAAAGCAACTTGTTAGACCGTTTCTGTGGGTTTGTTTTGTTTTTTGTTTTTTTCAAGAGTTAGGTAATTTTTTTTTGGACATTTTAGATAATTTTTCAGCATTTTTTATAGTACTCTGTAAAGTTTTGTTATATTTTGAATTTCTCATTATTATTATTGTTTTTGTTTTTAATGCTTGGCTACTATAACCTCATAACCAAAATAATATCCACAGGAAACAAAGCAGACTTGCAACATAATTGCTACCCCTATTTTTATGCAATGTGCATTTTGAACTTAACCACATTTCCAAGAAAACTTGGTATAAGTGGTACCTGCTTTCCCTGCTTTTAAGGAATGAGTATAATGAAGTTAACCATATTTCCAAGAAAACATTGTATAAGTAGTATCTGCATCCCATACTTTTAAGCCATGTGCATAATGAACTCAACCAATTTCCAAGAAAACACAGTGTTGAATGTGCATAATGAATTCATCCAATTGTGTGTATTGTTTCTTACCTTCAGGCAGATTGGAAGGACTTTCTCTGTCACTTATCTTTGTGTAAGAGTTGAGTGAGGTATTTTGTTGATGACCAGTAGAACAGTAAGATGCCCAAAGTGGAAGAAAATGTGATTGTTAAATTAAAACAATTTATTTCACAATATGGAGAATATATGTTTTCCACTGATGGGAAAATATTGTTTTGTACAGTGTGTATGATGTACAAGTTTCTGCGGAAAAAAAAGTTTACAGTTGAACAACATGTGTTGCGAGAGAAACATAAATGTGGTCTGCAGTGACTTGAAGTTAAGAGACCTGCAACAGACATTTCTGGGAGAAACTTGTTTGTTGTTCTTACTGTTTTGTGAGGAATTGTATACAGCATTTTTATGCACCGATATTCCATTGAACAAATTCAACCATCCAAACTGCGCACACAGGAGACTAGAAAATCAATTACAGATCCCAGGATGTTAAGAAGAACCTATGTTGGAAGGTGTTACAACACAACATTGTAAGAAATAAGGAAAAGTGTGGATAAGGAAACATGAATCTGTAGATGAAACTACAGACACTGGGGTGATATATAAGCAACATTATTATAGGAGTTCTGGAAGCAGGGAACCTTAGAGAACCATTTCTACTACATTGTGAGCAGTTGGACAAAGTTAACCATTCATGATCAGTAAATGTTTGATCAGTCTTTCAGATTAATGTGGCTGATGGCATTCGGAATGATGTATTGCTTTTAATAGCAGATGCAGCACCCAACTTGGTAAACACTGCTGATTCATTACATGTGCTCTTCTCTAAAATGATGAATGTCACATGCCTAGCCCATGCCTTACATTGGACTGCAAAGGAGTTACATGTCAATTTTCCTGAGTTTGACAAGTTAATTGGATACATTGAGGAAGTTATTATTCTTCAACTGTTGTTTATTTTGTTGTAGAAGGTTTGTCCCACGTTGGGAAGCCAACTTGAAGTAGATATTTTTGTTTACGAAGGAGTTGCACTACGTTGGACGTCAACTTGAAGATTGTTTGTTACGTAATATGCTGCTACGTATGTAAAGCCGATTTTAAGATGCATTTTTGTTGATGTAGATTGAGTCACACTTTTTTACACTCACCTTCACTAATTAAAGTTACATAAAACAGGAAACGTTTTCGAGGACATTTGTCCTCATCCTCAGCGACTGGGTGACTAAGGGTCGCTTTCTCCCATGTCCTCTTCTTCCTCATCCTGCGAATTCTGACCCTGTTGCCATCTGGTGTTGGGGGCACAAAGTTTTAACACATTGCTTACAGGTGGGATTTCAAAATTAATGATGTGGTTGCTGTTTTTGACGATGTGTATTTTTTCCCAGATGTTCAATTCTATTGGTGTGGTGAGGGGTTTTAACAACTTTATACTTTGGCCAATGTTGTGGTTTTCAGTCCAAAAATGGTGTGATACAGCAGATTTCTCTATTTTTTTTAGTTTTATGTTTCTTTGGGGTTCCTTAAGTCTGGTTTCCAAGTTTCTTTTAGTTTTTCCTATGTAGTATTTCTCACATTCCTCACAACTGATCTGGTAAATTTCGGATTTTAATGTGTTTGGGATGGTATTTTTGAGAGGTGTGTTTAGTAACAAATTCAGCTTGAAGAACTTACTAAACACACCTCTCAAAAATACCATCCCAAACACATTAAAATCCGAAATTTACCAGATCAGTTGTGAGGAATGTGAGAAATACTACATAGGAAAAACTAAAAGAAACTTGGAAACCAGACTTGAGGAACACCAAAGAAACATAAAACTAAAACAAATAGAGAAATCCGCTGTATCACACCATTTTTGGACTGAAAACCACAACATTGACCAAAGTATAAAGTTGTTAAAACCCCTCACCACACCAATAGAATTGAACATCTGGGAAAAAATACGCATCGTCAAAAACAGCAACGTCATTAATTTTGAAACCCCGCCTGTAAGCAATGTGTTAAAACTTTGTGCCCCCACCACCAGATGGCAACAGGGTCAGAATTTGCAGGATGAGGAAGAAGAGGACACGGGATAAAGTGACCCTTAGTCACCCAGTCGCTGACGATGAGGACGAATGTCCTCGAAAATGTTTCCTGTTTTATGTAACTTTAATTAGTGAAGGTGAGTGTAAAAAAGTGTGACTCAATCTACATCATGATGAATACTTCACTGTTAATAACGCTTCTGTTTTTAATCTTTAATGCATTTTTGTTGTTACGCTCCAAGTTTAAAAAAAAAATATTGGCTTTGTTATTATGCTGCTTCTATAGATATTATTTATGTTTGTTTTTGCCTCGGCTGTGTCAGTATTGTTTTAGAGTCACGTATCTCTTAGACAGGGCGTGGTACGACAAGAATGTAAGCTTACACAGATTTTTAAGTTTAAATTCACTTCTTTTTATTTATCCTTGACACAAATTAAATAGCACTACACTGATATCAAGAGCCATGAGATTCTTTAATTTAATATTTTGCACTTTGTTAACACGTATACATAATTTTTGTTTCACACGGATACATAATATTTCTTTAGAGAACACATCTTCCACCTGGTCACTACCAAGGTCTACAGACAACTGAACATATTTCAACCGTCCAAAACCCGTAAGCTTCTGTATTTCAAGTCTCTGATTGGATAATCCTAGTCCAATAGAATACCTGCATTTAATTAAAGCTTTTTCTGGCTGTTGACTGGCTAATTTTAAACTGTCACAAAATTTACATTATCGTTGCTCTAATCATGACTAGTAACATTTAAACTCTCAAACTCATTATTGCCTCAAGGTTACCTCATTGTTGCCTTATTGTTAGCAACGTTAAACTTATTATTCTCACAGCTCTTACATTATTAAATTACGTAATGCATTTACATAACAACATTAAACATGTTTACAATAATATAAGCATTTGCAATGACTGTTACATACATTTTTACAAATTATTACATACATATTGCTTCAAGGCGGGCTGTTATTGAATTTACATATTAAATAATTTAATTGAAATTATTCAAGTGTTAAAAATAGTGCCTCAACATAAAGAAAGTGCTCTTGAAAACTCCATCTCGGATTCTAGCATTCATAATAAAAGCTCCAGAAATTGCATTGCCCTTTTTACTTGTTTTGACAAAATGAATGTGGTTTGAGGCTGCTTGTTATTACTGCGAGAACTTCGAAATTGTGAAGAAAGTGATTAATTCCTTTGACAACACTGAGGCAGCATCAATCAAAACAGCACATGAACTCTAGAGTGACAAACAGGTACGCTTTCCTACATAAAAACAAATTTTGGATTTCTTCCTAATGCAGTATCTTCTCTAGAAAAATTCTGAGTGGTACTAGTGGAGCAGCTACAAATTGTAGATAAAGTTGTCAATAATCTAAATTGTGTCTGTAATAAAGTGGCTCAAGCTGTAGGTGTGAAATTGAAGGTGTTAGAAAAGAAACTTGGATTTAAAACATTGTTAAAGTGCTGTCAGGGGAAAATGATTGATTGGCAACTAAATCAGGAGATACTTCTTGTTTTCAATATGCACCAATTGTTTCAGTGGAGGTAAAGAGGAGCTTCTCCATGTACAAATCATTACTTGCACACAATAGATAATTTTCATTTGAGAATTTCTGCAAAATCTTCATTGTGATTTAAACTCAAATGTATTGTAAAACAACCACTGCAGTTGTTCTAGCAATAAAGAATGAAATATTTCTTGTTATTAAATTTTATATGGCACATATTTGCTAGGGGCAATTTGAAGGGCATGCCAGTTCTGAAATAATAGTTTTTTTCACAAAGGGTGTTCAAGTGTCCATTTACGTGCTTTATTAGTGACAAAATAAATGTGTATTTTATATTGTAAATTTAAATATAATGCATTATCATCCATAATGGATAATATATTGGCCTTTTTTTTTTTTTTTTTAATTTTCTGGATTCTTTAAACTGTTTTTAGGTCAAAAATGCATTTTTTTTTATTTTGCATTTTTTCACTATTTTTTGGTCATTAAATTCCTTGCCCTACTCATCACCATTGTATCTGACTCACATGGTGATAGTATCCTCAGACAAAATCTTCTATATGGTTAAAAATGCCCTTCAGTAAGATCTAAACCATAAGTAAAAAGAGTATTGGTTCACAGCAAGTTTATAATTTGTTAATGTCCCTAAAACAACTCGGTGAAAACTTTTAATTATTTTACCTACCTTTTCTGTTACTTTTTAAAGATCTTATTCCATTGGTTACAGAATACAATCTCCTACTTCAAGGAGTTCAGTTGCACTTTGGGATTTCTCTTTTGGCATAAATTTCATTATTTTCATTGAATGATTACCAGCAAACAGTGGAGAGCCCTTGCTAGCAGATTTAGCGTAATAAAGTTTAAGTGCATTTCTAGCTCTGCATCCTAGTTTCTAGTGATTAATATAGTTTTTAATGAACGCTTCAGTGGTTGATTTCTTTATACAGTCCTTTCTCATTTTTCATTACTTCACTACAATTTGTTTATGCTTATTAGGTAGACTCACCAACAATCTACCTGCTTGAGAAGATCAGAATTGTGTGACAGGAGACAAAGGGGAATTGCCACTGTGTGGCATTGCCAGATACACTACGCCACGAAAATTGCAATTATGCAGAAATTCAAATGCAGATTATGCAAAACCAATTGATTTTACAGAAAAGATGCAGAGAAAAAATTATTTAGTTTCTTTTAGACTTCCACAGTCTTGAGTGCATTTGGATATTCAATGGCATCACAGCAAAAGGTAATCTTTTTTATGAATCTAGTGTCCAAAGAGAAACAGTTACTGTAATGCTTAATTCAATATACCAACAGAGTGTCTATCGGTCTGTCAGAGTGTAATGAAAGTAGTATAAAAGTAACAAATTTACCCCTTCGGTAATGAAAGTACATAAAAAGTAAGCAATTTAGGCCTGTTGGCCTAAAGTTAACGAAAATCTCCGCCATTTTATCTTGTATGTCTCAAAGCAATGACATGCCCAGATCGCAGATCACTTTGATGAATCTTCCTTGCTAGTTTCATTTGGTGTTTAATTACACTGTGCTTGTTATGTCTGCACTGTAACACACATCATGTCATAATGACGTCAAGATTCTGCCAATCACCATTGTTTTTCAGCAGCAGCTTTCACCATGTCCATTAAAAGGCGAGTCCACTGTTCAATGTATAAATAGTTAACATTCAAAAGTAACAATATGTTTCATTCAACATGTTGTAACTGTCAACTTTTAGCATTCCATCCACACTGGTTGACTTGTTGGGACAACAGAATTTCTCAAGTAAAAGCAAAAGGGAGTCCAGTGATGATTTGACTGTTGCTATTTGTGTCTGTGCTTGGTGTATATAATGAAACAGAAAAGAAATGCAGATGAGATCCTGTCTGGTTAATTGGCACAGGAGTTAAAATATTTTGAATGAGCTTAAAATTGAGGACAGGTTTGCCTTCAACAACTTCTTGAGAATGAGTGAAAGTGACTTGAACTATGTTTTGACCAAGGTAGAACCTATAATTCATAAAACGGACACCATTTCATAGCAGCTATTCCAGCTGCTACATCTGAGGCTTTTCTGCAGTTCCCTCCTGTATTGTGAGTGGAGTGAGGCTATCTTTTTTTTCAATATTGCTTCTGGAATGACAATAAATTGCACATAGTTTGGCATAATTGTCCTTCCTTTTTATCTTGTCCCTGTACTCTTTTGCATGAAATATGTCATAATGATGGCCTCAACAAAATAATAATTGATTAATGAAAATATCTTTTCTTTCGTCCATTCCATAACTTCATGTGGAGCAAAGCATGTCAAGGATTCAAGCACAGAACAATACAAGTGAACAACAGAACTAATGTGCAACAACATGTGATGAATAGCATGCAGGAATCACAAGTACGCCATTGCCGTGGTTACACTTTGGAAACCTCTGAAGTTTGCCAGATCACATACAAAGAGCGAATTGGCATAACAAGTTTTCCATGAAAAGTGGAAAATACCCAACATGTTAACGGTGTCAGTCTAACACTCTCGGTTAACATGTAAAATTAATCCTGATACAGAAATTTGGCCAAAATGCAAAATGTTAACATGTTGCACTTGACAAGTTTTGTTAAATGTTAATCAATATGGACATGGCTGTAAAGATACAGATTTTTTCCAATGACATTCTCAAATTGTCAGATTATGCACATTAAAGGAAAATGCCTTCCAACAAACTATACCGTGTGTATGTGATTCAGTCTGAAAGGATCAATAATATTAGTACATAGCATGTAAAGATAGGCCAGTGTTGCTAAATTAATGTCCTAACAACAAAACGTAATGTATTTATGAACATCAAATGCTCTTTTGAGTGCAATTAGAATTTTATTTGACAGAAACTTCTTTATTTGTAAAGAGAGCTTTAACAGTGAGAGCATGTCACATTTAACAGTCATACTAGGCAATAAAAAGAATGAGAAAGAAATGGAAGTGAACCTGAAGACATCCTAGTATACATAGGTAACGAGAATTAGCTACCACCAGTTTGAGTGCTTTGTGGCAGAAATGTGAATATGTATTTAATCAGGATGATTTTTAGCTTGGTGTTTTTACGATAATCTTCCTTCAGCTGATGTCTGGGAAAAAATTTGTTTCAAAACTTGTTGTTTGGAACAGGAGGAATTCAGGTTCTAGCTTAGGCCTGCAGAACAGAATCATATGTACTGTAACGCCTCATTTATGCAAACGATTTCAAACCGCACAACAAAGAATGGTGTGATGTGGCAGAACTTTTAGTGGTTTATTTATGCAGCATATTGTACTGTGTATTATTGTAAAATCAGTTCTACCAGTCTATTTTCATATTCGGTTTGATAGTGGATACATATAACATACAGAAATTGTTTGGAGAAAAAGAATTAACCCTATAGATAAGGGATGATTTAAAAATAAAAAAGTGATTCTAAGGGTTAAACTAGTGTGGAATCCCTGTGTGTTGTGCTACAGCTACAGACTCTTAACTTTAAAAAGACCAAAAAAAAGAAAAAAAAAGACAAAAACAATGTTGGAGTGTACATCTGATAAACAGTGCAAGGCTCGTGGACAGTGTGTTCAGGAATCTCTATGGGAAATGATCCTTGTCATGATCCTTGTAACATTCTGAAGCATTCTCCCAAACTGAACTAATACAAATTTCTTCTTTCCACATTCATACTTGATAACAAGCTGAATGATGAAACTCAATTGCTCTTGCAACACATGAAAGCATAAACCATATTGAAAAATAAACAGTACAGCTCTGGGATTCCCAAAGTGCCTACAACACAACATACATTAACAGGCTCTTAAACACCCATGTATTACTCGGGACATTTAGCAGTATATCTGAATTGGTGGTGCTGTTATTGGTTTACATTCAAGTAGCCTGTGCTTGCTATGCACAACAAGGATAGTTGCTGCATTGGCTGCAAGTAAACCACACTAACGATATATAAGTAGTACACTGAAGTCGTGTGACTGTAACTTGAACTGAAAGACCAAATGACGTTTTTTTGAATTTGTGCAGCACAGAATCTTGTGCAACTGTTGCATCACGTGGTATAAATGCTTTCATTAAACTCACTGTACTTTGATTGTGTGGTATTTATTGCATGACAGAAATTGCTTGTATAAATGCAGCTTAATTTGTCCAGGAAAAAATTTGATATTATAAATTCAGGAATATATGTCTATTTATATGCAACAGGTAAAAGTACTTTGCAGTAACCCGGAGTATCACATTGGTGCTCAAACTGAGTTACAATTTGATGCAATGGACTACAAAAAAAAAAAAATTGTTCAAAAGATACAAATTTCAGATAGAAACTATACAAGCAGAGCCACATGCAAGTACAGGCAGCCCTACTAACAATATATTACTTATCTAAATTCTAGCAATGTAAAAAGCAGAAATTGGTCAGCTCACACTGTAATATCAAGTATGTCACTATGTGCTGCTTCTATCTTGATTTATTTCCAGACAGTCTAATTGTACAAAACTGAAGCTCCTAGAGAACAAGTTGGCACATAGTGTTACATAATGTAATCTAAGTCCTCATTTTCATGATTTACTTTTAAGAAATGTAAGGAAAAGTTCTTTTTTGTACGTCTTTTACTATTTCAAATCTTTGATCTCAATAACTACTTTAATTATTTTTTACTTATTTATAATATAGTTTCTTTGTGTTTAAAATCCTTTTAAAAGTGTTTTGTATATTTCACTTCCATTGAGCATATTGATTGTAAAATCATTACTTTTTTTATACTTCTTGCGTGTGTTCTTTTCTTTTTGCATGACTGTTTAAAGAACAGTGGATTATATGCATTGCAATTTGATAAAAATGGGTAGGAGCAGTTTCTTGGCCAGTGATACATTTAGATTAGTCCTTCTATAGTGAAGATAACTAAAAAGTAATAATTTTTATTTTTTATGTACATTAGACACACTCTTCTAGAAGAGTAAATACTTAATCCTTAATCCTTAATGCACTATGTGCATGTAAAATGTCAAGATCCAATGTAATCTGATTTGCAGGCCATTTTTCCTGCACAATTAGCTTAAAAAAATCTGATGTGTTACACTCACATGACTTTTTCTACTCTTGTACAAACTATTTTTACAAACGCTTATTCCCCATCTACTTCATGTTAATCAAGATAAACATTTGCAGACTCTATCTTATTGCTAAGTTTCTTGTAGATGTAAGGGGAATATATATTTACAAGGGCAATATAGAAATACAGTAGCCTCTAAGCATATACATATCTCTTAATAGCTGTTTGCTAGGTGCAGCACCATTCCCTTTGCCACAGATTAATACTCTTTGATAAAAAAATGAATAACGAATTCCCATTTGAGAAAATAAGTATTGAAAAATTTAAGGGAATAACAAGCAATATCTCCAAAATGGTTCACTCAACAAAATAAAATGTATATGACATAAATTGTGTATTTTAACGCGATCTACATTTTTTGTGTAGTAAAATTTTGTCTATCTCTTATGGTTTACCAGTTATGCAAAGGTCGTTCACAATGAAGAATACTTTTGGAGACATTCCTAGGAAATTCAAGATATACATTTTATTTGTCATGAAGATATCTTAAACATATGATATTTTAATCAAAATCGTTAGAGCCATTTTTGAGAAAATTGAAATTTTTGAAAAATGTTCCATGTAAAGGGTAATCTGGGGTGGGGGATTTTCTTGAAAACCTTTGTGTCGCATCTCTGGAAGATACTGAACCTAAGTACCAAGTTTGGTTTTATTTAAAGGTGAGTCGGAATTGTAACACTAACATCACTTAAGTTTACTCACTTAAGTGATGTTAGTGTTACAATTCCGACTCACCTTTAAATAAATTCAATACACATCACTGTTTCTAGCTTCTTTTCATTACAATATCAACCAAGTTTGGTGTTTATCCGACTGTTCGTTTCTGGGTTATGCTGTTCACAGACACACGCACACGCACTCGCACGCGCACATGGATATGTTTCCAAAAATGCTTTTTTTGGATTCAGGGGGTCTCAAAACATATATTTCCGGTGAAATCTCGGTATCGAATTTTTGGGTGAAATACAATACTTCCCCTACTTACTATACGTAGTAGAGAAAGTAAAAATGCAACAGACGTCATAAATGTTGATTTCCAGTCATCAGCGGTATCTGAACTGTATGTTGGTAAACTTTTCTCTTTAAATAAGTCATAATTTGCTGTTTATTGTGAGGTCACACATATCGTTTGCAGATGCACTAACAAATGTGCGGGTTGAACAGAGCAGCATGTGGTAGTGTTTGTTTGTTTGTTGCCAGATTTTGTATTTGAATTAGTTTATTACATTTGTTTGCAGTTTAGTGCATATTGTATACAACATTGCACAATGGAATGGAAATTTTATAACAGACAAGAAAGTTGAAGCAGAGTTGTTAAAAAGCGATACATCAACTTTTTATTTAGTGAAGGAGATGAAAGTAGTGTTACTGACGGTGAATCAGAAAACAGTGGTATAATATCTCCTCAACCCCATGCAGCCACTATCAGTTAGGTAATAATAGGGAAAATGAGGATCTGGATACAAATTGGCAAGATAGTACTGACAGACAGCCTGATCATATAAACCTATAGGTAGCACAATAAGCCCAAGATTGAAGTGTGTCCAGAACAATGACGGAAATCTGTATCAGACAAGACAAGAATACAAACCTAACCATCAGGAAACTATTCAACCAAAGCATGCATCTTCCATACAAGCTTTTCTCTTTTACACTGCTGCCCTTGTCAATAAAACAAACAGATATGCTAAGTAATTTATTGTAGCCAAAGATTGAGGCAGTATTTTATATCACAACACTGAATGCCAGAGTGATTGTAGTGTAAATTAGCATTATTGTATGACAATGATTTGAGATGTTTGTTAACTATAAGCATTGTTAGGAAATAAATTTACACGGCCTCACTGAAACTGACAATAGGAGCGGATAACAATGAAACGAGGGGGTGAGTTGTTTATCAATTAGAAGAGACAAACAAATGACGTCAGAGTAGCATGCCTTTCTTTAGAAATGGAGGGAATATCTTCCCTAGACCATATGTGTTCGTAATTTTGATTGGATAAAAAAATTGACGCTAATGTTGGCGCGCTTTATTAACCAATAGCAGCTCTGTTATAATGTTTAGGCATATCAGGGTGAGGGAGTATAAATTCTGAAGCCAAATGCAAGCAACGCGCAGTTCAATAGAATCATTCACGAGTTACACGTAGCGCAGTTCTACAGAATCATTCACAAGGCAAACGTCGCGCAGTTTTAAGAAATATCTCTCGCGAGTTACACGTCAGGTATATCTATGGAAGCATTCACGAAGTACACATTATGCAATTCTACAGAATCTCTCGAGTTGTAAAGTTAGTTACAAAATGTGAAATACGCGAATTAATAGTGCGCGGCAAATAAGTGATTGTAGTTAACATTCAAAAATATAACACTTTCAGTCAGGCGTGTATCAAGAGTAAATATGTGAAATTAATAAAGTGTGATGGCAATAAAAGTGAAAAACAAATTCTTTTATCAGTGTTATCTTTTAGTAACAACTCCTTTCCGTTTACACACCCTGTTCAAGAGATTTGCTCGACTGAGTAATAATAGCTAGCCGGAGAACAAAGAACCCAAAATTCAAAATAGTAAAACAATAGCAGGCGCTCAGCAAATAAGATAACACGAGAGGTTACTGCGACAAATTGGCTCCCAGAACGTGGGGCGAATTAACCAGGAAGGGACATAATAACCAGAATGTGGAGTGAATGAAGCAGTGCAATTAACTACAAGACGCAGATCCCAGAAACAACCATCAGAACGACCGACGACGCGGATGAGAGGACATCAGTAACTACATAAACAGAAGGCAACAGGGGAATTCGATTACAGGACACCAAGACAGCGAGACGATGCAGAGGCGACATATACATCTAGGAGAGAGGGGCAGGAAGCTGGACATCAAAGCAACATCATCAGATAGCATCATAAAGGCTAGAAAATTGTAAATTTTTTTTGTATCCTTAAAAAAAAAAAATTGTGAGAAATTAAATGTTGTTGAGAAGTGGAAGGATTAAGAAAATAATGTCCACTAATAATACTGAAGAAATAATTATGGAAGGGGATAATGTAACAGTTAGCTGTAATTCAATGCAGGTTACAGAAAATAGCTCAAACAATGTAGGATTTGAGGGAGGAAATGTTAGTGAAGAAAGTGAGAATAGAATAGCAGGAAATGTTAATTTTGATGCTGGTATGATGATGGAAATGCTGAGAAATTTTGGTGAAACATTAATTAAGAATAATGAGAAATTAGAACAAAAACTAACTCAGAATATGGAAAAGAATAATAGGGAATTGAGGGAAGATATTGATAAGAGTTTAGAACAAAACATGGAAGAAATTGAAAAGAAATTTATGGAGCTAGATAGTAGTATGATAAGAATGGGAAATGAAAATCAGGAAATGATAGCAAATGAGATAGGGAAAGTTTCAAAGAAAATGTCAGACATGAGCAGGGAAATATCTAACCAAAAAGTGAGGTTGATACTAAGTTTGAACATGTTAATGTAAGATGTACAGAGTTAGGTAGCCGAATGAATAACATTTCAAGTGAGCTAAGAGAGATGAATGAGGCTACAAATGCAAATTTAATTCAGGTGCAAGTTAATTTCAGAGGGGACATATCTGAAATACAGAAAGAGTTGGAAACACAAAGAAATAAGTTGTCCGAAGAAATTAAAGTTTTGTCTATAAATAATCAAAAACTAACTTCTGAAATTAACAAACACCAAGCTGTTAAAAATGAAAACTCCAATCCAGTACAGTTTATTGCAGACTTGTCAGAGTACTTTCAAATTAAAAAGATACCGGAAGAATTGAAAATGATAGTTGTTAAAAGATGTGTGGTTCAGAAAACTTTAGATGTGTTTCAAATGGTATCAGGGGGCGAAATTTCATATGAATACTTAAAGAGGCTATTCATGAACAGGTTTTGGAAGGTTACGATACAGCTACGAGCAATGTTTAGCCATAGACAATTTGATCCAGGAGAGGGAATAGCAATGACCGCTTATTAAAAAAAAAAAAAAAAAAAAAAAAAAAAAAAAAAACATCCAGGATAGTTAAAACTGAACTGCAGAACAAAATATTGGAATGTAAGAGGGTTAACTATGTATATATGTCATAAGAAAGGGATAAATAAATTCAGGACAAGAATAAATGTTTAAAGAGGAAATAGAAATTTGTTTTAGTAAACTGTAACCACATTTGAAATGAAGCATGTAATAATGAAAATTTAATGTCATATTAAAGTAAAAGTATGTAGATATCATTCAAAGAGTATTGTGAATATAAAGTACAAAATAATAAAAAAAAGGGTAAAGATAATTAAAGCAAAACACTTATGTAGCACACAGATAAGGTGAAATCATGTCTAGAATTAAGAGATGTAAATATATTTGTGTAGAGGATGAATATTTTGGTAAATATGTACAATAATTACAAAATGAACCAGGTTAAAAATCTTGAGTGTATAAATTTCTATGTCAATAATCTAAGAAAGTATAACCATTTTGTAATAGTGACCTAAATAGTTCAGGGTATAGTATTTGCTGTATATAAAAGAAAAAACCTTGTAATGTCAGATGTATGTATATAAACATATTAGACCCGAGCCAGTGAATAGTGGCGAGAAAAAGGCAAGATGTACAACGTGTGTTAAATGCGTGAGCAGTGTTACGTGCAAGTGATAAATACAGTGTGTTACAAGATTCAGGAGACTAAAAACCCAACTATAAAATTTCCAAAAAAAGTTGTAAATATTTATAATTATGTTTCTAGTGGGGCATATGAGGCAGTATTTTATATCACAACACTGTGAATGCCAGAGTGATTGTAGTGTAAATTAGCATTATTGTATGACAATGATTTGAGATGTTTGTTAACTATAAGCATTGTTAGGAAATAAGTTACACAGCCTCACTGAAACTGCCAATAGGAGTGGATAACAATGAAACGAGGGGGTGAGTTGTTTATCAATTAGAAGAGACAAACAAATGACGTCAGAGTAGCGTGCCTTTCTTTAGAAATGGAGGGAATATCTTCCCTAGAGCATATGTGTTCGTAATTTTGATTGGAAAAAAAATTGACGCTAATGTTGGCGCGCTTTATTAACCAATAGCAGCTCTGTTATAGTGTTTAGGCATATCGGGGTGAGGGAGTATAAATTCTGAAGCCAAATGCAAGTAACGCGCAGTTCAACAGAATCATTCACGAGTTACACGTTGCACAGTTCTACAGAATCATTCACAAGGCAAACGTTGTGCAGTTTTAAGAAATATCTCTCGCGAGTTACACGTCAGGTAGATCTATGGAAGCATTCACGAAGTACACATTATGCAATTCTACAGAATCTCTCGCATCGTAAAGTTAGTTACAAAATGTTAAATATGCGAATTAATAATGTGCGGCAAATAAGTGATTGTAGTTAACATTCGAAAATATAACAGTTTCAGTCATGCGTGAATCAAGAGTAAATATGCGAAATTAATGAAGTATGACGGCAATAAAAGTGAAAAACAAATTCTTTTATCAGTGTTATCTTTTAGTAACAACTCCTTTCCGTTTACACACCCTGTTCAAGAGATTTGCTCGACTGAGTAATAATAGCTAGCCGGAGGCCAAAGAACCCAAAATTCAAAATAGTAAAACAATAACAGGCGCTCGGCAAATAAGATAACACGAGAGGTTACTGCGACAAGATCTGTCCCATCTTAAAGAGTCAGAAACTGGAAAACTGTTACTGCTGCAGAAATGAAAAGGTTTATAAAATATATATTTTAAATATGGAAATTATAAGGTAAACCTTCATAGAATCCTACTGGTCCACCTCTCCTTCCCAATAAGTTCTCAAGAAATATATTTCAGCTCATATTAAAATTTTTCCATATGACAGTTCCAAATTTCCACTTTGAACTGACTCCTCCCCATGCTGGTACATGTGAAGCCCTAATTGGGAAAATCCCACAGATGCCTTAAGGGAATTGGTACAACAAATTTTCTTTCTGACAAGACTTTGTCCCAGAAGTCAGTGTGCTATATAAGTACGTTTTCTTAGAAAAATACAAATAGTTTTAAAAAATGCAATTTACAACTTGGAATCAGGTTTTAAGTTTCTTGCCTTACAATACGGAGAAGCTTTAGAGTCAGTTTATTCTTACTTCAATACACATTCAACACATGTGTCTAAGGGTAAGGTTTCAAGGTTTATCCCTCAATATGAATTTAATCCTTACAATGCAATTAAGAATCTACAATATAAACATGTTTGAAAATACTTGACAATGATTTTACCCCTGCTTGTGAACAGCCAGTATGGTTTGATACAAAATATGGCATACACAAAATAATGAAGTGATCAGATAAAGAGAACCCCCAAATCCTTACATTCTGCAAGTGTATGGCTACCTATAAATTTGACTCATTCGTTTACTATTGCAGATGATACACCCGGTGCAGAGCTAGTCACCAAGACATTTTGTGAAGCAGCAGGTAGACCTAACTAGCCTTGAAATTGAGACACAAGTGTCCAAAAAAAAAAAAAAAGGCACCCAGCTTGACCCCAGAACTTTCACTTGCTCTGTACAAAATAGAAACAAACCAAAGTGAATTTATGTAAATTGCCACAATTTTCAGGCTGACCTAATTGTGATCCTGTGCAAAGTTTTCTTCCCTTGTAGAACATGCAAATAGGCTTTTTAGACATCATTATGTACCACATCAGCAATGATGTAGATGAGAGTCTTATTGGAACAAAAAGTTGCATCAAATTACAACAGTACCTACTCTACAAACACCATCACCTTGGGGAATAAAACTGGAAGTTATGTGACTATTGTTGCCTGCTATATTGCATTTTTTATTTTTTGAGGGGCTAAATCAGAAGTTGATGAGAAAGAAATTAAGGCATGGACTTTGTTTTACTATGGTAACAAATTTGTTAAAAATGGGAAATTTTGTAATTAGCTTTCCATATTTTTATGGATAACTTTTATAAAGCAATTACTCTAACTAAATTGCTTTATCAGTGTTGCACTTTTTTGACTTGTACAATTAGAAGAAATAAAAAATTCATGCCAAAAGATCTGTTAGCAAAATTCAGAATAAGTGAAAAGAAATGTTTCAGAAGGGTGCCATTTTGTTTGCAGGCTACAAAGAAACACAAAAATGTTCAGTACTACTTCTTTCAACGAACTCCAGAGATGGCAAAAAAATATAAAATAATGAAAAACCAAACCAAAGGAATTGTAAAACTTGAAGTTGTTTGGACTACACAAAATACAGGTTGGGATTGACACATCAGATATGATGTTGCATTGCTATCTTGATAAATGAAGAACAGTAAAATACTTGAAGAAAGTTACATTTAACATTTTTGGTTGCATGATTTTAAATGCTTATAAAATATAAGATCCAACAACCCAATGATCAGACTGCAGTTCACAGTTTCAGTAATAGAAGCTATGGCAAATGAATGGCTAGAAAAAAAGTAGCTACATCAGGATTTCTGGAAATCAAGGGAAACATGCTGGGCCAAATTTAATGAAATTGTGTGGAATAAAGGAAAGAGAGTGCTGTGTGTGTTCTAAGAGGTGTAAGGGAGAGGAAAAGGTGAAGATCAATTTGTAAAAACTGTGAAAAGGAATTGTGTTGTGATTGTTTTCCCAATAGTAAGCGTACAGTGGCATTTACAAAATTTTGAAAATCAAGAACATATAGTTTATTAAATAGAACAGTGGTATGAATATTGGAGTTAAAAGTTTATTAGAGTGCCAAAATTTAATTCAGAAGTAAAATTTTAATTACAGAAAATCATTAATACTTTCAAAAACTTTTTAACATACAAGGACAAATGTAACAACCTTGAAAGTATATGGGAGTGGAAAGGAATGAAATGTGCAGTGGTACATTTGCTAGATTTCAAAGTGATCACTCATTTTAGCATGGCTCCTGATATTACTTACTTGTAATGTATGTCCTTTTCTCAGATCACAGACAATTTAGTCATACTTAAACCAACAAATTTGCAAATTTCTCAACCTCAAAATGCAAGCTACACTTAAGCAATATCTATAGAAATAAATCAGCAAAACTAAGAATAGTGTTTATGTTAAATATTCTTTCATACGGGCCATGTGTAGGCAGTAAGTTGAAAAATTGATAAAATTCAGTACTCTGACCTAGACTTGAACCACAGATTTTCAGCTCTTCTGCTGTCATTCTTACTGCTTGAGGTACATGTAACCTTATCTGGTTTGAGTATCCTTGTAAAGCATTGTTAACAAATATGTAAGATGAGCTTTAGCCTAAAGCAGTATCCAGAATAAATAAGTAAATAAATAATAATAATAATAATAAACAATGAACTATATATGGACCACAGTATCTTTGGGCCCTGAATCAATTTCATTCATTACTAGTTTTTCCAATCTGTTTACACCTCTACTTCTTATATGTATAACAATGATATCCTTGATGATAATCTTTATTATTACGCTTTCTTACAGCTGTACAACTGTGCGTACTTTTCATTGGAGAGTGCGGCTTAGCCTTAAGACTTGTTTTGCATTGTAACTCTTCATTGGAATAGCTATGTTTTTAACAGCTATATCCTATACTTGGGATTAGTTTACCACAAATTATTATCCCAGCAGTTACCAATAAATAATGGGTAAGGTATTAGAGACCAGGCATGTCTTTGTTTTCACAAATTTTCCCATTTAGCAGCAGCACCTTTCAGCGATATTTGTCTAGCCAATTACACCTACTGCGCTGAATCTTTGTAGGTGTTTTCTTCTTGTGGGAAAATAAGTCCAAATATACATTAATTTAGGCTATAAATTGATGAACTACAATACTTAAACCTTGTGCTATGCACTGTTATAATTACATTTTGAGTTATAAAAACATTTGAAAAGTTTGAAAAAAAAAGTGTTGGTTTATTTTTTAAGCCAGTTATATCCTGTCTTATTGTATTATATGAACCAGAACTCCACCAACCAAATTTCAGGGGTTGTTCAGGGACACTTTTTGAGTATTTTGGTATAAGGAACCCATGGTCTCCAGTGGCTCACTACAGAATAATTGCATTTCATTTGGTTTCTTGTCCCAATTAGCTGTGTATGTGTATTGCACTGAAAATATTGCATGTCAACAGTATGCTCTGTTTGTATTGTTTGTAAACAAATTGTTACCATGCTCACGGTACCTGCTATTAACAACAGTAATGCTCCCTTTCATTCGTTGCCCTCAAATTCATTACTGCTCAGTTCTGTTTAGGGTTTTGTTTTACCGGCAGTGTTAGTTGTGTATTAACAGTGATACACAGCAGCGTGGTTAGGTTTACTGATGAAGAGTTGGCTGATTTGTACCTTAGTATGAGTTCACTGAATGCAAAGGAAGAGCGGCATAACAGCGCTATGCTGAGCTGTTCCCACACCAACAGCAACCACATCACAGTACTTTTGTATCTGTACATAGCTACCTACAAGAAACTGAATCCTTCCATGTTAGAATGGAAGATACATTCCATGCAGAGTGTGCCAGAACACCTGATCTGGAAGAGAATGTGTTACATGCGATTGGTGACAATCCTATTGCTAGTAGTCAGCGTGTTGCACGAGCTCTGAACACAAGTTAGTCATCTGTTTTGGGAGCCGTACATGAACAACAATTGCACCTATATCATCCACAGGTGGTGCTGTCATTGCGGCCATCAGACTTTTCATTTTGAGCAGTTTGCAAATTGGCTCCTACAGCAATGTGTAGAAAAATACAATTTTCCTGCTTTGGTATTGTTTACAGATGAGGCTACATTTACAAGAGAGAGAGGATGTTCAACAGTAGAATTAGTCATGTATAGGATTATGAAAATCCACATGCACTGGTGCGTCGATCCTATCAACAGAAATTTGCTGTGTATGTATGGGCTGATATTGTCAATCATTTTGTGATTGAACCTTATATACTTCCTTATACATGAACAGGGTCATGTACAAAACATTCCTTCAACATGTCCTCTCACAGTTCCTGGAAGATGTGCTACTGAGAATTCATCAGCTTATGTGGTTTCAACATGACGGGGCACCAGCACACTTTGCACTCGATGTTAGATACCACATTGATGTACAGTTTGGGTGACAATAGATTGGTTGCAGTGGTTCCATGGCCAGCTCAGTTACCAGACATGACACCAATGGACTTCTTCGACGGGGGCATGTGAAGAGCCATTTTATGGGACTCTGGTTGATACTCACATGGAACCAGTTTGCTAGGATAATCACAGCTGCAGAAGTAGTATACCAAACTCCTGGATTGCTTGACTTGTAAGATAGTCGATGGTGCATCGCTGTACACCCTGCTGTGATCATGGTGGTCAACATTTTTAACAATACCTGCAAGGGAACAGTTCTGCATTTGTTATGTACTGTACACTGACAGAACGGAATGAACACACTCTGATAAAAGTTACCAAACTGCTGATGATGAGGACAAATGGCCTTGAAAATGTTACAGTTTACTTAACTTAGTAAGTGAAGGTTTTGTGTAAAAATTGTGTGATTCATTCCTAATTCGACAAAAGTATGCATGTTTTGTCTGTGGGATGTTACATTAATCTGTGTTGTGTGTTGTACATTTTGGTTATTGCATATTATACAGGCTTCTTCACTATTGTGAAGTATTTTCACAGAAACAAGGGTGATTGGGATAACAAACTGAATAAATAATAATTAGATTATTACTCTGTAACAAGCTGCCGGAGACATGGATCCCTTGTATCAAAATACTGAAGGTGTCCCTGAACAATCTATGAAAGCTTGTCGGTGGAGCTCTGGTCCGCCCTTTGTGGTAATTATATGCGAGTTCATTAACTAAATAGTATTATAGTAAATTTCCTTTTTAATGTTTTCAAGGGACTGATGCAAAACATGCAAATGACAGGAAAGCATGAATACAAGAAAATGTAAAAAAAAAAAAACCTGATGTGTTACACTCACATGACTTTCTCTACTCTTGTACAAACTATTTATACAAACGCTTATTCTCCATCTACTTCATGTTAATCGACATAAACATTTGCAGAGTCTATCTTATTGCTAATTTTCTTGTAGATGTAAGGGGAATATATATTTACAAGGGCAATTTGGAAATACAGTAGCCTTTAAGCACATACATATCTCTTAATAGCTGGTTGCTAGGTGCAGCACCATTCCCTTTCCCACAGATTAATACTCTTTGCATATCCAAGACAAAAAAATGAATAACGAATTCCCATTTGAGAAAATAAATGTATATGACATAAATTGTGTATTTTAACGCGATCTACATTTTTTGTGTAGTAAAATTTTGTCTATCTCTTATGGTTTACCAGTTACGCAAAAGTCGATCACAATAAAAATTACTTTTGGAGACATTCCCAGGAAATTTAAGATATACATTTTATTTGTCATAAAAATATCTTAAACATATGATATTTTAATCAAAATCGTTAGAGCCATTTTTGAGAAAATTAAAATTTTTGAAAAATGTTCCATGTAAAGGGTAACCTGGGGTGGGGGGATTTTCTTGAAAACCTTTGTGTCGCATTCTTGGAAGATACTGATCCTAAGTACCAAGTTTGGTGTTTATCCGACTGTTCGTTTCTGAGTTATGCTGTTCACAGACAGACACGCACACACACAGACACACACACGGACATGTTTCCAAAAATGCTTTTTTTGGATTCAGGGGGTCTCAAAACATGTATTTCCGGTGAAATCTCGGTATCGAATTTTTGGGTGGAATACAATACTTCCCCTACTTACTATACGTAGTAGAGAAAGTTAAAGGTATGAAAAATATTTACAAAATTTAATAATTTATTATTATTATATTATTATTATTATTATTATTATTATTATTATTATTATTATTAGTGGAGGAGGGGGAGGAGGACTGTAATGTTGCACATTACATTGTTTGTAAAATTTAGTAGATGAAATAAATGAATACCTATGCAATTAGATCACATATTTAAAAGGTACTGAAACAATTGATTGCCTTTGCTGCTTATGCATTTATATTAGTTCCACCTGTCTCTTCACAATATATAAACCATCAAATGCCCCATCTTCTCCGGAGGCACTTGCAATATGCTGCCTCAAAAGGTGGTGGTTTCCATGACTGCTTGTCGATAGATATTGTGTATAGAGCTATTCATCAAATGAGTTTTGGTCATTAATTTGTACCATTCATGCCTTTGACACAAATAAGCTCATGTATACAGGCGAGTTGAGTATACCAGAACCGAGTGTCCTGCTCTCAGTCCATTCTGTTTTGAACACCAAACGAGTATGTATATCATTTCCTGTTTGAATGCCCAATGTGACCAGATTCAATTGGGAGGCTCAGTCTGTTTGCTTCAATGGCATTGTTGCCACTTGGTGCCTTAATGCACAGCTTGAATTCATGTGATATTCCGGTATGGGATCGAGCGGTACAAGTAAAAATATTTTCTTAAAACTAAATGAAGGAGCTGCTATATTACTTGAGATTTCATGCTATATATTTGTAATATTAAGGCACTCTCAAGCATTGTTAGTTTTCTGTAGGAGATTTTTGCCATTAACAAGTTATTCTCAGGTTTGTTAATTTGCATCTCATTAAAACAAAATGCAATTTTAAGTACAACCATTTTACATACAAGCATTTAAAGTAAAGCAACAACTTTTGAGCTAATTAACCTTAATGTTAGAGGTTAGTAGTAGAATAATTTACTTTAATGGCAGTTGTGCAATTTCTGGAGTTTAAAGAATAATCATTATTTAATTTATTATATTATATATCATTTGTAATGTGTATTTAACTAAATGCCTATACACGTAACTTTGAGTTGGTTTGTTTTACTCTCACAAAAATTGTGAAATTATGTATAAAGCTGTAGGACATTTATTTTAGAACATATTTTTTATATGCTTAGCTTAGGTGTAATGATTGAATAGAATGTGACAAAATGGAATTCATTTAACACAATGAAGCAATAGAAATTTTGACCATAAGTAGGTAGAAACAAAGTAAAAAATGCAATAACATGGCTTGCGATATAGTCATTCATTTACCTTAATACACTGATGCAATATGCCTAACAACACCACTTGAGTAAATGCCCATTTTCTATGAGAGGGCATGTGAACCAGAAGCTCAACTATAGTTCAGTATGTTCGTTGCTGCTTTTCGAACGAGTAAAATGCATGCCCTTGACAGTTCTAATTGCGGGTTCCTGCTCACAGTCTTTTTCTATAATCAAGGTTGCTGGAATTGTCTTCTGTTGGTGCCACTAATGTTATTACATCAACATTTTGGTGTTCTTGAAATTCACAAAAACTTGTCCATCGTAGACCAGTTGTTGGGCTGTGACATCTCTTCCTCATGCAGGTACTTTTTTTTTTTTTTTCCCCACAAACTTGAATCCTACCTTCCAGATACAGTAGCATATGGTCACAGGACCAATACTTTACCCTGCTTTGGCTACATAATACATGCCATTGTGGACTTAGGGTAATTTACTTAGAGTCCTTACTATTGCATATAAAGACAGCTTTCTCTATTAGCATCTCCCTCCCAGATCCAGTGGTTGAAGCTTGCTTGTATAGTTTGGGGGGAGGAAACTCTAGTTCAATGTTTCTGAGCTGTAAATCTTCAGTGTGGGCAAGATATATATCTACAATAGTATTTTACAGTAGTTTGCCTTTGTTTTAACAACTAGAGCATGCAAAGTGGATGTGAAGATGCTACTTATCATCCATGCAGTGGTATTAGCATCATACTGTGTAGGCAGATTTTTCAAATTCTTGAAGCACCTGAGCTTCTTGAATTTAGCCACTACTAGGGTGAGGGGGCTAATTTTTCTAATTAGCTGTAATCATAATCAAATCAGTTAGATTTTGCATGCTCAGTTTCCTACCTTGAATATATTCCCCTTAGAACACAAAATTTGCTTGTTAGAATGTTATAAAACAGAGCAGTTTCATCAGTATTAAAATTTTTCTTCGGTTCTTAACCTTGAATAATAGTTGGCAGGTTTTGTTTCCAGGGAGTTAGAGCTCTCACATTAATTCTTTTACTTTCTCCACACAGTTGATTATAAATAATATTGTGGCAGCTTTTTTAACTGAGTAATCCATCGATTAGAAGTAGTGAAATAAATCATTTCCAACCTTTTAGCAAACTGAAGTGCTTGCATTGGAGTATGGCACCATCAGCTGGAATTCCTCCCGCTCTCATATAAACAAGCCTTTCCACCACAAGTTTATGCATCTCACTGCACATTGCTGTGCATGTACGTATATTTCCATGTTTTGGACATATCACCACTTTGTTTTGCTTTAAGTTCAATGATGGATCTATTTTTTACTGTAATATTCATAGTTGAGACAGAGAGTCCAAGCTCTTTTGCTAATAGAGCATGTGTTCTGACATTCAAATCAACATACTGCAGAATTTCCATCTTTGCTTGCACAGAAATGTGCTTATTACTTTCTCTACCACCTCCCTATAGTAGGCAAGAGGAAGTATTATACAGAGTGAGCCAAAAGACTCCGAACCGGCAGTGCGATGTTTTTCCTGTCCGTGTCCTTGGTGCTCGTTGTGCTCGACGGTATTAATGTTGTATTTATTTAACATTATTGTAGCCCCACGTTGTGGTAGCCAATTTGTAACGGTATTACTTACAAATGTTTGTTTACATCCCGTGTGTTGAAGCCATCTTGTGACGTCATTCATTAGTTCGGTTTGTAGCTCCATCTAGTGTTAGCAATTTGTGGTAGTATTAGTGTTTGTTTGAAAGAATTTTAATTTTATTTTTTTATTTAATTCTGTTTCACTGTCTTCCGGCTAGCTATTATTTCTCGGTGGAACATGTCTCTTGATCAGGGTTGTGTAAACGGAAAGGAATCTTTTATCCAAATATAACACTGATGAAGAAATTTGTTTTACACATTTATTGTCGAACACGTTAACTATCACATTTATACATTGATCTTGATACTCGCCAAACTGAAACTGTTATAACAACTTCTTACTGATCACTCTTAATTTGTGTACTTCAACTTTTTGTATAATTAACCTTACAACACTTTAGATTATTCATAATTCTGCTGCGCGTAACTTGTGAATCGATACCTGACGTTTGCCGTACAAATACTTTCGACGAACTGACTGAAGACGACGTGTAGTGTACACAGATTTTTGATGAACTGGCATGGCTTTACCTCAAACCTACTGCTTTTATACCCATACACACCGATATGCCTAAAGATTATAACTGAACTGCTATTGGCTAATAAAACGCGCCAACATTAGCGTCTATCTTAATATCCAATGAAAATTATGAATACATATGCTTTAGGGAGAAAACATTCCAGAAGGTTCTCAACAGAAAAAACGCGCCAACATTACGTAACTTCCTCGTTTCCAATAATGATAAACAGCTCACCCCCCTCTCTGCATTATTGCGCGCTATTATTGACAGTTTCAGTAAGGCATTATAAATTTACTTCCCAACAATATTTACAATCAATAAACATCTGAAATCAATGTCACATAAAAATGCATATTCATATTACAATCATTATTTACATTTAAGTAATTTGTGATACAAATTACTGCATCATATGCCCCACTAGAAACATAATTATAAATATTTACAACTTGTTTGGAAATTTTATAATTGGGTTTTTAGTCTCCTAAATCTTGGAACACACGCTATCACTTTCACTTAACACTTCACACGCATTTAACACACGACATATGTTTTTTTTTTTTTTTTTTTTTATCTCGCCACTACTTGCTGGCTCTGGTTGAATGTGTTTTGACATTAATCTGACATTACAAAAAAAAATTTTTATAGCAAATACTGTACCCTGAATTATTTATTTACTGTTACAAAAAATGGTTTGCTTTCTTATATTGTTAACAAAAATTTATCAATTCAAAAAAAATTTTTTTTTATTATTAAACATATTTACCAAAAATATTCACCCTTCATACAAATATATTTTCATCTCTTAAAGCTAGTCACTGTTTCACATTTTCTGTTTGCTACATAAGTATTTGTTTTTAATTATTTTTACCCATTTTTGTTATTTTGTACTTTATTTTAACAATACTCTTGGAATTGTATTTACGTACTTTTAATTTAATATCATATTAGGTTTCAATCTTTGCATTCTTAATTTTCAAATGTTGTTACAGTTACTAAAAATTTAATTTTTTTTTTTTTAAAACATTTTTTTTTTTTTTTTTTTTTTTTTTTATAATTTATTTCTCTTTTCAAATGACATATATATTTAGTTAACCCTCTTACGTTCCAATACATTTCTCTGCAAGTCATCTTTAACTATCCAGCATTTACTTTACATCTCATTGCTATTTACCCTCCTGGATCAAATTGTGTGTGGCTAAACATTACTCGTAGCCGTATCCTAACCTTCAAATTTTTGTTCATGAATAACCTCTTGTATTCATATGAAATTTCGTCCCATGATAACATTTGAAAACAATCTAAAGTTTCCTGAACAACACATCTTTTGACAATTGTCATTTTCAATTCTTCTACTATCTCTTTAATTTGAAAGTACTCTGACAAATCTGTACTAAACTGTACTGGACTGGAGTTTTCAATTTGAATATCTTGGTACTTGTTAATTTCAGAAATTAGCTTTTGATTATTTACAGTCAAAACTTTAACTTCTTCGTACAATTTATTTCTCTGCATTACTGACTCCTTCTGTATTTCTGATATTTCCCCTCTGAAATTAACCTGCGTCTGATTCACATCTACATTCATAACCTCTTTCATCTCTCTTATCTCACTTGAAATGCTACTGATTCTACTTCCTAACTCTGTACATTCTACATCAACATGTTCAATTTTAGTATTAACCTCACTTTTTTTGTTACATATTTCCTTGCTCATATTTGACATTTTCTTTGAAATTTCTCCTATCTCACTTGCTATTATTTCCTGGTTCTCATTTCTCATTCTTGGCATACTACTATCTAGCTTCATAGATTTCTTTTCAATTTCTTCCCTGCTCTGATCTACTTTTTGCCCTAATATCTCATTACTCCTACCAATATCTTCAATTGATTTCCTATGATCTTTTTTTATAGCTTCTCTCAATTCCTCAAAACTCTGATCTACTTTTTGTTCTACACTCTTAATAATATCTTCCCTGTTTTGATCTATTTTCTTACTAAGATCTTCCCTCAATTTCCTATTATTCTTTTGCATATCTTCCCTGTTTTGATCTATTTTCTTACTAAGATCTTCCCTCATTTCCCTATTATTCTTTTGCATATCTTTATTCAAATTTTTCAGCATTTCCATAATCATACTAGTATCAAGATTAACATTTCCTGCTATTCTATTCTGACTTTCTGCACTAACATTTCCACCCTCAAATCCTAAAAAGTTTGAGCTATTTTCTGTAACCTGTATTGAATTACAGCTAACTGTTACATTATCTCCCTCCATAATTATTTCTTCTGTATTATTAGTAGCCATTTTTTTCTTTATCCTACCACTCCTTAAGTACATTTGAAGGTTACAATTTTGTTTTCTAACAAAAAAATTACGATACTCTGACCTTTGTGATGCTGTCTGTTGCTGTTACTTTGATGTCCAGCTTCCTGCCCCTCTCTCCTAGGTTATATGTCGCTTCTGCGTTGTGTTATGATGAATCTACGTTGTCTCGATGTTTTTGTGTCCACTCATCCGCGTAGTCTGTCGTTCCTATAGTTGTTTCTGGAATCTGCGTCTTCTCGATGTTTTTGTAGTTGAATTCACCTGTTGCCTTGTAATCTCGGAATTACGATGTCCAATCATCCGCGTAGTCTGTCGTTCCTTTTGTTGTTTCTGGAATCTGCGTCTTGTAGTTCAGTTCACTTCTCCATTCGCCCCTTCCTGGTCATCTCACTTCTTCCTGGTTAATTCTGCCCCTTCCTGGTTATTCTGATCCTTTCCTGGTCATCGTGTTCCTTTCCTGGTTACTCTGCCCCACGCTCTGGGTGCCAATTTGCGGCAGTATTAATGTTCTTTTTATTTAACATTATTGTAGCCCCACGTTGTGGTAGCCAATTTGTAACGGTATTACTTACAAATGTTTGTTTACATCCCGTGTGTTGAAGCCATCTTGTGACGTCATTCATTTGTTCGGTTTGTAGCTCCATCTAGTGTTAGCAATTTGTGGTAGTATTAGTGTTTGTTTGAAAGAATTTTAATTTTATTTTTTTATTTAATTCTGTTTCACTGTCTTCCGGCTAGCTATTATTTCTCGGTCGAACATGTCTCTTGATCAGGGTTGTGCAAACGGAAAGGAATCTTTTATCCAAATATAACACTGATGAAGAAATTTGTTTTACACATTTATTGTCGAACACGTTAACTATCACATTTATACATTGATCTTGATACTCGCCAAACTGAAACTGTTATAACAACTTCTTACTGATCACTCTTAATTTGCGTACTTCAACTTTTTGTATAATTAACCTTACAACACTTTAGATTATTCATAATTCTGCTGCGCGTAACTTGTGAATCGATACCTGACGTTTGCCGTACAAATACTTTCGACGAACTGACTGAAGACGACGTGTAGTGTACACAGATTTTTGATGAACTGGCATGGCTTTACCTCAAACCTACTGCTTTTATACCCATACACACCGATATGCCTAAAGATTATAACTGAACTGCTATTGGCTAATAAAACGCGCCAACATTAGCGTCTATCTTAATATCCAATGAAAATTATGAATACATATGCTTTAGGGAGAAAACATTCCAGAAGGTTCTCAACGGAAAAAACGCGCCAACATTACGTAACTTCCTCGTTTCCAATAATGATAAACAGCTCACCCCCCTCTCTGCATTATTGCGCGCTATTATTGACAGTTTCAGTAAGGCATTATAAATTTACTTCCCAACAATATTTACAATCAATAAACATCTGAAATCAATGTCACATAAAAATGCATATTCATATTACAATCATTATTTACATTTAAGTAATTTGTGATACAAATTACTGCATCAGTTGCCGTCTGCCGCTATCATAGAAAGGCGCAGATGAAACCATACAACATTTTTAAAACTACTTTTAAAGGCTCTACTTACCAACTTTACGAAAGGAGATGCTGTTGTTGTCCATACATTTTTGGCACCTCTTTAGGAAACTATCCATCACTCACCATTGTTCACGTTGAGAAATTTCCTGGCAGATATTTTGTTTTATTTCTTCCAGGGGGTGTGGGTTTGTCTTATGCACTTTATGTTCTAAGTTACCCCGGAAGGGTAACATGAACAATATTATCGGCTGAGTAGTGTTTTTCCACTGGGCATGTGGAAATATGATAAAAACATGATAACGCATTGCTGCTATAAACAAAGTCACACTGTTATGGTTTTGCTGTGCAGTGTGAAGTGCAGTATTGAGTTGACTGTGATGTGATGTAGTTCAGTTATTATGAGTTATTTATTACTTTGTCCTGTACTTAGTCACAAAGTATATTATGACTCAGTATATGTTTTCTACTGCACAGCGTGTATTTATTTATGATTCGTATGTGTTAACTCGGTCAGCTCGCCTAGTGAAAGTACGATTTGCAGAAAGATTTACAGGTGTAATAGTTCCAGGCCGTACAACAATCCATGAATTTTACAGTAAATTTCAGGCCACAGGAAGTGTTCAGGCTAAGAAATCTAAAAGATGACATTGTTCTTACCGAAGAAACATTAGACGACATTGGTTATCATTTGGAAAATTCCATGATTTTTATATATATATATATATATACAGAATTCAATCAAAGGAATTTTACAGGCTATTCTCAGAAAATTCAAAATATACATATATTTTATTTCTCATGTCAATATATTAAACATGACAGCTTAATCAAAAGCATAGCATTTATGAGAAAATAAAACTGTTCTCTCTCTCTCTCTCTCTCTATCCCTCTCTCTCTCACACACACACCTCTCTCTCTCTCTCACACACACACACACACACCTCTCTCTCTCTCACACACACACACACCTCTCTCTCTCTCTCACTCACACCACACCTATCTTTTTCTAAAAATTACTTTTTTGGATTCTGGGGACCTCTAAAAGGTCTGAGGTATACCACATATTCAGGTTTACTTCTGTTGAAATCTTGAATCAAATTTTTGGGTGGAGTACAATGCTTTCTCTACTTACTAAAGATTAGAGAAAACAATAAGCTACAAATTAGATTTAGATAGTCAAAGAATGTGTAGGATGAATTTTGGTGTGTTAGGAAAACTATATTCCAATGACCAGGGCAGCAAGAAAAATGATTTGGATATGGAGTATAAAGTGTAAATGCAATTTCAGTAAACTTTAAAATGAGAATTACTCATTCATAACAATCATAGTACATGAACTTTATACAGTGTCTGGAATTAAACAATATTTGAGTTAAAGCACCATATAAGTTACCACTACTGTTATATGCAATATAATGGTGTTAGAAAGGAAACGAATTAACCATTTATCAAAAAGTTGTAGAGCTTACTCTCTTGCTGGGGAACTCATTGCAGAGGATGTTACCTCTTAGCAAGAATCAAAACTACTTGTGCACATTGCAGCACATTCTGTTGTGTTGACAAAAAGTGACAAACACCACCAAGCAACTAAATAGTCACTATTTGTAATTATAATTGTTAGATTAAAATGCATAAGTGGCAGGTTCATACATTGATGCAATATATAAACAATACTATGTTATTAACTGGTCTATATTTCTCAAATCATTATAGTTTTATGCTCTTAAGAGATACTTCTTATTTTCATGTGTGTATAAGTAAATCATCTTAAATACAACTTGTAAAAGCACCATGGATAACATGAAATGATTTTCATTACATGTTAGTCTTCTCAGAGACACATCAATTTGTTTATATAATGTTTTTGTTTTTTGTTCTGTGTATTTGCTACTATATATGCAGTGGTCAATATGTTATAATGCACTGTTTGGTTGCAGAATGCTGTTAATGGTAACTATGAGCCTAATATTTATTTTGATGGTGCAAATGGTGTTGGGGCTATTAAAATGAAAGCACTTCTGCCATACATCCCCAATACCCTTCAGGTGTCAATATACAATGATGGAGATGGAAAGCTGAATCATTTGGTAAGTGATAATATAGACTGTAGTATAGTGATAGTATAAACAGAATTTTATAACAGCTGGAAAGTTGGAAATTAGGTCTTATGTAATTTAGAAAAGAAGAAATTATGTATTGTGAGGTATGATATGTAATTTTTTGTTTTAAACCTACACCTACAATTTGGTGAACTACACCAAATCTCCTTAACTCTTTCTGGGTGGAATTATTTTCAGAATTTTCTAGGTTTTATGAGTAATTGTCTTCCTGCAACAACAAAATGAAAGTAGAAGCACAGAAACATGCTTGTGAGAATTTAGTGACATCTAGCGATCATTTATGTAAACAAAATGCAAACAGATGGCTTAATTGAATGCACAAAAGTATTCAAATGAATCTGATGTGTAGCCAACAGTAGCGAATACTTGTGCGTTTTGCCTTGGAAGGCTTAATATGTGTCTCAATGTATGCTCAGTGTATTACAAACTTAAATGGTCCTCAAAGTATGCTCAAGTGTTTCAAAAGAAGGATAAAAGTCTCATATATGGGGTCTGATCATAAAGTAACGGGAATTTTTGTTTTTCTTAAAGAATTTTTATTTAATCAACATCAACTTTGTCACCTTCAAAGTAATCCCCCTGAGATATAATACACTTGTGCCAGCACTTTTTCCAATCTTGGAAGCACTTCTGGAACTCACTTTTTGTTATGATGTTCAGCTCCTTCAGCGATTCTGTTTTTAATATTAGTAATATTACTTTCATATTAGAAAAAAAACTATCTAAATGCTAAACTTATACATGTTTCAGGCATTAAACGCTGAAGAACACTTTGAAGCCAGCATTATAGAAATTGCAAACAAGCTGATTATAATATTCATTTATAGAAACCCAACGAGCAACATAAACCTCTTTATTGCAAAGTTAGATATTATCCTTAATCACTTACTAAAGTTAAAGAAAACTATAATTCTTCTAGGAGACTGTAATATAAATTTGAGACTGTAATATAAATTTCTTAGCCCACAGCTATGAAAGATCACAGTTGATTACTCTACTAAATATTTATGGCCTTCAGCCAACAATAAATATGCCAACTAGGGCCACTGAATTGACTAAATCAACAATAGATCAAATAGCTGTAAGTATAGATTTAATCAATTGTATTAGAAATGTTGATGTTTTGGATACTTGTCTATCTGATCACTTTGCACAATCTATACTCATAAACTGTCTTCATAGGAAGATTTGGGAGGAACCAAACACATTGTTTAAAAGGGTTAGGTTACAGAAAGCGGAAAATATAGACTATTTTAATTATTTGCTATGACAGGAAACTTGGGAAGACGTTACTGAGGAAAATTCAGTAGATACTATTTATTCTAGGTTCTTAAACACCTTTAAACACTGCTACGAGACAGCCTTCTCTCTGATTAATCTAAAAATAAAAAACCAACAATCTACATGGGTAACTAAAGGCATAAAACTTCTGCTAAAAAAATTAAAGCTCTACAATAATCTAATTAAAAATGGAAATGACTCAGAGGAGCTTAAAAATTACTACAAGATATATACATCAATCTATAAAAAGGTAATTCAAGCTGCTAAAATATTAGATAATATCAGAAAGATAAGCAAATCAGCAAACAAACAAAAAGCCATGTAGGACATTATAAAAAAGGAAACTAATTCTAATTCTTTAATGAAAGAAAATATCAAATTAAAATGTAAAGACAATATCGTAACCAACCCAAAAGTAATAGCAAATATGTTTAACAAATTCTTTGTTGAAATTTCAAAAACCTCCGAGAATAAAAACTATCCTAAAGATATCGATAACCCAAACCTGAGCTATTCTAACGACAAATCATTATTCCTATTCCTGTATGCGAAAATGAATTGGCTGACGTAATTAGGGAGCTTAAAAACAAAATATCTGAAACTATAGATGAAAGTTTGAGCTATCTAATTAAAAAAAAATGTAGTGTGAATATCTTAAAACCTCTGTGTCGCATTATAAACAAAACTCTCCACATTTCCTCTTAAGCTAAAGACAGCTAAAATAAAACCAATATTTAAGAAAGGCGAAGCCTCAGACCCTAACAACTACAGGCCAATAGCATTACACTCAGCCTTTTCAAAAACTTTTGAAAAAGTTATGTACAAGAGGTTAATGAATTTCCTTAACAATCATAACATAATCAATAGCTGTCAATATGGATTCCTAAGCAACAAATCGACTAGTTTGGCTGTCATTAACTTGTTGATAGTGTCTATGACATACTCGACAAAAGTGAAGCTGGGATTGGATTATTTCTGGATCTATTGAAAGCCTTTGATACTGTAGACCACAAAATTCTACTTAAAAAGTTGTATAGATACGGTGTACGGCCTACGATTGGTTTAAATCTTAATTAGAAAAAAGAGAGAAAATAGTCGAAATTGACTTCATTGAAACTAGATATAATAAAATTAGAAAGGAAAATTCTGAAAAAAGAGTTGTAACATCAGGGGTTCCGCAGGGTTCTATTCTGGGTCCTCTGCTATTCCTGTTGTACATAAATGACTTACCATCATATCTTGAAAATATTAAGTCAAATTAACTCTATTTGCTGATGATACAAGCATTCTCATCACAGGAAAGGACAATAGAACCATTCACTCAAGTATGTATGCATTTGTGAGTAGAATAATTAATTGGTTTGAATTAATGCAAATGAAGAGAAAACTATAGCTTTAACTTTTCAGCATAAGCCTTGTAGGAAAACAGAGAATCCCAGCATAAAAATTGGTAACAAATTGGTCAGCTTAGAGTGTGAAACAAAATGTTGGGTTTATGGGTTGATAAAAAGTTAAGTTGGGACATTCATATTGAAAAGTTATCAGGGAAGCTGTGTAGAGCTTGCTTTGTACTTCATTGCCTTAAATCTTGAGTATCAGCCATTCTTTTTAATTGCTATTATGTTTATTTTCACTCTTTACTATTGTATGAGCTACCATTATGGGGAAATGCTATAAACAGCATCAAAATATTTAAACTACAAAAAAGAGAAATAAGAATCTTGGTTGGCATCCCTAAGATGGCTAGCTTCAGAGAACGTTTTCACAACTTGAATATTTTGACCTTACCGTGTCTATATATGAAAGACTTGCTGATTTACATCAAGGCGAATGTCTCTGATTATGTTACTAATTGTGAAATACATTCTCATCATACCTGGAATAAGCACAAATTACACCCTCTTACCCACAAAACCAAACTATTTGAAACATCCTTTAAATATAATGGTCTTAAGGTGTTTAACTATTTACCAGGGTACTTGAAAAATATAACCTCTGTAAATAAATGTAAGGCAGAATTGCATAGGTTCTTTGCTAAAAATCAATTTTACTCCCTAGATGAATATGTGAAATATTGCACAGGAAAAGTTAAGTTTAGTTGTGAACTTGTTTTGTTACATATCCCTGGTTTTATTCTATTTGCGGGAAATATGTTGGAGCAAGTGACTACCTGAAGACTACCTTCAAGACTGGCTTTGTATTTAACATTATAAGACTAAAATTGTTAGTGTATTTATCTCATGTATTTTATTGTATCCATACTTTGAGTAGGCTTATGCTATTGTACATCTAATTTCCTTTGACGAAACCAATAAGTCCGTATGATTTCTAATGGTGAATAAATCTGAATCTCATCAATGGTGGCAAAACGTTGTCCTTTCATGATTGTCTTCAGCCTTGGGAATAGAAGGAAGTCGCAGGGGGCCATGTTCAGTGAATACAGTGGCAGAGGCAGCATAACAGTTTTATTTTTAGTCAAAAAGTCATGAACAAGCATTGAGGTCTGAGCAGGTGCATTATGATGATGCAATTTTCACGAGTGGTTTTGCCACAATTCTGTCATTTTCTCTGGATTGCTTCATGCAAATGGCACATAACTTCCAGGTAGTATTCCTTATTGAATGTATGACCATAAGGCAGGAACTCCTGATGCAGTATCCCATTATAATCGAAGAAAACAGTGAGAAGAACCTTCACATGTGGCCAAAGTTGTCAAATTTGTTTTGGTCTTGGGTCTTCAGGCAGTTTCCATTGGGACGATTGGGCCTTAGTTTCGACATCAAACCCATATCCCATGTTTCATCACCTGTTATATCTTCTTTTTTGACTTCATTCAGCAATTCCTGAGCAATGTCTATGCAGCATATTTTTGATCAAAATTCAACAATTTTGGAACAAACTTTGCTGCTATACATTTCATGCCAAAAACATCCGAAAACATTGCTTGGCATGAGTCAAAGGATATTTTGACATCGTCAGCAACCTCTCTGATGGTAATTCAGTGATTTTACAGAACCATTTTCTTTACTTCTTCCACATTGTCGTCAATAATTGATGTGCTAGGGTGTCCAGGGCAATCGTCTTCTTCAACGTCTTCTCAACCCCCTTTGAAATGTTTACACCACAGTCAACATTTCGAATGCACTGCTGCACTTTATTTCATTTTTCAAGCAAAACTTAATGCAAATTTTGTTAGCCATTTCGAAAGTAAAAATTTGCCAAGCACCTGAAAACACTTGTAAATTTTTCGCTGTCAACAATAAACTAAATATTCAAAACAGCTTAAAATGCAAACATACTCAGGAACATGTGTACCAACAAGATAAAACAAAAGTTTTGAACATTGGCTGTATAAAGCTCGCGAAGTTAAAAAATTCCCGTTATTTTTTTGTCGCAGGAGCAGCTGTCTGGACACAGCACTGAAACCATGCATTAAGAGCTACATGCTGTATAATGGGGAGCATATTGGGGTTAAAAAATTTTGGGCTTTTGTAGTTAGTATTGAATATTGGAGACTCTAAAGCTTGACGTTCTTTATTTTATGGAGGCTGTAAAGCTTGATGTTCTTTATTTTATGATTATTATCATGCAGACTATTAGTAATATTTATTGAAGTCCCAAGTTGTTATGCAAGTAAGACTGCCCTCTAAAATTTGGCCCAGGCCACTATTTAGAAGGGTAGCCTATTAAGGTATGAAATATATATAAATTTACAAGTTTTCACTCTTACATTTACAGTCATACAATGTCATTCCTTCCCTCTTTTAACAGTCCAATCCCATTTATTCTTCACTTTCTCTAGATATTGCCTAGTGCTTACAATTCTTATCTAAAATTGGTTTCATATCCATGCTCCTATTCATTCTAGCCCAAACCCTTCCTTTTCTTCACATCTACATTTTCTTATATTCAAATAAGATATGTTTAGCATCTTCTATACCCTCACCTAGCAGGTATTCACCCTGTAGAAAACCATTCCGTTGACCTAATTTCCATATTCCTAGCCTAAACCTGCTAACCCCCTCCCTTTCCTTCTTGCTACATTCATCAATATAACTCTCCCTCAGCCATTCCTCTTTTAATTTTCCTGAGGTTACAGGTTTAAACCTGATGGAGCGCAGTGGATTTTTTTGGGTGTAAAAATCCTTAGCATGGCTTCCTTTGGAAGGCAAATAAAGCCGATGGTACCGTGTTGTGGATTTACAGCACATTAAAGAACCTCAAGCCTGATAAAGAGGCCTCTGAGCAAAATCTCTGGTCTTTCTCGCCCAGTTTAGAATGGGATGCCAAGAATCATAGTAGTTAAAGAGCATCCATAAATAAATAATTAAATAAACAACCTCTTTTAGTTCTCAGAATAGCACCAAAGAATTTTCCTCTCTGGCAGCAGCATGCAGATTTTATCTATGTCTTCAAATCTGGTTCTAATCATCTTTCAGAAACCCACTGTCAGATTTTCTTTCCTAACCACTCCTCCCTCATTCCATTCCAGCTTAGCTCAGCACCAATTTTTCGTACCCAGCTTGATTCCCCCAAAGGGGGGATATATGGCCCTGCAGCAACCCTTACACTCTGAACAGTATTTAAATATTTTTTCCATCACCCATCCCCTCACACTTACCTTTCCCATTTCTAAGAGGGCCCCAATGTTAGCTGCATTTTATGGAATACCTAACCTAGTTTTACAAAACATATTCAGATTCTTGTCCATCACTTTCCAACTATCCTCAACCCTCCATACTTCTATACCTTAGGCCGACCTCGATTGTACCAGTGCATTGTAAATCCTCTCACACCAAACAGTATTCACATTAGATGCAAAATATAAGCATTTCCTTACAAGAGACATAGCTAACCTACTCTTAGCCAAGGCCAAACATTTCTGCTTCTCCCATTGACCAGAGCTGTCAAACCTTATTCCCAGATAAGTAAACTCTTTGACAATCTCAATGTTGTTTCCTCCTATATTCCATTTTTCCTCCTTTTCAGTTTATTTCCTTTCTTAAAAACCATAATTTTTGCCTTACCCTGATTCACTTTCAGATTCCTTTTTCACAATATCTATTTCTTGAATTGCTTTCCTCAAAACAATCACTGTAAACAATGCCACCATTAGGCCATCAGCATATAACAGACTGGGATATCTCGGTTATTAATTGCCAGCGTGTGCTTTAACTTCCTCTAACCCCATTAGAATGGTAATAAACAAGTTAGTAGAATAGGACTCATTTTCATCCTTGTCTCAGCCCTCGATCCTGTACAACTTCTCTTGTCATTTGTTTTTAGATGTATAGTGTGACGAACATTTTTCAGATACCATAAGTGCAGAATAGGGATAGTCAAAATATAACATAGTGATTAGTTGTAAAGGTTACATTATTATAAGGGTTACAAAAGTAACAGGAATAGAAAGTGACTAGATACTCTTAATAGATATAAAAATAAAAGGGACAGACGGTATTAACTACATTCACTGCATATGTACAGATCTGCTTGGAACTACTTTTTACTGCTGGAATGCATTAATTAAATGTCATGTGCATTGCACTGCTCATCAATATATAGTTGCATGGTTGTTTCATTATACTAACTGGTGCCTTGTAGCACATAATGTAGATACTTAGAATCCCTTGCAGTTCATCTTACATCTCCATTACAATGCAGCTGATTAATCTGGTCATGAACTCTAAAATGAGCAAATGCATCTCACAAGTGTAGAATAATAATTGAAAAAGCATTTATTTATGCGGAAAGACATGTTAGTGTATCATTGCCTCAGTAAAAAATTGTAACATATGGAATGGTAACATTTTTAATCTGAAATAAAATTGTTCTATTTAAGATATCATACTTGTGCATAGTTTATCTTGTAATCATGTTCCACAACTGCAGTTCATTCTGTTATAGGTTAACAGATATTTGAAACATTAGCATTTACTGCTACCAGTATTAATGTGTTAATCATTATTTGTAGCTTTTAATGTAAGGTTTCTGTGACACTTGTAACTGTTACACAAAAATAAGCTTGTTACACCCCTTGGAGTAAGTATTCAATTTCATTCTCTTAAAGTAATTCAAAAAGTCATTAATGTTCATCTAATGCTTTAGTAATGGGATTACAATCTTTGGGAACAACAGAGAGAAATAACCTAGTTTTCAGTTTATTGCTCTATTATAGAGGTTAACCAATAAATATCGTAATTTTCTTCTCTTCCATCTCTAAGTATTTAAGTCCACAGTCCACATAGTGAGCTGTATCCTCCTCCTCCTCCTCCTCCTGCTTATAAGCATGAGCAAGTGCAATGAAATGAAATTAATTTTAGAGTAACATGAATGCAAATATACTCCATTTCCTTTATCTTTTGTTTCTTGTTTCCGCTTTTGCTGATAGAACAGAAGGTTCAGTGCTAATAAAATATCTGCTTTTAAGAGAAATAAAAATAAGGATAAAACAATTTCTGTGAATGCATGAAAATATTTCTCTCAAATGGAAACATTTGCTATAAGAACATGAACGTCCAAGAAGGCTTTATGTGCCTGACTATTCTTGTTATTAAACAGCTTTTAATTGTATGTATGTATGTTAAGCTTATTTCCATGCTCTGCATTATGCTTCAACATCTGTCTGAAGCAGATATGTGAATGACATTCAGAAGCTTTCTGGACATAGTTGAATTGTTAGCAATTAAACGTTTATGTGAGTACCCTTACTTTTATCTGCAAATCAACATAGCTTCCACCAGCTGATATCTGTGCAGTCCAAGTAATCTGGATGAAAGAAAGCTTTGTGCAAATGGTTCAATTATACTAGAAGTTCTTCTTATACACACTATCCATATAGATGCTGGAGAAGAGAAGTTGAATAAAGCATGAAAAATCATGGCCATGGTTAGAACTTAAGCTCCACTCCTTTACTCAATAATTCAATGATTGCGCATGTAAAAGTGAATAATGCAGATATAAAAGTGTACAGAGGTATAAATGCCAAAAAGATAGAAAGTGTACAGAGGATTAATTGGCCAAAAATATAGAAAATCAGTGTAAACTTCTTAGAAAATCCAGAAGCAGTAATGTTACACGTAGGAACCAATGACTCAAAGAGAGCAAGGAACCCAGAATAGATTATTGGGGAAGTGTAGAGTGCTGTTAAGTGTGCAAAAGAAAAGTTTCCGAGTGCCATTGTTGCTGTGAATAGTGTCATAAAATGACAGGACGTGAATCATAATTTCATCAGGTTGGTAAATGACAATATTAGATTGGCCTGTGAGGCCTTAAAAGCAGTATATGTGGATGGACAAGTATATAGACCTTACTTATGTAAAAATGGGCTACACCTAAATCGAATGTGTACATGGAGGACTGGGCAGGTCATAAATAATGTTATAAATATAATTATTGGGCACAAATTCCAGGGAAACTTGACTCAGGTGTGAATAGTGTGATAAAATGACAGGACGTAAATCATAATTTCATCAGGTTGGTAAATGACAATATTAGATTGGCCTGTGAGGCCTTAAAAGCAGTATATGTGGATGGACAAGTATATAGATCTTACTTGTTTATGTATAAATGGGCTACACCTAAATCGAATGGGTACATGAGGACTGGGCAGCTCATAAATAATGTTATAAATATAATTATTGGACACAAATTCCAGGGAAACTTGACTCAGGTCTAATAGGTGTCTCTAAATTGGGCAATGAAAATAAGAACTATACTACTACTGTACAGGGATAACAATATAATCAGGGGATTAATTATTGGCTGATGAACTTAAATATTCAAGGAACATGGTAAAAAATGGATGAATTAAACTTATTAATTGAGGAAAGAGTAGAATTGAAAATAGAAATAATTTGCCTTAATGAACATTGGATAGGACATGAACAAATGCAGATGTTAAATACATTAAAAGGCTTTTACTTAGCAGATTGCTATACCAGGAGCAAATTAGACAGGGGTGGGTCCTACATTTTGGTACGTAATCACTTAACGGAACGTACCAAACAAAGAAACTATTTAAAAGCCTAAAACACTGAAAGTAGTTTTGAACTATCTGCCATTGAAATTAGTTGCCTAACTTAATTGTGATCTCTATCTATAGGGTACCATATTACGACACACTTATACCATTCCTTATGAAAGTAGAAAAATTATTTAGTAAATTACAAAATGACAAACTGAAAAACTAATAATAGCCATGGATTGTAATATTGATCTCTATAAAACAAAATTAACTCTAGATAAAAACTTAAAAAACATTGCTCTTGTAGAGAAACAAAATAATAGTAAATGGAATAACATGCACATCAATATCGTTGCTTCCCAAGGGCAATTCAGGCATACTATCCCCACATGTATCACTAAGTTGACAACAACTTGCATTGATCATATATTAACAAATAAAATTTATGGCAAAAATGAATGCATTATGTTGGAGACTGGACTAGCCGATCACAGAGCTGTCCTCATAAGATTACCTTCAATGCATAAAACAAAATGGAAAACTGCGAGACGTATATACAACTTGGAAAACATTTTGAAATTTAAAGAAAAAGTAGGAAATATAACCTGGACCTTGAACAGGACTAATTCGGCAGACTCGAATTACAACTTTCTTAGAGAGCTTATAAATTGCTACAACGAATGCTTTCTTAAAATCACAGGTACACTAACTAAGAAATGTTCATTAGATTGGTGTACAAACGGCATTAGACTATCCAGCACATGCAAGAGATTACTGCACAAAATGTACAAAAGTACTACTTATATAAATTTCATTCATTATCACAAAACCTATTGCAATGTATATTTGTGTATAATTAAGAAGACAAAACAAATGGCAATAGAAAAATTAATTAAAAATGCAGACAACAAAAGCAAAGGAACATGGAGAATAGTAAAGGGAGAATTAGAAATAAACTACACAACCAGCAGAGATAATTTAGGTCATATGGATAAAAAAAACAGCAGAATTATTAAATAGCTATTTCATAAATATTGGAAATAAAATCTGTGAGACTCCCCCATCTATACAAGACTCTATAACAGAACTGTATAATAATAACTGCCTCATGTTAACTTTGTTGTTTCAGTTTTCAAGTGTTACTCCAGAAGAATATTACAGAAATAATAACAAAACTTAAATCAAAATCTTCTTACAGATGGGATGAACTGCTCCCATTTCTCATTAAGGAAATAAAATGAGCCTGTTAGTCAAATAATTAATCATTCTCTTAGCTATTGGTTTTTTTTCCAGAGAGAATGAAATATGCTTTGGTTAAGCCTATACACAAAGGAGGAAAACCGGAATTTAAAATTTCCGACTTATCTCTATTCTTCCTACCTTCTCCACCATATTTTTAAAGATTGTACATTCACAACTCATCTCTTATCTTGAATATTTCACCAAGTTAAACAGCTCCCAACATGGATTCCAAGAAAAGGCTGCTCTAACAAATTTGGTAAATGATGCTTCTAAATTGATAGATGAAAATCAACAGACAGCCATTCTAATATGCGATAACTCCAAAGCTTTTGACTGCATTTGTCATGATATATTACTAAAAGAATTAGAATTCTATGACAGAAGAAACACCAAATTAAAATGGTTTGAAAAAATATCTCAAATAAGCAAACGGGAATTGTCCAATCAAATTGGGAACAAATAAAAGCAGGTATCCCACAAGGAAGTGTTTTGGGGTCCCTACTGTACATAATATGCACTAATGACCTCCCAAACTGCTTAAAGGAGAAAACAGTTATGTATGCAGATGACACATCCATCTTCCTAAAATCTACTTCCCGAGGTCGCGGGTTCAAACCCGGCGGAGGGTGATGGATTTTTTCAGGCGTAAAAATCCTTAGCAAGGGAAGTAAAGCCGGTAGTCCCGTGTCATAGATTTATGGCACGTAAAAGAACCTCTGAGCCGTAAAGAGGCCTCTGAGCAAAATTGCCGGTCTTTCATGTCCAATATAGAATGGGACACTAAGGACCATAGTAGTTAAAGAGCATTCATATTCTTCCCAAATGGGTGTAATTTCGAGGAATTATAATATAATGTGAAAGAAGCTATCTCTCAGTTAAAGAAATGGTTTACCAGCAATGGCTTAAAAGTAAACAGATCCAAAACATCTATTATGCTGCTCAGCACTTAAGAAAATAATTGCAAGATTAATATCACAACTGACTCAATAATTCCTAAAGAAAATTAAAAATTTCTAGGCATCTTTTTAAATAAGCATTTAAAATGACATGATCACATCCATTACTTATCTAAAAAGTTGAATAGTACATGCTTTAATATGAACTGCATTGCAAAAATAACAAACCTGGAAAGAAGAAAAATTGTCTACTTCAGTTACTTTCATTCCATAATGACATATGAAATTATACTTTGGTGGAACTCTACTGGGTGGGAAACAATCTTTAAATGAATAATAATAATAATAATAATAATAATAATAATAATAATAATAATAATAATAATAATAATAATAATAATAATAAGCTGAATAATGACACAAACGAGACCAAAAGAATCATGCAGAAATCTGTTCAAAAACTTAAAAATACTAACTTTACCATCCCAATTTCTATGTGAAATAAATAAATACATACAAAGAAATTTTGAAGCTCTGTATAACTTGTAAACGCAACATAGTCATGGAACGAGAACTAAAAATAACCTGAAACTACCCATGCACAAATTAGCATTATATGAGAAAAGTCCATTGTATGCAGGAATAAAGCCTATAATAAACTACCTATTAAAATCAGAGAAATAAAAAATTTCAATAATTTCAACAAAGCAATAAAAAGTCTATTAATAGAAAAAGCCTACTACTCTGTAGCAGAATATATGAATAATATGTTAAGAATAGAATTTCTATTAATGTTGGTTATTTTGTAAATTACATGTGTGTTGTATTAAATCCAGTAAGCATTGTTCCTAGATTAGTACTATTGCTATTATACCACTTTGTATATACATACTGAACATTGTAAATTTATATTTATTATAATTATTAGTGTTAATTTTAATGAGTCACCTGTTTACGGAGTTCTTACCATATTGTAAGCGTATTGCGACAATAAAGCACCTTACCTTATCTTGTGTGTTTCATGTATATTATTTGCAAAACCTCAAAGATAGTACAATTGTCTGAATATCTTACCCTTAAAGGTAAATTGCTATCATACTTTACTATTGGTTTTAGAACCAAATATATACCAGGTTTAAGTTAACATTTAGAAAATTATTCTTATTCTCCTTATTCTAGCCATGTGAAGGCTAAAGATGGAAAGTTGAATCAGGAAGCTGAAAATTAAATTTAGCACTATGAAACATGGAGCTTTCGATTTCCATTTTGATACTCCTCCACTGAGTTACTGTCCTCAAATAAACACTGAACCCTTTTGTCTGGATCATGCAAATGTATTCTCTGACAAACCTTCAACGCATTCTCAGTTATCCAGGTGCAGTCTCAAAGGTGACTTGCTATTGTAAGTAGTTTATTACTGCACTTATAACCAAATAGTAGAGTTAATTTATATACAGAAATTGTTCCTAATCAACCTAAACATATACAGGATAACAATTGAAAAGTAAATGCATTTTGCAATGGAGTTGGAACAAAACAATTCCTTGCATTGATCTTTTTAAGATTTTAAAACAGGAACAATGGCTTGAGATTTAACCCATTGGCATCTTATTTAAATATCCTCATGGCTACCTCAGATATCTGAATTAAATCCCTGTACAGCTGCATGAGGGCGTTGTAAAGTTCGAAAATTCACATAAAATCAACCAATATAATTTCTTTCCTAAACTTTTGCATGCATGATATGGGAAGCATTGATTCACCAATTTTGATGGTATAGTGTGATTGTCGGGCATAGTAGATCTCAAAACAATTCTCCAAATGAAGGGTGATACAACACTTTTTGCGTTGCCAAGCACTTTTGCTATTTTCCCCCCTGTTGTGGCATACAACACATCCTTTTGTACCTTTTTACTTTCTCTGCCATGTACATACTAGGTGGAGAAGGTATTGCATTCCATCTAAAAATTTGATGTCAAAATTTCACTGGAAATACATGCTTTGAGGCCCACAAATAAAAAATGGCATGCATATGTATCTGTGAACAGCATAACTCAAAAACGAAAAGTGACATAAATGTCAAATTTGATATTTAAGCTCAGCATATTCTAAAAATATGAGACCAGATTTCCAAATAAACCTCCCCACCCCAAACTACCCTTTACATGGAATACTTTATTTTGAAAGTTTTGATTTTCTCAAAAATGATTCTTAATGATTTTGATTAAAATAGCATATATTTAAGACATTTACATGATTAATAATAAAATATATATTTTGAATTTTCTAGGAATAGCCTGTGAACTCCACTTCATTTAGAAGGAATTTTGTATAATCTTGTATAACTGTTAAACATTAAACAATAGATGAAAATTTACTACACAAAAAATTAGATCTGTAAGCAAACAGCTTGTTTCAAATAAGTTTTCTGTGGCATCAGCCATTTCCAGGATATCCATTATTAATGGTGTGATTTGTTCAATACTTTGTCATTCTTTTAAAGTCCCTTCGATATTCAGTTGTTTCTCATGTTGTCACGGTAACTTCGTGTTATCTATTGTTGAGCGCCTGTTATTGTATACTAGTTTGAATTTTGGGTTCTTTGTCCTCCGACTAGCTATTATTATACTCAGTCGAGCATATCTCTTGAACAGGGTGTGTAAACAGAAAGGATTTGTTACTGAAAGATAACACTTATAAAAGAATTTGTTTTTACACTTTTATTACCATCACAATTAATTAATTTCACATATTGACTCTTGATACACGCCCGACTGAAACTGTTATATTTTCTAATATCACTATAATCACTTATTTGCTGCACATTATTAATTCGCGTATTTCACATTTATAACTAACTTTACAATGCGAGAGATTCTGTAGAATTGCGCGACGTATAACACGTGAACGATTCTCTTAAACTGTGCGACGTATAACCTTTGTATGATTCTGTTGGACTGAACGACGTATTACCCGCGAATCCTTCTGTTGGACTGAACGAAACCTGTCTCTGGCACAGAATTTATACTCCCTCACCCGATATGCCTAAATATTGTAACCGAGCTGCTATTGGTTAATAAAACGTGCCAACATTAGTGTCTATTTTTATATCTAATCAAAATTACAAACACATATGCTCTAGGGAAAATATTCCCTCCATTTCTAAGAAAAGCGCGCTAATCTGACGTCATTTGTTTGTCTCTTATAATTGATATTAAACTCACCCCCTCGCTACATTGTTGCCCGCTCTTATTGTCAGTTTCAGTGAGGCCGTGTAAACTTATTTCCTAACAATGCTTATAATTGACAAACATCTCAAATCAATGTCATACAATAATGCTTATTTACACTACAATCACTCTGGCATTTACATTGTTGTGATATAAAATACTGCCACATATGCCCCACTAGAAACATAATTATAAATATTTACAACTTTTTTTGGAAATTTTATAATTGGGTTTTTAGTTTCCTGACTTTTGTAACACACAGTATTTATCACTTGCACTTAACACTGCACACGCATTTAACATACGTCATACATTTTGCCTTTTTCTCGCCCTTATTCACTGGCTCTGGTCTAATGTGTTTATACATACTTCTGACATTACAATTTTTTTTAAAGCAAATACTGTACCCTGAACTATTTAGTTACAAAATGTTTATACTTTCTTAGATTATTGACATAGAAATTTATACACTTAAGATTTTTAACCTGGTTCATCTTGTAATTATTGAACATATTTACCAAAATATTCATCCTCTACACAAATATATTTACATCTCTTAATTCTAGACATAATTTCACATTATCTGTGTGCTACATAAGTGTTTTGTTTTAATTATCTTTACCCTTTTTTTGTTGTTTTCTACTTTATATTCACAATATTCTTTGAATTATATCTACATACTTTTACTTTAATATGACATTAAATTTTAATTATTACATGCTTCATTGAAATGTGGTTACAATTTACTAAGAAAATGTTCTTTTTCCCCTTTAAACATTTATTTTTGTCCAGAATTTATTTCTCCTTTCTCAATGCTGGATTTGCTTTTCATCTCTTTTTTTTTTTTTTTTACTTTACTTACTTACTCTCTCTCTCTCTCTCTCTTTTTTTTTTTTTTTTTAAAGCGGTCATTGCTATTCCCTCTCCTGGATCAAATTGTCTATGGCTAAACACTACTTGTAGCTGTATCGTAACCTTCGAAAATCTGTTCATGAATAACCTCTTAAAGGATTCATATGAAATTTCACCCCCTGATACAATTTATAACCAACCTAAAGTTTTCTGAACCACACATCTTCCGGTATCTTTTTAATTTGAAAATACTCTGACAAGTCTGCAATAAACTGTACTGGATTGGAGTTTTCATTCTTAACAGCTTGGTGCTTGTTAATTTCAGAAGTTAGTTTATGATTTTTTATAGACAAAACTTTAACTTCTTCGGACAACTTATTTCTTTGTGTTTCCAACTCCTTCTGAATTTCAGATATCTCCCCTCTGAAATTAACTTGCACTTGAATTAAATCTGCATTTGTAGCCTCCTTCATCTCTCTTAGCTCACTTGAAATGCTATTCATTCGGCTACCTAACTCTGTTCATTCTACATCAACATGTTCAATTTTAGTATTATTAACCTCACTTTTTTGGTTAGATATTTCCCTGCTCATGTCTGACATTTTCTTTGAAACTTTTCCTATCTCACTTGCTATTATTTCCTGATTCTCATTTCTCATTCTTGGCATATTACTATCTAGCTTCATAACTTTCTTTTCAATTTCTTCCCTGCTTTCATCTAATTTTTGCTCTAATTTCTCAAAACTCTGAGTTAGTTTTTGCTTATTGTTTTTTCTACTTGATCTATAATGCTCTTATTCAACGTTTCAAGAAAATTTCTCATCATTTCCATCATACCAGCATCAAAATTATCATTTCCTGCTATTCTATTCTCACTTTCTTCACTAATTTTTTTTCTCCTCAAATCCTACATTGTTTGAGCTATTTTCCGTAACCTGTATTGAATTACAGCTAACTGTTACATTATCCCCTTCCATAATTGTCTCTTCTGTATTATTAGTAGACATTGTTTTCTTAATCCTACCACTTCTCTAGAACATTTAATTTCTCACAATTTTTGTTTTTTAGGATATAAAAAAAAATACAATTTTCTAACCTTTATGATGCTATCTGATGATGTTGCTTTGATGTCCAGCTTCCTGCCCCTCTCTCCTAGATGTATATGTCGCTTCTGCGTCGTACTACGATGGATCTGCGTCGTCTCGCTGTCTTGGTGCCCTGTAGTCGAATTCCCCTGTTGCCTTCTATTCTAGTAGTTATTGATATCCACTCATCCGCGTTGTTGGTCGTTTTTGTGGTTTTTTCTGGAATCTACATCTTGTAGTTAATTTCACTGCTCCATTCGCTCCACGTCCTGGTTCCTTCGTCCCTTCCTGGTTATTTCGCCCCTTCCTGGTTAGTTCGCCCCACGTTCTGGGAGCCAATTTGTCGCGGTAACTTCGTGTTATCTATTGTTGAGCGCCTGTTATTGTATACTAGTTTGAATTTTGGGTTCTTTGTCCTCCGGCTAGCTATTATTACTACTCAGTCGAGCATATCTCTTGAACAGGGTGTGTAAACGTAAAGGATATGTTACTGAAAGATAACACTAATAAAAGAATTTGTTTTTACACTTTTATTACCGTCACAATTAATTAATTTCACATATTGACTCTTGATACACGCCCGACTGAAACTGTTATATTTTCTAATATCACTATAATCACTTATTTGCTGCACATTATTAATTCGCGTATTTCACATTTATAACTAACTTTACGACACGAGAGATTCTGTAAAATTGTGTGACGTATAACCTGTGAATGATTCTCTTAACTGTGCGATGTTTAACCCACGAATACTTCTGTTGAACTGAACGACGTATTACCCGCGAATCCTTCTGTTGGCGAAACCTGTCTCTGGCACGGAATTTATACTCCCTCACCCGATATGCCTAAAGATTATAACCGAGCTGCTATTGGTTAATAAAACGCGCCAACATTAGCTTCTATTTTTATATCCAATCAAAATTACAAACACATATGCTCTAGGGAAAATATTCCCTCCATTTCTAAGAAAAGCTCGCTAATCTGACGTCATTTGTTTGTCTCTAATAATTGATAAACAACTCACCCCCTCGCTACATTGTTGCCCGCTCTTATTGTCAGTTTCAGTGAGGCCGTGTAAACTTATTTCCTAGCAATGCTTATAATTAACAAACATCTCAAATCAATGTCATACAATAATGCTTATTTACACTACAATCACTCTGGCATTTACATTGTTGTGATATAAAATACTGCCACAATGTTTGCATGGAAAGAGTATGGAATTTTAAGGCCAGCATAGTATGCCCAGTTCTTAAACATTTGACTGTCCCTATTCCCAATGTATCTATAACGAAATGTGTAATATAGCTATTTTGCAAAGGATTATCTCAATTAAAATTAACTTGGTATAAAAATAAGCTTTCGTAAGAATAGTTTGTGCACTCACTAATATACGATAGAGAGTAGAGAAAGTCATGTGAATGTTACACATCAGGGTTTTTTTTTATTTCTTTCTTGTTTGTCTGTGAGTTGTCACATGATCCTAAAAACTGACACCTCCCATTTGCTTCCTGTACTCAAGGGCAGACTTTGTTTTCTTTGCCTCATCTCTGGGTGCCTGACCTTTTCTTCTTCTCAGCTTGCTTGTTGCTGTAGTGGCAGCAGCTTCATGTTTCATTGATAGCAGGTAAACATCTTTATTGTACTTTTATTTCACACTCAGCACATTCATTGTAGACCATGATTCAAACTCGCCACATTTCACTTCATTATGAGATATATCAGATATATCCTTCATTGATAGCAGGTAAACATCTTTATTGTATTTTTATTATGACACATCACTGTTACTAGCTTCTAAATCTTCAAAATTAGTCAATCTTTATTGTACTTTTATTTCACACTCAGCACATTCATTGCAGACCATGATTCAAACTTGCCACATTTCACTTCATTATGAGATATATCAGATATATCCTTCTCATTTGTTTTCATGGTACTAACGCATTAGTTTTTCTGTTCATTAGTCTTGTAAAGAGATATGTAGATTCCTTGAATGCCACCTGTTAGTTAAAAATGCAAATATATGTGGTTTTATTGGTCAGCACATACTTGTGATCTGTGCTTGCCGTACGATTTAAATGTCATGATAACAGCTTGTCATATGATTCAAATAAGTTAATAGTACATGGTACTGAAGTTTTGATAAAATTTCTAAAGGCGCTTTATAAAAGATTTCATAGAAAAAATCCCCAAATATCAAAGAATGAGGATCCAATTGTTGTTTTGCCTTTTGGGTCTTTAAATGGAGGTCCATAGGTTTATGCAAATAGCTATTGAAGTTTTTAAAAATTTATTTATTTATACTATTTTTTATTTATTTATTGTTATCTTTGTCTCACATTTTTGCCACTTTGAAATGTTGCTTATGGTGCAATTTTTTTTCTTCAATTTATTAAAAATGTTTAGTTAACTTGGAACATGAATAACTAAAGAAGCTTTCCTTGTTATGCAGTATGGTTTTGGATTTAGAGTTTTAATAATTTAATACATGGCTGATTGGAAAATAATTAAAAGTGTTACTTAGGCTTATTATTCATTTTTCTTCCTTTCTCTTCATGAAAGTTTTAATGTTATTCAGCATTTGAATGGGTGTTTGCAAAAATGAGCTAACCACCATTTTATTAGAACCAAAAAAGGTCAACCTTTACAAATGCCAATAAAACAAATTTCCCATAAATTCTAGCATACATAGGAATAAAAAAGCAGTACAGCTATCTTACAGTCACACCATCTGCATGGTCTCCTGTCTAAAGTATCAAGTGAGCCTAATTATGCTATAACAAAACAAAATGGCATATTAAAATTACAAGTCTTGCATCTCATCACACAGATTTCTGTAAGGTAGGCTGAACTTAAAAGAGGATGTATTGCAGTTTCTACACTAGATCAAAGCATGTAACTTACTTTTTCTTCTTCTAAGCTTCTGTAATTTTTTAAGGCTCATGTCCATGCGCGTTATATGTTCCTCTATAACAGCATATATGCGAAACAGTTTGCTTTGTTCTGTGTTGTATTCTCCGTATATGTGAGTGCCTGCGTTGAGTGTTTCCTTGCATTTGCGTTTTACTTACTTTTAACACATGGGCAGTAAACTTAAAGGCAAAGTACTGCACCCCCAAACCAGGGAAGTTATTAGCAATGTGTATAAATATATGAAAAGACATGTAGAGCCTGACATGGTAAACATCAGTATGAAAAACATTGGAAAGAACATTGCTGAGGCAACAGGTGCTTCCGATAGAAGTGTAAGAAGAATTATTAAGGAAACCAAAGAGATTGATAGTGGTATTTCTCCTTCATTTCCACACAATTTAAAAAGAGACCTAAAAGGTCTTATCGTGCGGGTTTAGATACCTGCAATGAGGCAGTAGTGCGCCGAACTGTGAATGAATTCTATATTCTTCATAAACAAAGACCTACACTAAAGAAGATGCATGCAAAGTTAAAGGACTCAATCAACTTTGAAGGGAGTGTATCTATATTAAGAAAGATACTACTAAAGTTGGATTTTGCCTGGAAAAGGACAAAAAAGGATAGAAAAGTACTAATGGAGCAGCATGACATCAGAACTAAGCAGCTCGATTATTTTAGAATGATAAAACAGAAGTGAGGGCCGTCCCATAATATACATGGATGAGACATATATACTTATACATTCATCACACACTATTCTATATGCTTGGAATGATGACAGCTTCCATGGGCTCTTAGCTCCAGTTTCTAAAGGTTAGCACCTTGTCATTATACATGCAGTAGGTGAGCAAGGGTTTATCCTTAATGCATATGTTCGGTTCAAGTCCCAGCAGAAAACTGGGGACTACGACGATGACATGAACTTTGTCAGTTACGAGAAGTGGATAAACGAAAGACTGATCCCTAACCTTCCTGCAAATTCTGTTCTGGTGATTGTCAAAGCACCTTACCACAATGTCATACTTAATAAGGCACCTACTGCAAGTTCCAAAAGAGAGACAATGATATCCTGGCTGAGAGAAAACCTTCCCACGGAACACTTCAGCGCCATTGATTTCTCCTTCTTTCACAAACCTGACATCTATGATATGAATCATCCCTCCCAAACCCAAAATCCCCAAGTACAAAATATACAGTCTCCTGGAGTCGTAAGCCAGCAGCACGAGGGGAAGGTTGTGTAACGGAGCAAGCACAAAAGGACAAGAAAAGAATGGGAGTGGACATACAAATGTACTGATGCAGAATCGGAAGTTTCGACAGGAAAAAAATAAGAAAAGACGGAAATATAAAAATGGAAATTCAGATATGGAAAGTCATCATGATGATAATCACGATTTTGCTGATAATAGAAGGAGTGGAACAGAACCCAGGACCAACGGAAATGAACAAAATAATGGAGGAAATAAGGGAGATGGGAATGAAACTAGGAAAAAGGATGGATAACAATACAAGAGAATTGAAAGAAGCAATGAAAATACAAAGGGAAGAAATGGAGAAACAGATATCAGAATGCAAAGAAAGAATAGTTGGGATGAAAAAAAGATACAAAAAGGATAAGAGAAGAAAAAACTGCATAATATTTGGAGTGGTAGAGGACAGAAGAAATCTGGAAGACATGGTATATGGAATTATAGAAGATGTGATGGGAATACAGATGTTCGGCTGGAAAATTGAAGATACGTTTAGGATAGGCAAGAAAGGAAGAAAGCCAAGACCTATTATTTTGAAATTGACAACATGAGAGAAAAGTGGGAGATTTTAAGACAAACAAGAAGACTAAGGGGGACAAAAATATTTATAAAACAGGACTATACAAAAGAGGAACAAGACCAAAGGAAGGAATTAATTAAAAGAATGAATGCAGCAAGGGCAGTAGGAAAAAAAGCATATCTAAGAGGTCTACAATTAATAGTGGAAGGTGAAAATTGGAATATGAGCATTAAAAGAAACGAAATTAGAGGAACATATGCATTACAGCAAAATATAGACCGGCTGGAAAACGCAGGACAAAGACCTGAACAGAGAATGGAACCATCAGCAGGATTTCAGCAAAGTCAAACATGGGTGAGAAGAGGTCAACAACATGAGAGAGCGACAGCTGAGCAAGAGGGCAGAAGAAGTGGGAGAAGCAGCTGTGAAGAAAGGCGAGAGGAGGAGACAAGGGAGATACATCAACAAGAGACAAGGGGAAAGCAGGAAGAAGAGTTGGTAGTGGAGGGAGAAAACAAAGAAGCAACATTGGGGAGCGAAATGCCCAAGAGGGAGGAGTCAAGAGAAAGAGGGGTGGCAGCAGGAGTTGTGATGAGTGAGGGAAGGGAGGCAGGGAAAAGGGGAAAGTGCATAGAGGAGTAAAATGCAAAGTGGGGAAGTGTTACTGGTAGGGTCCATAAGTGAAGCAGAAGAAGTAATAAAAAAGAAAGGATCAAAAATTTTATCCAAGGATTACATTCAGCTTAAGGATGTAAGAGAAGAAAGGGAAATGGAACCTAGAACTACAAGATACGGGAAATTGATATAGAGTTTTAAATTTCAAGAACAACCAAAGAATAAATAGGGAAAGGGTCTAAAATTAATGTTTTGGAATGTGGAAGGGCTAAGAAATAAGATTTTGTGGGAGTAGCAGAGACATGGTTGGGAAAGAAAGAGGTAGTAGAGATAGCAGGTTTTAAGTTTCTAGAGAAAAAGGCAAGGAAAAGATGCGGCAGGGGAAGAGCATCAGGAGGAGTAGGTTTGTTTATAAAGAATGAAAAAAATTATTGATATAGAAAAAATGGAGAACAGAGGCACCAATGTCCTATGATCAATAATTAAACAGAATAACGGAGTAAGATTAGGAATAGGGGTGGCGTATAACCCACCAGAAGCATCATATTTTTATGATAGTAACTTTTATAGTAAATTAGAAGAAGACATAGAAGAAATACGAGAAAAGATGCCAGAGACAGAATTTATTGTGATGGGAGATTTGAATGCGAGAATAGGAGAAGAGAATGGCAGGTTATTAGGTAAAGAGCAGATACAAGAAGATAGGGATGTGATAAGGCCAAGGAAAAGCAGGGACGTAACGATTAATAGGGAGGGAAAAGAATTACTAGAATTTTGTGAGGTAAACAACATGCTAATATGTAATGGATCAATGGAAGGAGACGAAGAAGGGGAGTTTACATTCGTAAATGCAAACGGACAAAGTGTAGTAGATTACATGATATGTAGTGAGGAACTGGAGGATAGAATCACCACATTTAAAATAATAAACAAAGTAGTAGGTAGTAGCCAGTTCCCACTAATGATGGAAATAAATGTTTTGGAACAGAAGGTAAAGAATAAGGAAACAGCTAAAATAAAAACAATAAAAGTGTATAAATGGAGGGAAGTACTAAAAGAGGACTTTGGGAAAGAATTAAAGTCAAAGGTAAGTCAGATTGTGGAGTGTGGTATAAAAATGGCTATTGATGAGGGAAATTCAGAAAAAGTATTACAGTTACTAAAATTATTACTAACAAGAGCAGGGATGGAAGGAAGGCACGGAAAAGGCCAAGAAATTAAGGGATGGTGTGATGAAGAGTGCAGATTAAAAAAAGGAGGTATTTAAAGAGCTTATTAGACGGAGGAGGTCAGAGAAGGAAAGGGATAGACAAAATCTGATGAAACTTAAGGGAGAATATAACGGTTTGCTTGAGGCTAAGAGGAAAGAATGGCAGGGGAATATAGAAAAGAAACTAAAGGCAGCAATAGAGAGTAAGGATAGCAAAAAAATATGGGAAATAGTGAGGATGATGAACAAGAAGAGAGAGGATAAAAACGAAATTACACCGAGCGAATGGATAGGGTACTTTAGAAGGCTAATTAGAGAAGGGAAGAGGGTAAAGTTAGACATAAAAGAGGTAGGACAAGGAAGAATATTTAATGAAAAATTAGATGGTAAAATCACGGAGCTGGAAGTTTACCAGCAAATAAGGAATATAAAAAAAGGCAAAGCAGTAGGAATACCAGGGGAATTCTGGAAAATATATGGGGAAATGCAAAGTGGTCTAAAAGTGATGACAAAATTATTAAATAAAATTAAAGAAAAGAATGATGTACCAGAATGTTGGAAAATAAGTATGGTGGTACCAATCTATAAAGGAAAGGGAGGAGCAAATGTACCAGAAAACTATAGGGGAATAAGTTTATTATCAATATTAGGAAAAATATACACAGGTATACTGGCCGACAGATTAAGAAGCTGGGTGAAAGAGGAAGGAAAACTGTCAGAATATCAAGCAAGGTTTAGGAAAGGTAAACAAACAATAGACAATATATTTATAATAAAGACTATAATAGATAAGTATTTGAGCAGGAAAAGAGGAAGGATATACATGTTTTTTGCAGATTTTGAAAAAGCATTTGATACAATAAATAGAGAAGCATTAGCTTATAAATTAAGCAAGAAAGGGGTAAGCAAAAATTTTATAAAAGAAATCAAAAAGATTTATAAAGATATAAGATTTTGTATAAGATGTAAAAATAATGGAGTTACAGAAATGGCGGAGCAAAAAATAGGGTTAAGACAAGGGTGCAAATTGAGTCCTATACTATTTAATATATTCATAGACGACATATTAGAGTGAAAGAAAAAAATCCGCACTGCCCCATAATAGCAAATACAGACACACCAGGTTTACTATACACGGATGATCTTATGGTTGGTGCTATAACAGTAATTGGGCTACAGAAAGAATCAAAGTAAATATAAATAAATCAAAAGTTATGGTATTTAAAACAGGAAATAAACTAAAAGGAGAAGAGAAATGGCAGATGGGGGGGTTTAAAGTTAGAAGTTGTCAAGGAGATGGATTAGTTGGGGGTGAGGATGAGCAGTAATGGTGAATGGGGGCCGCATAGCAGGAAAGTTATGGCTAAAGGAAAGGCAGCAATGACAGGAGTAAGGATGTGCAAATATAAATTAGAAATGCCAACTAAATGGATAGAAAGAATGTATGAAGCATTGGTAGAAGCAAGAATGCTATATGCAGTAGAAATTTGGGGGGGATCTGAATTAAGCAGAAAAATAGACCAGAGCTACAGAACGTTCTGTAAAGAGCTACTAGGGTTAACAAGATCAGCACCAGGGGAAGTAGCATTAGTGGAATTAGGAAGAACAAGAAGAAAGGGAGTGATACTGGAAAGGATATTAAAATTCTGGTTTAGATGCCTGAGAAAAGATAAAGAGGAAATTTTAAAGATATGCATGGAACAACAAAAGAGTATGAAAAATATAAAGAGCTGGTGGACAGGGATAGAAAAAAATTATGGAGAAGATAGGAATGGGAGATATTTGGAGAACAGGAGAAAGAAATAGCAAGGGTTTCTGGATAACAGTAGGAAACAGATTGGAGGACATAGAAAGACAAGAGATTTGAGGAAGCTTAGAGAATAAAAAGTCACTAGGGTTCTATAGATTAGTAAAAAGGAAATGGTGAAGAGAAGGGTATGTGGATTATTGTAATAGAGCAGAAAAAGAAGCGTTTGCATGGATGAGAACAGGATCAATGTATCTGAGAGGGGTAAGAGGTAAAAAAAACAGAATTTGTGAATTATGCAGAGGCAGTGAAAGCACGAGCATTATATGACAGAATGCAAAAGAAGTATGGAAGAAAAATGGGCAAAAATGGATAGAAAAATAGTAGCAATTAAAATGCTAACAAGAAAAGAAGAAAAGCAAAATAAGAATATGGGGGAGTTCTTAAAGAAAGTAAAAGAGAAATGGATTAGAAAAGTAAAAGAGATATAAGAAAGGTAGAAAGGCAGACGGAGGAAGGAGAAGATGGGCAATGGGGATTAAAGGTAGCAAGGAATGCTTAGATGAGCCAGAAGGCCAGGGTGCCAGGCAAAAAGAGCAGTATAGCTGGCAAGGAAATTTGTACATAGGTTAAGTTAGTATAAGTAGAATATTGTAAAAAGAATTGTGTAGAAAAAAAAAGTACAAATAAAGTATCTATCTACTACTACAGTCTCCTTTAGGCACATAACCATACTGTTTTATGCCTACCATCTTATCATCCTGAGCTCTGGAACCCAGTCAAACTTATTTGGGCTGCAGTGAAGAATTGGGTTGCAGAAAGAAATGTCACTTTCAAAATGGATGATGTAATTAAGTTAGCTGACAAGAAGTTTGCTGATATTTCTTTAGAAGACTGGCAGAAAAGATGTAGGCATGTCATCAATGTTGAGCTAGAAGGCTTGCTGGATCGCGGACAGGACATTATCATTCATCTAGAAGGTGACACCGACAAAAGCAATGATTCCTCCGAGTTTTCTAGTGAAGAGTAAGGTGAAGACTGTCAAGAGCAAGGAAGAACTGCAGATTCAACTGGATCTTCTGCTAGGGTTGTGTCTGTCTGAAACCATCCTCAAGGTAAGATGCATGGGATTTCCCCTCCCTCTTGGGCGCATGTGGCTGCAGTTGGTCTCCCACCACTCTTAGTTGCCCCTCTTGTATTGCGCAGTGAGCTGCACCTCAAGTTAATCGGACAGTACCAGAGAATGATACTGACAGTTTGTCTCCCAAAAGTTTTTAATTGTATCTGTCTCTTAGTTTCAAAAAAGTGTATCCTGTTTAAAAACAAGAACATGGTGTATACAAGGACAGTTAGGATAGTTCTCAAGAATCCTTTAGATGGCAATTTCATACAGGTGCCATCATTTGGCTGTTACAGAGCTGCAAAAGAAATAAGTTGAGGTTTTCTTCAAAAATTGATAAAATCAAATGTCATGCAGTGATTAAATACTTATTTTAAAAGGCTTAATGCCAGTCAGAATAAAAAAGGAATTGGGTTTCACTTTGGAAGATTCTTCACCACTTTCTATGCGAAGAAATGGGCTGCTTAGTTAAAATGCGACAAATGTCCAGATGTCCAGTTACCATCATGAGTCAAGAAACATATTACAAAAACCCATAATACCATGTTAAATTTCAGATTAATCAAGCTAAGAGCATACTGACATTGCCAGGATCTCATTAATTGTGTATGGAACATTTTGCATTAGCATTTGAACATGAGTAAGCTAGCAACACAATGGTTGTCACATTTATTAACCACTGATCAAAAGTGTATCTGTATGAGCATCTCATAGAAGTGTTTGGACATGTTCAGATGCAGCTTGACAGACTTTTGTAACATTACATCATTGTTGATGAAATGTAGATTCGTGGGAGGTATTGGTAGACTACCTAAAAGGGCAAAACCATCAATACATGCAATGCAGTTGAAGGATGCAGTAAAGGCCAAATGTCCCCACTGAAGAAGAAAGTTCTTTTCCATTGGCATACACTTCTTTAGTTACGGTTGAAAAGTTGCATGATTTCCATTTTGTACTGCTGCAACATGCACCATATTCATCATTGATATTTTCCTCTTTCCAAATATGAAGAAGTGACTCATTAGAGATTTAGCTCACATGTGATTATAAACATCATTAATTATTATTTTGCAGAGTTGGAAAAATTATTTTATACTGAAGGTATGAAGAAATTAAGAGTATTGTGTTGCAAGTTTGAAAGGTAACTATGTTGGGGGGGGGGGGGGGAAGTTGGTCTAAAAATTTTGAATTTTCTTCCTCAGGCTGAGAACTTTCTGAGCACCCTCACATAGACAGGGATCAAAATAAATTTATTTGTGATGATAAAGTAATGCATAAGAGTGTATCATGATGCAAAAATGAATTAATGATTGTTTCAAAGGAGTATGAATTTAGCAAATATTTTGTGTAATACTCACACAACGTTTCTACCCACTATCTTTTGCGTTAAACCTTGTGTACTATACTATTTATATAAAAAATGCTGCATCAATGCACTTTAGAGTAATCATAATTAAAATGTCTGCCTGGAAATCATTTAAAATTGGATAACACATACTTGATAAAGTGCAAAATGTTTAAGTAATACTTATATTTATCACAAGTTGGATTTTCTTTGTGATGATTTCATTTAAGAAAGACAGAATTGCTCATTTTCACATGCTCATATACAATGATTAATGTATACTTCTACCTGAGAAAACTTGAAATAAAACAATTTCATAAAGGGCTCAAACAGCAAAAAATTACTTGATATAATCTGTTTATTGGAATGATATCTATATTTTTCTTGTTAGATTTTTGTGTAACTCTTGTGATTTACCAGTTGTATAAGATAACTTCATAATCTATTTGCAGAAAATTTAAGATATACATTTAATTTGCCATGCTATTATCTCAATATATGGTATTTTACTCAAAATCATGTTATCCACGTTGAGGAAAATATAAACAAACATTTTGCTTTTCTGTGTAACAGGGTGTTTGGGTGGGGGAAGCATGAAAGTCTTGGCCTTGCATCCGTAAAAGCTGCTTGATTTGAGTATGAAGTTCAGTACTAACTGACCTGAGTTATTCTCTCCCCCCCTCCATTAAAAGCCAATCCTTTTTACAGTATTGCTGTATTGTTTCCATTGTTCACATACTTTAAGCAACTATTTCAATAACTGTAAATACCCTTTAGCCTATTTTAGCCTTATGTAATTACTAGAAATATCATTCTTAAGGGCCATTAACAATAAAAAAATAAGCATTAACATAAAAATGCAAACCTGAGAATAAACTTTAATGTGTTATTAGTATAAAATATCAATAAGCTAGTAATGTGATGTGAATTTGAAATTATATAAAAAATTTGAGTTAGAATTGAAACACTTAACATCACTTACATGTTTTTCAACTTGACCAGTTTCAGGAGCTAATTGCTCCCATCATCGGAAGTGGCTGATTATATACTATCAGCAGACTTCAGGTTTAGCCATGGGAAATCCTCTATCACCATTCTTCACTGACTTTTTCATGAGTAATTTTGAATCACACATAACCACCTCCTTTCCCCAAAGTTATAACGTCTGGCACAAATATGTTGATATATTTGCAATAGAACCCAACAAGCTCATCAAGGATGTCCTCAAACTACTAAATTTACAGAACAGTTCTATACAATTTATGATGGAAACAGTAAACAAAGGTACTTTACCTTTCCTAGATTTGAAAGTAATTAGAAACCAGAACAAGATTAATTTTGGAATCTGCAGCAAACCTATACATTCTGATAATTACATAAAAAAACATAGTTTCAACCCGGTACCACACAAACATGCAGTCCTAAACAGTTTGACCCATAGATTGGTTTACACACCACTAATAGAAACAGAATACAAACACATAGTTAACACAGCCATGAACAATGGCTTCACCTAATAAATCATTGACAAAAAAAAAATAGCACATTTCAAGAAACAGAAACACCTTAAGGACAACACAAATCCAACCCAACAAAAAAGTAAAATGATTTTCAAGAATTTCACTTTCCACCCAAGGACTCGCTACAAATTCCACATCTTCAAAAAACACATTTACCTAGCTCCACAAAACAGATTAAGTATAGAGAAATTACTCTGCAACAAATCAGAGGACCAAATACCTCAGAACAAAAAAGTGGGAATCTATAACATTAATTGCCCAGAATGTGACCAAATATACATAGGTAAAACAAAAAGAAATTTAGAGACCAGATTAAAAGAACATATGAGACACATCAAATACAAACAAATGGACAAATCTGCAGTTGCACATCACTTTTGGACAACAAATCATCATACCAAATATAGCACTCTTAAAGCCGACAAAACACACTGCAGAGTTAGATACTTGGGAAAAGCTATTAATCACAAAACACAAACACCATGTGATGAATTTTGAATTGCCGCCACCGAACCCACTAAGGAGTTTCATCACTACACCAGATTCCACCACACACAGACGCATATGGGACAACACCACAAGAAACCAGTCTGTTGCTTCTGATAATGGGAGCAATTAGCTCCTGAAACTGGTCAAGTTGAAAAACATGTAAGTGATGTTAAGTGTTTCAATTACGACTCAAATTTTCTATATAATTTGATTGTTATGTTGTCATTCACAACAACAAATGGGAACATTAATGGCAACCAATAGCAAGAGGGCGTGGTGAAACAGCTGAGCTAATATGGTGACTTGCAAAGCAACCACTGAGAATGTATTAAAGTGAACAAGAGCTAACTACCCAATTAAAGGATGTTAAAATCACAAAACAGGCACTACCAATCATCACAATTTGTTTTGTTGCAATTTTTATAGACATCCCAGTGATCTTACACAGAAAGGCAGTTAATGAATCAACACATGGTAAAGGATAATCTGTTGTGACATGACAGAATGATCACATGATGAGGTGTATGGAGAATTACTCACTAATTGGCTAGTTTCTTACGTTTGATGTAAACATAAACATGAAAGCTTGGAGCTTGTAAACTTCTATGCTTATAGAACATGTTAATGGCCATGTTTATGTAGTCAGCCTATGTGAATACATTGAGATAACATGAAATAAGTTTCTATGCATATTTTATGCTTATGTTTAAGTTTCATATGAATGGCCTCTTGCTTGTAAAAATTAGAACTTTTGTGCAGACAATGTCCTCTGTCTTCTTGTTTTGTCTGTCTTGTATCAGTTTACTGCAGTGTCTGCTTTTGCAAACTATTATCACTTCAGGAATTTGTTCTTATCTCAATGTTTTCTTCTCCCACCCATGTTTTTTTATATGATGAACTAGGATTTTGTTTTGCTGCAGTGTGGTGCAGACTATGTGAAGGTGCAGCAGGCTCCAGCCAATGGAATTCCACAAAAGGCAGGTGTACGTTGTCTTTCTGTTGATGGAGATGCAGATCGAATTGTTTACTACTTCTGTGATGCAGATGGGAAGTTTCATCTTTTAGATGGGGACCGAATTGCAACCCTTGGTAAGTGCAAGTACTATTACACTAATATGATACAGCTCCCAAGTTTTCACCCCTGTCCTTAGGTGATGTGCCTTACAGGGAGGAAGATGGAATGGGGATTATGTAGGTGTGGAAACAGGCTACACATTGCTGTAGATATTGGTATGTACATTGGTCCCTTGGATCCCATAGTCCAAGGGTGGCGAAAATGTCTTTCTTCCTCGAGTCATCAAATATGCAACAAGCACTACACCACTCAGCAACATATAGAAAACAAATGAATAGTCAGCTAGAAAAGGAGTAACGCCTGTGAATCACACTGCCTCTCTAGTCCCATTTTTGCCACCACTGCCATAGTCTATTAGCTCATAGGACATCATAACTATTTACCTTCATTTACTGCTGGAAAACTTGTTATTGAACTGTACTATTTTATCAGGCTTGTTACGTAACGGTGGTCAAGTATAGTTGTGCAAATATTATTATTAATAATAATAATAATATAAACACTGTTTAATGCATTATTATTCTTATTATATGTAATGTATAAATAAATAACACAGCACAAATTTTACTGGCAGTAGATGGTTCCTAGTCAATCAATTTGAGATATGAAACCAATGGTCTAGGAAGTCAGGTTATGTATTTAAAGTAATTAGAGACTGGGATCAATAAATCATCATCAGAAACAAAATCTATAAATAGTCTGTAATAGAAATGAAGTACAGCTTGTTAGGGGCTTAGTTAAACCTGTCTTTTAACTGCCTCAATAAGCATTTCTAAATTTTGCCATTATCAAAATCACTGAACGTGTGGACTTAACATATGACTGCATGCTACAGCAATGGATAACAGGTTGTGGGAATGGCAAAGCAAGTGTAGAAAGATTGTGATAGCTGTACTTTGACCAGATGATTAGGCAGACTGGTTGTGAACTAGAATAAACTAGAATAGGGGTAAACTTGTTTTTCTTTCTTTTCCCATTGTGGGAACAATAGCTGAGCTAATCTCTTAAAATGCTCATCCCTTAAACAGGCAAAGTACTATCATCATGTGCAATGCACAAGGTATTACTTATTACTGCATCTTCGAACATCTGAGGCTGGAGGTTGTAACCAACACTGACTTGATGATGTTTGCCCGTGAGGTCAATAAGGACAATTTGAATCTAATAGTTAACAAGGTGAAACAAATCCACTCATATTTGAACCAAGCAATAGTATAGAGTACTATGACTCCTCAAAAGAGGAGTATTGGCAGCATGCCATATACTGAGCACTGCCATCAATAGGTGATCTTGATACCTCTGGTAGGACACTAATACCAAAATATGGAATGGTTGTTTCTTAGTCAAGTCATAGGTAACCGCAGTAATGTCACTCACATCTCATGTCTTATTTGCCTTCAGCACATAACAGCATTATATTGTAACAGCTAAACACTTGGGGAACATGGATCAAAATTATTTTTTTGCTGAACTTGCTGATATGCACCTTGTATATGATGAAGCAGGAGGCCATGCCTCGATAGTTATATAGATTTACAGCAAAAGGTACCCCAATAGATGGCATCCCAATTGGACTACTTTCAAGTCTGTAGATCAGTGTTTTCAAGAAAGTGGTTCTGTGGTGCTTAAAAAAGCAGATTGCGGTGCAAGATGTACTCATTGCACTCTGGAGTTTGAAGAAAACATACTACATACACTGGAAGAGGCATCCGTGTACCTCTGGGGTCACTGTATGGGACTGGGTCAGTCAGCACCTGTGCTATTGCTCGTGCAAGAGTGTGGCAAGTCTTGCATGAGACTTTATGCCTGCAATTTTGTGAATGGACCTTAAGGTAGCCACCAGAATTATTTTCATTTGTGTTGTTCATTGATGTAGCCACGTTTATCAGGGATGGGCTGATCCTAAACTCAAAAAAAAGTCACATATTGGCATACGAAAATTCCCATACTACTGTGCAGAAGAGCCACCAACAGCAGTTTATGGTGAATATATGGGCCGCCATTGTTTCTAACCATATCATTGGACCATATCATTTCCCTCCTCAACTTTGTGGTGAGGAAACCATTCTGGAGTATGTATTGCCAGCCTTTTTGGAATAAGTGCCACTTGTTGTTCAGGCTCAACTTCATTTCCAATGTGATGGAGCTGCTGTACATTATGCTATAAATGTACAGGAGTATCTAAATCGAGTCTTCCCCAATTGTTGGATTGGAAGAGGCAATCCTACCATGCCCTGGCCACCTCGTTCTCCAGATTTCAATCCCATGGATTTCTTTTTCTGGGGTCATCTTCAGACTGATGTATTCATCACTGATTGTTTCTGAAGAGGCACAGTTTGCCCACATTATTGCAGCCAGTGATGAGATTTGTACTGCACCAGGAATGCTCAACAGGGTTCTGGAAACATTTCTGCTTTTATGCATTAATGTTACAGATCCCCAATTTGGGTAATTGGATGGATGGACGGACGGGTGGCAAATTTATTCACTGTCGGAAATTTTACAATGTCATGGCTTCATCAAGAATTCAATACAAGAGAGTAATGTTGTGGTTAAAAGTTGCTAAATACATAGGAGAAGGGAATCTTAATATCAAACCATAATATAACTTTCAATATAAGATGATTAAACCATAAAGACTACAGCGGTTATAACAGTTGAACATCTGATAAGTAAAACAACACAAGAAATATCAGTCTTTGATAATGAATATATACATAGGTAGAATAATAATGTTATAGTATGTTCTGCATGGCATTATTGATACAGAACATTTCTATTCCTCTTATGTTACAATGGTTACAGTTTCAGATGTAGATAGTATTCACACTATAAGGCATTTCTATCTGTAAGTTATTTTTGACTGCTTATTTAAAGTTCTTACTATTGAGTTCCTTTACACATTTTGGAAGTTTGTTATATGAATTAATACCTTTGTTTGATGCACTGTTGAGAGTTCTGGTGAGCCTGTGAAAGTTTAAATGAATATTGTTTGCTCTTCTTGTATTATATTTATGATATTCAAAGCTTTTTTTTAAAGCTGCTTATATTGTCATGGAGAAAACATATGGTTTCTAAAATGAACATGCATGGTACTGGCAGTATTTTGAGTTCTTTGAAGATGTATCTGCTCCCTGTTCAATTAGACACTTGTTTTATAGTTTTAATTATTCTCTTTTGAAGCCTAAACACAAAAGAGATTTTGGTTGACATTTCCTGTGTTATAATGCCATATGAAATTATTGAGTGGACATAATTTTAATAAAGTGACATCAGCACTTCTATTGGTGTCACCTTATTTAGAACCCTAAATGCTTAGCATAAAGTGCTTAGCTTCCGCACTAAATACTGAATATGGCTTTCCCAAGTGAGATTTGAGTCCACCAGAATACCTAGAAATTTAGTGGTCACTGCTTCTTTAATTTGGGCTCCATTCAGCATCATTGTGACAGGATCCTGTAAAGTTTGGTAACTGAAATGTAGATATACAGTTTTATCAACATTTCATTTCAATTTATTTGTTGCAAGCCACTGCTCTAGTTCAACTGAAGTTTTGTTTATTGCAGATTGCAACTCATTTTAATATTACTAAAAATCATATGTGTGCCATCTGCAAACAAGACTGTTTTGGTGTGAGTCATGCTAGCAGTGAGATCATTTATATACAGAGGAAAAGGTTTGGCCCCAGAATGGATCCCTGTGAAACACCACTTGTAATGGTTTTAAGGTTTTGACCTCGAGGATCCTACTTCACCAAATTGTCCTTTGCTTAAATATGATCTGAACCATTTTCTGCTACACCTCTCGTGCCAAAATAGTTTAACTTTTTAAGTAAAATATTATGATTTACATTGTCAAACGTTTTACTGAGATCAAGAAACAACTCCTCTGTGCTTCCTATTATTGGCATTCAATATAGACTCTATGAAGGAATATAGAGCGCTGTTTATACCCCTAGTCTTTCAGAACCCATATTGAGAGCCTGATGATATATTGCACAATTCCAGAAAGCAATTTAATCTAGTATACATAACTTTTTCTAAAATTGGAAAACACAGATAGAAGGGATAGTTTTGAAACCAGTGCATTTTCTTCATTTGCTTACCCTTATTCTTTTGTACCTTTATATTGTATTACACCGTTAATACCAAGAAAACTTATTTTCGTAATAATTCAGTCACACTTACATCTTTTAAGTACTTATAAAACCTTTAATGTTATGCATTATTTGATATAGATTTGTATCAGTTCATTTAACATTATTGTACATATTTAGTTTTCACTGCATACTATTTAGGGCACTAAAGTGTAAATGACAAAAGAATTTGAAATTAAAAACTTCAACATAGTTAAGTTGAGAATTATATGTACACAATGCAAATGTTTCCTGTAAATCAAATTAAACTGAGTGCGTACTTCAAAGAAGAAGAACAATGTAGCCATTTGGATTTGAACTCGAAATTCAAATGTCTGTTTACCTGCGCCCTTCTGGTAACATATCCAATGCGCTAAAGACACATGCTCCAAGTTCCTCCACTTGTTTTCTTATTCCTTACGGTTGAAGTGGAAGTGATCAGTGGCTTGTATACTCTATAGCAATTTTGAGGCATAACTCAGTAATTTGTCTTCATAGACCATAGGTGTCCTATCTCAAATTGTTTGTCTGTGAACTGTCTATTACCAGTAAAATTTGTGTGGTGTTATTCATTTATACCCAATATATATATATATATATATATATATATATATATATATATATATATATATATAAAGTCAATATTGTCGAAACCTCCTTTATTTCACTCCATTACGGGGCAAAGAGCAAAGGACCGAGATCTAAAGCAACCCATTACACTTTCCTAACACGAGGTCCGACGGGGGCAAGCTAACAAAATACTTATAATACCTGAAAACCGCCAAAATATTATTAAATCATCATGGCCTAGGGAGGAAGGGACCATCTACACAAATAATTCACATAGTATGACGTTAGATGTCCAATATATTATACCAGGAGTGCTAAGCCAGCAGTGGTAGAGAAAGGTTGTGTTTGAGAGGTGAAGGAAGAAGGATCTAAGTCACAATGGGAGTGGACATCACAGTGTATAGAGCAAGAATTGGACGGTTTAGAATAGTAAAATTGGTGAGAATAGTAAAAACAATTTTGGAGAGAAGATGACAAACATACTCATTCTAGCAAGTGTTATAACTTTCCTGTTAGTGATTGGAGGAATTGAGGTAAACCCCGGCCCGGCTGATATAATAACAATGCTGGAAAACCTAACTGAGAAAATCAACAAAATAGAAGGCATGGAACAACGAATAGGTAAACAATTGGAAAAGATGGCAACAGATATCAAAGAAGATGTCAGAGTTGAGGTGCAGGAAACAAGAAGGGAACTTGAAATGGTTAAGGAAAGAATGGAAAGATTGGAAGAAAGGGAGAGAAGATTTAATTTAATATTCATAGGAGTTAAGGAAAGAAGGGATAAATGGCCAGCAGAAGAAATATTTGAAATAATGAAGGAAAAGCTGGATTTGGAATTGTATAGATGGGAAATTATTGAAGCCTATCATGTTGGAAGACAACTTGGTAAGAGAGCAATTATAGTGAAATTTGCAGCAGCCCAATTAGTACATGAAGTACTTAAAAGAGCTAAGAAATTAAAAGGAACAGATATCTTTATTAATAAAGACTTATCACCTAAGAAGAGAGCTCTGCAAAGAAATTTGGTGCAAAAAATGAAAGAAGCAAGAGCCTAGGGAAGAAGAGCTTATATTAGAAATTTCCAGTTATGGATCGACGGAGAAAGAATACTGTATCTGGACAAGAAGGAGATAAGAGAGCCCCAAACAAGCACAGAGGAAATTACTCAGCAGAAGTCAACACCAACTTCAAGAAGCATGACAGGAAGACCAAAGTCCAAGCAAAAAGGAATGGATATGGGTGAAGACGGTGAAAGAGTGTGTTTGAACCGAAACTCATTTGTCAGCACTGAGATGAGAACAGCATACGCAGACAGGACGTCATCCAACATCCCTAGGAGAGAAGCAACAGCTGATGAAGTAATGATGTCAACAGAGGAAGCAATAGGAGGAGGAGCCAGTGGAGAGACGTCATCCAAGAAAATAGTGTCTCCGAGAAGAGGGGAAGTAATAGCAGCACACAATTTGGCGACGAAGGGAAAGAAGGCGTGGCAACAGAGTAGCAGGGAGAATACAGAAGGGGAATAAGACAGCATTATATCATCCGAGTATGGCAGTGTTCTAGTTTTAGATAAAAATAAACAGGCTTCTTCCAGAGTAGGGATACAATTAAGGAGTAAAAAAACACTAGAAACATTTAGATTTAGATCAGGTTCACAATAGGGAAGGGAGAATATAAGGAGGCTTGGATTCTGGAATTGTGAAGGAGTCAAAAATAAAATATATGTGGGGAGTGTAAATCAATTATTGATGAAACTTGACTATTTCGCGGTAGTGGAAACAGGACTTTGATTTCGTAGGGATAAAAGGAGATAGGGTAGCAAGAAAGGGGAGGGCATTTGGAGGCATAGGCTTTTTTATAAGGAAGATGTTAAGTAAGGAGTTAAAGAAACTTGGTCAAGGAGAAAAGAAATACTATGGATTGTATTGATGCAGTAATTTGTATCACAAATTACTTAAATGTAAATAATGATTGTAATATGAATATGCATTTTTATGTGACATTGATTTCAGATGTTTATTGATTGTAAATATTGTTGGGAAGTAAATTTATAATGCCTTACTGAAACTGTCAATAATAGCGCAATAATGCAATGAGGGGGGTGAGCTGTTTATCATTATTGGAAACGAGGAAGTTACGTAATGTTGGCGCGTTTTTCCGTTTAGAACCTTCTGGAATATTTTCTCCCTAAAGCATATGTATTCATAATTTTCATTGGATATTAAGATAGACGCTAATGTTGGCGCGTTTTATTTGCCAATAGTAACTCAGTTATAATCTTTAGGCGTATCTGGATGCAGGAGTATAAATAGGGTAGGTTAGAGGTAGCTTCATGCTCAGTTCATCGAAAATCTCAATACATTACACGTCGCCTTCAGTTGCTCAGTTCATCAAAATTCTTTGTGCACTACACGTCGTCTTCAGTTCGTCAGTTCGTCAAAATATTTGTATGAGATACGTCGGCTATAGATTCACAAGTTACGATAATCTAAAGTATTATAAAGTTAATTATACACAAAGTTGAAGTATGCGAATTAAGAGTGATTAGTAATGAAGTTATTAAAACAGTTTCAGTTTGGCGAGTGTTAAGATCAATGTATAAATGTGATAGTTAACGTGTTTGACAATAAATGTGTAAAACAAATTTCTTCATCAGTGTTATATTTGGATAAAAGATTCCTTTCCGTTTACACACTCTGATTCAAGAGACATGTTCGACTGAGAAATAATAGCTAGCCGGAGGACAGTAAATAAAACTTATAATTCTTTCAAACACTAATACTATCACAAATTGCTAACACTAGATGGAGCTACAAACCGAACAAATGAATGATGTCGCAAGATGGCTTCAACACTGATGTAAACAAACATTATAAGTAATACCGTCACAAATTGGCTACCACAACGTGGGGCTCAAAACATATACAAATAATGTTACTCCAAATTGGCTACCACAACGTGGGGCTACAATAAATAAATAAACAACATTAATACCACATCAAATTGGCTCCCATACGTGGGGCAGTTAAAATTATGTAACCAAACAAAACAAAAGCAGCACAACATAAGATCTTCAAGTTCTAATAATTTACGTAAAAACATATTACGTAAGCACTAAGCCGTTATAGTATTAGAGGAGAAACAAATAGTTGAAAATGTTATATGTAGAGGTATAGTATGCAATTCTCCTCTTCCATCGCGCTTTCATAATCTGGACCTTCTCAAACACCTAGAGATAGAAATAGAAAAGTTAAAGGAGGGATATGTTAATTCTGAGGTGATATTAATGGGAGATTTTAACATTACAATTGGCAAAAATTATGTTAATGGAGGGAATAGCTGGATGAGTAATGAAATATTGGAGAAACCTTGCTATAGAGATATACCATACCCAAGTCAGATTTTAAAAGTATTATGTAAAGGTGGTAATTTCTCAATCTGTGTAATTTATAGCCACATCTGCTTCATACTTGTAGAAAGAATTCTTTATAAATTAAAGTTTGTATAATTGGCGCAACAGTTCTAGACACGTGAAAATCTTAAATGACAGCTAGGAAGCAAGTTACTTAACAGATCAGGAGGTGACCGGTCGTCTGCATGTTGCAGGAGTGTGTGGGACAGTCATTGTCAAATATCCACACACCGTTATGCACTGCGTTGCGCTGATAAACTTGGTTATATACCGTATATTAAAATCTACGCTGTAAAAAGCGCTTAATATAAAAACACTATCAATCATTGCCTCCAATTCTTCCACACCTAACAACCCTTCCTCTTCTGTGGAAACACTCACATTATTGCCGTCATCACTGCTGTCACTACTTTCTGCACCGTTATCCTGGATGAGAATTCTTTGTATTTGATTTTCTGCAATTCCGTATTCTTCGAAATAATGATTGATAATTTATTCAACATGTCGACATACATTTTCCCATTCTGGCCTTCCAATTTCAGCAAATTGCTGGCCTTATAACTGCTCCACATATTTTAATTTAAAAGTGATATTTCTGCATGCCACCCATTTTTTTATATCAGCCCAGATTAATTCGATTGGGTTTAGATCTGGGCGATACGATGGCAGTCTAAGTACATTATGGCGATGTTGAATTACTATCTGGTCAAGTATGTATGACTTCTGAAGCTGTTTGTTGGCTTTAATTAAGTTATACAGCTTTGTTTTACTCATGCTTTCATCTAAAGCTATATTATGTCTAAGTAATCAAGCTCTCATTTCTTCTTTCAAGGAATTTTAGGTAGGTGGTTTGTCAATTTTAATGTTGACGCATTGTGAAGCATTGTCAATTGACCAGAACAGACCCAGCAGGCATATTAGGTATCAACATGGCGTTGATTCACTTCATGTAATTTTCTGTATTCATTTCTAGATGAAAATCTCCTGTGGTTTGTTGGACTTGTAAAAGAAGGGCATTTGGAACGAAGCCGATCTTTCCAACAGCATGAACGATAACAAGTATTTGCCCTATGGCAACAGGAACCTGCAACCTAATTCGCTATCGTCACTCCAACTTTTAGATGCTGTATGACTGCTGTGTATGTATGACTCATCTTCATACACTATAGTATTTTTCTGAAATTTGTAGCACCACCTTGAAAATTGATGCTGATATAAGTACACACTGATATAAGTACATATAAAATTATAGTCATTTGGAAAGGTAGAATCAGACTGAAAAATTCAATGCCATAGCCAGGATTTGAACCACGGATCTTAGGCTTTCCGTGCCGTTGCTCTAACCGACTAAGCTATCATGGCAACATTTACTTTTTATTTTATTATTATTTTTTTATTTTATTTATTTTGCTTTTCTGTTAGAAATCTATTTGATTTCGGTTTCTTCCATTTGAACCCTAAATCTTTAAAAAAAATTCTGAGATTTGTAGCACCACCTTGAAAGTTTCTGCTGTCTTTCAGCTTGATGAGCAATCTGCTTATTGTTAGCACAGTTTTTTCTTCCAAATAGGAATTGTGAATCGTGCGCCGAATGACGCATTCGAAATCGTCTATTTCTGTAATATGTTTAGGGACCTTATGTTTCTTCCCAGGTGTGTCAAATGGTACTCTTTCATCCTTATGTTTTTTTTTTCCCCTTATCTTTGAAAACTCTGGAAACGGAACTCGGTGAAACACCAGTTGCTTTGACTACTCTTTCTTTCACTCTCTTAAGGCTTTTGTGGAACTCGGATAAACATATATTTTCTTCCTTCATCTCTGCTTCTTGCTTCATGAAGTCGATGACATTTGCAATTATTTCCCTACTTTGACTATGTAACACCTTACCACTTAACTTTGAAAACGTAGGAGCCATGGTTATAAATATAACAAATATAAAATAAGCACTATTTAGGTACTGCTGCTCTCTTTAAAATTACAACCAGATGCAGACACTTTCTATGCAGACTGTATGTGTTACGCACTGTGAGTAAGCAAAGGTATTATAACGCTTTCATTGATTAAGCTAAACATAAACCATTCCTAGGCTCGGCAACTGGGGTAGCAATCAAGGTCACGATTCCAGAAGTTTTGCGCGAGTTATACACCCCTGTTAATAAATTTCTGTTCATTAATATTTTGGAAAAGAAAGCTTTAAAAAGTAAAACCCAACATTTAGAACGTTGTATAACAGCTTTCCATTAATAGTTTCTTTTTTTGGCCAGTGGACAACCCTTTGTATGTGGTATTTTTCTCCTATTTTAAAACTGTTTATTTTTTAAACGTGTGACATCAGCAGTCATCTACAACAACTTTGGTAAGTGTTTCAGGATATTTTATGTTGATTCTGCATGATATTAGAGTAAATTTAATTTAATTTAATTTTTTTTTTGAAAGCCATGTAATCCCAACTTTATTTTTAATTTTTGGTTGAGGATATCAACCTGAACGATGCAAGCTGGCATTTATCTATTATTTTATACTTTATTTACTTCATTACCATTGCTAATAGGCATAATATAGAATATACAAATTAATGCTTACTTAAATTAACTCAGCAAGGAGGTTCTGTGTGCTTGCTAATACCTCAACAGTGAAAGGGTTAAGCATTAAAGTATTAGAATTCATCATATTTTAAGTAATGCTATATGTTATTTATACATATATCAAAAAATGTGTTTACATAATAATTTTTTTTTTCCAATTAACTGTAAAAGTTAAGTTTTAAATCCACACCAAGAGATGATTTGCATACAGTTGGTTAGCTTATTAAAGAGGTTAATATTGTGCACTTTATAATAATTTTTACATTGGTGAGTCAACAATGTGAATAGTCCAATGGCTGTTTGCTGTTAGTTAAATAACAGTTGTATATTGCACTTCTTGAATTAAAACAACTTAATGCATGATAGCTTTGTGCAAATATGTTGAATGTGAAGCCTCTAAGAAAGCTGTTTATTAACAGAAATCTAAAACTTTAGCATAATCCTTATGTTTTATGTCACCACTTTTCAAAATGAAGGTTAATGTTTGAGTGGTTTCTTTATTTATAAAAAAAATGTTTATTTGGAACCAATTCCAGCTCTGTTGCTGTGTATTCAGTGGATAGGGAAAGCTTATATGTTAGATTTCTTACATATATGATAACTGCATTGTCTGCATATAGAATTATTTTCGAGGGAGGGTTTACTGGTCGTGTGACATCATTTATTATGGTAACATCGTATAGAAACATCAACACATTTATAGTTAACTTCCAAATACACAACTACAATATGCATAACAAAGAAAAAATTTCTGTAAGCACACATAATATGGCTCTTTATGAAGGGGAATTTATCTACATGGGTATTAAATTATACAACCAGCTTCCGGTTATGTACAGTATTCAAACTTACAAATTGTTTAAATATAAACGACTGTATTTTTGTGGCATATAAAATGCACTGATATATAAGTAAGATGGTGCAATTTTTAAGATGCATTTTAAGGAAAAAATGAATCTACTGTAATTCAAACAATTGTAACAAATTTGTGTAGAAACTGAAATTCTCGCTTTTCTGTTGTCTAAAATCCAAGTATAGCCGTTCAAGTTCTGGCCATTTAGCAGTTCCACTTCTTAGATTGTGTTAACTGCTTTCTTTTAAACCTCTTCCTGATTCCGCCAAGTTCTTATCATTTTCTCAGTTGGAGGTGGCCCGAAATGCCTTCCTGCAGCCCTATTTCTATGTTCTTCAGCGTATGCAATCACTTGTAATTTAAATGCAATTGTATAGCAATCATTTTCCAGCCATAGTCTGCATATTACTGTAATTAAAGACACAAATGGATCTTTGCACTTACCACAACAATTGAAGTTTGAGCAAACAATATGAAAATTGTTAATAACAGTGTGTGTGTGTGTGTGTGTGTGTGTGTGGGTGTGGGTGTGGGTGTGGGGGTGGGGGTGGGTGTGGGTGTGGGGTGGGGATGGGGGTGGGTGGGTGGGCGCGTGCGTGTGCGTGCACTGAACTCTATACAACAGGAATGATCTCACCTCTCAGCTAACATGGAATTACTTCAAATCAAAACATGATAATTTTGAAGAAATGGAGGCAATAAATAATTTGCTATTGGCATATAAGATGTACTCTGGACCCTGGTTTTGGACGCTTTTTTCAGAGAAAAAAGTGCATCTTATATGCTGGCAAATACAATATTTCATTTTATGTTACAAAATTGTTTTTATAATACAAATGGATTTATAGAAGCATGTAAGATGACAAACTGTAAATAATGTATATTGATATCAACTAATTATACTTTATGTAACTTTTGTAATAATTGTGATTATTTCAGTATCATTGTAAGTGATTAAATGATCAAATAGGAATAATGTCAAAAACATGTCTTGAACAAATAATTATTGACAGTATTATAAACCCATACAAAAAAGAAACAAATTTGAATTATGGAATATCAGATCATAATGCAGTATCGTGCAATTAAACCTTGAGGTGAATATCATGAATCAGGGGTTACAAAATAATGTAAAAAAAGGTGCACTAAACAAAGAAAATCTTGATTACTTAGTATACTTATTGCAGAAAAAAAATTGGATAGATGTGATAAACAGTAAAGAAGTAGGTGACAAATCTGAACTATTTGTGAATACTGTGGTCCACTGTTTGAATATCGCATGTCCAGAGGTAAAAACGAAAATATCTTTTAATTCAAATAATAAAATATGGTTAACCAAAGGCATCTTAACATCCTGCAAAAATAAGAGAATTCTATATAAGTAATGTCAATTTTCTAATAATATACAGCTTAAAATTTATTATAAAAATTACTGTAAAATATTAAAAGAAGTAATAAGTAAAGCAAAACAACAATCTAATAGGGATTACATTCTTAAATCAGAAAACAAAGGTAGGGCTATATGAAATATTGTTAAAAAAGAAACAGGTAAAACTAATTTAACAAACAACAGTATAAAGGAAGTGTTGATTAATAAAAAAAAAAATAAAAAAATAAAATAACCAATTTAAATGAAATAGCTGAAGCATTTAGTGAACACTTTGTAAATGTAATGTCACAATCAACATCACAACCTACAACACAACAAATAAACTTAAATAATCAAACATCCAATCCCAGTACAATCTTTCTCATTCCAGTATTGGAGAAAGAGGCTGAAAGTATAATAAAAGGTATGAAAAGTAAACTGTCAAGTGTTTTAGGTGGAATTCCAGATTTAATTGTAAAACGGTGCGCAGAGTTGATAATAACCCTTATACAGATATATATGTAACTCATCACTAATGGAGGAATTTTAAGGCCGCTAAAATTCATCCAATACATAAGAAAGGTGAAAAGGAAAATATTGGAAATTATAGGCTAGTTTCTCTGCTCTGTGTTTTTTCAAAAATTATTGAAAAGTTAATGTTCAATAGAATAATCCCATTTTTAGAATTTAATAAAATATTGTACAATACTCAGTTTGGGTTTCGGAAAAGAATGCATAAATGATGTACTGTCCTCACTTGTAGAAACAATTATGAAATTAAAAGATGAACGTAATCAGACATATGGTTTATTTTTAGATCTTAGTAAGGTGGACCATGATACATTTTATTTAAAAAATTAAACCACAATGGAATAAGAAGACTAGTTAAAAAATTGTTTGAATCCTACCTGAGGGAGAGGGAACAATTAGTTGAAATATAAAATCAGTACGGAAAATGGTAAATAAAGGGGTACCTCAAGGTTCTATTTTGGGCCCAGTGCTGTTTTTAGTTTATATAAATGATCTTCCCTTAAATGTAAGGTATGCAAACAGTATTGATAATTGGTAGTGAAAATTCTATGGAGTTGCAAGCCATGGTAAATGAGACATGACGGAAATACAATGGTGGTTCTCAAATAATAAATTAGTAGTTAATACAAATAAAACGGTCTCTATTAACTTTAGTCAAAAAACTCAATATGATCCTATCCAATTTTCAATATATAGCTCTTCTGTAACTGAAGCTCAGAATACAAAACTTTTGGGAATATGGATTGACTCTAATATGACATGGGAGCAACCTATAAAGAGGCTAGAAGAAAAACTAAGTCGACTTTGCTTTGTGTTCAGAAATGTAACGAATGTACTAACAATTGAAGTTTTAAAAATCATATACTTTGGATAAGTACATCCCATTATTACATATGGAATTACATATTCTTTGGGACTCTACATCCAAATCTTTATGTATATATAAAATGCAAAAAAGAATATTAAAAATAATTATGAAAGTTCCCCTAAGAACAGAAAGTAAACCAATATTTCAGGAGCTGTAGACAGGCAAGATTATATATATATATATATATATATATATATATGAAGTAGTTTCTTTCATACATCGGAGTAGGTCATTATTTATAAATAATTCAGATTACCATACACAATACCAGGAGTAGTAAAAACATACACCTAAATCATCACCGCCTCACTCAGAGCTTAGAATTTATTTCTCACAAAGGAACAATTTTATATAATAAACTCTCGGTCAAGGTAAAAAATCTAAATAATAAGAATTTTAAAAAAGCTGTAAAGCATTTTCTATTAAAAGTAATGCCACAGGCAACAGGCAAATGTTTAGCCAGAAACATTAATTAATAATTTAGGTAATGATTTCATTTGTAAAATATCTGTTAGAATTAAGAAAAAGGAAAATGTGTAAATCAAATTCCTATTTGACTTGTGTGCATTTGCTTGTATTTATTTTGTAATTTAATTATTGTATTCTTTGACGAAGCCATGAATATTGTATATTCTTATGGTGAATAAAACTGCTGCTACTACTACTACTGCTATTAAAATGGATAAATAAAGAACTTGATCCTAATAAATAGCAAGAGGTCAAGAATGGAGGTCAACAGAATCCCTATTGTAAGCAATGCAGGTAGTAATATTACCTCATCAATTGAAACTGTCTGTGTTCTACATTCTAGATAGGATTTTAAATTTTTATTCTCTTTTCCATAATCCCTAGTTTTGACACTTTTTATAGGTTATACAGTCAAATGCCTTATTAAATCACACAGTTTTACCATAGCATTACCACTGTTTTCTTATTTGTGTATACAATTTCAAGCGGGGAATCAACTGTGTTTATTGAACTCTTGGCTATGTGGAAAACAAATTGTTGATTTACAAGCAGATTGCTTGTTTGAAAATATTTGTGTAACGGGGTTCTTACTAATAGCTCGGGAGATTTTACTCAAAAATGGGACTAACAAAATGGGTGATAGCTGTTAGTGAGTTTTCATCACATTTTATATAGATTAGTATTGCTTTATAAACTTCCAACATACTCAGAAGCACTCCTTGTTGAATACATAATTTTATGCAATGCACCATTGGAACAGCAACATAGTTATTCTGCTTAGTAGCTGAATTTCTTTGCATAATGGCTGCATCTGTTGTTATTGTTTTAAAGTGAAAGCATTCAGTGCAACCATTATGTGAAGAGAAAAATAATATATGTAACAAATGGTTGCATCAACTTTTACGATTAGTTCTCATGTAATGGTGATTAAGAGCAAGTCCAAGCTGATCAAGCTGGCCAAGTTACTCGATTTGCAGTGTTAGAGGGAGAGAGGAAGAGGCAAAATATAAATAGTATGTAAACACTGAAACCACAGTGTAAATAACATTCTGATAAAATAAAACAAAAGGTTTTATTGAAGTAAATATTCTTAATTATTGTTAACAGAAATTTTACAAATAGCATTCGCAATATCATCAAACTGCATGTATTTGTGATAAACTGGATTGATCTCTGACTATAAGAGCAATTTGCAGGAGGATAATTTGTTCTGGAAAAAAGATAAAATACCTTATAAGTGAAATCCACATGTGTTTAAAGATTAAATTAATGAAAATTTAGTGTATTCTGAACTTAGGGAACAAACTTGCTCTTCATCTGTGTTGCATTTCTTCACTAATTTTGCTGTTGCCCATACCTGATGCTCTCTCCTCCCCTTGGCTCACACTTCCCATTCCACAGTTGGTCATCCTTTAGATGCCCTCATTTTAGACCTGGTTCTTATTTCAGTTACTACTTGTTATCTTTCAGTAAAATAACTGTAACTACACTTTTATTTCATTTTATTGTAATTTAAATATTTATTTATAAATGTATGCCTAACATGAAATAATTCAGACAGTAATTCCTAATACTGGCATTGAATTTCTCTCATGGTTGGAAACCTGAAATGAAATACTCTCAGCCTTGTTTTCTATAGGGGATGTGGCAACCCCCATCTACAGCTTTCAGGCCTTCTGTGAGCAATTACCAACAAGGGGCAGCATCCTATTTAAAAAAATGTAATTTATTATTATTATTATTATTAATAATAATAATAATAATAATAATAATAATAATAATAATAATAATAATAATAATAATAATAATAATAATAATAATCTACCAGTTTAAAGGACATTCAAAACTAAAAACATATTATTGAAATACTAAGTCATTAGTGGCTATGGCCACTGTAAGGTGGCAACCTATATTATGTTACAAACTACATTATACATTACTACTTTTGTTCTTATTTATATACTGATAAATTATTGTTCCTATCGTGTTTTAACAGTACTTTTCCACTCAGTTTCCCTGCATTCAAATACTATGTGCTGCAGATCTTCTTTTCCCCCACATAATTGGCATTCACCTAATGAATAAACATTTTATTGACCTTTTAACCTCCACACTCCTGCTCCTAGTCATGCTATACCCCCTCTTTCTTGTTTATTGGTGTTGTGTGTACTGGGTGTCCCAAAATTAGACAGACAAACTTAGGGAGCTGATAGATAACATTATTTGGAACCCTTTTTGTTAAGGCACTTTTTTGCTGCAGTACTCCGTTTAAGTGTTAGATGAGTTAATGTCATTACTGCCTCCCACCCAGTTTGTTTAAATATGATAAAATGAACAACACAAATTAAGTAGTGTATTTGTTTTAGTAACGGTACCTAATCATAGTCCAAGGAACAAAAACAGAACACACAAACACCTCAGTGTTTACAGTACACCACAGCCTTCCTGTCCAAAGAAAATGTTGGAACACACATCCGTTTTGGTGAATACAAACAGTGCATCGGCATGACATATTCTGCCATACTCTTGCCAAGACACCAGCCATTTCTCTAATTTTGCCTGCTGGGCAGGCTATTCGTGTCACAAGTTCCTCTTCAGATTCAACAGGCATGTCATAAACTACAGTCTTCATGTGTCCCCTCAAAAAGAAGTCAAGTGGGATTAGGTCAAGGAAGCTGCCGGCCAGTCAGTGGGTTCACCCCTGCCTATCCAGTGATTACCTATTGTATGTAGCAGTAAGATTATGAGTACTTGAGCCTCAAAGTGAGCTAGTGCCTCCTCATGTTGAAACCACATATCCTGTCTGATATGAAGGGGAACCATTTCCATTAGATCAGGGAGAACTTGTTGCAGGAATAATAAGTAATTGTGGCCATTGAGTCGGGCCGGTAAAATGTATGGCCCTATTAAGAAGTTAACCACAATACCGGCCCACACATTGACGCCAAATCTCATTTGGTGCGACCTCTGAAATGTAACATAGGGATTTTCAAAGGCCCAAACATATGAATTATGACAGTTAACTAATTGCTCATGTGTGAAGCTTGCTTCTTCTATGAACATGACATGCGATGCAAACTGTAATTCATTTTCAGTTTTGTCCAAATACCATTGACAAAATTGTTGTCATGAGGATAGTCTTCAGGCTTCATTGCGTGGATCTTTTCAAGGTGAAAAGAATGCAACAACATTTCCTGCAGAATTCTTCCCATGGTGCTATTACTTAGGTGTAATTGTCAAGCGATGACACAAGTACCTGCCACAAGATTCTTCTCAGTGCACCCCAGCACATCCTCGCTCTCAGGAGTTCATACAGAACGTCCCTGTCCTTGACCTTCTGCTCATATATCAATTGAGTCCCTCTCATGTAGTCTACGTTCAATGCTAGCAAATGTACTATGATGAGGAATTCTTCTGTTTTCTAAATGTTCCTGATAAAGCCTTACAGCTGCATGACAGAACCAGCTTTTCCATACACCAACAGATGTCCGTTATCTCATTCGATGTGTACCGTTCCATGTTGTAAATAAACAAGGCCTGACTGAGAATATGTAGTATGCAGCATGCGTCCTGAAAAACAATAATGCACAATTTCAAGGAAGTATAACATTGAACGTTTGTTTTTTGTTTCTTTCATGTGTTTTGTTTCTTAGACCAAGATTATGCACCTAGGAAGTGTTGTGTTTTGTTGTGGTTCTGTTTTTGTTCCTTGAATTATTTATTGCCTTACTAAGCTACATACCATACTCTAATTTGTGTATTTAAACAAACTGTGTGGGAGGCAGTAATGACATTACTTGTCTAGCTTTTAAACGAAGTACTGCAGCAAAAAATGTGCTTTAACAAAAAGTGTTCCAAATAAAGTTCTCTCTCAGCTCCCAAAGTTTGTCATTCTAATTTTGGAACATTCTGTATACTTCTCTCTTTTCCAATTGTTCTTTAAAAATGAGATACTAGGGACCTCTTCTCTATTAGAGGCTGTAAAATGTTTGCATCTCAGTATTTTCATGTCTTCTTGCACCTTCCCGAAAACCTTTATTATTTGTTTCTCTTTTTCTCCAAACATTCTCTAAGCCATTATTTTCTAAATTATTTTTTAAATCGTGTGTACAACCTGTACTTTGTAGACTTGTTTCTTGGTATTTTAAACATTATTTTAACAAACTGTCATCTAAATTCAGGAACCTATACCAATATTTCAAAGCTCTCTCCATAATCAATTGTTACTCTTCCCATTTCAATTTGAGCAACTTCATTAGCTGTTTGCTATTGGTAAATCCGAAACTTCTTTGCAAAACATCTTATGTATTAAGTCCACTATTTCCTACCCATTTTCAAGCCCCTACCTTTCAACTTCATTAGCTATTTGCTATTGGTAACCCTGAAACTTCTTTGCAAAACATGTTATGTATTAAGTCCACTATTTCCTACCCATTTTTCAAGTCCCTACCTTTCAATGCCATATAACATTTCAGCCTCAACCACTGAGTTATACACCCTAGGCCTGGCCTATGAACCCCAAGCCAAATCAAATGTGTTTGCGGACTATCTTAAACAAATCATGAGGCCCGAGATGACCCCCAGGATGATGCATTTTCCGAGCACGTGCGCCAGGAGGTTCGCTGATTCGTTCAGCATCCCCTGGACGAGGCGGCTCAGCTTCCTGTCATCAAACCCAGTGAAGTCCAAGGCGCACTCCAGCGTCTCAACATCAGAAAGGCAGCGGGGCCTGACGGGCTCACACCCGCCATGCTCCGCCGCCTTCCCTTCAGAGCCGTTCTCTTTCTCACAAAGGTCTTCAACATGTGTCTTGCCCTATGTCATTTCCCACGAGAGTGGAGAGAGGCAAGGGTGATCTGCATCTTGAAGCCGGGGAAAGACCCGGTTCACCCCTCCAACTACCGCTCCATCAGTCTCCTGTCAGTCCTCTTGAAAGTCTTTGAGAGGCTAGTACTTGCCCGCTTGTCCCCTGTACTGGGCGACATTCACACCATCCTTGACCATCAGTTTGGGTTTCGTCCTGGGCACTCGACACCTCAGCAGCTGCTGCAGGTGGTGGAGGCCGCTGCCCTGGGTTTCCAGGACAGGGCTTTTACTGCCGCAGTGTCTCTGGACGTCGAGAAGGCCTTCTCCATGACCTGGCATGCAGGTCTCCTTTACAAGCTTATTCAGCTGGAACTATCACCACACTACATACATCTGCTACACTCATACCTCAGACACCGAACTTTTTCTGTTTCAGTTGCGGGGAACAAATCAACACACAGGCCAATACAAGGCGGAGTCCCTGAAGGTTCTGTATTATCCCCTACGCTCTTTAGCGTGTATGTAGCCGACATACCGACAGAGCAGCGCGTCAATATAGCCCAGTATGCTGATGACGTGCTGCTATACTGCACAGACAGACGCCCCACAGAGCAAGACCTCCACCTCATCCAAGAGTGGTGTAGGCGTTGGCGATTGTCCATCAACCCGGAGAAAAGCCATGCCATTCTGTTTACTCAGCGCCGCTTCCCCGCCAACTTCCCCTCATTTACCTACCTCCGACGTAGGAGAGATTCCATCTCCTATTTAGGTGTTCAGCTAGACAGACGTCTAACTTTCCGGGGACACATCGCAGATCTCTCGTGTCGGGGCATGGCGGCTGCGGCTGCCCTGTACCCCATGCTGGGATCCGTGATGCCGATACCGTTTAAGTTGCGTCTCTTTAGAGCACTTATAATCCCCGTCCTGCTCTATGCCTGTGAAATCTGGGGCATGGTCGCAGATTCCAATCTGCTCCAACTGCAGCGGGTACAGAATAGGAGCCTTCGAGCCATCTATTCTGTATGCGGTGCTTTCCCCGTGAGACTACTCCATGAAGCCTCGTCTCTTCCATACCTGGAGGATGAAATTAGGCGCCGGGCTAGGAAACTATATGACCAGTTGTCATTCCATTGGAGTGTCCTTGATCAGTCTCTAGGAGACTATAACCCCAGAGAACGTTTCTTCAGGCATCACTGGGTTCCCTGCATGGCTTGCAGCACCCCCGGTAACAAAGGAGTTACTCCAACCAGCAGCAAAAGCTGAACTCCTTATAGTCCTACCATGAGTTGCTTGGTAAATTCAAAATTTAACCCAAACAATTTCGATAATATCATCCACCAGTGGTGCATAGGGTCGTTGCACCCTGACTTGCAGTCGTCGAGGAGCTCAGTGCTACCTCCTATCACCCCCCACAACCTCAGTCTCAACCGCCATCCTGCAAAACCCTTTCCTACCTACCAGTGGTTAAACCCTAGTAAGGGTAGGTACACTACATAACACTTCTTCGGGCTGCCCTCAGCCTGCCAACCTGACGGACGGACTGAGTTATATACCCTTTCCGACCATTTCACTTCTATCTGTGGTATTTTATATAAGCATTTTACGGCCATTATTGTTGCTTTCCTTTTGCCAATGCTGATCACTTGTTTCTCCTATTTTCCTCCTGCATCTGTTTTAATTCCTAAGTAAGTGTAATCATGCGCCACTTTACCCATCACTTCCTTTCTTCATGTTAACTTATCTCCTTAAATATTACTTTGTGTTTTTACTCTGTTTACATTTAATCCCATTTAATTTGAACAGTACTTAACAGTGCTATTACTTGTAAAGAAAATTGTAAGCCATTTACAGTAACAGAATCCACTACCAAATCATCTGTGAAAGCAGACCAAGGATCTGCAAGTTATTTATTGACATTTAGCAATGTCTAATTGAATGCAAAATGGTTAAAAGGTGAAGAGATAGTATTTGGAATGAGAAATGGAATAAGTTACCAAAAGCTGCAATAGCCATTAAAATGTTAGTGGATAATAGAGAAGAAGAAATTAGTAGAATGAGGAATAGTGAGGGATAAATGGGCAAGGAACTCAAAGAAGAGGCAAGAGACAAAGTCAGTTATAATGATGGTAATTTGTTGTAGAGACTGTAAAACATTCATACAACTAGGGGTTTAGAGTATGAGAAGCCTAATTTACAAAGTGTTAGACTCTTAAATGTGTATTATTTATCAAGGGTGTAATTTAGACTCTTAAATGTGTATTATTTATGAAGGATGTAATTTATGTAAAGAAAAGAAATAATAAAAAAGAATGTTATTTACTACAGGCAAGATATTACTGTTGCTTATTTTGTAGTATGTCGTCAATAAATAAATTAAATAAAATTGGAGTTAACTTGCATCTTTGTCTTAGCCCTTTTTCTTAATGTATTTCTCTAGTTATTACCCCCCTTCCTCATATTTTATGAAAAAAGGTATTGTGTTTATATAAACCTTTTAAGACAGACACCATTTAGTTATCACTTTCTTTAATAAATTATACCACGTAGATTCAGCTTTATTTGGTCAAAGCCTTTCTCCAAGTCAGTAAATCACAAATTTTCGTCTTTTACCCTTTAGATACTCATACATTAATGCTTTTTATAACAAATACATTGTCAACAGTTTGTCTTCCTTTCTTAAAGCCTATTTGAAATTTTGAAAGAATATTATATTACTCTATCCATTCTTACATTCTGTCTACTAAAAATCCCAATATAAATTTTCCTCACATTGGTCAATAAACCTACAAGGTGAGTTTGAAGTCCACCGACAAACTCAGGGGGTGATTTGTGATGGAAATGTTCATATCACCTTGTGCCTGGAAACGCATAGTTTCCATGGTAGATGGCACTGAAAAACATCAAACAAAGAGCCCTGGCACATTGTACATGGCCTGAATCCCATCTACGTCACAACAGATGTTTAAAATGGCCTCCATGGGGTGCAATGCACGCATTTACACATCTAATCATGGTTTGCCTCACTCATTGGGATGTTCTGGTCTGTGTCCGAATATCATCACAGGCTACGTGGATATGCTGTTGAAGGATCTGAACACCAGGAATAGACTCACCATACACAATGCTTTTCAGATGCCCTCACTTAAAATCCAGGGGGTTTAGCTCCAGTGATTCCAGCAGGCTGTCAACAGGGCCTCCACATCCTATCCAACATTTGGAAAAGGTGTTGAGATGTCGGGCGAACATTAATGCGGAAGTGGGCTGGCGCTCCATTGTGCTGCAGCCACATTACCTGTCATATTGCCAAAGCCACATTCTTCAGCAATGGAGGTAGAGTATTTTGCAGGAAGTCCAGATACGTTTCTCCATTCAGGTGTTGTGGAAGAATAACTTTTCCAAGTAGGCGGTCACCATTAATCCCTGCCCAAACATTGATGCTGAACTGCTGCTGATGAGATGCCTCAACCATTCCGTGAGGATTTTCTGTAGCCCACAGATGACAATTATACAGATAAATGATGCCATCTCTACCAAAGGTCACTTCATTAGTGAAAAGGACTGAGACAAAATCTCATAATGGTGATGGCCTATTGCACAAATCAGCAATAGAATCTTTCCCATGGAGGAAAATATGCTGGTGATAATTCCTGCACATGTTGGAGGTGATAGGGATAATAGTGGTAGTCATGTAGGATAATGTAACTGTCATGTAACTGTACTTTACACCATGCTGGCGGACCAATTGTATGGAGCTTGTACCAGGGTTGCTCTCAATATCATGGAGAACATGTTCCTCTTCATCTGGTGTATGCACAGTACGTGGCTGCTCTGAATGTTTGTCAATCTCAAAGGACCCATGCTCACACAAATGCCAAAAAATGGCTCCAAATGTTATGTGATGTGAGTGGTGCTGTCTTTTAGGGTATGTGGGCTTGGTACATCCATGCTGCCTCTTAACTGTTTCCATTTGCTTGGCCATACACGAACACCATCTCGGTTTGTTCCTGGAATGAATACAGGTCCATTGTTTTTCTACGTTGCTTAAATCAGACTATCTGCAACACACAAAACATACATTGCAAGTTATAGCAGACTATCTACAAGACACAAAACACACACTGCAAGTAAAGAAAGAATCTTGTCAGTGCCATCTACCATGGAAACTATGCTTTTCAGGACACAAGGTGATATGAACTTGTGCTCCATTTCCAGTCAGAAATCACCCTCTGAAGTTTGTCAGTGGACTTAAAACTCGCCTTATATAATTAATCTGCAAAGCATCTTAGTTAACTATCTTTCATCTCTACCCAAGACTTCCACTCCATATAACATTTTGGCTTCCCAATTGCATTGTAAACCATTTCTAGAATTCCTGGGATTTTGTATAGACATAATCTTATCAACATTGCAAGCTTACTTTTTGCTGATATGTACATCTTTCTTCCCGTCTGGTCACTCCATCTTCCATTACTACTTCACTGTACCTCTAAATAGTCAGATTTTTGTTTGTTTTTTGTTTTTTTTTGTTTAGATCCATCTCCTGTCCTTCCAAGCTCATTTTTTCATCTCTTCTCAACTCGTAGCCTTTTGAAGACTTCTTCGATTTTTGTTCAGTTAATCCACAACCCTCAATATTAAAAAAATCTTCTATTTGCCATTAATGCTCTCAGTAGTCCCATAATTTATATTGACCCACCGTAAAGTAATATTTATCTATTATTTATTGTAGGTGAGTAAACATTTTCCATACTAACTTCTTCCAGAATATCATTAATACATAAAATAATATAGGACTCAATTTACATTCCTTGCCTTAGTCCCTTGGAATTCTCCATGTCATGCATCACTCAGTCTTCATCATCTCAAAAATTGTTTTCTGTATAAATATTCTGTAATGCTCTAATAAATTTCGAACTCACACCTTTCATTTTTAACCATAATGCCAATATTTCAATATTACTAATACTTAGGTAGAATTTTTGAGGCAGTCTCCAGCTTTGCTAGTTACCACCTAATAGGCTGCATTGTATCCATTACCAAAGTTGAGTTGGAGGTCCAGAAATTATGAGGGAGAGGGAAAGAGAGGAATTTTTAAAGAAAATCGCTCCTCTCACCCAGCTACCCTTTCCAGAAGAATTGTCTCAAAATGGCTCAGCAATTTTGATTAAAATACAAGGTGTGATCAAAAGTAATGGGAGTTTTTGTTTTTCTTAAAGAATTTTTGTTTAATCATCATCAACATCAACTTTGTCCCCTTCAAAGTAATCCTCCTCAGATATAATACACTTGTGCCAGTGCTTTTTCCAATCTTGGAAGCACTTCTGGAACTCACTTTGCATTATGGTCTTCAGCTCCTTTAACGATTCTGTTTTTACCTCATCATTGGTGGCAAAACATTGTCCTTTCATGGTTCTCTTCAGCCTCGGGAATAGAAAGAAGTCATAGGGGGCCATGTCTGGCAAGTACGGTGACTGAGGCAGCATAATGGTTTTGTTTTTTGTCAAAAAGTCACGAATAAGCATTGAGGTGTGAGCGGGTGCATTATTGTGATGCATTTTCCACAAGTGGTTATGCCACAATTCTGGTCGTTTTCTTCAGATTGCTTCACACAAATGGCGCATAACTTCCAGGTAGTATTCCTTATTGTCAGTACGACCATAAGACAGGAACTCCTGATGCATATCCCATTGTAATTGAAGAAAACAGTGAGAAGAACCTTCACATGTGAACTTGTCAAATTTTTTTCGGTCTTAGCTCTTCAAACAGTTTCCATTGTAATGATTGGGCCTTAGTTTCAATGTCATACCCATATACCCATGTTTCATCACTTGTTATAACCTTCTTTAGAAGTTCTGGATCATTTTCGACTTCATTCAGCAATTCCTGGGCGATGTCTACGTGACGTTGCTTTTGGTCGAAATTCAACAATTTTGTAACAAACTTTACTGCTACACGTTTCATGCCCAAAACATCCAAAACATTTCTTGGCATGAGCCAAAGGATATGCCAACATCATCAGCAATGTCAAAACTGATGAGTATGTCGTTGGATTGTAGGCTGATGGTCTTGAGTTTTGAATGAAGTGAGAGGAGTCTTTGGTGAATGTGTGTGTCCGTATTGCCGATGTGAGGTTGCATCATATTTGAGAGATTTTGGTGACCGTGTATGTTGGTGAGCCAATAGCACTGACAATCGGCCTTAGAAGCATGCCAGGTTTGTGAATCTTCAGAAGTCCATAAAGTCTTGGAGGTAAAGCTTCACTCTTCTTCGGGCTCAGTTTATCACTGGATGGAATGGATGACAACTTAATGAGTTGGTTGATTTTCCAAAGAATACGAGCTGTTCAGACTCTGGAAAGCTTTCTGTAGGTGACTAGGTCTAAGAGCTCAGTCACATTTGTTCAGCACTACAGTGGCATTTCCTTTGTCTGCTGCGACTACAATGATGTCCTTGTTTGCGTTCAGATTTCTAAGAGCTTTAAGTTCTGAAAAGTGAGGTTGCTCTTGGGTGGCTTAGCTCGTTGGAGAATTCTGGATGATTCAAGACATTTTCTTCTGCTGTTTTTAATGGTAGTTCTCATATGCCAGCTCCAATGCTGGATATGATCTCTTCTATAGGAAGGATTTGAAGTGTGATTGAATAGTTACCACCTTTGGAGAGGACGGATGTTTCCGAGGGTGATAGTTGATGGTCTGACAAGTTGACTACCGTGCAGGTTATGAGTGTGGATGTCGGAGCTTCGCTGTTATTTGAGGTGTGCCGATGCTGTTTTTCCATGCTGGTTTCTAGGCAGCACATATATTTCCTTTTGTGTCCTTCTGTAGTTCTGTTACCGTTGGCAGCCATCGAAGCAAACATGATTCAATCCATGTGATCCCAGTGTTCTGTTTTCAGTTTGTAGCTGAGAGGTACAGATAGAAGTTCCTTGTTGTTGTAGGCTATTTCTCGATGGATTTGATGTATGCATTCCTGAAGGAGGACTCGTTCTGTGCAGTTGTATATTTGGTGAATTGCAGCTATGCGCAGAATGCATTTAGAACGCAGAACTAATGCTACAATATTAAAAAATTTGTACTGAATATTCTGGTTCTAACATGTTAATCTTCCTTGAAAGGTAACAGTTATTGTTCTTAGAATCAGATTAGGGCAATATCCACACCTGAACACTTACACAGAATTAATATTAAAAATGATGATTAGAGAGCAGGGTTCAGTAGATCAATTGTTTTTTGACTGTCTTTAAGTAAAAATTAGCTCTATTCTGAGTTAATTACAAACAATTTTTAAACCCCCATAAGTATGTAAATCTTTGTTAAGCAAGTCATCTCCAAAAGCTTGTAATTTATTGTTTAGATTCTTTAAAATGAAAATGAATGTAATATATGTAATACATTTATTTAGTGCTAAGAAATTTACAATATATAGGGTTGCCTACTGAAAATTTGGCCCTGGCTACGTATTTAGTAGACATCCACTCCACATATAAAAATGATTATAGTATTACACATCTTTTAAAATAGAGAGTTGAGGGTTGTTACACTACATCACTATGATATTCTTACTTGAACGCGTTTCGGGAGACGGCTTGTTCCCATCGTCAGCATTTTCTCTCAACTGATTTTTGCCGGTCATCGTCTGGGGGATGTGTGTGGTTTGTGGTGTTCTCTGGTGCTGGGCTGATGAACCTCCAAAGGCTGTTGGGTGGCGGCAGTTCAAAATTCATTAGGTGATTCCTGTGTTTGACAATATGTATTTTTTCCCAGATGTCCAAATTCATTGCTGCTGTTGATCGGTTTTAAGAGTTTTGTTTGGAGTGATATCATGGTTTGAAGACCAGAAATGATGTGCTACTGCTGATTTATCTGGCTGCTTTTGGTAAATGCATCTCATATGCTCTTTAAGTCTTATTTCAAGATTTCTTTTGGTTCTTCCTATGTATACCAGGTTACATTCATTACAATCAGTTTGATATATACCAGCTGATTTATCGTTGGGGATAGGATCTTTTGTTCTGTTGCATAGTAGTTTCTGTATATTGTGGTTATTCTGTGGAGACAGGGTGACGTTGTATTTTTTGAAAATCCTTTGAAATTTATGATGTGTCCAAGGGTGATAAGTGAATTTTCTATATGCTTGTGGTTTTTGTTGTCTGAGTAACGTAGTCATTTGTTGGATGTATTTCTGTCTTTCAAACCTTTTTATCTTCTTATCTATTGTTTTTTTCTGGTATCCATTCATAGTGGCTATGTTGATAATGTGTTGGTATTCTTTCTGGTATTCCTCTTTCTCCATTGTTATATGTACTAACCTGTTTGTAATACTATTTAAAATTGCATGTTTGTGGCTTGTAGGATTGTAGCTATTGTTTTTAATATAGTTTTCTGTGTGCGTTGGTTTTCTGTAAATGCCGAACGTTAGTTTGTTGTGTGCATTATTTCTGATGATCCTGATGTCTAGGTAAGGTAATTGGCCATTTTCTTCTTTTTCCATTGTGAATTTTATAGATCTTTTTTGTAAATTTAATAATTTCAAAGCATCTTCTGAAAGTTTTTTTGGAACAATAGCAAAAATATCATCTACATACCTATACCAGTATAGGTATGTAGATGATATTGATAGATAGATGAACATATGAGATGCATTTACCAAAAGCAGCAAGATAAATCAGCAGTAGCACATCATTTCTGGTCTTCAAACCATGATATCACTCCAAACATAAAACTCTTAAAACCGATCAACAGCAGCAATGAATTGGACATCTGGGAAAAAATACATATTGTCAAACACAGGAATCACCTAATGAATTTCGAACTGCCGCCACCCAACAGCCTTTGGAGGTTCATCAGCCCAGCACCAGAGAACACCACAAACCACACACATCCCCCAGACGATGACCGGCAAAAATCAGTTGAGAGAAAATGCTGATGATGGGAACAAGCCGTCTCCCGAAACATGTTCAAGTAAGAATATCATAGTGATGTAGTGTAACAACCCTCAACTCTCTATTTTAAATTATGACACATCACTGTTACTAGCTTCTAAATCTTCAAAATTAGTCAATATTACACATCTATCAATTTTCTTCTCTCTTTACTCTCTAGTTCCACTGCTTTTTAACTCTAAATAAATATTTTCCCACACTCCTGCTCCCCTTTATGAATGTTTTGTTCTACATTGTTCTTTTGTCCCATTTAAATTTAAACTTAATGAATTCATTTCTCAGTTTTCAGTTTCCTTATAATTAAACATTATATGTCCCCAGTCTTCTTTCCCTCCACATAATGGACATTTCCCCTGAGTAAATCCTTCTCATTCACCTTATAACTTCCATACACCTGTTCTTGCCCATTCTGTACCCTCTCTTTTCTCCTTATTAGCTTTGTCAATATAATTCCCTTTCCCATACCCATTTCATTCTAACATAAAATTCCAGTGGTCCTCCCAACTAAATTACTAAATAATTTTTGTATTTCTATTATATCTTCAAAACATCTTCTTGCAACTTTCCAAAGTCTTCAAACTTTTATTTCTCTTTTCCTCCATATATATCCTAATCCATTATTCTCTAAAATATGTCTTAGATTAGTACTATTACTTGGACTACTACTTATATAGTTAAACATAGTTCGAGATATATGAAACTTGCTTAACTAGACTGTTGTCATTTATGTTTAAAATCCTGTACTAATATTTTAAAACTCTCTCTATAATCAAAACCTTTTCTTGTTACTCTTGCCATTTCTATTTGAGCAGTTTCTTTTGCAGCCACAATTGGTAAACTGAGAATTTCTTTGCAAAATGATGTGTGTACTATATGCACAATTTTCCAAGAATTTTCCATTCTCCAAATTTCAATACCATAATGCATTTGTGCTTTTACCATTGTATTATATATATTTTTGTAGCCATTTAATCCTCTAATTGTGGTATTTTAAAAAGACATCCTTTTATGATTGACATAGCTGCTTTCCCTTTTGCAAGTGCCGATCTTTTTTGCTTTTCCCATTTGTCCCTTCCATTCATTTTTGTATCTAAATACATACCTTATACTCCTTATTTCCTTTCTTCTATTTCTCATATTTACTCAACTTTCTTCCTTTCTTACTTATTACAATTTGTAAGTGAGTAATTTATTATGATCCTACAAGCACAATTTCTTGATAAATTAAAATAATTAAATCAACATAAACCATAGTACAAGATTTACAATTTAATTATACATTTAACCTTCTCTACACTGAGTTGCTGTAGCTGCTGGGACCCAAAAGACCCAACACTGTGTTTGCCAAGCTATTGGGTCCTACTGATAGCTTAAAATTCAATATCGACAATCATTTAACTTTCTTCCTCCTCTTGCTTGCTAAGTTACTTAAGCATTTGGCTCTTACTCTGCCTAAAATGTTTCCTACTTCTGTAATGTTTTTTCTCGAATTTACATTCATAAGCTTTTCCTCTTGAATTTCTTTTGGTAGATTTATCCAATCCTTTTTTTCAATTCTCTGCCTAAGTATCTTGGTTTCCTCACATTCCAAAATTATGTGCCAATTATCTTTTATGTAACACAAAGGGCATTTCTCTAGATCACTCCCTATTCTTAAGCCTTTCAATTTCATCACCCCTGTTCTAGCCCATGCAAAACCTTCTCATACCGCTTTGTCACATATATCAACATAATTTTCCCTGCCCCAGTCCACTCTCATTTCTCTATATGTTCCCAATGAACTTTTCAAATTAAAACTTGCGAATATTTATGTTTTTCAATATCTTCCAGTCTCAATCTAATTTCTTTCCAGAAACCATTTTGTAACAATTCCCTATCTCACCACATATCTCCAAAACCAGTCTTCACCATAACCTCCTTTATCTTATTGAGCCAAGTATCTTTCTTATTAAGACTTTCTTGTACTACCAAACACTGATGTAAAACATTATGCTCATCTAGCTTTCTTATTCTAGTCCAATATTTCAAGACTGTTTCTACTATCTTCCTAATTCTGCTTGTGTACCCCATTGGGTGAAGCTCTTGCAATCCCAAAATTTGTTTGCAGAAGTTTCTATATATCATATCTATATTTTCCCATCCTTTCTCCAATCCCCATATCTCCACCCAAAAGAGCATCCTTGCCTGGACAGTTGCTATATAAACTTTCTCTAAGCATTTTATTTTCACCTCTGGTATTTGGTCCATATAGGCTTTTATAGCTTTTAATGATCATCCACAAATAATAGACCATATTATTGCATATTGTTTAAAACTGGCATAAAATTGTTGTTTTTCTTTATATTTTGCAATATATCATCATTGTATAAATTAAACAGACTTGAACTTAACTTACACCCTTGCCTTAATCTCTTTTCATGTCTTACATCTCTAGTTATTAACCCCTCCCCAAATCTTATGCAAAAAATATTTTCCCTATATAGAGCTTTTAAAACTTCTGTAATGTGTGTACTGACTCCTTTTTCTGAAAGCTTTACGTACCACAGTGACTGCATTTCAATTGATCAAAAGTTTTCCTAAATCCACAAAAGCCAAGTATAATTTCCCTCTCTTATTTTTTTAAATATTTACCTATTTAGGTTTTTAAAATGGATATATTGTCAGTAGTTCTTCCTTTTCAAAACTCCATTGGTATTTAGACAGTATGTTGTATTGTATTTTTAATCTGCCTGCAAAAATACCAGTGAAAATGATTCCTAACTAGATAATAAAGCTATGCTCTGTGACTGTTTGTTTATCTATACCACCTTTGCCTTTATAAATCGGGTGTATAATTGCCTTTCTCCAATTTTGTGGTATGTATCCTGTAGTTTTCATTGCATTATACATATGTAAATACTTCCACTCTATCCCCATTAGTGCACCATTCCATTAGAAGCTCTGTTGGTATACCATCTATTCCAGCTGCTTTCTTTACTTTCAGTGGTTTAACCTGCTCTTTTACTTCCTCCTTTCCTATTTCACTGTCCAAAATTTCTATAAAATTATAATCAATTGCTCTCATGCACTGTGATATTTCATACTGATTTTTTAAATAATCTAACCATTCCCCTCATGATATATTGGGTACATTGGTATATTTATTATATGTTGATACTCAAGATAAAGTAACTGGACATGGCACTGTTAACAAAGAATTACTCCTTAAAAACTTGTAACAATAAAGGTAGATGGAATGTACCAGAGACCAAAAAACTGTGGCTTCCCATGAATAACTTGCCCGTTGTGATAGTTAACCAAATAAACCTGCTCTTTCATAAATGAAACAACAGTTGTTGATATCAACAGTTAAACTAATATGTGTGGCGTTCTTTAATCTAGAGTCATAGGTATAAAGCTCAATAATCCATTGCAGATTATGCTGATAAATCAGATGTTTGTATTATTATAGCAGCTCATATTCCATCTTGCCCCTTAATGGGAAAGGATAGTTATCCCTACCAGCTACTTAAATATGCTCTGGTTAATGTTGTAACTTATCAATTTACATGCTAGGTGCCTATGTTCCTTTATGTATGGTGTGATTGTATGATAGTGATGGATATGAGGTTCAAACCCGTGGAGGGCGATGGATTTTTTTCAGGCGTAAAATCCTTAGCATGGCTTCCTTCAGAAGGGAAGTAAAGCCGGTGGTCCCGCATTGTAAGTTTACGACACAAAAAACCTCAAGCCTGATAAAGAGGCCTCTGAGCAAAATTGCTGGTCTTTCACACACAATATTCAATAGGACGCTAAGAACCACAGCAGTTAAAGAGTGTCATAAATAAAACTCAATTTAGTTTTTGTATGCATGGTTACTTCATACTGCTTCTTCATTTATTACTTAATAATATGTTTTACTGAATGGTGCTTATTAAGGTACCTGGAGAATGATAAAAAAGAAACTAACCTTTTTTTAGGTGTGGACAATCTAGTGGAGCTGTATATTATTTTCCAGTCTTACTGTCGTATAATGATCACTTTCTATAATATGGGGTTGAAAATGCTTTTCACAAACCTATAACAGCAAAATTTGTTTCAATAAATAAGGTGAGAAACAATTTAACATTCTACTATACATGTGCACATATAGGTTATGTATGTTAAACATTATACAAAAGATTACCAAATGCAATTTCCTATGATATAAATAAAAGCAAAAAGCAACGTTAATAGTGTATCTAGCTATATAATAAATGTTTTATAAAAAACTTACCACAGTGTTTTCTGTAGGAATGAAATTATCATGGTGAATAACTTTTATGCATTTCCTTATTAAGTTTTCGTCTAATGGAAACATAAACATACTTTCGGCCCCAAAGAATAATTCCCTTTACACTCGGGCATATAGCATTTGCATAGCATTTTGTATTTTGTTACCAATTATGTTCTACACTAATAAAACACAAATTAAAGGTATGTCAAATCTACTACCAGCACACATCGAAGGACTCCTGACTGTGACATCAGTAGCGGTAGTAGTGGTGGTGGCAGTGGCGGCGGCGGCAGCAGCGGCAGCCTTATTTCTAGGTGACATTGCCTGAAGGGACAGCTCTGTTTTCTGTTGCCAGTAATCCCATTGTTGATCGTATTTTTGTGGTCACTGCTCATTGACAATATTTGCAATATTTATAATTTTTGGCAGAACTGTCTGTTAGTGAACTAGTCACTGTGTGTGTGCTTTCATTTCTTCACCAAGAAGCTGTCTCTGTGAACTTCTAGCATTTGAATGTTTTTCTTTGATCTGCACTTCACCTGGTCTCGGATCTTCCTGTTGTAGACTAAGTAAGATTCTTGGGCCTAATATTGCACAGGAAACTAAGCTGATCTGTTGTTAGCTATCTGAAAATACAATCTCTCAATGTTTTGCATATTTTAAGTGGAAATTTGGGGAGGGGGATGCTACTCAGACAGTACTTTTGCAACTATACTATTCAGTGATCCATTTGAAATTTAATTATGATTGCATTGTTTATTCCCCTACATTACTGTCCATCCTGCGTTGCTGGACATTGTCCATCATTGCAATATAAAGCTGACTGTTGGTGTACTTCCATCATCCAGTAATGACTTTATGTTGAAATAACCATTATCACAGCTTTATGGTCAACTTTGAGTATCTTGATATGCAACAAGGCATAAAGCTTTCAGCACTGTGAATGTTCAGTGACTTTTGTATATCATTATATAAGAAACTTTCTGATAGTATTTGAACGCTGCATGAATCATGAAAGTTTGGTTATCTTGAATGCTGCAGTTCTCCTTTTCCTTCAGTAAATCCATGGTTACAGAGAGCTACTTTGATCTCTCCTAAACATTATGCACCATTTACAGACTCCAGTGCTATATTCATAACACATTCCACAGAAACTGCAGCAAGCCTGAAGGATTTCATTGGGTCTTATTACTTGAGCCAGGAAAAGCTTCTTGTAGTCAGTGGGTGGGATTTTTCATTGTCACAGTTTGCTATCACAATATGGAAAGCTCTGCTGCACAAACTACACCAATTGGCTCTACATCTTACTGAGCACAATGAACAAGTGATTGGCTTGTAATAAAACAGCTACGTGGGATTTATATACAATTTACTCTGAAAATGGCTGTAGTGTCAGCTAAAATATGCTGTTTGTATGTATGCCATAATTTGAAATTAATTAGCAAGCAGGTTGCATTGTTTTTTTATCAATAACAAATTTTGTATGCTAATTTCTGTTACTTTTATTTTAGCGGCTGGTTACTTAATGCAATTGGTAAAGGAAAGCAAATTAAATCTTCAACTGGGATTGGTTCAAACAGCATATGCAAATGGAGGCTCTACAAATTACATATCAAATGTATTAGTAAGTATGAAGTTTCAGATGCCATGTACTAAAGATATAACCTTAAAGATTTCACTGTGGAATCATTCCAGGAAACTGGAAACAGAATAATGCAAAACTGAAAAATATTTGCAGTGATTTTAGTTTTCATTTATTTGCAAGTAAATGGTGAATTCCACTTACTCCACAGCCGCCACAATAAGGAATGCAATTGCTAGTCCTATGAGGCTTCAAATTTTGCCAAGAGAAAATGTATCTGTTGTTACAGTTAGCAGAGGTATAACATAGATTGCCCATATTTGGCTTTTTGAAATGGTTTTCTAATTTAAAGAGGGAATTTTAGATGTGTTAGAAGTCCAAGTGTAATACTGTTGTTTACTTCCAATCTGAACAGCTCTGGATTATGATTAACATAACAGGGTATTTATCTTTAAAGTGGAAATGACTGAAAATTATTTTCTGCTTGTGCATTTTATAGATGCTCCACACTTCTTAGAACAAAATAATATGTGTGTATGAGAATACCAGATGAATATTTTGAGATAGGAAGAATCTGTTTGAAAATGCCTATTTAAAGCTTCATGAGCTCTTAAATGATTATTAAGTAGAAGGAAGGTATTTTTTTAAGCTGATGTATCTTTTATACTCGTGAACAACTTGCCACTTCTATCGACCATTGCAAGTGCAACCATCAAATTAATTACATGCAATAGAACACCACAAGTTTATGGTACTCTATCTGATATCCTTGATGTTTGTTAAAAAATGAAACAGGTAGCTAGGACTCTGGTTCCTATTCAGTACCTCCTTTGTTTCTATTGGAATTTCATGTATCAACAACTTGATGATACAACATGTATCAACAACTATGGAAAAAATTATCAGAGATGAAAGATCTGGTGATGCACTCCCCTTGAGAACAGAATCTCTCTTTCCAATCCAACTGTTAGGGAGTTTGTTATCCAGTTAAATATAAATATTAGCATTGAACTGAGTAGATGTTTCACAGAGTTGTGGCAAATCTCTTGCTTGCAATTCAAGCAGCTCTCCTCACATGAACCACAGGTAATGCAGTCCATTCAAATGGACAGTAGATAGCTGTTTATTATGAAAACTGATATGCATTCTTTAAACTTATTAATCATTCAAAATACGGTTACCCACATAAATTCTGGGCATCAAATCATGGCACTTCTCCCACCCTCTCTTCCCAATTTTCCAAAAGGTTCCACATTAATTAAAAGATAGTGGCATATTCTCTACATACTTCATCACCATACCCTAACCAAACACATGTAGAAAGTCTACTTCTATCCCCCCTGCCTTCTTTTAAAGGTGCCTTAACTGAACAGGCCATACTTTGACTGCAGTATTTAGCTTGGGGGCATAAAGTACTAAAGCTACATGATATTCATCCGAAGGATTGAAGAAACACCTTAAAGAAAAGCCACAATCAGGAAGTCAGCCCTACTGTATGAGGCAAGAGTATTACCCTAAACCACTTGGATGGCTAAAACCAAATGGGGAAGGATAGACTCTATCTGAACCATAAAGGGAAAAATCATATATAAAAGAATCTTTCAATCTATAAACAGATGCAAGCTCATAAACATATGAGAATGATACTGCTACAACCACAGGTAAGGTTAATTTCTCTCAAAGCCTATCTCTTCTACATTTAATTATGCAAGATAAGTTGAATGAGTTGGAAGTATAGTGCATTTGTTATATTGTCAAACCGGATCACAAGCATACATGCTCCGCGCACTGTCTATTACATTGGGGGTTTTTCCTGTTCTAAAACTCCCATATAACTTACGAGTGATAGTAACGTGCACTGTAATGAGTACTAATCTTGTTATAAGTCCTGTTGAAAGTGGTAACCCTCCGTATTGAGAACATCCTCAGAATTTTCAGATGAAATTTCCATTCACACACTAAGTTGTTGAATAATTTTCATAATTTCTGTTCTTATATTGTCCTTAAGTTCATCTATGGTGTGGGGATTGCTCCTACAAATTTTATTTTTTTTACGGTTCCCCCTAAATAGAAGTTGCACACAGAAAGATGCGGGGAACGGGTGCCATAATCCTAGAAAACTGCCTTTATGTCTTTCAAGGAGTTTTAAACAGTAAGGGCTGGGCAGAATCTTGTTGGCTCATTATCTGAAAACATTTGAAAAAATGACGCAAGAATATCTCTGTGTTACCTATCGGAATTTACGGTATCGCTGAAAAATATGGGCCCTATTATGCATTTTGCTGTTACAGCATACACCAATTTTTAGATCACTGTTCAATTTAAAAGTTTAGCAGCTCTATGAACAGAGGCTTTTGAACATCCACTTACTATGCAATATATCTTAGATACTTCTTTGGAGTGTTTTCGAATGATACACCAATTTTGTCAATTTTTTTCCCCTGTTAGAACATTTCTTTTTCACGTTGATATTGTAATGAAAAGAAGCTAGAAACAGTGATGTGTATTGAATTATGACAAAAACAGCAAACACCAAACATCAGCCGATAAAAAAGTAATAATAATTGAGAGAAACAACCACTACGCAAAATTACAAAAATTGGAACTGGAATTATATGCTCTTCACCTTAAATTAACGGACACACTCGGCTACCCACTTTGGCAAAACATGCAATCAAAATTCCTCACTATTCTTAGCTACAGGATGAAAACAAAAACGCTGAAACTAGACATACTACGCCAGAAGCAACATTCATATAAACCTAACCTAAAAAATGAAAAAACGACGTCATACCCAGACGTAATTAATCTTTCAAATGTAACTTTCAACAAAGCAGAATTATCGGTATTAAACCTTGGCCTAAAAACATGTGTTGGCTACACAAAAACAACCGATGAAATAGTCGCAGACATTGAGATTGCTACTTACAACCTAAATGAAAATAGTAAAACCACTATAAAAAAAGAATGTGAAATGGTTCTCCAAGAAATACAAGCAGATAAACATAACAATTTCCCAACCAAACATGTGATCAAAACATTAAAATCAAAACCAGTAGTATACACAAAAGCTGACAAGGGAAATAAACTAGTTGTACTGCAAAAAGATGATTATATTGCCAGAGTAGAAAATATGCTGCAACAAGAAAATTACATACAAATTCAAGAAGACCCATTAAAATTACATTTAAAAGCCTTCAATCAAACCATCCAGGAAAGCAAAACTATAACAGACACTGATAAATCTAGATTAAAACCAGATCACCCCACTTTACCAAGAATGTATGCTCTAGGTACCTAAAATACACAAACCGGGTAATAAGATGAGACCAATCGTCAGCAATATTGATTCTCCTACCTACAAACTGGCAAAATGGTTAGTACAGAGATTCTCTTCACTACCAAAATTCAATAGCAAAAACATAATGAATTCAGAAGATTTAATACAGAAGATAAAATCCCTGGAACTCGAACCAGAAGACAGACTAGTTTCCTTTGATGTCACTGCACTATTTCCAATTGTTCCTACAGATCAACTCCTGCGTCAATTAAAGAAATGGCTACAGCAGACTAACCTACTTGAAGAAGAAATAGAAGACCTCATACAACTTACCAATTTATGCATTGCACAAAATTGTTTTAGCTTCAATAAGAAGTTCTATCAACAACCAACTGGTTTAACCATGGGCAACCCACTTTCACCCTTCTTGGCAGATTTATTTATGAGCTACTTAGAAACACACATAACAACTTCCTTTCCATACATGTTTAAAGTTTGGCACAGATATGTTGACGACATCTTCGCTGTTGTCCCTAACAGGTTCATACAAGACTCCTTAGCCTTACTAAACCTACAGAACCAATCAATAAAATTCACCATAGAAATAGAAAAAGAAGGCATGCTACCATTTTTAGACCTAAAAATCATCAGAGAACAAAAGAACCTAACCTTTGGCATATACAGGAAGCCAACACACTCTACTAATTACATAAAAAATAAGAGTTTCAATCCAACCACACACAAACATGCAGTACTAAACAGCCTAACACATAGACTGGTATATACCCCCTTAAATAAAAAAGAATACCAGTTAGAATACCAGCATATAGTAGACACAGCAATACATAATGGGTACAACAAAACAACTATTGACAAAAAAATTGCAAAATTCAAACGACAGATGCACATCAGAAACACAACAAATCTCAGCCAGCAAGATAAAGAGCTAAAGTTCAAGAAATTCACATACCACCCAGGAACTTTTCACAAATTTAAGAAGATTTTCATGAAACATAACATCAGCCTAGCTCCACAGAACAAATTTAACATAGAGAAATTACTTTGTAACAAGTTAAAAGACCCCATTCCACAAGACAAAAAAGCTGGAATCTATAAAATCAATTGTTCAGATTGCAATAAAGTATACATAGGTAAGACAAAAAGAAACCTAGAAACTAGGCTAAAGGAGCACATGAGATGTATTAAATACAAACAAATGGACAAATCTGCAGTTTCACACCATTTTTGGATCACTAATCACAACATCAAACCCAATATTACATTAGTCAAACCAGCCAAATTTGCGGCCGAATTAGATGCATGGGAGAAGATCACCATTCTAAAACACAACACACATCTAATGAATTTTGATTTGCCGCCACCAAATCCTCTCTGGAAGTACATTTCTCCACCACAAGATGCCACCACAGGATCCAGTCCAAAAAACGGAAACACCAACAACATGGGCCAGTCGAGTTAACCTTCTGAGGATGGGAACAACGGTTTCCCGAAACATGTTAAGTGAGTAAACTTAAGTGATGTTAGTGTAACAATTCCGACTCACCTTTAAATAAATTTCTTTTTCACTTCTTTGATTTAGCATTTATGATCCTTTGTCCTAAACTTATTAACCGGACATCTAACAATTTCTCTATCTGGAACTGGAATACCAGGAAATTTCTCCTGAAGCTGCATCACCACCTCTCTATATGATTCAGTTTTTACGTATGTATTCTTTATTCAAGTGTGAATTTTTCTGTAGGCATTTCAGTGGACTAATAAGAATAATCTAATGTAATTCACACTCAACACAGATGTTTTGAATAAATTTCATTTTTAAGATGCACAATGAACAAAATCTTAGTCTTTACATGAACTGAAGGCAGTAACTGATAGAGTATAACACAGCTGAAAAACATAGCCTTGAGTGAGTTATTCACCATTGATGCACTAGTAGAAAAATACTGAGATCACTGCAGTGAAAGCCAACTATGCATATATACGATTTGTGGCATGGCTGTAAATTGAATGCATGGTATTATTAGCACACAAATCAAACAATTAAAAATTTTGTGTTTACTGGAACACTGGATGCTTGAACATGTACTACAGCATAGGAACTTTTTGAAGTTGGAAGCATTTCTTTTTGAAAGGTGTATAAAAATGTAGGGGCAGCCATGTTATTTAAAGGTAACATTATCTTTAAAGTAACAACCAAAAACCTACCTAAATGAGGAAAAGTGTTTTGAACATACAGTCAATGAAACTAACATAGGAGCAGTAAATTAACAGTTGTTCACATATACAGATCCCAGATAGTTCCATAAAAACAATTTTGAAGAAATTTGATGTACTTCTCACTGCTAAAAAAACAAGGTAAACAAATGAATCATATTTGGTGGCTTTTAACTTACATCTTTTATCAAAAGATATGAGACGGTAATTTGTATCACAAATTACTCAGATGTAATTAATGATAATAATATGAATATGTATTTTTATGTGACATTGATTTCAGAGGTTTATTAATTGTAAATATTATTGGTAAATAATAATATACGGCTCTACTGAAACTGTCAATAATAACGCAATAATGCAATGAAGGGGTTATTTGTTTATCGTTACCGGGAACCAGGAAGTTACGTAATGTTTCGTGCGTTTTTTCCGTTTAGAAGCTTCTAGAACATTTCCTAAAGCATATGTATTAGTGGTTTTCATTGGATGTTAAAATAGACGCTAATGTTGGCGCGTTTTATTAGCCAATAGCATTTCATTTATAATCTTTAGGCGTATCTTAAGGCAAGCCTATAAATAAGCCAGGTCGAGTTAGCGGGTCTCCCAGTGTGCAACGAGATTCACAACACATAACACGTCAGCTCCCAGTTCAACGGAATTCTCAGTACAGTACAGATCGTCAGTCAGTCCTTCATTTCGTCAAGTTACGCGTAGAAGAATTACAAGAAATCTTATAAAGTATTATACAGTTGAATATATAAAGTTGAAGTACGTGAGTTAAAAGTGATAAGCGGTTATTACAAACAGTTTCAGTTTGGGCGAGTATTCAAATTAATTTGTGAAAGTGTTCGTGAACGTGTTCTGCAATAAAGATTATAAAACACATTTCTTCACTAGTAATTTTTGGATAAAAGATTCCTTTCCGCTTCACAACCTGTAAGAAAAACATGCCTACCAGATCAGATGATAGCTAGCTGGTGGACATTTAAAATTCATGCAAATTGCTAACGCCAGAGGGATCTACGGACTAGACCAAACCAACGAGTGACGTCACACAAGATGGCAACGCAGAAGTCAACATAACATTCTCCCATCATATTGGCTCCCAAACGTGGAGCTAAAATAATGTTACAATAAATACAAAACTAATACCGCCGCAAATTGGCGCCCAACGTGGGGCAGTTGAAGTTATGTTACAGATAAGAAGACAACAGAAATTTATCCCATTATCCAAACTTGAAAACTATTATCAGTACACCTTCCCGCATAACAGCCACTTCAGACACATGCCTTGATCAAATTATAATTGAAAACAACATTGTTTCTAATAGATACTGGTCTGCCTGAACACAATGCAGTTCTCTTGCATATTGACTGAGAACTACACACAAATTTCGAAGAGAAGCTAATATTTAACAGGATCTATAGCAGGGAGCATCTTAATTATTTCCTATTCATGCTAAGTAAAGAGCACTGGGTAAACATTGTGAAATCTGATGATCTTAATGAAAAATTTGAGTAATTTTTAAGTACATTTAAAATTATTTCAATCTTGTCTTTTCAATAAAAAAAATATTAAAATAAGGAAATACAATAAGTCTGGATGGCTAATAAAAGGAAAGTACTGGGTTTTAAATTTCCTCGCTGATGCTTGAGAAGCAACCACATTTGTTTTAGCTGCAGTGACTGGTTGACTTTAGATTGCTTAGTGCTGGAGCAGATGTCAATGGTGAGATGGTAGTTTCAGAAGTGGTAGTCATGGATGCATGGTGGCATCCCTTCGCAGTACTGTCGCAGCAGCAACAGAACCAAATGCGCCAAATCACAGGAAAGAATGCTGATGGGCGAGATGACATTTCTGGGCTTTCATGAAGGAAGTTTCTCCTTAACCTGGAACTTCTGGATGGTTCCTTTTATCCAAATACTGTGGACAGTTCGGGAACGAAGCTGCATGAACTCCTTTGCAGTTGACAGGTGCAAGTACAATTACCCTCATGACAGGGCCTACCACATGAGGCATAGATTGAAATAGTGGTCTTACCCGAGACCTGTATTTGTCGGAAATGGTATTTGAAACATCTCAATGGATGTGATATTTATGGCCGCACATTTCCACATTTGCACCCTGCCTTGATTCTCTTGGGTAGATCGATGCCCTCAAATGTGAGGAACAGGGTACGTATTGGTACCAACAGTCTATTTCATTTCACCAGGGCTGTATACAGAGGTAATGCTTTGATCGACAAGCCAACCGAGAAGCTTTTCGTCTGACAAGTCTTCAAGAGGATGGGTACTGATGACACCCCTCAAACAGTTAATTTATGATGTTTCTCTACACAGACTAGGTAGCCATGGAGAACTGTGGTCTGTAGCAAGGTCTTAGTTTGCGCAGCATAGGTACTCTCTATCAAAAATGAGTAATTATGCAAACATGTGTACAAGTTAATGGCTCCAGTGATTGCATCTATGCCCTTCTCGATTATGAAGGAGTTCACCTTAATAAATGATTGGTCATCTTATTTTGGAATCTTACAAAGTAAAAAACCAGATAATGGTGCTATCGTCTGAAGCAGAAACATGTGATCGCACTGATGGTGCTACAGTTTGATATTGGAATGTAGATGCCACCTTTTCCCGTTGTCTCCAATATATGCTGTTGACTCTGATGCTGGCTGCTTCAATGGTTGAGCTATGAGCATTTTCCCTCAGGGTATGCGTGGATGTATTGTAAAGGACAATACCAGTTTAACTTGACTGAGAAATTTATTGTGAGCTAATTTTGAGTTCTTGAAGTGAGTTGTCGATCATTTGAAATAAAGAAATAGATTGATTCTGAATTATAGCACTCGAAACTGTAACACTTGAATTATTACACCTATTAGCTTCTGCAGGATGAATCTTATGGTTTGAAATAACTCTTTCCGCAATAAAAGAATTTAGACGTTTAACTCTCCATGAGTCGCTAAAATGTTGACCGGCAGGACCCCTCGCAGGAACCACAAAATTTTAATCACACAAGCACATTACTGAGTGCTTAAAATATCACACGAGCAGTATGTACCAGCTGGTATCAGAGACAGAGTAACCCTCTGATCTAATTACACGCATATTTAATAATTTTAGCTCCACCTACATATTCTCCCACCAACATTCTATCTTATACCAAATCTCAAGACTACGAATGTGACACTGTTACTAGGCAATGGGTTGCTTTTCTTAGAGTTTCCATCACCTCTGTAATTTCCAGAATTGGCCTACGTGCCTGTGTAACATACTAGATTTAACTCTAAACCGTCTTCCCAGAAATCCTTAAACTAATGTTTGCTCCTTCTTGGCTCAGTAATAACTCTGCCTAACCTGACTTCCTAATTACCTTCATCTTGAGGCAAAATCTTTCAGGCCAAGCTTGTTACATTATACATTGATTTAATATACAGAAATTATTTATTGCCATTATTTCTCTATCTTACTGTTATTTCTTTATTTAATTATTTATATCTGCCCATCGAATAATTATGGTATCAAAACGCCCCATTACATTCGTTTATTATTCTCAGTAATAAAAGAATATGCAGGTTCGTCCGAATAAAATTTTAACTTTAAATTTATCTGACCCCTGTTGGCAACTCTTTGAATTTTCATGCAATATTGTACAAATTTCTTCTTTGGTATTACTGATGATTATATACAAATATTTCATTTACAGTTAGTAACCCTCATATACATGAATACAATACTCCTTATACTGTATTTACTAAGCTATGTTTCTTTACATTGTTAATTTCTCTCCTGAATTGATATAAATTTCCAAGTGTCTGTTTACTTTGTATTTGGTTTTCAATTTGTCTTTGAGTATTTTGGTTGAAGCACTGACTGTAACTTTGGTAAGTTGACTGCACTTTGTCGCAGTAATCTGGCTCGTGTTATCTTATTTGCTGAGCGCCTATTATTGTTTTATTATTTTAAATTTTGGGTTCTTTGTCCTCCGGCTAGCTATTATCACTCAGTCGAGCAAGTATCTCTGAGCAAGGTATGTAAACAGAAAGGAGTTGTTACTAAAACATAACACTGATAAAATAATTTGTTTCTACACTTTTATTGCCATCACACTTAGTTAATAATTCACATATTTAATCTTTATACACGCCTGACTGAAACTGTTATATTTCCACATGTAATTACTGTCGTATTAGTTGCTGCGTACTTCACATTTTGTAACTAACTTTACGACGTGTACCTCGCGAGAGATTCTTCCAAACTGTATGACATGCACCTCACGAGAGATTCCTTAGAACTGCGCAACACTTGCTTATGGCTTGAGAATATATACTCCTTCACCCCGAATTGCCTAAAAATTATAATAGAGCTGCTATTGGTTACCAAATCGTGCCCACTTTAGTGTCTGTTTTGTCATTCAATCACTGCTACTAACATATATACTCTAGGGAAGATATTCCCTCCATTTCTAAAAAAGGCACGCTACCCTGACGTCATTTGTTTTTCTCTTCTTAGTGATAAACAACTCACCCCCTTGGTTTATTGTTACCCACTTCTATTGTCAGTTTCAGTGAGGCCGTGTAAACTTATTTCCTAACAATACTTATGGCTAACAAACATCTAAAATCCTGTACATACAATAATATTAATTTACACTACAATCACTATGGCATTCACAGCATGTTATGATATAAAATACTGTCTCATATGCTCCACTAGAAACATAATTATAAATATTTACAACCTTTTTTGGAAATTTTATAATTGAGTTTTTAGTCTCCTGAATATTGTAACACATGGTATCTATCACTTGCACGAAACACTGCACACGCATTTAACACACGTACTTCTTGCCTTTTTCTGGCTACTATTCACTGGCTCGAGTCTAATGTGTTCATATACCTACATCTGACCTAACAAGATTTTTTTCATACAGCAAATACTGTACCCTGAACTGTTTAGGTCACTGTTACAAAATGGTTATACTTTCTTAGGTTATTGACATAAAAATTTATACACTCAAGATTTTTACCCTGGTTCATTTGTAATTATTGAACGTATTTACCAAAATATTCATCCTCTACACAATCATATTTACATCTCTTAATTCTAAGTCATAATTTTACTCAACATATCGATTATCTGTGTGCTACATAAATGTTTGGCTTTAATTATCGTTGCCCTTTTTTTATTGTTTTGTACCTAATATTCAGAATACCCTTTGAATTATATCTACATACCTTTACTTTCATGGGACATTAATTTATCCTTCTTACATGCTTCATTCAAATGTGGCTACAGGTTACTGAGAAAATGTTCTTTTTCGCCTTTAAACATTTATTTCTGTCCTGTATTTATTTATCCTTCCTTATGACATATATACATAGTTAACCCTCTTACATTCCAATACTTTGTTCTGCAGTTTAGCTCTACTTATCCTGGATTTTTTTTTTTTTTTTTTTTTTTTTTTTTTGCGGTAATTGCTATTCCCTCTCATGGATCAAACTGTCCATGACTAAGCATTGCTCGTATTCTATGCTGTATCGTGACGTTCCAAAACCTGTTCATGAATAACCTCTTAAAGGATTCATATCAAATTTCGCTCCCTGATACCATTTGTAGCCAATCTAAAGTCTTCTGGTCCAAACATCTTTTAACAACTATCATTTTCAGTGCTTCCAGTATCTTTTTAATTTGAAAGTACTCTGACAAGTCTGCAATAAACTGTACTGGATTGGAGTTTTCATTACATTTTGGAAGTGGCAAATCACTTAAGATATAATTATAGTTTTGTATGTCCCTTATTCCCATATTTAAATTATCTACCGTTACTTGTGCACTCTGAGTTTCAGCATGGGCTATGGATGAACCCGCCGCATCACTCACATTATTAATCTTACCTGAGGAAATACCTCTATCATTATTCTGTGCATCAGATACAATGACATCACATATATTGACCCTTGAACTCAATTTTAACCTTTTTACAGTACCTTGCAGATTTTCTATTGTCTGTTCCAATTTTCTACTGCTTTCATTTTGAACAGCTTGGTGCTTATTAATTTCAGAAGTTAATTTTTTATTCAAATTTGTAGACAAAATTTTGACTTCTTCGGACAACTTATTTCTTTGTGTTTCCGACTCCTTCTGAATTTCAGATATCTCCCCTCTGAAATTAACTTGCACCTGAATTAAATCTGCATTTGTAGTCTCCATCATCTCTCTCAGCTCACATGATAGTAATATGAATATGTATTTTTATGTGACATTGATTTCAGAGGTTTATTAATTGTAATTATTATTGGTAAATAATAATATACGGCTCTACTGAAACTGTCAATAATAACGCAATAATGCAGCGAGGGGATGAGTTGTTTATCGTTACCGGGAACCAGGAAGTTATGTAATGTTTCGCGCCTTTTCGGTAAAAGCTTCTAGAATTTTCCCTAAAAGTAATATGTATTCGTGGTTTTAATTGGATAGTAAAATAGACGCTAATGTTGGCGCGTTTTATTAGCCAATAGCATTTCATTTATAATCTTTAGGCGTATCTTGAGGCAAGCCTATAAATAGTGTAGATTCAAGGGAGCGTTCTCCCAGTTCAACGGAATTCTCAGTACAGTACAGATCGTCAGTCAGTCCTTCATTTCGTCAAGTTACGCGTAGCAGAATTACAAGAAATCTTATAAAGTATTATACAGTTGAATATATAAAGTTGAAGTACGTGAGTTAAAAGTGATAAGCAGTTATTACAAACAGTTTCAGTATGGCGAGTATCCAGATAAATATGTGAAAGTGTTCGTGAACGTGTTCTGCAATAAAGATTATAAAACCAATTTCTTCGTCAATATCATTTCTAGACAAAAGATTCCTTTCCGCTTCACACCCTGCAAGAGATACAAGTTCTACCAAGAAAAGATGATAGCTAGCCGGAGGACAATATACATAACCTTAAATTTTTTTTAGAAACTAATTCATGCAAATTGCTAACGTCAGAGGGTGCTACGGACCAGACCAACGAATGACGTCACACAAGATGGCAACGCAGAAGTCAACATAACATTAATACATCAGCATTGGCTCCACAACGTGGTGTTATAAACATATATAACAATTTGTTCTCTTGCAAATTGGCACCCATAACGTGGGGCTAGATAACTAGGAAAGGAACAAGAATAACCAAGAAGTAGCAGAATTAACTAGGAATGAAGCAGAGTAACCAGGAATGCAGCGGTGAAATGATCTACAAGACGCAGATTCAAGAAACAAAAGGGACGACAGACTTCGATCGTAATTCCGAGATTACGAGGCAACAAGGAATTCAACGCAAAAACATCGAGACAACGTAGATTCATCACAACACAACGCAGAAGTGACATACAAACATAGGAGAATGGGGCAGAACGCTGGACATCAAAGCTACATCAACAGGCAGCATCACAAAGGTCAGGTGTTTGTAATTTTTTTTTAGAAAACAAAAACAATGGCTACTAGTAATACAGAAGAAATAATGATGGAAGGAGATAGTGTAACAGTTAGCTGTAAGTCAATACAGGTTACAAAACAAAGCTCAAACAATGTAGAATTTGAGGGAGGAAATGTTAGTGCAGAAAATAAGAATAGAATAGCAGGAAATATTATTATTGATGCTGGTATGATGATGGAAATTATGGAAATGTTTAGAAATTTTGGTGAAAAACTAGATCAGAGAAGTGAGATAATAGAGCGGGCATTCAATCAAGTCAATGAAGATATGCAAAAGAATGAGAAATTAGAAAAGAAAATAGATCAAAATAGGGAAGATCTTGGTAAGAGTATTGTAGATCAAGTAAGGGAAAATATGCAAAAGAGTCATAAGGAATTAAGGGAAGATATTCGTAGGAGCTTTGAACAAAACAGGAAATCAATTGAAAATATTGGTAGGAGTAATGATGTATTAGAGCAAAAAGTAGATCAAAGCAGTAAAGAAATTGAAAAAGTTCCGAAGCTAGATAGTATTATGCCAAAAATGAGAGATGAAAATGAGGAAGTAATAGCAGGTGAAATAGGTGAAGTTTCAAAGAAAATCCTAGACATGAGCATGGAAATAGGTAACAAAGAAAGTGAGGTTAATACTAAAAGTGAGGTTAATGTAGAATGTACAGAGTTAGGAAGTCAAATGAGTAGTATTTCAAGTGAGCCAAGAGAGATAAATGAGGTTAGGAATGTAGATGTAAATCAGGCGCAGGTTAATTTCAGAGGGGAAATATCAGAAATACAGAAAGAATCAGTAATGCAAAGAAATAAATTGTACCAAGATGTTCAAATTCAAAACTCCAGTCCAGTACAGTTTAGTACAGATTTGTCAGAGCATTCTCAAGTTAAAAAGATAGTAGAAGAATTGAAAATGAAAGTTGTTAAAAGATGTATTGTTCAAGAAACTGTAGATTGTTTTCAAATGGTATCATGGGATGAAATTTCAAATGAATACAAGAGGTTATTCATGAACAATAATTTGAAGGTTAGGATACGGCTACGAGTAATGTTTAGCCACACACAATTTGATCCAGGAGGGTAAATAGCAATGAGATGTAAAGTAAATGCTGGATAGGTAAAGACGACTTGCAGAGAAATGTATTGGAACGTAAGAGGGTTAACTATTTATATATATATCATTTGAAAAGAGAAATAAATTATAAAATAAAAAAAAAAAAAAGAGAAATGTTTAAAAAAAAAAAAATAAATAAATAAATAAATAAATAAATTTTTAGTAACTGTAACAACATTTGAAAATTAAGAATGCAAAGATTGAAACTTAATATGATATCAAAGTAAAAGTACGTAAATACAATTCCAAGATTTAAAAATTAAAAATGCAAAGATTGAAATTTAATATGATATTAAAGTAGAGTACGTAAATACAATTCAAAGAGTATTGTTAAAATAAAATTCAAAATAACAAAAATGGTAAAAATAATTCAAAACAAATACTTATGTAGCAAACAGAAAAGGTGAAACATTGTCAAGATTTAAGAGATGTAAATATATTTGCAAAGTACAAAATAACAAAAAAATTGGTAAATATAATTAAAAATAATTGAAACAAATACTTATGTAGCAAACAGAAAATGTGACACAGTGCCTAGATTTAAGAGATGTAAATATATGTAAAGGGTGAATATTTTGGTAAATATGTATAGTAATTACAAAAAAAATTCTTGAATTGATAAATTTTTGGTAACAATATAAGAAAGTAAACCATTTTTTGTAACACTAGTTAAATAATTTAGGGTAAAGTATTTGCCATAAAAAAAAATTGTAATGTAAGATTAATATCTAAATTAATTAAACCAAAGCCAGTAAGTAGTGGCAAGATAAAACATATGTCGTGTGTTAAATGCGTGTGAAGTGTTAAGTGAAAGTGATAACATGTGTTCCAAGATTTAGGAGACTAAAAACACAATTTTAAAATTTCTAAACAAGTTATAAATATTTATAATTATGTTTCTAGTGGGGCATATGAGACGGTAATTTGTATCACAAATTACTTTAATGTAAATAATGATAGTAATATGAATATGTATTTTTATGTGACATTGATTTCAGAGGTTTATTAATTGTAATTATTATTGGTAAATAATAATATACGGCTCTACTGAAACTGTCAATAATAACGCAATAATGCAGCGAGGGGATGAGTTGTTTATCGTTACCGGGAACCAGGAAGTTATGTAATGTTTCGCGCCTTTTCGGTAAAAGCTTCTAGAATTTTCCCTAAAAGTAATATGTATTCGTGGTTTTAATTGGATAGTAAAATAGACGCTAATGTTGGCGCGTTTTATTAGCCAATAGCATTTCATTTATAATCTTTAGGCGTATCTTGAGGCAAGCCTATAAATAGTGTAGATTCAAGGGAGCGTTCTCCCAGTTCAACGGAATTCTCAGTACAGTACAGATCGTCAGTCAGTCCTTCATTTCGTCAAGTTACGCGTAGCAGAATTACAAGAAATCTTATAAAGTATTATACAGTTGAATATATAAAGTTGAAGTACGTGAGTTAAAAGTGATAAGCAGTTATTACAAACAGTTTCAGTATGGCGAGTATCCAGATAAATATGTGAAAGTGTTCGTGAACGTGTTCTGCAATAAAGATTATAAAACCAATTTCTTCGTCAATATCATTTCTAGACAAAAGATTCCTTTCCGCTTCACACCCTGCAAGAGATACAAGTTCTACCAAGAAAAGATGATAGCTAGCCGGAGGACAATATACATAACCTTAAATTTTTTTTAGAAACTAATTCATGCAAATTGCTAACGTCAGAGGGTGCTACGGACCAGACCAACGAATGACGTCACACAAGATGGCAACGCAGAAGTCAACATAACATTAATACATCAGCATTGGCTCCACAACGTGGTGTTATAAACATATATAACAATTTGTTCTCTTGCAAAATGTTATTCATTCGGCTTCTTAACTCTGTACATCTTACATCAACATGTTCAATTTTAGTATTAACCTCACTTCTTTGGTTAGATATTTCCCTGCTAATATCTGACATTTTCTTTGAAAATTTTCGTATCTCACTTGCTATTATTTCCTGATTTTCATTTCTCATTCTTGTCATACTACCATCTAGCTCCATAAATTTCTTTTCAATTTCTTCCCTGTTTTGATCTAATTTTTGCTCTAATTTCTCATTACTCTGAGTTAGTTTTTGTTTTAAGCTCCTACCAATATCTTCTATGTTTTGATTTAATTTTTGCTCTAATTTCTCATTACTCTTACCAATATCTTCCCTTAATTCCCTATTACTCTTATTTAATGTTTCAGTACAATTTCTCAGCATTTCCATCATCATACCAGCATCAAAATGAACATTTCCTGCTGCATTTACATCCCTTTGTAAACCTTCATTTCCACCACCCGTTACAGTTACTTCACCCCTGTTTGGTATAATACTCTGACCTCATGCCTAATATATCTATCTCTGTCATCGGCTACCTGCCCTGAAATGTTTACAACAATCCCAGATGTTTGAGTTGACTGACCTGAAATTCTATTCTGACTTTCTTCACTGATATTTGCTCCCTCAAATCCTGCATTGTTTGAGCTATTTTCCGTAACCTCCATTGAATTACGGCCAACTGTTACATTATCCCCTTCCATAATTATTTCTTCAGTATTATTGGTGGACATTGTTTTCTTAATCCTTCCACTTCTCAACAACATTTAATTTTTCACAATTTTTTGTGTTGTTTAAGGATACACAAAATTTACAGTTTTCTAACCTTTTATGATGCTATCTGATGAGTGATGACCTTGTTTTGATGTCCAGCTTCGTGCCCCTCTCTCCTAGATGTATATGTCACCTCTGCATTTAGTGCGATGGATCTACGTCGTCTTGGTGTCGAATTCCCCTGTTGTCTTCTGTTCTCATAGTCGCTGATGTCTTCTGATCCGCATTGTCAGTCGTTCTGGTGGTTGTTTCTGGGATCTGCATCGTCCTAAAGTCTTGTAGTTAATTGCACCCCTCCATTCGCCCCACGTTCTGATTATCTTGCCCCTTCCTAGTTATCTCGCCCCACGTTCTGGGAGCCATTTGTCGCAGTAATCTGGCTCGTGTTATCTTATTTACTGAGCGCCTATTATTGTTTTATTATTTTAAATTTTGGGTTCTTTGTCCTCCGGCTAGCTATTATTACTCAGTCGAGCAAGTATCTCTGAGCAAGGCGTGTAAACAGAAAGGAGTTGTTACTAAAAGATAACACTGATAAAATAATTTGTTTCTACACTTTTATTGCCGTCATACTTAGTTAATAATTCACATATTTAATCTTTATACATGCCTGACTGAAACTGTTATATTTCCGAATGTAATTACTGTCATATTAGTTGCCGCATACTTCACATTTTGTAACTAACTTTAAGACGTGTACCTCGCGAGAGATTCCTCCAAACTGTATGACGTGCACCTCACAAGAGATTCCTTAGAACTGTGCGACACTTGCTTATGGCTCGAGAATATATACTCCTTCACCCCAAATTGCCTAAACATTATAATGGAGCTGCTATTGGTTACCAAATCGCGCCCACTTTAGCGTCTGTTTTGTCAGCCAATCACTGCTACTAACATATATGCTCTAGGGAAGATATTCCCTCCATTTCTAAAAAAGGCACGCTACCCTGACGTCATTTGTTTTTCTCTTCTTAGTGATAAACAACTCACCCCTTGGTTTATTGTTACCCACTTCTATTGTCAGTTTCAGTGAGGCCATGTAAACTTATTTCCTAACAATACTTATGGCTAACAAACATCTAAAATCTTGTACATACAATAATATTAATTTACACTACAATCACTATAGCATTCACAGCATGTTATGATATAAAATACTGTCTCAACTTCACTTTCACTGTTTTCTGCTTAAGTCCAATTTTTACAGTTTTGCACTTATTACCTATTCCAGTTTCCCACTTATGCTTTTGTGCTTCCCTTTTGGACCTACGTTTTTCTGCCTTTGCCTTATCTCTTTTAAAAGCAATTCTAGCCCTATCTTCCTCAGTTAGCTGAACTTTCTCATGGTTTCTATTTCTATGAGACGGTGCTCCTTGCCTGAAAAAATGTGAACTTTCTTCAAAGTTTCTAACCTGTCTCCTGCTCTTCCCTTCTGCTTTTTCATGTCTACTTATACTTTCTTGTAATTATTTTCTAGCTACTTCCTTTTCTGTTTTAAATTTCCTGGCTACTTATTCCCTTATTTTCCATCTCTCATTTCTCACTGATTGTTTACAAATTTTCTTTTCCGACTTGTCTGTTTCATGGCTTATCTCTTTTTTAACATTTTCTATTTCTCCCCTAACGTATTTTTCTTTTATTTCACTTCTAACATGCTTATTTCCTCCTTTAATTAATTCTAACACTTGCTGTTGATTTTCTAACTTCTTTCCTAATTCTTATTGACCCTTTTCTAGCTCCCATTGTTTATTTTATAACCTCAAGTGTTTTTCTAATTTCTTTTCCTAGCTCTAGTTGACTATATTCTAGCTCCTTTTGTCCCTTTTTTATTTTCTCTCCTAGATTTTCCTGTTGCCACATTTCTGTTGTCTCTTCTAGATGTTTTCCTAATTTCTTTCCAGACTCTTGTTGACTATTTTCTAGTTCCCGTTGCCCCTTTTTTATCTTCCCACCTAGAACTTTTTCCATTTTCTGAGACCATTTGTCTATTGTCTCTCCTAACTCTTCCCTCCATATTTCTATCATTTCCATTATCGCCCTGCATCCACTTTCCATCATTCTTGAATTATCTACTGTTTCTCCCTGACTTCTATGGTTTTCTGTTTGCTTTCTAAGCTATTCTGCTCATTTTGACTATCTTCTTCCCTTTCTGTTACTCTATTTTGTACAATTTCACGCCTACTATTACTTTCCCCTTCCTGAACATCCATTGTTTCTACTGAATTATTTTGACCTAACATTCTTCTGCTTCTCAGCCACATTTACATGAATAACATTGAAATTAAAGTAAATTACACTTAGTACTGTGTTTGCTGATGCTGATGTCTTCTTTCTTGCTTGCCCTGTATCTGCATAGCCTGTGCTACCACCGTTCTGAATTGTCTTCCTTCCTTCTCACACTGTCAGTCACTGAGTTTAATTCCCAATGTAGCTTCCTCATCTTCTGGTGGTCCTTACTTCAAAGTCCTGCAATGGTGCGCCATTTTGAAGTCCTATAGAAGATGCCGCGATGGTGCGACAATTTGATACTGGTGTGTAGGTGCCAGCTTTTCCCATTGTCTCTAATATGCCGGCTGCTCCAATGGTTGAGCTATAAGTATTTTCCCTCAGGGTATGCATGGATGCCAAATAAAAGTAAAGCAAGTGATTCTAGATCCGAGTAAAAATATTAGTGGGATTGACAGGAAAATCTGTAATCAAGGGTTTATAAACAAAAATACAGTAAGTAAAAAGTCTAAATTAACACAGTTTAGGGTATTACACCAAAATATTCAGTATATTGCCAACAAAAGGGCTGTAATTGAAAACACTATTGCTGATATACATCCATATATTATACTTTTCACGAAGCATGGCCTTAAAGCAGAGGAAATTAAAGTAAACTAATATAGGGATATATCCCTATAAAGGGATATAAACTAGCAACAAGTTACTGTAGAGAAAATCATATTAGTGGAGTGTAGCTGTCTACATTAAATTAAGTCTAAATACAAAGTAGTAGACTGCAAAGAAGCATGCTCAGAAATGATCTGCAAATTAGCAAAGGTGGAACTTGTTTTATGATAATTATAGGTGTATACAGTCCTCTGAGAGCCAACAAAAGGTGCTCCTAGAGAAATTAGATAATTTCCTATCTAATAAAATAAAGAACAGGCTAGCAATAGTAATGAAAGATTTTAATATAGACATGACAGTAGATAACAAAATGAAGAGACACAGGACCAACCAGGGTAAGTAATCACTCTGCTACTTGCATAGACCATGTGTATACCAATTTGAAAGCAGAGAGTTACAAGGTTGCACTGATCAAAACAGGACTTAGTGATCATTTTGGACAAATATTAGAAAGTAATCTTATTAATAAACTGAATGGCAAACCCAACGCCCAGTATGAAATTAAAAGAATAGTAAATCTAAAATCACTAACCACACTAAGGCTAAATCTCGGGAAAATTAATTGAGCAAATGTATATAAAACTACAGAAATAAATAATCTCTCACCTGTACCTTAAAGAATGTCTAGAGATTTCATACTGTTGCAAAAAAATATACAGTAACAAAGTACAAGGGTTTAACTACATAACTAAAGGTATACGGATCTCCATGAGTCGAATGGAATTTCTAAATGGATTGAAGTCATTCAATCTAAATGAAAATACGCTAAGATATATAAAAAATTATAGGAACACACTAAATAAAATAATGGGGAAGCAAAAAAGATGCACAATAAAGCATTAATTCAAAATTCAGAAAACAAGATAAAAACCACCTGGCAAATAGTAAAGTCTTTACATAAAGAGAATGCTAGAAACAACATAGGAAATCTTATAATAGAAAAGATAGCAATTTAATTCTAGAACCGCAACATATTATTGAATTATTCAAAGATTACTATATAAATATTATAGGAGCATTAGGGATTGCAACAAATATGAGTAATGAAACCTCTAAGCACAAAACAATTGTATGGTATTGCTTGGAATTACAGAATACAAGGTTATAAAGCAAATAAATATTTCAAAATGCAAAAAATCAAGTGAACTAGATGAATACCGAATGAAATGGTAAAATATTGCATATATGAAATAGTAAAGCCTCTAATACATATTACGAATTTATCCTTTAGTACAGCAACCTTTCCTGAAATTTTGAAGCAGTCAGTCACGATACCAATTTATAAACAGAAGGGATCAAAAAGGCACATGGAAAACTATCGTTCAATTTTGTTGTACTCAGTATTTTCAAAAATTATAGAAGGGTTATTCCTGGAACAACTACAGAAATTTTGCAATAAATATGACATTATTTCAGAATACCAATTTGGTTTTCAGAAAACAAAATCAACGGTAAATGCAATATGATTGGGAAATGACTTAATAATAAAATTCTTAAATAGAAAGGAAAGTGTAGTAACAATATTTATTGATCTGTCAAAAGCATTTGGCTGTGTTAACATTGATAAATTGATTGAAATCATGGAAGGCTATGGGATTAGGGGAGTTGCATTAGAATGATTAGAGAGCTATCTCAAGAAAAGAGAACAGTACATAGAAATAAGGCATCTGGGCAGAGGGAACGTATGAAAATTTAGGTCATCCTTTAAACAGGTGAAATATGTAGTACCTGAGGATTCTAAGCTGGGCCCTACTTATTCTTGTTATATGTATATAAATGAAATATTAGTAAGATACAAAAAGAGGGATAGCAATAGGATATGCAGATGACATAACAATAATAGTGAAAGAGAGTACTGAGGAAAAACTAGAGAGAAAAGCTAATTGAGTATTATTAGTAATAAATAACTATTTACAGGGACTTGGCATGATGTTAAATACAGATAAAACAGAATGGATGCAAATCGGGTGGTGGGACAAAAGTGATTTGAGCATAAATTTAAAAATAGGGAACAAAGTATTAGATTGGTAACACACGCAAACTTCCTCGGTTTAGTTACTGATAGAAATTCAAATTGGCGAATGCATGTAGAAAAAATTACTAAAAAAGTAAACAGCAAGATTTATGTCTTAAGACAAACTAGGCAGATACTGGACAGCATTATGCAAGTGTATTTTCCTTCTATTCACTTACACCTAACATATGGACTTACACTATGGGGTGCAACTCAAAATCTTAATTTCAAAGCTATTTAAGCTGCAGAAAAATGCCATAAGGATAATAGAAAAAATCTGATGTGTTACACTCGCATGACTTTCTCTACTCTTGTACAATCAAATTTTACAAACGCCTATTCTCCATATGCTTCAAGTTAATCGAGATATCGAAATGTCAATCTTATTGGTAATTTTCTTGTAGATGCAAGGGAAATATCATAGCTTTTAAGCGATAGTCAAATATTTTAACGCTGGTTGCTATGTGGCGCATTCCATTCTCTTTGCATGTCCAGGACATAAAAAAAATGAGTAACGAATTTGAGAAAAAGTATAAGTATTGGAAAATCTAAGGAAATAACAAGCAATATCTCGAAAACAGTTCACTCAACAAAAGAAATGTATATGACATAAGTTGTGTATTTTAACGCGATCTACATTTTTTGTGTAGTAAAATTTTGTCTATCTCTTATGGTTTACCAGTTATGCAAAAGTCGTTCACAATGAAGAATACTTTTGGAGACATTCCCAGAAAATTCGAGATATACATTTCATTTCTCATGACATTATCTTAAACATATGATATTTTCATCAAAATCGTTAGAGCCATTTTTGAGAAAATTAAAATTTTCGAAAAATGTTCCATGTAAAGGGTAGTCTGGGGTGGGGCGATTTTCTTGAAAACCTTCGTGTCGCATCTCTGGAAGATACTGAACCTAAATACCAAGTTTGGTGTTTATCCGACTGTTCGTTTTTGAGTTATGCTGTTCACAGACACACACACACACACACACACACACACAGACACACACACACACACACACGGACATGTTTCCAAAAATGCTTTTTTTGGATTCAGGAGGTCTCAAAACATGTATTTCCGGTGAAATCTCGGTATCGAATTTTTGGGTGGAATGCAATACTTCCCCTACTTACTATACGTAGTAGAGAAAGTAAAAAATCTGATGTGTTACACTCACATGACTTTCTCTACTCTTGTACAATCTATTTTTACAAACGCCTATTCTCCATATGCTTTATGTTAATCGAGATATCGAGATGTCAATCTTATTGCTAATTTTCTTGTAGATGCAAGGGGAATATGGTAGCTTTTAAGCGATGGTCAAATATTTTAACGCTGGTTGCTATGCGGCGCATTCCATTCTCTTTGCAAGTCCAGGACATAAAAAAATGAATAACGAATTTGAGAAAAAGTATAAGTATTGGAAAATTTAAGGGAATAACAAGCAATATCTCGAAAACGGTTCACTCAACAAAAGAAATATATATGACATAAGTTGTGTATTTTAACGAGATCTACATTTTTTGTGTAGTAAAATTTTGTCTATCTCTTATGGTTTACCAGTTATGCAAAAGTCGTTCACAATGAAGAATACTTTTGGAGACATTCCCAGAAAATTCGAGATATACATTTCATTTCTCATGACATTATCTTAAACATATGATATTTTAATCAAAATCGTTAGAGCCATTTTTGAGAAAATTAAAATTTTCGAAAAATGTTCCATGTAAAGGGTGTTCTGGGGTGGGGGGATTTTCTTGAAAACCTTCGTGTCGCATCTCTGGAAGATACTGAACCTAAATACCAAGTTTGGTGTTTATCCGACTGTTCGTTTTTGAGTTATGCTGTTCACAGACACACACACACACACAGACACACACACGGACATGTTTCCAAAAATGCTTTTTTTGGATTCAGGAGGTCTCAAAACATGTATTTCCGGTGAAATCTCGGTATCGAATTTTTGGGTGGAATGCAATACTTCCCCTACTTACTATACGTAGTAGAGAAAGTAAAAATAATATATATATGAATGTATTAAATATGTAGTTATAAACCATAAAGAGGAAAAAAATTGAAATGCACACTCATATAACACCAGAAGGAGAATAAGTTACTTTAGAAATAGATTTAGAGCTTCACTAAACAACAAATGCATAGAAACTTGTGCAAAGGATCTCTACAAAAGCTAAAGGAAACAAAGTTATATCTAATTGAAAATATGCTCTATTCAATAGAAGAGTTTAAAAGTGCATGCAATCAATAATTATGTAAAAATAATTCTTGTGTAACAGTACACCATCATATCTTGCAAATATTCAGTTACATCAGTCATCATATATTGTAAGTAGCATTATGTTCTGACAATACCATGTAACATTTTTTACAAATGGTGAATAAATGAAATGAAATGTATTGTGAAGGACAACACCAGTTTAACTTGACTGAGAAACGTATTGTGAACTAATATTTGAGTTCTTGAAGCGATTTGCCAACCATTTGAAATAAAGAAGTAGACTGATTCTGAATTGTAGTACTCAAAACTATAACACTTGACTTATTATACCTGGTAACTTCTGCTGGATCAATTTTATGGTTTGAAATAAACATTTCTGCAATAAAAGAAACAAGATGTGTAAGTTCTGTTAGTTGCTAAAATGTTGACTGGCAGGACACCTCACAGGAGCCGCGAAATCATAATTACACAAATGCATCACTGGGTGCATAAAATATCAAACAAACGTACTAACCGGTGCTGGTACCAGAGAGAGAAACTCTCTGATCTAATTACATGTCTATTTATTAATTTTAGCTCTGCCTACATATTATTCCCCCACCAACATTCTCCCTTATACTTTGCCAAATCTCAAAACTCTTAGTATACAAATGTGACACTGTTACTTGGGGATGAGTCGCTTTTCCTAGAATTTCCAGAATTGGCCTACATGCCTGTGTAACGTGCCAAACTTAATTCTGGACTGCCTTTCCAGAAACCCTTAAGTTAATGTGTTCGCTCCTTCTCGGCTCACTAATGACTCTGGTTAACCTGGCTTCCTAATTACCTTTGTATCATGGCAAAATCTTCTGGTTAACCTGACTTCCTAATTACCTTTGTATCATGGCAAAATCTTTCAAGGCCTTAGGCAAGGATGTAAGTTAAGCCCAGCTTAATTTATACATAGATGATGTCTTACTAGAAATTGGAAGGAATAATAACTGTGCACCAGTAATTAACAACATCCAAATCCCAGGACTTCTTTTGCAGATGACCTAGTGGTAGGATCTATTACAGTAAGTGGTTTAAAACAATCATTACAAGCAATTGATGTATATTGTAAAGAATGGAGGTTAAAAGTGAATCAAGAGAAAACACAGATTGTGGTTATCAAAAAGGGGAGGAAATTAAGCAAATATGAAAAGTGGAAGGGAGAGAATAAAGATTACAGGGTACTGCGTGACTGTATCTATTTAGGAGTAAAAATAGATGGAGGTAATAAATGGGAGAAACAAAAGAAGTTTGCATTGGCAAAAGGTAAAGGGGTGATGGCAGCAATTAGAAGCTGCAAATATAAAGTACCTAATATAAATGTTAAATGGCTGGAAAAAGTTTATGAGATGGTTGTGGAGGCAAAAATGATGTATGGTATAGAAATATGGAGATTAGATAGAGGATGGGAAAGTATAGATGTGGTGCACAGGATGTTTTGTAGAGAAATACTAGGGCTCCGAAGTCAATTGTAAGACAGGTAGCACAAGTAGAGATGGGCAGGGTGGCAACTAAGGGGAAGATAATGGAAAGAGCTTTGAAATTTTGGTTCAGAACTTTAAATCTAGGAAAAAGTAATGTGTTAAGACAATGTATTGAATACCAAGAGAAGAGCTTAATGAATGATGGATGGGTAAGTAAATTACGGAACATTTTGGAGAAAAATGGGTTAGGAGATATATGGAGGAGAGAAAATAACGTGAAATTTTTTTGGAAAAAGGCGAGGAAAAGACTGGAAGATATAGAAATACAAATCATGTTCAGTGAGATTGCCGAAAAGAGCTCATTAGTTTATTATAGGCCAATGAAAAATACATGAGGTAGGGAAAAATATATAGACATAGTAAATAAAAAAGAGAGAGAATCTATTGCATGGGTAAGAACCGGAGCATGGAGGCTAAAAGGGCTAAGACAGGTATTCCTCAGAACCAATGTCCGATATGTGGTGGTAATGAAGACATTGAACACATAGTATTTAAGTGCCAAGGAACAGAAAATTGGAGAAAAGAATTTTTTAATAAGAAGTGGTTGAAGGGGGATAGAAATTCACGTATGATTGAAATGATATGCAAGGACGCTAGAAGCATTGGACAGTTTTTGTGTAAAGTAAAAAATAAATGGCTTTGGACAGTGGAAAGAGAAAAGTAAGAGGTGGTGCATCTTACTTTGAATGGAAAACTATAGTGAATGTGTGATGGTTAAGTAATCAATAAATGAAAAGTGAAAAACAAGTGGAAATGGGACATGAAAAAAAAACTGAAAAAAAAGAGCAAGATAATTTATTGACAAGAAATTGTAAAATATAAATAAACTGTAGTGATTGTCTACTGAATGAGTGACCAGGGTCAAAGTGCAGTAGACAATCAAATTTGTAAAACTCTTAGCACAATAAAATACAATACATTATACATTGATTTAATATACAGAAATTATTTATTGCAATTATTTCTCTATCTTACTGCTATTTCTTAATTTAATGATTTATATCTGCCCATCAATAATCACTCCTTATCAAAAGGTTTACGGCATCACAATACAAAATCAATTAATAAGAAACCATATGTGATAAGAACCCAGCTGTATAACAAGTTTTCTAAGACATTAAAGAAATACAATGTAAATCTGTTTTAAACAAAACTAAGGGAATATTTGGTAATGAAAGCTGTAAACAAAATAGAAGAACTATAAGGCAGGACTAGAGATGTAGCAGAGCTAATAGAATGTGTAGTTATAATGTATTTATAAAGTAATGCTTGATATCTGTGATCAATTATTTTATAAAAGACTGACAGGTATGTATTTTGGAACCCCAGTTTTGAACCTGGTCTACGTTATTGTAATATGATAAATAGAAAAATAAATAAACAAGTCTGAGTTGTGTGCAAGAATGTTTTCAGATTATTTTTCAATAACAACTCTTGATCTACAGCTCTGTTAGTCAAGTAAACCCACTGTCCATCAATAACACAGTAATTCATAGCTAGAGGTATATGGTGGTTGAGTATCAGCAAATTGTTGAATGAAAGTTGCTTTGTGATCTACGTAAGTTCCATCGTATTACCTTTACTTTAAAATAAACAATTGCTCTTCTGTTGAAAGTTCTTACTCTCTCTGCTATTTATAGTAAGTAGGGGAAGTATTGCATTCCACCCAAAAATGTGATACAGAGATTTCACTGTAAACACATGTTTTGTGGCCCCCTGAATTAAAAAAAAAGACATTTTTAGAAAAAGGTGTGCCTGCCCACCCACTCGCTCGCCTGCCTGCCTCAAAAGCATAAAATTAGATAAATACCAAACTTGCTATTTAAGTTCAGTACCTTCCAAAGATGTGACACAATTTTCAAGAAAATCCTCCACCCCCCAATTGCTCTTTACATGGAGCGTTTTTTGACATTTTCATTTTCTCAAAAATGGCTCTTAAGCATTTTGATTAAAATGTCATATATTATAGATATTTACATGACAAATAAATGTATATCTTGAGTTATCTGGGAATAGCTTCCGAAGTCCTCTTCATTCAGAAGAAATTTTGTAGAATCTTGTATAACGATAAACATTAACCAATAGACAAAAATGCATTACACAAAAAAGTTGGTCTCTTTAAAATACACAATTTATTATGGCATAATGCATTTCCAAGATAATCTGCTAATAGTTCAAAATGTTCAATACTTTCATTCCTTTAAAGTCCTATCAACATTTAGTTGACTAATTTTGAAGATTTAGAAGCTAGTAACAGTGATGTGTCATAATTTAAAATAAAGAGAGTTGAGGGTTGTTACACTACATCACTATAAAAGAATGTGATTTTATAGTGATTAATCATTTTATAGTGATGTAGTGTAACAACCCTCAACTCTCTTTATTTTAAAAAACATTTAGTTGTTTCTCAAGACTGGCATGGAAAGAGTATATAAGGCTAGCATATAGTGTCCAGTTCTGAAACATTTGACTATCAATATTCTCTTTGCAGTTATAATAAATGTGTTATGTAGCTATTTCTGCAACAGTTTATCTCAATGAAAATGAAGTAGACAGAAAAATAAGCTTTTGTAAGATAAGCTTTTATGCCTATTGATAAATGATACAAGAAAGAAAGTCATGTGAATGTGACACAGATTTTATTGTGTATGTTGTGTACACATCACATTGGTTAATGTTGAAATTATTAAGACAAGACTCCTAGCAGCTTTCTCAGTCCTGCCACACCACTGAAAATATATTTTCCTCAGTTGGTTACTAATATTTGCAGTAGGTACTTTGGGAATAGTGTTCAGTGATTAACTGTTTAATCTCACACTCCGTATTTAAAAAGTAAAATACAGAGCTGAGGAGACTATACAGTATTTTTGCCAGGGGCTAAGGTTTTCAGTAAGCATTCACATCTTAACATAGCATTAATGCCATTTAATATAGAATAAAATCTTTTTCAATACAAGTCTATAAGTTCCTTTCCTTTATTTATCTGCATCTTCCTTTCACTGAGCAGTCTCTTAAAAACTACCTTGAAAGCTTAAATTGTGTGCTTATACAATAATTTGTCACTTTCTTTTTGTAATTCATTTCTGAATGAATTTAAAAAAGGTTGGCATGTTCAATTCTTAATTGTTCTTTGTAGCATGGTATAGCATTACATTGTAAAACAATGTTTAAGACACCCTCTGTCCTCCTCCTCCTCCACACACACACACACAATTATTCATTCTTTAAAACACTACAAAATACAGAGAAATGGATTTTGTTTGAAGGATTTTATTGCATACCCTGATGCATATATATTCAGCTTCTATCATTCTGTGTATTTAAACTAGGCCATTTTTCCTCTTGTGTTGTGATTATATGATTATGTGTTGCTGGATTGTACACATACAAAATGGATTTTAGTATAAAAACACAAGAAATATTACTAAAGATGTATTTTTTTTAAATCTTCTCAACAGAAACTATTTAGGAGTAATTTTGCTATATATCTGACAGCTTGATTTTATGATAAAAATATTGTATTAAAATCTGATAAGATGTATAACCATATATCTATACCATATGTGATTACTGAGTAGATTGTAAACCTAAGTTGGATCTTGGTTCAAAGCTCCCCTCCCCTCTTTATGCTTGCACCTGGAAAATACTAAGGAACAAATCCATTGTAACACTGCTAAGATCTACAGATTTTCTTTAATATTGCTCTCAGAGTTGTTAGTCTCACCAAAAACCTTACTTGAGTTGGGAAAAATAGATAGAAAGTAATTGGAAGAGTATTAAAATATTTATACAGAATTAAATCACTGGATGAAGAAAACATTGACAAGGAGTGTTTATCAGCTCAAGAAAACTTTGAATGGCAGATTAGCTTTTTTCTGAGACAGGAAAAGTTCTACAAGAAACTGAGATTGCAAATTTCTGCAATAGGAATGTGAACATGATGAAATAAGAGAAGTGCAGATATAAATCAAGGATATTGAGAAGCAGTATTTTTTTCTTTTAACAAGCACTTGTTAAAATTGTACAGAGATCTGAAAATGGAGATGGGCAGAGAGAGATGAAAACACGGACAAATAGGAATTTTGATATGAATTTTTGCTCATTGTTTAAGGCTCATATTCAATGCTGCACTTGCACTATTGCACTATATCTTAGAATGCAAGAAAACTGAGGTATGAATGTGGAAACTGAGGTTTGAAAAATAAGTTAGTCTGGAGAATGAGGAATTGGCAAAACGAACTAGAAATAGAAGAGCTTATTTTCCTAGGAAAACATTTGGGAAAGGTACAAAATGATTTTGAATTGTGAGAAAATGAGTGGAGAGTGGTAAAGAGGTCAGAATAGTTATATTTTATAAAATGGATTCTTATATGCCAGTTTCAGTTTCAGTTTTATTCTGCCATTTGCAACATTTTTACAAAGCATCGTCAAGTTTATAAAAGATAGAAAACATATTTACCTTATCTATTAACCAAGTAATTTTACACAAGTTAGGAACATATATGTACATTATTGATTAAACAAGTAGTATTTGGTACAAAGCTGAACAGATATAGATACATTGAATTGGTTAAATACCTAAAATTAATTAAACACAAATTTCAGAAGATTAATGTTATAAGACCAAGTTACGGCTCACAGATTTTGTTTCATTTTGTATTCCTCAATTGAGTAGAAAGCATTTTTAATCAGGTAAGTCTTTATTGCATTAATTTTCTTCACTTCTTCATGTAGTTCTTTGATTGGGTGAGGTAAATGATTGTATAGGTCTTTTGCAACACTTTTAATACTTTTGGAAGTTAATGATCCCCTTAGCCTATTTCTAAAGTAGTTCTGCTGTGTTCTCGTGTTATGCCCATGCATATTCCTATTTTTTTCTTCAGTGTGATTTCTTATTGTGTACTTAAGACATTCAAATATATATAAGCATGGTACTGTGAGGATTTTTTGTTTTTTAAAACTGCTTTTACAGGATTGTTCCCTTTGAAGTTTTTCCATTATTCGAATTGCTTTTTTCTGTAGCCTAGATATTCTCAGTATATTTTTCTTACCCGCTGTTCCCCATAAAATAATCCCATAATTTAGGTGCGAGTGTACAAATGCATAATAAACCTTTAGTATATTATCTTTATCCATAATTTGAGTTATCTGTTTCAATACGTATATGCCCTTATTAATTTTGTTACTAACCTTTTCTATATGTTTGTGCCATTTTAAGTTATTGTCTATGACTATTCCTAAAAAATTTGTCTGTGTAACTTGGGAGATTTTCTTATTTTGTATTGTTAATGTGATGTTACTTTGTGCTTTATTACTAATCGTAATTTGCATCCATTCTGTTTTGTTTGCATTCAGTGCCATTCCTAATGTTTCTAAGTAAGTTCTGATTAGTTCTAATAAAGAGTTTGCTTTATCTTGTACTTCTCTTTCCGTCTTACCTGTTATCACTATTGTTGTGTCGTCAGCATACCCGATGGCTAAACCTCCTGCCTCCTGTATTATTTTAAATAAATGATTTATGTATAGAATGAATAGATATGGTCCCAGTTTTGAACCCTGAGGCACTCCATGTGTTATGCTTTTAAATGTTGATTTAATTTTTTTCAGTTGTTCTCCATTATTATGAATTACCTCAACACATTGCTCTCTATTTTGCAAGTATGAACTTAACCATTCTAGCGCTATGCCTCTTATCCCAAAGTTTTCCAATTTTGACAATAGATGTTTAATGTTAACACAGTCGAAAGCTTTTGATAAATCAAGAAAAATTGCCAGAACTACCTCCTTTCTGTCTAAAGCCTGAACAATTTTATCATTTCCTAAGCTAACAGCATGTATTGTTGATTTCTTTCTTTGGAAGCCGAACTGATTTGGTGATATGATATTAAATTTGTTACAGTAGTTCTGAAGTTGTTCAAGGAGAAGGCCTTCCATGATTTTAGAGAATCCTGAGCAAAGAGATATAGGGCGATAGTTTTCAATCAGTTCTTTGGAACCTTTCTGTTTGTACACTGGCCTAACTACTACCTGTTTTAGTTTACTTGGGAAGGTTCCTACGTTAAAGCTTTCATTTATTATATGTGTCAAAGTGTCCACTATTTCATATTTGCAGTATTTTATCATTTGGTTTGAATATTCATCTAGGCCACTAGATCTCTTACATTTCAGTGTATTTATTTGTTTAATGACATCTGCTTGTGTGATTTCTCTTAATATCATTGAGTTGCAAACTGAGGTTTCATTTATTTTGTGATCTCTTGTCATAATTCCCATTTTTGCTACAACGTTTGTATAATATTCATTAAAAGCATTACTTATGATCACTGGGTCTAGAATTAGGCAGTCGTCCTTTACAATTTTCAAATTCTCTACACATTTAGAGGGGTTTTCTTTATGTACGGTTTGAATGATATTCCACGTTTCCTCAATTTTATTTTCAGCATTTAAAAGCAACGTTTTGTTGTGAAGCTTCTTTGCTTCATTTATGACTGCATATAGTGTTATTTTGTAGTTTTTAATGTAACTGTATGAGTTTTCATCTAATTTAGTGGCTGTTAAACTGTTTAAGAATTCCATTCTCTTTTTTGATTTTTGTATTCCTTTGGTGGACCAATTACAACTTTTTTGTTTCTTATATACTACTGTTCGAGCTGGTGCAGACTGCTCTAAACATGACCTTAAGGTATTCATAAAGCACTCGAACTTCTCATTTATGTTTGTTGTTTCAAATACATTACTGAATGCCACCTGTTCAAGGTTGGCCCTCAATGCTTCTAATGTAGTTTTATTTACAATTCTTTTGACTTCCTTTAGTGTTTTAATTTGTTCTACTTTTATGTTTGCCGACTTACCCTCTATTAATTGACCAAAATGGTCGCTAAGCCCATTTTTTATTAGGGCTATATTTAGCTCTTCAGACTTTATGTTAGTATATGCATGATCAATAAGTGTTGATGTGCGTTGTGTTACTCTAGTTGGGCCAGTTTTTAGAATAGTTAGGTTACTTCTTTCAAGCAGTTCTGATAATAGCTTTTTCTGTTTACTTTCTGTAAGCAGGTCTATATTTATGTCTCCTACAATAATAATTTTATTATTTTTGGTAATAGTATTTAGGCATATTTCTAATAAGTTTAGAAATTTGTCTTTATCTGCATTTGGTGGACTATAAACACCTAGTATGATAGGATTTACCTTTTGAAGGGTAATTTTGATAGCTGACAATTCACAGCATCTTTCCTCACAGTATTGTTTACAGTCAATTGTTTTAAATTTCAGGCCTTCTTTTGCATATATCACTACCCCACCACTTTTATATTTTTCTGTACAATAACTAGAGGCTAAGGTGTAATTTTCATAATGGTTTGCATTTATTTCAGTATCTTTTAGCCCATGTTCTGAGAAGACAATTATATTTGGTTGTAGGTCAAGAATTAGTAGCTCAATAGCTGCTCTTTTATTAGCAATATACTGTGTATTTTGATGAAATATCCTGAAGGGATTTTTTCAACCCCCATTTACTTTCCCTAACCTACTTTGTGGGTTTTCATTATTTTGTAATATAGAGACCTTGTTTACCGGTAGACAATCATTTACCTCACCTGCCTGTTTTTCTGCTTTCCTTGTGTTTCCGTTTTCCACTGGAACATTTTCCACCCTGACCTCTGAACCTTGGTGGATTGTCGTGGAACAGCCATGATGCTTCCTGTTTTGTTTGTCTGCCGTTCCCTTAGTTTTGGTGTCATCCACCTCGTACCTTGCTAGTTTCCCCGGATTTGTGAGGCTATTACATCACACAATAATTTCCCAAAATCATAGGAACCTCGGCGGTTGAGATGTACTCCGTCTATACCAAAGTCTTGATTCCGTAGCCAGAAGTTCCTGTCCACGAAGACACAGTGTCGTTTTTCACATAGCCAATTAAGTTCACGATTAATGCGTTGTATTTTCTTGTCTGTTGCATCCCGTCTGCGTAGCACGCCACTCACTATTACCTTTGTCTTTGGTGCAATGGTTCTGACGGTGTTTATGAGATCCATTGTGTCGCCCATGATTTCTTCCGCGTAGACGCTTTTCTTGATGTCGTTTGAGCCCACGTGGAGTAGAACAACTTCCGTGTCGTTTTTCACTAAATCACACTGTTCTATTTTGTGTTTAAGTTCACCGATTTTAATTCCTGGGAAGCAGTTTACTCTGTGTCCCTGCTGCTTACTCAGTTCTCCAGAGAATTTTAGCAAAGAGTCCCCTAAGAGCACAACTTTGTTGGGTTTTCGATACTCTTTCTCTTTGCGTGATTTACACTCATAACCCTCGGAGTTCATTTCCATTTCTGACACTTCACTTAACAGGTGGAATTTATTTGTGCTCATAAAGTCTACGCCAGCACTACGTTCTGCGTGCATTTTATTTTGATTGCCTCCAATCACACACTCCGAGTATCGTCGCCTTTGTTTGCTTCGTACCTGTACAAACTTGTCTTCATGTTCTAGTTTCGACTTAAGCGAGTTATTTTCAGTCTCAATGTCATGGTTTTTCTTTTTCAGTTCGGTTATTTCCCTCGTTAAGTTCTCACTTTGGGATTCACAGTTTTTTAATGCCTGACGAGCTGCTTGCAGATCCTTGCTCAATAATTCTATTACCAGTTGCAACGATGCCACCACTTCTGTTTCGTTTCGCTTCCTTTGGCTTTCTCCCGATGTGGCGTTTCTTGTTCGTTCGTATTTCTCGTCTTCACAGTTTGCTCCGATCTTGCCTCCATTTCTCGATATTCCTTTAGACATTACAGTCACATTGTTATCCTCTTCTCTCATTTTGCGGACGCTATTTTCACTATTAATGTTAGAAAACTGTTGCTTACTACGCGTTATTACACCACCGGCGGCCATCCTAGATGTTGTTTACCTCTTTCAACCCACAAGTAACCAAGATGTTAGTGTATATAGGATCCGGGAAGAGGTAGTGCAGTCATTAGAGGTTTAAATTGTTTAAGTGTAATAATTGTAATAAATAAACTCCAGTTTTGTATGTAATGTAAAATTGAGAAATATGTAATAAAGTACAGTAACATTTGCAATGAAATATGTAATATCAAATAAATATGTATTTATAAATGTATAGTAAATAATTTAAAATTACGTTGATATTGTAATGAAAAGAAGCTAGAAACAGTGATGTGTATTGAATTTATTTAAAGGTGAGTCGGAATTGTTACACTAACATCACTTAAAAACTTAAGTGATGTTAGTGTAACAATTCCGACTCACCTTTAAATAAATTTAAAATTACATTAAAATCTGACTTTAAATGAAAAATAATTTACTTCATTCACTGGCAGGTCTCTGTACCACCATATTTGTTGCTTTTATTGCTCCAAAATCATTATTTTAAATTATTATTAATTTGTTAATCAGGTAATTATGATCACAGATTTCACTTTCACAGTTTTCATAGTATTTTGTGAACACTTCAAACATTTTCATAAAACACATAGACTAACTTAAATGAATAAAACAACACAAACAGCTGGTGTCTTCATAAACAATAATTGAACTAATTAAGGATGAGCATGCAATTCAAACTATTGTTTATTTCCTTTTACAATGCATAATAAATTACTTTCCAAATTTTCTGCTGTAAATGACATTCTTCTATTGGATAAAATCATCTTGTATAAAGAAAATGATATTTTGACATTGCAAGGTGTCACAGAACTGTACTTAAATAAGACCATTCTTCCTGGAGATATGCCTTTCATAGGCTACAACCCTTGACCACACATGCATTCTTTGATGTTTTTAGTGGGATTTTGTTCATTTTTGATACATGGAGTAAACCATCGCAACTGTACAGTGTCACTAATATGAAATGTTAGCTTTGTTGTTAATTATTAATATTTCTAAAGTGAAAAAAATAGACAGGCATAGAAAGAAAGAAAGAAAAACAAATAAGCAATTAAGAAAAGACATTGCAAAATATGTATTTTTATGTAAGATTATACAAAATATGTAATATACGCGAAATATGTAAAACGAAACTTGAATATAGCAATGTCCCTGCTTTATTTCATAGACATTTTGTGTTTCCATGTGTCCAAAATAAAGGAATAAGAATCTGTTACTAATTACATAAGAGTCTGGGCTCTAGTAATAACTATGGAAATATGAAATATCACTTTTTTGTATTAAGTAAGAGGAGAATAAATTCATCCATTCACATTCAAGATCAATAGTGATATCATGGATCTTTTTAATTTATGAAGTAATACCATTCAGAAAAGTAAACAAAAATAATTAACCAAAACTAAATGGCGCTTTTGATGTGATATGCAAATCCCAGTTACAAATGTTTTGTCATAGGGTTAATTACATGAAACATTGCAGGAAGTAGAAAATTTAAAGTTCTAATATGAGAGCCTATGGACAAAGAGAGGGATTAACATTCTCCATACAACAGCTTATTTAGTGTAATGCGTATTCTTCTGCTATTGCAGATGGTACCAGTAGCTTGTGTTCCAACTGGAGTGAAGCATTTGCACCACAAAGCACAAGAGTATGATATTGGTGTGTACTTTGAAGCCAATGGACATGGTACTATAGTATTCAGTAAATCAGCAGTTCACCAGATAAAAGAAAGCATAAGGTTAGAACCAAATACTTATATATTTTAATTTTCTGTTTAATGAAGTTAAAAATAGTGATGCAAACTAATATTTAAGTGATTTAATTGAGTCACTAAAAACAGATGCTGGCAATCAAATTTTAAAATTACCAGGATTTCAGAGTTATGTTACCTACATATTCATCTGGCATTTGAGTGAAAATCCTGCATGGATGGCTTCATCATGGGTTGCATTATTTTGTAATACAACAATGAATCTTCTCACAAAAATATTTTGTAGTGAAAACCAACAAAAGGGATTATTACACTTTTATACCAAAACAAACAAAAAATTATTTAAAAATATTAACATTCATTTCACTTCTAAGGATGAAGTGCTGTGTTGTTTATTAGAGTCATCTGCTATGTTTGATTTTTTCCCTCATGTGTGTGCACTGAGATCTACAAAAGTATCTTCATATGTTTAATGTCCATTACTGAAGCGTATTTAAACAGAATACTGTGACAGCATTAGCAGCCATGTGAGTGCATCCCAACTTGCCTACCTGGCCGGCTGGGTGCAATTAATGGCTGGTCCCTTCAGAATAATAGGCACGTAACATGCTCATTATGTGCCACTTCCCTGCAGTTTAGGTAATTGTTGTTCCTGAAGATTCCTTTGAGCTAGTTCTAGTAACCTTCCTTTCTAGAAGGTTGTCTTCCATGATCTGATACTATACTAGCCTCTAGTTCCCGAGGTCACGGGTTCAAACCTGGTGAAGGGCAATGGATTTTTTCAGGCATAAAAGTCCTTAGCATGGCTTCCTTCAGAAGAGAAGTAAAGCCAGTGGTCCCATGTCATAGGTTTACGGCACATAAAAGAACCTCAAACCTGATAATGAGACCTCTGAGCAAAATTTCTGGTGTTTCATGCCCAATATAGAATGGGACGCTAAGAACTATAGTAGTTAAAAGAGTGCTCATAAATAAAAACTGAATTTTTTTCCTTTCTAGAATGTTCCATCTTGTAAGCACATCGTATATAAGGGGCTGCTCTGGCCCAAACAGTTCAATTCAGAATTAAAAAGTTATGAAGTGAGAAGTGAACAGTGCCATTGCAGTTTGGCTGTGAGTTGTGACTCAGCAGTTCAGCTGTAATTTGATTTGACAGATCAGTTGTGTTGTACTCCAAGTATGTGCCAAAAGTGACTCAAGTGTAACATTTATACTATGCTGAGTGCCTAAGTGATAAATAAAGTGAGTTTTGCAGAAACTGGTCTTCTCATATGTTACAGTTCTCTCGTTCATCTCAGTAACTCATCTGTGCTGCAGTAATTACTGGTCCATAAGTCTTTGTTGTAGATTCATCCTTGTTTCTAGTTCAGAAATATTTTTAATGGATCCATTCACCTTTTCTCTTCTGTCTTGCTGTGATTCTGTAATATATTTGAATTTTGGATTGAAGTGGGCATGTTTTCATTGGTTTTTTAGTTTTATTATGAACACGGTTTTGAATTTTGCTATTTACACTATAAAGTGCAATTCTTAGGAGTATTATACATTCTATACAGCTTGATGCCAGAAAGTTGGGGGAACATTAAAGATGAGGTGGTTCGCATGATGGTCGCCATTAAGATGAGGGTGAATCAGAACCTGCTTATTGGTGTGCCAAGATGATGCTATGATGGTAATTGTGTGGGGTAAATTGCCATTGATGAACATAGGCTGGTGGACCTTGTCTCATTGTGAAGCAGTTTACCAAGGGCGGAAGTTCTCTGCCCTGGCCTTCTTTGAACTGATCAGAGGCAATGCAGTTCCACAGTTTCCCAAGATGAAGTACAGGTAACTGCACAGTATTTAATATTTTGCCCCACAAATAAATTACATTTAAGCCTCAGCTGTGAGACACTTTTTCCTGAAATTAAATTGATTTTTGTTTATGGATGCTCTTTAACTGCTATCATTGTTAGTTTCTCATTCTATATTGGGCATGAAGGACCAGAAATTTTACTTAGAGGCCTCTTTATTAGGCTTGAGATTCTTTTACGTGCCTTAAATCTACAACACAGGACCACCAGGTTTACTTCCCTTCTGAAGGAAGCCATGCTAAGCCTGAAAAAAATCCATCACTTTTCTGTGGGCCACAACACAAAATAAAAAGAAAGCTTGTACTAATGATGCTCAATGTAAGTCAAGAAATGACGCTAATGGATACTGATCTATTTAGTTAGAAATATTTGTCACTTATATTAACAGATACGAACAAGCTTATACAGAGTGACTCTGACGTGTCTGCTGTTAGTGAAGCATCGAATGCAAGAACCTCATGATGAAGCCAAGCAAGGAAACCTGGAGAGAAGCTAAGTCATGATTGGCTGAGTTAAGGCTTTTACCCCTGAATTCTTGCTTTGCCCAACCACATATATACATACATTATAAAAATAAATAAATATTATTACTTAGCAAAGGTCGCAAAACTTATCACGTCCCAAACATGAAAATCAGGCTTTGGTTGTCAATTGAATATTAATTACAAGTATTGTTAAAAATAACAAATGATAAAGTCAGCATACTCCAAATTAATGATTAAGTGTACAATACAGCAAATTTTGTGGTTATCATGGAAATGTTGAAATTGGGTCTAAGGGACTTTGCATTTAGTGAATAAATAGATAGATAGATAACTTTATATGTACATTTTTTATACACAATCCTTTTTACAATATTCCACTTATAAACTAACTTAACCTATGTACAAATTTCCTTGCCAGCTATGCTGCTCCTTTTGCCTGGCACCTGGTCTTCGGGCTCATCTGAGCATCCCTTGCTACCCTTAATCCCTATTGTCCATTCTCTCCCTCCTCCATTTGCCCTTCTACCTTTCTTATCTCTCTTACTTTTTAATCCATTTCTTTTTACTTTCTTTAAGAACTCCCCCATATTCTTAATTTTCTTTTCTTGTTAACATTTTAATTGCTACTATTTTTCCTTCCATTTTTTCCCATTTTTCTTCCCATACTTCTTGTGCTAATTCTTTGCATTCTGTCATATAATGCTCTGTGCTTTCACTACCTCCGCATCACAAATTCCGTTTTTTCTGCCTCTTAGCCCTCTCAGATACAATAATCCTGTTCTCATGCATGCAAACGTTTTTTTTTTTTTTTTTGTTTTTTTTTCCGCTCTATTACAATAATCCACATAACCTTCTCTTCCCATTTCCTTTTTACTAATCTATAGAACCCTAGTTATTTTTTATTCTCTAAGCTTTCCCAAATCTCTTGTCTTTCTATGTCCTCCACTCTGTTTCTTATGTTATCCAGAAGTCGTTGCTATTTCTTTCTCCTGTTCTCCAAATATCTTCCATTCCTATCTTTTCCTTAATTTATTATGGGGCAGTGCAGATTTTTTTCTTTCACTCTTTCTAGTATGTCATCTATGAGTATATTAAATAATATAGGGCTTAATTTGCACCCTTGTCTTAATCCTATTTTTTGCTCAGTCATTTTTGTAATACCATTATTTTTACATCTTATACAAAATTTTATATCTTTATAAATCTTCTTGATTTCTTTTATACAGTTTTCACTTACCTCTTTCTTGCTTAATTTATAAGCTAATGCTTATTTATTTATTGTATCAAATGCAAATGCTTTTTCAAAATCTGTAAAAAAACATGTATATCCTTCCCCTTTTTCTGCTCAGATACTTATCTATTATATTCTTTATTATAAATATATTATCTATTGTTTGTTTACCTTTCCTAAATCCTGCTTGATATTCTGACTGTTTTCCTTCCTCTTCCATCCAGTTTCTTAATCTGTCGGCCAATATACCTGTGTATATTTTCCCTAATATTGATAGTAAACTTATTCCCCTATAGTTTTCTGGTCTATTTGCTCCTCCCTTCCCTTTGTAGATTGGTACCACCATACTTATTTTCCAATATTCTGGCACATCATTCTTTTCTTTAATAATTTTGTCATCACTTTTAAACGATTTTGCATTTCCCTATACATTTTCCAAAATTCCCCTTGTATTCCATTATTCCTACTGCCTTGCCTTTTTTTATGTTCCTTATTTGCTGGTAAACTTCCATCTCCGTGATTTTACCATCTAATTTTTTGTTGAATATTCCTCCTTGTCCTACTTCTTTTGTATCTAACTTTACTCTCTTCCCTTCTCCAATTAGCCTTCTAAAGTACCCTATCCATTCGCTTGGTGTAATTTCATTTTTCTCCCCTCTATTCTTGTTCATCATCCTCACTATGTCCCATATTTTTTTACTAACCTTACTCTCTATTGCTGCCTTTAGTTTCCTTTCTATATTTCCCTGCCATTCTTTCCTCTTAGCCTCAAGCAAACCTTTATATTCTCCCTTAAGTTTCATCAGATTTTGTCTATCCCTTTCCTTCTCTAATCTCCTCCATCTAATAAGCTCTTTAAATACCTCCCTTTTTTTGCTCTGCACTCTTCATCAAACTACCCCTTAATTTCTTGACCTTTTCCGTGCCTTCGTTCCATCCCTGCTCCTGATCTTGTTAGTAATGATTTCAGTAGCTGTAATACTTTTTCTGGATTTTCCTCATCCATAGCCATTTTTATACCACACACCATAATCTGACTTACCTTTGAATTTAATTCTTTTAAAAAGTCCTCTTTTAGTTCCTCCCCTCCATTTATACACTTTTATTGTTTTATTCTAGCTATTTCCTTATTCTTTACCTTCTGTTCCAAAATATTTATTTCCATCATTAATGGAAAATGCCTACTACCTACGAGGCAGTATTTTTAACACTTGATTTCAGTCTAATTATATAATATAAAACAAAATAACAGCCTGCATTAAAGCAAAATGTGTATAATATAATATATAAAATGTATGTAACAGTCATTGTATTATGTTTATATTATTGTGTACATATATAATAATGTTATGTGAATGTATTACGTAATTTAATAATGTAGAAGCTGTGAGAATAGAAGCTGAAAGTTGCTAACAATGAGGTAACCTTGAGGCAATAATGAATTTGGAAAGTTTAATAATGCTACTAGTAATTCTTGGAACAATAATGTAATGTTTAAAACAGTTTATAAATAGCCAATCAACAACCAGAAAAGCTGAAAGTTAAATAAAAGTATTCTATTTGAGTAAAATTAGCCAATCAGAGACTTGAAATAGAGAAATTTACAAATTTAAGCGGTAAACTCCAGTTGCTAGAAGGCAATGTACCTGAGCAGTTCATTCATTCGGTACGTATTCAGTGTGAGACATATAAAATTCATTACGGCGAGAATATTATAAAGTTTACGTGTTAAAAACTGCAAGTAATTAATAAATAATCTTACAGATCTCTATATAAGTGAAGTGTTATTTAATCGTGTGAAGGATTAATAAAAAAGGAGTGAAACAAAAATTATAATTTGTGTAAGCCTACATTCTATAGCCACATCACCCCCTGCTAAGAGATACGTGTTTCTGCAAATTAATACTAATGCAGCCGAGGCAAGCATAAATATATATAATATTTAAAGAAACATAAAAATACAAAGTTGATTTCTAAACGTTGGGACGAAGGCCACCGGAAAGTGAACATTGGGGCGAAGGCTACCGGAAAGTGAACTTTGGGGCGAAGGCCACCGGAAACTTTGTACCATATGTGGGGCAGTTACTTCATCAAGTTTGGATCCCCAACAGTGGAACTACAATGCAACCTACTTCAAATTGGCACTTAAACGTAGTGCTTATAATGTAAAGATATTCTATCTCACCTACTATACTTTGCCCGTTTGCGTTTACGAATGTAAACTCCCCTTCCTCATCTCCTTCCATTGTTCCATTACATATTAACATGTTTATCTCACAAAATTCTAGTAATTTTTTTCCCTCCCTATTAATCACTCCGTCCCTGCTTTTCCTTGGCCTTATCACATCCCTATCTTCTTCTACCTGCTCTTTACCTAATAACCTTCCATTCTCCTTCTCTATTCTTGCATTCAAATCTCCCATCACAATAAATTCTGTCTCTGGCATCTTTTCTCATATTTCTTCCATGTCTTCTAGTTTACTATAAAAGTTACTGTCGTAAAAATATGATGCTTCTGGCAGGTTATATGCTACCCCTATTCCTAATCTTACTCCGTTATTTTGTTTAATTATTGACCATAACACATTGGGACCTCTATTCTCCATTTTTTCTATATCAATAATTGTTGCATTTAGTGAATATATTTATATTTAATGTGCTTAAAGAAAACAGCTTGACCAAATTTGCCTTCGAGCTATAAATATGTTATTTCAAATTGCTTACTCATAAGGAAAGCATAAGACAGATGAGGTCAGCACAGCCAAGTCATTGACATACAGCAACACATTTTGGAGTATGTACCATCAAAAAGGTTACATAACAAGTTTTTGAAAATGGTGTTAACTTAGTTCCAATTAACAAGTTGACACTAAGCACTAATTCCACCACTGGAAAAACCTGGAAATAATAAAACAAAACCAATGAATTTTCATCAGTATAAGAAAGAGATATACCGTAAAACTATGCAACTTTGGTCCAAATGCAGCTTCAAACCAAAATAAATGCATTGCAGCCACAGGTAATATTTGCAGCTTGTTCAATTGCATTTTCATCAGTTATTATATGAAGCTGCTAGTTCCATGACTCTACCATTTACCATGTGGTTGTCATGTACTTGCAATAAAGGCTCTCAACTATAACATTAAATTGGTTTTTATTTATGGACGCTCTTTAACTGTGTGGTCCTTAGCGTCCCATTCTATATTGGGTGTGAAAGACCAGTAATTTTGCTCAGAGGCCTCTTTATCAGGCTTGAGGTTCTTTTACGTGCCGTAAATCTATGACATGGGATCACCAGCTTTACTTCCCTTCTGAAGGAAGCCATGCCAAGGATTTTTACACTCCATTGCCCTCTGCCGGGTTTGAACCCGCGACCTCGGGAACTAGAGACTAGTATGGTAACCACTACACCACGGAGGACAATACTCTCACTATAGTCCAGTATTAATTTAGTATGGAATTTTTCACATGGACCAAAGTTGTTATCATATACAACAATGTTCCATTGTTTAATAACAAATATATCTAAAAATGTTCACCCTACACTCTTTGTGGCTAACAGACTTTAAAAATAAAAACCTGTACTGCTTAGAAAAACAAACAGAAGGCTGTTGAAAAATATCCTACTTTTAAGTATGCATGCTGTAAGTAAAAAAGTAAGAAATGTGGACCGTAGTTGAGTAGTTTTACCGTACATAGATACCAGAGCCAAGGAACAATTGACAGTTTAGGCTAAGAAATGAATCTAACTTTGTCATCATTGAAAAACATCACCATCATTTGTTAATTTGACAGTGCAGGAAAATGTTTTCATTATCAAATATAAGACTAAGCTTTTAATTTGAATATTCTGTTGCAAAGTATACTGATGAGAAACTTAAATACTCCACTACAAGATGGTACAATCCATCTATGACAGACCTAAAATTAGACATGGTCCATTAACAGCCAGATGCTGAACAAATGGCGGGTGTGCGTGAAAAAGGGGTTAAGTAAAAAATTGATGAAAATTATATTTTTCTATGGATAATAGTACAAAAAAATATCTACATGTTGATCTAAAGGGGTTAAGTTAATTCTTATTATGTGCATCTCTATGAGGTAAATATGGAGTTAGGTTGTAATATGCTAGATGTAATGCATGAAAAGGGAGATAACATGACATATCCCACTTAGAACAAAGTGAATGAAAATGAGTTTGTGCGATAAAAGGGGGATAAATCAGTTTAATCGTGAATCTCTGTGCGATGACTACAGCGCATTGTTACATGTTGCTGCCAGATCTGTCGCGCCAGACCTTATATTGGCTGCACTGTTAGAACAATGCATTTTGGTACATTTCTGCTTCAGTAATGCAGTTTGTCAACTGTGAATCCAGACGTGTGAAAGAAGTATGCTAATGACATGTTTTCTACAGGGCAGCGCATGGTAAATATGGGGAAGTAGCATCTGCATCTATCTCTAAATTTAAAGGCAAGCATTTTACATTTAAGAAATTATGGTTGTTTGGGGTAGACAGGTACTATAACAGCCATATTGTCTTCATTGGTGGGGGCTTATTCTCTCATTACATATGCACTGTTACAATGGAAAATGTAATGGAAACTTTCTGTGATTCAGATGACAGTGTTTGTGATCTAAATTATTATGAATCAGATTCAATGAGTTCAGATACTTATTCGAAGAGTTAACTTTACATCCAATGAAAAACAAAGTTAAGCCCCCACCAAAACAGATCAAACATACAGAATTACACAGCAAGAAATTGTTCGTCATCATCATCATCAGCAGCAGCAGCATCAGGGATTAGGGCTTTCGATCTGTTCTGTCCTCTCAAAGAAACTGGTCCATCCATCTTTTCACAGGTCTTCCTTTGTCTCTCTTTCCTTTAGGTTTGTATTCTAGGATCTCCTTGTGAATGCAGGATCTGGAATGCATTGTGCATGAGCATAATATTTCTCTTGGTATTATTTTATGTAGATTAAATTCAATTCTTTCCTCATTTCAGCATTGTATTTTTTGTCTGTCCTCATACTCAGTGACCACTCTCAAGAATCTCATTTCTGATGCTTCTATTTTTTATTTTGATTTTTTGTGATAGTCCAGCATTCTGATACATAAAGAAGAGATGAGATTGCTAAAATTTCATAAAATTTCAAAACGGTATTCTTTTTTAGTTTTGTTTATCAGGGTTCTTCTAATTGTCCCACATATTTCATTAAAATTCTGTAATTTTCTTTGTTGGTCTAATTCTCTTGTGATCCAATTTCACAATCTAAGTACTTAAGTTGTTCTATTATATTATTATTAATTACTATTTTACACTGTACTTGTGTTTTTCCCTTGAAAGCTGAATTTTTGTTTTTGTTGGAGATATACTTAGATTATAGCTAGAAGCTGTGTTTTGTTATTCATATATTGCAAGAAATTGTTTACTGGGTAATAGTGAAAACAAGGCAGCAGAAAGAGCATTAACTGAACATTCAGGTTGAGAAAGGTATACAAACAACCTATACAAGTGATTATTGGATCCATGCAGAGTAGCATAATGCCAGATCAAGTTGCATCAGAATTTGTACCAGAAATGTATAGAAGCAAATGTGAGAAATGTGTTCAGGGAAACAGGTCCAGAATAAAATCATATAAGCAGCAAATTGTAAAAAACACAAGAGCAATGAAAGAAGCATGTAAAATCAAAAGAAATACTGGAAAGACTTATATCACTGAGAAAGGTAAAGGTATACCTGAAAGGAAGATTAAACCACTCAAAGTAGAATGAAATATGTAGATTGTGTATCTGAGGAAGAAAGGAATGCAGTGTTTCATGCTTACCGAGCCTCAGGGAATATGATAAAACAGTGTCTTACATAGCAAGTCTGATGGAAATAGTACAGAAACAGACAAGTAAGATCAGAGCAAATACAAACAGTGTATACCACAACAGACAAGTCATTGTAAAATACCATTTTATTGTTAATGTTGAAAATATTCCAGTATGCAAACAATGTTTGCCCAAAACATTAGGCCCCCCAGGACCTTACTTTGATAAGTATGAGATTGGCGCTCCCGGGGTCCCAAGCCCCCTGTCCTCCAGGTTTTGGGAGTTAGGTTAGGGTTAACTATGAGTCCGTGACATCTCTCCGTGCATGGTATTCACTGGAGCTATGGACACTACTAAAGATTTTCGCCAAGTAACGTCTAAAAAGAGACATATGATTGAACTTGTCTCGGAAAAAAAAGGTTTCTACGTCAGGAAAGTGTGACACTCCCCGTTATTTAATTATGCACTCCGCTACACCAGACCAAATACTGCTTGGCTCTTTGAACCCCTTCGTGGTTCAGGCCACCTTGGATAAAATCGCTGGCCCAGTTCAGAACTGTACCCGACAATGCAATGGGTCTTTATTGATATTGACTAAGGTTGATCCACAATCCCTTCTTTTACTCCAGGTACATCACTTTGGAACCCAAGAAATTATTGTTGAGCCACATGCTTCCTTGAATGTCTGCCAAGGTGTTGTGACTTCCTCCGCCTTAGACGGTTTCTCTGAAGATGAAGTTGTCGCCCACCTTCCTAGCCAAGATGTGAGTGCAGCTAAACGGCTCCTGTGGCGGAAAGGTGCAGAACAGGAACCTACCAGAACGGTCTTTCTAACCTTTGCCTTAAGGCAGCTTCCTCCCGCACTTAAGGCTGCCTATGAGATACTGCATGTTCGTCAATATGTTCCCAGTCCTCTACGTTGTTTCTCCTGTCAAGGATTCGGACATACAGCATTATCTTGTAAGTGGCAGCCTTTATGTCCTCGGTGTGGAATAAATTGACACGACTTTTCTCCTTGCACCTCCATTTCCAAATGTGAGAGTTGTGAGGGTGCTCATCCTGCATACTCTCACAGCTACCCTGTGTATAAAGAAAAATATGCCATACAAGAACTGAGAGTTAAGGAAAAAACTTGGATATTGAGGGGCAAAGGAGAAATTTTGCTTGTTCTTTCCCACGAAATTAGATCGCGGATCCTTCCGTCAGGTTCTTCAGTCTGCAGCTACTACAATACTACTCCTGTGTCTTCGAAGTTGGGCTGTACCTGCATTTGTACCTGTACCCTGCGAGTTAGCCATAATGGCAGTTCTTCTATCCCTACCCTCCTTCCTTTTCAGCCCTGCCCCCTTTCCACTCCTTTGAAATCTTCCAAGCCTTCCTAGGGCGCTGATGAGCTTAGCAGTTTAGCGCCCTTAAACCGCATCTCATCATCATCATCATCATCATCACCAAGCCTTCCTGTCAGCATTTTACTTCTCCTCCAGCTCATCAGCGTCGGGAACCTTCGACAATCCGACCGTCACTTGAAGTGGGTAATCGCTTTGGTTCCTTACCTTTGGATAATCCTGCAGACCCAACTATGGATACCGACCTGAAGGATTCTGCTCCTAGCTTCCTCGAGAGAATTACCTGTTCACCACATCTACTATGGCGGGAACCTCCGAAGTGTGTTAGGGGTGCTCCTTCTGCCTCAGCTTTACGGTGTTCCACCTCCGGTACTGCGTCATCGACATCCAGCAATTCTGGAAATTTAGACACCTTGGATATTTCTCATCCACCAGTGCTTTCTGCTGTGCCTTTGCTCCCCACTGTCTCTGGCAGCACTGAGGACATCCGTTCTCCATCTACTAGTGGTATGGATAGGGACATTTCTTCCTCACCTCCTGTTGTGCCGTCTCCTTTTTCCAAGGTTTTTTTGGCAACTCACATTTATAATTCTTTTCTGTGCAGACAGCAGACGGTCGCTGTCTTTTTATTTAGAAAAGGCCTACGATACCGCCTGGCGTATGGTTATCCTCCACCAGCTTTTCTATTGGAATTTCCGGGGTGATCTTTCTGTCTTTTTGCAGCAGTTTGTGGATGCCTGTACTTTTCGAGTACGGGTGGGATCTTCTTTCTCCCTGATCTTTAGACAGGAGAAAGGTGTGCCGCAGGGCTAGGTATTGAGTGTTCTTTTGTTTGCTATAGCCATTAATCCCATAGTGTCGAACGTTCCAACGGGCATCACGCCGTTTCTCTTTGTAGATAATTTTGCAATTTGTTGTAGCTCTGGGCGTACATGCTTTATCCAATGGCGCCTTCAGTGCTTTCTTGATATCTTACACACTTGGAGTTTGGAGAATGGGTTTAAATCTTCAGCGGAGAAAACCCGCTGTCTTAATTTTTGGCATCGTAAAGAGTTTCCTGTTCCCTATCTCTCTCTTGGAGGAGTGGAACTGCCGTTTGTTGAGGAAGCTAAATTTCTCAACCTCATTTTTGACCGTAAACTTTTCTGGGGACCTCATATTTTATATATTCGCGGACACTGCTCGTTCCCTGCAATTACTTGGTGTCCTTAGTGGCACTTCTTAGGGTGCCGATCGTTTCCTCTTGCTGCATCTCTACCGGGCTTTGATACGTTCGAAACTTGACTATGGGTGTATGGTCTATTCTGTGCCGATTGGATCCTGTCCATCATCAAGGTCTTAGACTAGCCCTGGGAGTTTTTCGTACTAGCCCACCTGTAGTTTGTATGCGGAATCTGGTGAACCATCCCTTTGGATACGTCGGGATATTCTTTGTAATTATGCCTCCGCTTTGCATGCACTGCCTTCTCATCCCGCCTATTCTACGTTCTTTGGTGCCGCTCTGGATTATCATTATCACAATAGCCATCTGCACTGCTTCCCGCGGGGTGTAGGTTTCGAAACTTAACTGTCAAAGTTGAATGTAGTCCTTCCCTTGCTTTTCCATAGGGGATTTCATCGTTTTCCTCCATGGATACGCCACACCCTTCTGTATCACCTTGATCTGGCTCGGTTGCCCAAGGACACTACTGCCGCTCCTATATATGCAGCCCATTTCGCGGCTTTGAAACATGACTTTCCTGGATACCATTTTCTATATACTGATGGTTCTCGAACGGATCAAGGGGTAGGTTGCGCTTTGGTTGTTGATTCACATGTTGTACACAAGACTTGTTTCTCCCTTAGTGGTTCTGTTTATACTGCTGAACTGTATGCTATATTTAAAGCCACATTTTTCATCCGCTCCTTTTCCCTGCACTCTAGTGTCCTTTGTTACGATTCCCTCAATGCTTTACTTAGTTTATGGGATCTCTATAGCCAACACCCACTTGTTCCTGCATTCTCAATCTTGATGGCTTTCGGGTGGTCTTTATCTGGGTTCCTGGACATTGTGGCATTGTAGGAAATGAACTGGCAGATCAGGCTGCGATTCTACACGCCAGTGAACGGGTTCTTCGCTGCCTCTGTACAGATTTGAAGGGTTTTTTGCATCGACAGATACTCTCTCAATGCCATGCGGAGTGGCTTACGTCTACCGCCAAACTCCAAGAGGTCAAGGCTACAATGCTTCTTGGCATTGTTCTTCTCGTCTTTCACATCGCAAGGAGACCGTGCTTACTCGGTTTCATATTGGCCACTGTTATTTTAGTCACGGCTACCTTCTTAGGGGTGAACCCCCGCCTCATTCCCACAGCAATATGCCCTTCACAGTGAAGCATTTCCTTACCCAGTGTTGTTTCTATTCCACCCTTCGTGAATGATTTGGACTCTCTCCTAGTTTAATTGAGGTTTTAGGGGATGACTGCCTCTATCGCCAAGCTTTTTCACTACGTTAAATTCAGCAGTTTCCTAAATAAAATTTAATTGTGTAGTTTCTGGTGTGTTACTTCCTTTCCAATTGTGTCAGTACAAACTCAAGTGCTTGTGTTTGCTGAGTACTAGTTCTGGTATCTTTTAATTTGTTAGCTGTTTTATGTCTAACTTTTGTATTTTTGTTTTGTTTATTCTTTCTACTTCTGTAATATGAGTTGCTTAACTTGTACTTGTTTTGTTTTTATTGCTTATGTACTGACTTAAATAAATTTATAGCCAGAGGGTTGCGCTGATAACCACCATAGTTTTGCGCCACTCAAACCGCTATTACTACTACAAAACATAGGAGAAACAAACAAGTTTATGGAGTTTGTGCTGCATAAGAAATAGTTGGGTCAAAGCAGGATCAGTGCACCTGATACTCGAGGAAAATAAGTTAACCCTAATCAGATAAGTTATGAGAAAAAGCAGCAAATTCATTCCTTCAGTCCCAAGTTATGAAAGCCACTGCACTAGGAGAGATTCAGACAAAAAATATCTTGCTCTTGATTGGACTCTGGCTGCACTGTATGATGACTACAAACAATAAAATGAAGAGTACATGGTAAGTAGAAGGTCATTGAATTTTTTAAGCTAAATTTATCCATAAAACAATACAAAAAGACACTTGCCAAACATGTGACAAGCTTCAGATTGTTATGCAGAACAAAGCTGAAATTGAAAAAGAATTAAAAAGCATCATGAGGAGGCAGATTTGGCATACCAGACAAAGGATGCAGAAAAACAGAGATCTAAGAATGATCCTTCAAGCAAAATTGTTTAGTTTGATATGCAGCAAAGTGTGCCTACACCTGTAGTTAACTCTTCATTGGCCTTCTATAAGAGACAGCTGTGGACTTTTAACCTAAAAGTCTATGACTGCAACGACAGTCAGGTATGTGGAATAAAACTTGCTGGAAGAGGGGCTAATGAAGTGGCCTCTTGTGTGTATATGTTTCTATTCAGTTTGGACAAGTAAATCACATTATATAGTTTTCTGACACATGCAGTGAGTGGCCAGAATAAAAATAGTCATTGTGCAGCAGTATGCATGGTTGCGTATAAGCTAATAATAGATATCTCAGAAATGGCTTATGCCACAAAAAAAAAGTATTTGAAATAAATTGTGTGTTTTAAAGAGATCTACATTTTTTGTATAGTATGTTTTTGTCTACTGCTTAACGTTTACCAATTATACAAGATTATACAAAATTCCTTCAGAATGAAGAGAACTTTGCAGGTTATTTATCCAGCTTTTCGTTTGAGAGTTACGCTGTTCACAGATACACACACACATTTTTCTAAAAATGTTTTTAGATTCAGGTGCCTCAAAACATGCATTTCTGGTGAAATTTCAGTATCAAATTTTTGGGTGGAATACAGTACTTCCTCTACTTATTATATGTAGTAGAGAAAGTAAAAAATTTACAATAGTTTCCTGGAAGCAGCTAATGTACCAACAGGGTTTTAAAAGGAATGTGTTGTTATTGCATGTTCATCAATAATGACAAATTATTGTTCCATGGTGGAAAAAAAAACATGGTTAAATGTGGTAACAAGTCTAAGTATTGTTTTGGGCTTGCAGAATTAGACAAAGTAGGGAGAACTTGGTTCAGGTGGGTATATAGGTTTTTGTTAAGTTTAGACTTTGATATACATGTAAATTATTGTGGAGTATTTCAAAAACATATTTTTCACAAAAATGTACTTAAATAGTCATAATGAAACCAAACTCTTCGACTTAAACTGTAGGTTATGTCAGTAATAAATAATAATAGTTACTTCTTGCTCTAACATGGCTCAATGTTAGCATACTGAAATAGTAACTGAGCTTTATAGGCCAAGATAAGGTTTGAATATAGCAATTGAGGTAATTTCCGGAAGATGGCTTGTGCTTCTTGAAGAACATTTTGTTCGTCTCTGTTCAATGACTTTCTTCGAACATACTATCAAGCCAGCTATCAGCATTGATGTAAGAAACAAATCTCCTACATCCTTTTCCTTTCCTGCCTTCACAGGACTAAACCACACTGTGGAAAGTAGTACATTTGTTGAGTCTCCTGTATTAGCTTTCAAAACTCAGAACTGGGTGTATTCTTCTTTGTACGTTGATGAACATAGCACAGTGCCATGGGCTATGCATTTTAAACACACTAACTTTGATGCTTGACTTCTTCAAAATATATGCTTCAGGACCTTGTTTTCAGTCCTTGACCAGGTTTCTGTCCATAAAAACATGAAAAGAAAATGGATTACTCCTACATAAAAGCATCACTGTTAAATTCAGCCTTGCAGTAGGTATGATTTCTTCTTGTTTCATGTTTGTTTTAATGAGGCCAAAGTTACAGTCACATTGCCCAAACGAATGACCTCTAACTGGAAATAGTTGGGTAATCTCAATATTGAATACTCTTGCCACCCATGAGGAAAATGACACTACCACAGAATTTTTATTCTGCCCCCCACAGGCATCAGACAGCAGAACAACATGTTTCACCTTGGGAAACTCATTTAACTTATTTTCCAAAGCATCATGAATGAATGATACAACGGAGTTGAAATCTTTCTTGTCATGTATTTTCATTGAAACAATACATGTATGATGACTATCGTTATGTGCATGGATATTAAAAGCATATAGCCACAAAAGGCGTTTATAAAATTGATTAGTAACATTAAGTTTGGGCACAGGCAGGTTTTGGGAATAATCAAACTCCATTACAAGATACATAGGATCAGTTTTGGTTTTTATAATGAAATCCTTCTTAAGTGTAAAATGTGTTTCAGTGTTTCTCTTTTAGCTGTGCATTCACTTTTGCAAGGATCATTTTTACCAATTTTAAGATTAGTTCCACAAGCAGTACAAAAGTCACAAACATAAATTTTAGGCTGATTTAAAGCTATAATCACAGTGTTACTTGAAATATTTAAAATAGGTCATTTAGCTCATATTAAGTTTTTCTTCACCTGTACAGTTATAGAAATACGTTTTGAAAAGATCATATAATACTGCACGACTCAGATTGGGATTTTTAAAATATTATACAATTGATGTATGTTGGCAATAATGGTTTTGTTTAATGGGAATGTTATTTAAATGTTTTTTCAACATTTGTCAAACATTAGACATTGTTTTACGAGGACGATTGCTGTGTGATCCTCTTCTCTCCTCAAATGAATCATGAACATATTGTTTGTTGAATAACTGTAAGTCTTTTTTTTAGATGTCTGATACAGTTTTAATAGAAGCTGGTGACAAACACTCAGTTTAATCCCAGTTATATGAAGAAAGTACTTCCAAGTATTTTCCCTACACCGCTTTGGATTTTGTGTCATTTTACGGTTAGCCAGACTTAGTTTCTTCCACATACATTGGCTTAAAAATTAATCTTGCAATGCCTTACCTTCATCATTCTAGAAGTCTTCAAAAAGTTATTTTTGCTCAATGCTAGATATTTTCAGGTAGCATGAGAAAGATTTTTCCTTAACCTCCACTCCCGGACATATAATATCTCCTTGCTGTTGTTTTTTCATGTTTTCTTCTTTTTACTTTCTGTACTATGTAAGTAGGGGAAGTATTGCATTCCACCCAAAAATTTGATACTGAGATTTCACCAGAAATACATGTGTTAAGGCCCCCTGAATCCAAAAAAAGCACTTTTAGAAAAGGTCCGTGTGTGTTTCTGTGAACAGAGTAACTCAAAAATGAAAAGTCGGATAAATACCAAACTTGGTGTTTAGGTCCAGTATCTTTCAAAGATGCAACACAAAGATTTTCAAAAAATCCCCCCACCCCAGACTACCCTTTTCATGGAACATTTTTTGAAAATTTTTATTTTCTCAAAAAATGGCTCTTAACAATTTTGATTAAAATATCATATATTTAAGATATTTTCATGACAAATAAAATATATATCTTGAATTTTCTGGGAATTACCCTAAAAGTCCTCTTCTTTCTGAATGGCTGTGCATAACCTGTAAACCATAATAGATAGGCAAAATTTTTCTACACAAAAAATGTAGAGCTCGTTAAAACACACAGTTTATGTCATATAATTTTTTTTTTTTGAGTGAACCATTTATGAGATATTCCTTGTTATTTGTTTGAATTTTCCAGTACTTGTTCTCAAATGGGAATTCGTTATTCGTTTTTTATGTCCTGGACATGCAAATAGAATGAAATGCTCCTCAGAGCAACCAGCTCTTAAAAGATTTGACTATCACTTAAAGCCTACATTATTCCCCTTGTACCAACAAGAAAATTAGCAATAAGATAGTTTCTACAAATGTTATCTTGATTAACTTGAACTAGATGGAGAATAAGTGTTTGTAAAAATAGTTCGTACAAGAGTAAAGAAAGTCATGTGAGTGTAACACATCAGATTTTTCTATGATTATGATTAAATCCACCTTTTCTTTCCCCTTTTGCTATTTATTACACTTATCAGAATGCCCAAACCACAGTTACATGTGAACAAGCTATGATTGCACACTGAATGCAGACCTAGTACAATGCAACTGGAGGTGAACCTGAACAGCTGCATACTTGTAAATATGGTAGTCTTCTGACCTCTAATGTTGTGATAATGAATCAAAACTTTGAAGGAATATTTTATGTAATATGGCAATTCGTTTCATATGACTTCCTGAAAAAGGGCTTATAGATCTGTAAACCCATTGTCCGGAAGTTGCCTCAATTTTTGTTATGTGATAATACTTTTATATTAAAATAAACACTTTTAATATACATGTAGGGTTTGTTTTATGATACTTTGTTCACTGTACACTACACATTAGCAATGAATTAGCCAGAATATTTTTTTTTTTTTTTTGAGAGAACCAATAGGTTTTTTCCAAAAAAACAACAAATACAGTGTATAATTTTTGTTGCAGTTGTAGTGGTGGTTGTGAAAACAATTAATTACTCCAACAGCCTTTTTTTGTATTTTATTGGCAATGTTATTTCACTTGGATGTAAAGTAACAATCTGTTTATATTGTAGATCGACATTATAAAGTATAAACATTATGTACTGAAGGAGAATTAAGCACACAACATTACAGAAACACAGAACATTAGTATACCTACATTACTTCTTTATGCCTAAAAGATCACAGAAGTTAATATAATTTTCTTAATTTTCTCATGTATTTATCTGAAGATTTCTTCAGAAATTATATTTATTTCTCTTTGGATTGAGAACAGTGCCAAACCATTAAATTTGCTCTTTGAAGTAGTATTTCTGAGAAGCTTCTTTAAGTCGAAAATTATCTCTTAGCGGTTGCGGTATCCAATTCAGTGAATTTATACCTAACAACATTAGTGCAATAAATAGTTGGAACACCTAGCAGAAGTTATGGAGGAATAAAATATACATTTGAACATGAGTTTATATATGTCAGAATGGATGCTTACTGTGTTGATTTGAATGATATATGGAGACAGTTTTAGATTAATAATAATAATAATAATAATAATAATAATAATAATAATAATAATAATAATAATAATAATAATAACAATAATCTTATGTGGTACATTCACATGACTTTCTCTGCCCTCTATCATTTATTAGTGACTGTACAAATTATTCTTATGAAAGTTTATTTTTCTATCTACTTTATTTTAATCCAGATAAACCTTTGCAAAAATAGCTACATTACACATTTTGTTAGAGTACAAAGAGAACAGTGATGATCAGATGTTTTAAGAACTGGATGCTATATGCTGGCCTCAAAATTCTATACTGTTTCCATGTAATTGTGAGAAAGAACTGAATGTTGAAAGGACTTAAAGAGAATGATCAAGAATGAACAATTTTAACCTTTAATAATGGATATCTCAGAAACAGCTTACGTTAAAAAAAACTTATTTTAAATAAATTATGTGTTTTAAACAGAGCTACATTTTTTTGTGTAGTATGTTTTCATCTATCACTTAACATTTACCTTATACAAGATTATACAAAATTCCTTCCAGAATGAAGAGGACTTCACAGTTTATTCCCAGAAAGTTCAAGGTATACATTTTATTTGTCATGTAAATATCTTTAACATATGGTATTTTAATCAAAATCGTTACAGCCATTTTTTAGAAAATAAAAATTTATAAAAATGTTCCATGTAAAGGGTAATTTGGGGTGAGGGATTTTCTTGAAAATCTTTGTGTTGCATCTTTGGAAGATATTGAACCTAAATACCAAGTTTGGTGCTTATCCAACTTTTTGTTTTTGAGTTATGCTGTTCACAAACACACACATGGACTTGTTTCCAAAAATGCTTTATTTGGATTCAGGAAGCCGCAAAACATGTATTTCCAGTGAAATCTTGGTATTGAATTTTTGGGTGGAATGCAATACCTTCTCTGTCTACACGTGGTAGAGAAAGTAATAAATCTGTAATGCTAAACAGTGTAATTTTCTAAGTTTTCATAGAAATGTTGAGGGGAATACATCCTAAAATCCCACCTCTGACTGACTACACTGGTATATGTAGCTATTTAATTTCTACTCTCGTAAAAATGGAAAATAGTAAATTTTATACTCATGCCATCTGAATTATATGTATAATAATGAATAACAGAAAGAAATAAAAGAGGAAAAATAAAGACTCATTTTTGTGTGGCTTTCTATCATAGCCCTTTCACAATCTTCATTCTTCAGGACATGGATTCCACGAGTTTTCTAAAATATTTGAGGTCCTCAGCGATGCCCTGGTGTATTCTATAGCATCCACGAACTGCTTAGAATACTTAAATGAAATTTGAGAAATTTTTCTCTTGATTTTATACCATATTCTCTTGGGTTAAAATCTGGTGATATTGGAGGCCAGGGTATCTGTTCCAAGAAGACTATGTACTTCAAAAACAGTTTTGTACACAGTGTATGGAGTAAATGCTTATTAATTCCTATGAGATAATGAAACTATCAAGACTTAAACCTGATGTATGACTGAACAATTAATGTATGTGCTTACTGTACCTCTACTGATGTATGATTGAACAATTAGTGTATATGCTTATTGTTCCTCTGAGCACCCTTTTTAATTTACTACTGTAAGAAAAGATTAGTTAACTTCAACCTGCTGAGAGGTATATTTTTATCTTGCTTAATTTTAAATGCATTCACTGCTTTTTGTAGTCCTAACATTGGTGTGTTTTATGTTAGGAGATCAGATTTGTCATGTTTTAGCACATTCTTTAAGCTATTACAGAGATTAATATTAGTAAAGATACTTAACAGTTGTGTAGAAGAAATCTTTAGCAGTCTCACGTTATATAAATATAAAATTTTTATAGTTTTTGTGCTGTGTGCAGTGGAATAAGTGAAATGTTTAAGACTCAAGTCATATAGGATGTAATATATGATTAGGCATTTTGCTATTTTTGTTTGTCTATTTTAACACTACGAGGAGCACTAATAAGAGCAGCAATGGTCATTTGACTGGTACATCATTCATTGATTATTTCACTTTTTCCAGGTTATGTTTATCTTTAATCTTCATTTTAGAGTTAGTAGTTGTTTTAATACATAATAAATATTAATTTGAAATAAATTGAAGAAATTATTTTTATAAAAAATACTATTACAGATTGTGTAATAGAAGCATTTTCACCAAAAATACTACCATAAATTATAAACCTTCACTGTTCTCTCTCTCTCTCGCTCTCTCTCTCTCCCTCCCTCTCTCTCTCTCTTTCTCTCACTCTCATTATTTCCCTGATTGTTTTGCATTTTATTTACTTACAAACACTCATGCCTGAGGCAGGATTCGAACCCACAATCCCCTGCACCACAAAACACCAAAGCTAGGCACTGTAGCGAGCACACCTATGGAGACTGCACTGTTAATCACAGCTTTATCATACCTTTATCTTTAATCATCATTTTAGAGGTAATGTTTTATGTTTTTTATGGTAATATATATAAAATATTGTTCTGAAATAAATTGAAGAAATTATTTTCATCATAAATGTTGCCATAAATTGTGTAATAAGATTATTTTTATAAAAGAAAATCATAAATTATGTTCCTTCACTGTCCATGCTGTTAGTCACAAATTTAAATTATGTATGAAAGAAAAATATCAAGTTCAAATTAGTTATGAATATATAATGCTTGCAGTGTTGCAGATCATCATCACACTTAGCACATATGTGCTTAATTTTTCCTGAACAGAGATCACAAAAATATTTATTACATTTTTGCACACACATGTTGCATTTTATTCCTCCTGTCGCAACTTCCAATTTGACATGTCCTCTTCACTGAAGCAATTGGTTTATTAGGGACAGTAACTGAAGCAATGTTTGGAACTGTTGTAGTAGATGTTTTGTATGAAAAGCACAGCTCTGCCAGCTTGAAAATGAAATCATGCTGGGACACATTTTCTCCCGTAACTTGTCTATACAGAATCCTGCATTCATGGCAGCAAGATCCAATACAATGCACACGCGCATGCACGCACACGAGGTATGATAAAAAAGTAACAGAAATTTATGTTTTTCTTAAAGAATTTTTATTTAATCATCAACTTTGTCCCATTCAAAGTAATCCCCCTCAGTTATAATACACTTGTGCCAGCGCTTTTTCCAATCTTGGAAGCACTTCTGGAACTCACTTTTCCTTATGCTGTTCAGCTCCTTCAGCGATTCTGTTTTTATCTCATCAATGGTAGCAAAACGTCATCCTTTCATGGTTCTCTTCACCTCGGGAATAGAAAGAAGTCGCAGGGGCCCATGTCCGGCAAATACGGTGGCTGAGGCAGCATAACAGTTTTGTTTTTTGCCAAAAAGTCATGAACAAGCATTGAGGTGTGAGTGGGTGCATTGTCATGATGTTATTTCCACAAGTGGTTTTGCCATAATTCTGGTCGTTTTCTTTGGATTGCTTCACCAAACAGGCATAACTTCCAGGTAGTATTCCTTATTGACCGTAGGACCATAAGGCAGGAACTCCTGATGCACTATCCCATTGTAATCGAAGAAAACAGTGAGAAGAACCTTCACATCTGATCGAACTTGTCAAAGTTTTTTCATTCTTGGCTCTTCAGGCAGTTTCCATTGGGACAATTTGGATTTAGTTTCAATGTCATACCCATATACCCATGTTTCGTCACCTGTTATAACCTTCTGTAGAAGTTCTGGATCGTTTTCAACTTCATTCAGCAATTCCTGAACGATGCCTACGTGATTACGTTTTTGGTCAAAATTCAACAATATCAGAAAAAACTTTGCTGCTACATGTTTCATGCTCAAAACATCCGAAAAAATTGCTTGGCATGAGCCAAAGGATATGTAAACATTATCAGCAACCTCTCTGATGGTGATTCAGTGATTTTCCAGAGCCATTTTCTTTACTTCTTCCACGTTCTAGTCAGTAATCGATGTGCTAGGGTGTCTAGGGCGGTCGTCATCTTCAACATCTTCTTGACCCTCTTTGAAACATTTTTACCACTTAAACTCTTGTCTTACTCATAGTAGATTTGCCAAAAGCCACAATCAAAATTTTGAATGCGGTGCTGCACTTTATTCCATTTTTCAAGTAAAATTTAATACAAATTTTTTATCCTTCTTTTTCTAAAGTAAAAATTCATCGAGCACTCAAAAACACGTATAGCTTTTTCGACTGTCAACAATAAACTAAATATTCAAAACAGCTGAAAATGCAAACATACATCAGGAACATGCGTACCAATAAAATAAAACAAAAGTTTTGAACATTACATGTATAAAGCTCACAAAATTAAAACATTCCCATTATTTTTTTACCACATGGGCCATCTTGCAGCATTCATACTTGATGGTGTACAGGGTCATTTGGCCAAGCATGTCAATGCCACATTTTGTGGCATTATAGTAAGCCACAATTTCAGGTACTTACTTGGGGGTTTCTTAGTATATGCACACTGATTTATGCAGTGTACTGAGTATAAGAACATTTTCTGTCAGTGTTGTATTTCCTGACTTATAGAGCACAGTACTAGGAAGCAGCCTGCAGTTTGCTTTCAGGAAAGAGGTAATTCATACTTCATCTTACATAACCATTCCAACATGGCTTGTACTTTTTTGTAGCAAGATTCTTAGATTGGAAGAAAGTACCACAGGTTATGTTTCTTCCTTTGCCCATGTGTGGATAAATCATGAGATTTGTGACAACACATTCTCCATTCAGAACAGTTGAAGGTCGTGTTTTGTCTTGGCCTAGATATGTAAAACCATTCATCATGAACTGGTTTTGGAATCAGCAGCATGACAGAATTTGACACCAAATCAGGTTTATTGACCATATACTGAAAGAATGAGCAATGAGCTTTGCAGCAGTAAACAGTGCTCTTCAACCATGATATTATCAGTTGCCTTATAGCTTAAGATACAGTTCTTAACAAAAGGATTCAAAATTGCTGGTCAGCTTGAAGATGTATCAAATATGTATTTGTTTTATCATACCAGAGAACCGCTAAATTTCAGCAAATTTATTTTTTGCCATATTACTGGAGAAAAATGGTAGGCCACAGACCCGCAACTCATAGATAGAAGTAAAATATTCAGAAGTAAATTGATACCTCCATATTATACTCCATAAGCATACATTAGTCCAGTGGTATCTGCAAGAACTGTTATTGAAAGCTTCCAGTCATTCTGAAGTACTTCATAAGCTCTTAACTCCATGCATAAATGTGTGTTAGCATAATTTCTTTACCAAAGACATACCAAACATTGGAATAAGTTCCAATAGTAATGTTTTGTATAGAATGTCTCTTAAGCCCAGAAGCTTTTTTCCTTAGGGTATTTTGGTGGTTTGTTTTTGCAGTACTAATGTAATTGCCTCCAGCTTAGAGAAAATGGGGGGGGGGAAAGCAATTTTAAAACATAATAAAAAAGATGAAAAGAATAACATACTGTTAAACCAGTGGAAAAAATATATACATATTCACATATAGTATAATATTAAAACAAACAATTTAAGCAAGAAGCCCGATTTTATTTGTATTATATATTTATACATGTATTTATTTTTATCTAACTAAGCAGCAGAAGTCAGTTGTAGCCTTATGTTCTAATTATCTTCAGAAATATCACCATACTGATAAAATGGAATGTTCATCACCTACATTACCAAAAAAAGAAAAGAAAGAAAGAAAAAAAACCTATACAACCATTGAGCTAAGTATGGAATAAAATGATTACCATAAAACAAACAATTAAATTAGAAAGCTTATTTGTTGCTACCTCCTGCATTTTATCTTTACTGCTTATACTCTCACTGTCATCTTTATCCTATTGTAAGGCATGTAAATCACTATCACCATTTTCATTGTCAATTGCCAGCTCGTCTTCTTCACATAAATTGAAAGAATATTCTCCTTCTGCTTTAATATCAGGCAAATATTTTAAGCATGACAATGTTTTGTCATCTTTCAGATGTCTCTGTGCCATGTTAGTACAGAAAAAAACCACAATATCAAAATAAACTAATGTAGTGTGAATTTTCAGCTTTACTACATATCATGTTGATAAATAATGGTTAATGGTTCTCGAGTTATTGGGAAACAACTGCAGATTGCTAATTTTTATTTGCAGAGCAACAATGAAAGCATTATTTTTAACCCTGTAGAAGCAAGAAAAACTAAATTTGTTAGCCCCAACAGAAATACAAAAGGAGTTACATTTGACATTTATGTATTGTTTTTCTTCATTTTCAACAGTTAAAAGGTGGGCTCCTGAATTTAAGTGTGATTATACATAGGTACTCAGGGCATCCCAAAATGCTACAACTGACAAAAATTCATAATGCTGTACTTGATAGCAGATTGAAGGTGTGCAAGTCTAGGGCCTCAATAGACTCCATGCTCACTACATTTTACATGAAGTTTTGGGCATGTGAAAGCTTTTTGCTTGATGGGTCCTGTATTTATTAACAGTGGACCAAAAACACATTTGAGTGAACATTTTCAAGAGTGTTTAGACTTGCTTATTCAGCTCCAATGATTTCTTCATTGTTTCATAACATTAGATGAAACATTGATTCATCACTACACCGAAGAAAGCAAACAGGTTGCATCTGCAGGAAAAGCCATGGTTACATCTTCTGAGAATCTCATGGTAGGCTCATAGACTACTCCAGAAAAGCAGAAGCGTCACTAGGGAGTATTATCCTTCACTACTGGTTCAATGAAAGATGCTATTCCAGGTAAACTTCCACACCTTGCGAAAAGTACATTTTCTTTCAACAGTTGAGTGCGAAGGTCTACCCGGAGCAAACAATAATGTGCCTCCACATATATCTGACAATGTTGCTGCAAAACTGCATGATGTTTGCTTTCAAATCCACCATATTTGCTGGATTTCCATGAGATTGAAGCTGAGACAGATGGTTTTGCACATTAGATGAATCTTATTTTACTGAATGCATTACAAAGTTGGAAAATTAAAACAATATTAGACTAATATTAGAACAATGTAAGATATGGTTCCAAGCTAAAACACAAACTATAATTTTTGGCAATAAAAATTACAGGACTGAGAATAGTGACTCTGTAAGACTTCTTGGTTTACAAATCTACAACCAGCTGTCCTGGAAATCTCATATAAAATGTATGTTACAAAGCTGTCCAAGTTTTATGATGTCTTAGCCAGTATAAAGAAGAATCTTAAGGTTGTCAATACCAGAAGTGAAATTCGTAATTTAATTATGTAACAAGGGGCAGTTGTTTGTTGGACTACCCTTATTGTAGACTATCTAAAACTAAAAACAGTCATAAAGTGCTGGAAATTAAATTATAACATGCTGCCCAACCATATGCACACTGCATCCTTGAATGTATTTAAAAACTTACTGTATAAATGGTTAGAAGATAATCGGTTTTATACCATAAATGAATTCATTGACACATGTAATAATGGTTTTTAATGGTTTATGACAAAACCTTTTAGTAGCTGAATGGTGAAATAAACATATTATTATTTTTATTATTATTATTATTTTGTTTATTTACAAGGTGACTACTCTGAAAAATGAAATGAACATCGTCTTAAATCTTATGTTTTCTTGGTCAGGCCAAAAAGTAACACCTTTCATATATATTCGTTAAATGTTGACAGTTAAAGCAATTTATTCACCAAATTCAGTATTCTTTAATGAAGTGTTCTAATGAAGGATGATAGCAGCAAGTAACTATTTTTTAAAATGTAAATCTGATTCTTTTGTTTTATTGTTGCTACAGGGACTACTCAAGCATAGCTGAAAAGACCGCAAGGGAAAGACTAGCAGCAGTTATGGATGTAATAAATCAAACAGTAGGTGATGCAATATCTGACATGCTGCTGGTGGAAGCAGTTCTACAAGCAAGAGGTTGGAGTTTATCTGACTGGGAAGCAACTTACAATGACCTGCCTAACAGACAATTGAAAGTAATGGTTAAGGTATGCATTTTGTCAGTAAGCTGCTTGCCATTTCAGTTGTGGACAGAGACGGTCCTTACAGTGACTGTGGCTTAGGTTCAGTTTGTAGTGCAAATGGTAAGAACAATAGATCTAATATTTTAGTTTACAATAAAATTGCTTTGATGGACTTTGTGACAGTGATGTATCTATAAGTAGTAATTATTGAGTCAATTGTAACACTACATCACTTACTTGTTTTTATAATGAATATGTATTTAAGGGCCTAATTGCTCCCATCCACAGTTCCTTGTCAACTGCATGCATCATTTATCTTAGCAGTTAGCTTGATTTCTCGTGGCGGTTGGAAGAACTTCTTCAAAGGTTAGTCTCCTGGTGGGATTTCAAAATTATAAATGCGGTTTCTGTTTTTTCAAATATAAATGTTTTCCCAAATTGTAAGTTCTGCTTTCCCTGAAATGATTTTTAGTATTTTTGGGTTTCTGTTTATGGTGTGTTTGTCTCTCCAAAAGTGTTAAGCTACTGCTGATTTATCTTCCTGTTTTTGCTTTATGTAACTGAAGTGTTCTTTTGCTCTTTCTTTTGGTTTTTTTCCAATGTAGAAGTTTTTCACAGCCATTGCAGCTGATTTGGTATATTCCTGGTTTGTTCTCCTGTGGAAAAGCAATGAGACCAATTATAAATAATATAAATGCCCCTACCTACCAACTAGCAAAATGGCTGACATATAGATTTTCCTCATTTCCAAAATTTGAAACATTAGGCATAAAAAACTCCCTGGGGTTAATTCAAAAAATAAAAGATGTAGAAATAGAAAAAACAGATTCCATAGTATCTTTTGATGTCATGGCTCTCTTTCCTAGCATACCAACAATAACCCTACCAACACATATCAAAACTGAAAAACTACAGAAGAAATCCAGGAATACATCACACTAACTAAGCTGTGCATAGAGCAAACTTTTTTTCACTTTCAACAGGAACTATTGCAAACAGAGCTCTATGTCCTAGCTATGGACAGTCCAGTTTCACCACTACTGGCAGAACTCTTATGAGCAATATAGAAACAAGGGTCATGAAGGCTTTCCCCTGGATATTCAAATGATGGTACTGCTGTTTGATGATATTCTTGCAATAGTCCCAGAAAAACACTTGGAAGATGCACTAAAATTACTGAACCCTCAGGAAAAATCCATAAATTTCACAATGGAAAACTCCCTTTCCTTGACCTTAATATCATCAAGAAAGAAAACCACCTAACATTCAGCATCTACAGGAAACCCACACACACAAATAGCTACATAAAACAAAACAGTTTCAATCCAGTTCCCCACCAGCATGGAGTACTGAATAGTCTGACGCACCAACTTGAACAAAGAGGAATATGCATTTGAGCTAAGCAACATATTGAACATAGCTACAGAAAATGGATTCAGGCCAGAAACAGTAGATAAGAAAATAAACAGAGCTGTGAGCAAAAAGAGAGTAAAAGAAGTTACCACACTCGCCCCTACTGAAAAAGAAAAGAAGATCTTCAAAACATTTGCATACCACCCAACAGTTTTCTACAAATTCCAGAGAATCTTCAAGCAGCACATCTCTTTGGCTCCAAAAAACAATTGTGCCATCAACAACTTATTTAAACTCCAAATTAAAAGATGACATCCCACAGGAGAACAAACCAGGAATATACCAGATTAGCTGCAATGACTGCGAAAAAATCTACATTGGAGAAACCAAAAGAAATATAAAAACAAGAGCAAAAGAACACTTCAGTTACATAAAGAAAAAACAAGAAGATAAATCAGCAGTAGCTTGGCACTTTTGGAGAGACAAACACACCATAAACAGAAGCCCAAAAATACTAAAAGACATTTCGAGAAAACAGAACTTACAATGTGGGAAAGCATTTATATCTGGAAAAACAGAAACTGCATTTATAATTTTGGAATCCCGCCAGGAGACTTACTTTTGAAGAAGTTCTCGCAACCGCCACCAGAGATCAAGCTAACGGCTAAGACGAATGATGCAGCAAGTCGACAAGGAACTGAGGATGGGAGCAATTAGTCCCTGAAACATGTATTCGTTATAAAAACAAGTAAGTGATGTAGTGTTACAATTGACTCCATAATTACTAATAATAGATCTAATACTTCTAATGAATGAATTTATTTATTTATTTATTTGAATGAATTTATTTATTTAGTGCTAAGAAATTACAATATATAGGATTGCCTACTGAAAATTTGGACCTGGCCACTCTAATTCAGTAGACACCCACTCTGCATACAAATTTATTATACTAATGCATATGTATCAATTTTCTTCTTCTCTCTTCACTAATTCCAGTTCGTTTTAACTCTAAACATATTTAATTTTAATTTAATTTAATTGTTGTACTAATCCAATACAAAACATAAAAGAAATAAGACCAGCATTCAACCCTGGCTCTTTACCAATCTAATTTCTAAATTACAATATTTTCCTAAATCAACTTCCTTTAATTCATAATTTCTTACTTTATTATCTCTATTCACTGTCCAAACCCATTCATTTTTTAACTTTACTTAATCATTTCTTATACCATTACTTTCTGATACGCTCTTTTCACCAAATTTCTGTTCCTTTGCACTTAAAGTATTATGTGTTACTGCGTTTATTTATATCTAAACTTCTCATTTTTTGACACTATTCACCACTTAACCAATCACTTTTGACATCCTCACCATATGTTCCATTCATAGTTTCTAAGGCATTCAATTCACAGAAATCTATAAACTTTTCACATCCTTTATTAGCAAACTTATCTTTACTCTGCCCGAACTTCTCTCTTTCTAACACAATTTCATCACTTATCTATTCACTTCCATCATTCACATCACTTTCCCCTATTTTATTATTATTATAATAATAATAATAATAATAATAATAATAATAATAATAATAATAATAATAATTTATTAATCCGGTTTATCAGTTTGTATATTTGATTTTGGACACATCCATCCATCCATCCATCCATCCCTCCCTCCCTCCCATCCTGGCTAGGCATGCTAGCCAGAGTTGGCGGTGTCATACCAGACAAAACTTCCAACAGAGCCTACTCTCTCTGGCATGGCCGATGGCAAAGGAGAAGGCTCGTTCAGCCGAAAGAAATAATAAATCACTCCATAATGCTGTCGACAATGTGACACAATAATGTGTCTGGTATGACAATACTTACTGATATGCCACATCTCTCCCCCCACTTACAAAAGTGAGGCATCACCACTGAAAAGGAAAGAAAGAAAGAAAAAGAACAAAGAAAAACACAGAAATACAAATTACTTGAACATAAATGCATTGTAAAACCCCTAATGAATCCCCACATGAGCATTAATACTGGATCGATGGATAATGTAGTCCAACAGAACCCCCCCAGCTCGTAAATCCTCTTCTGCAGAAGCACTGCATTGTTTGGTGAATTCCACCCACAACTAAACCACACCTGCCGACGAAAGAGTAGAAGAAAGTATAGCACCGATGGTGTTTTGGAACACACCAGATGGTTTACTGCACACACAGTCCGTAACAGTCACCATGGCGAAACTCAGCAAGGTTGCTGTATATTTGAAGAGCTGTTCTGTGACCGACAGCCCCTGTCGGCACAGACAAAGACAAAAGGGGATACACCCTCATAGCATGCTGTGGTGAGACAGTCCATAGATGGTGATATGCTGCTGGATGACCTGTACGGGTGCATTCGGGTGAACAACCAACATTCTCCGAGTGAGCTGGTGTTGTCCTCTTCTGTGGAGGGGAGCGTTACTTGGGGCTACCAGCTGACTGCAACAAGATTCAGGGAAGTATCAGGTTTCACAATAGAGAAAGAGAAATAGTTACAAACACAAATGTTACAAAAAAAAAAAAACAAAGGCAGGGGACACACAAAACTAATAAAACTTAAATCTAGAGCAAGGCCTTACAAAAAAAAAATAAAAATACATTGAGCGCTCAATTATTGGATATAACTAACAACTACTAATCAGTATATTTAAACTAGAGCCAACCAAACGAAAATTAAATGACAAAAATTTTGAATAGTTTGATATGACACAATGAAATTAAGCCTCTTGATACTTAACAATGAAAGCTGTACATAATGATGGTATTATCCTGTGACGATTAACACAAATAAGGACCAAGGCACATTTATGGATTTGTACTAAGAGTTTAAATGTCTTCCTCAAAAAAAAAAAAATTGTTAAGTCAATCTATGAACAAAATACAACATAGCTACAGAAATATATACTAACTATAAAACCTAGTATAGGTAGGGGGACCATCACCAAGCTATACTAAGGACCTACTCCCAAGTAATGACCTACGCACAGTTAGTGAGCGACTAGCTTGAACTCTTTTTATAGCCTCTTTTTTTTCATGGTTGAAATATGGACCAAGCCCCAATCAAAAGATTCTGAAAAATGCATTCATAGAAACAAACAAAAAGAGAATGAAAACAGTTGGAACTGACCAAAAGAAAGAAATTATTGTAAGTAATCATTGTGACACATAACAGATTACAAGATCTTCAAATTTTGGAGACACGTATTCACCCAAACAAGGAATTGTAGAGAATGGACATCTATGCTACTATTGGACAGAAGGATGACACTGCGACCATTCCCATCATTCCGGTGGCACTAAATGGGGGTAATACATCCAGCACAGTGGACATGACTGCATGGTCACTGTAATCAAACTTGGATAGTGCATTAATATCAATCATACATGGCTGTGGACATACAGCAAGCCCAGCAAGTACATCATCTTACTAAATGCTCAATAGCACATTAGCAAGAGAGCAACAATAAAAAAAAATATCAATCTTTGATCTCACAGCATTAAAATACCCTCACAAAGCTGGAAAGAATCACATTAATGTATCCTGGTAAGTGCATGTTACATTTATCACCCAAAACAAAATGTAGTGTCACAACAAAGTACATGGAGAAATAAGCAAAAACTTGTTATCTGGAAGAGAGAGGAGTTAACAGTTTATAACCTATATGGACCTACAGGATGGTAGTAAGGGAAGATGTGGGAAGCATGTACTGGCTGGTTTTGGTCCTGGGAACGTTAGGGCGATGGAGTGCGTATGTGACAGGTAGTATGATTTGCTTAACAATTTTAAAAGGACCAAGTTATTGATGGAGAAGTTTGGTATATTTTCCTTCTTTTCTAAAGGGAGTAAAGACTCTGACAATTTGACCCACTTGAAATTTTACATCACGATGCTTCATATCATATCTCTGCTTTTGCTTCAGTTGAGATTGGTTTATATTGGCAATGGCAGCTTCTCTAGCCTTTCTATATCCTGTTGAGTATTACAGACAAACAAATTATTAGAAGTTGACTGAAGCTGTACCTGGTGAGGTAAACTAGGTTCTCGGCCATAAATTAAGAACAAGGGAGAGAACTTAGTAGTTTCCTGGACAGAGGAGTTGTACGAGAATATAACATAGGGCAAAGTTATGTCCCATTTCTTTGGTTTGAGTCAACAAAGTGACTCAGCATATTAGCCAGCATCTGATTAAAGCGCTCAGTGAGGCTGTTAGTAGCTGGATGATACAAACTTGTGAAGTATGGCGAAACTGATAAGGATTTCAGCAGTTCCTGCATCACCTCACTAATGAAGACAGATCCACGGTCAGAAAGTAACATTGCTGGACTACCATGGTGACAAATAATGCGATGTAGAATAAGCTTAGCTACATGGGGAATAGTGGCAGCAGGTAAGGCACCTGCTTCCACCCAGCGAGAAACATACTCTGTGCTGATGATGACGTGGTGATTGCCAGAATTTGACTATGGTAAGGAACCTAAAAGATCAATGCCCCACCGTTCACCTATAGCGGTCACAGGGATAGATTGTAGAAGACCAGCTGGCCATTGATTCTTGGAAGCTTTTCGAGATTGACAGCTAGGACAAGTACAGACATAGTGTTCAATATCCTTCTTCATGCCTACCCAGTAGTAGCGAGAATTAATCTTAGAGAAGGTCTGGAGAAACCTAAGTGGTCAGACAGAGGATCGTCATGACATGAAGACAAAATCTCATGCTTTAGAGACTCAGGAATCTCTAACAAGTGAGGAGGCCCTGTTGACTCAGAATTCTAGCTATAAAGGACTTTGGACTTTGTATAGTTAGACGCCTGACGCTGCAATTTTGGAGAGGCGGTCGGACCAGGCTGTAAAGTATCAATGAGAGGTCGAAGAAAAGGATCAGCGTTCTGCTTCTCAGCAACCTCAAGAGGAGACAACAACCAAGTAATGCGGTCATCGAGTTCTTCAACTTTATGTTCCTCAGGCTGCCAGACAGGGAAGCGAGATAAAGTATCAGCATCATTATGAATTTGCCAGATTTATAACAGATGGTGTAATCAAACTCTTGCAACTTAAGACTCCATCGAGCTAGCCTTCCTGTTAAATCTTTAAAGTTGTTGAGATAACACAAGGAATGGTGGCCCAAAACAATATGAACTTTGTATCCATAAACGAAACATCTGAAATGTATCAACCAAAAACAATGGCCAATAATTCCAATTCTGGAATACTAGTTTTTCTCACACTTGGAGGGTGTCTGAGACATATACACCACAGATTGAAGATGGCCATCCTGCCGTTGAAGAAGAATACTAGCAACCCCAAGACCACTGGCATCATTATGGAGTTCAGTGTAAGCCCCAGGAATGTAATGAGCTAACACTGGTGCTGAAGATAAAGCATCTTTTAACTGTTGAAAAGCCTGTTGTTCGGGCCCCCAAGAAAAGACTTGGTCTTTTCTAGTGTGCTGGGTTAAAGGATGAGCAATTTGTGCATAATCTTTAACAAATTTCCTGTAGAAATTAAATAAACCTAGCATCATATGGACATCCCAAACATTCTTGGTTATGGGTAATTTTTGGATGACCGTAACCTTGTCCAGATCTGGAGAAAGACCGTCTTTAGATACTTCAAAACCTAACAATTTAACTTTATTCATCTCAAAAAAAAAAACATTTTTTCAGGCTTGAGCTTAAAATTATGTCGCTCCAGTCTCTGAGAAACAGCCTCTAGATTGTCGAGCAGCTCCTGGAAAGATTTGACAAAAACCATAATGTCATCAAGATATGCCAGGCCATTCTTGAAGTTTAAGTCACTTAGTAATTTATCAGCAATGTAACTGAAAAAGCGTGGAGCATTAGATAACCCAAAGCTAAATCTCAGCCCTTGATACTGCCCTTGATGAGTAACAAAACTTGTGAACTGCTTAGAACTTTCCTCTAATGGTACCTGAAAATAAGCCGACAATAAATCCAGAGAACAAAACCAGGAGGCTTCATTAAGGTAATTGAGCAAGTCATCAATGATGGGTAATGGAAAAGAAGAAGTAAACTTTTACACTATTTAACTTCCTATAGTCAACACAAAATCTCATGGACCCATCTTTCTTCTTGACAAGCACAACAGGAGATGCCCAAAGAGACTGAGACTCAGTAATAATGCCAGCATCCTGCATTTCTTGAACCTGTTGAGCAATAGTTTCTTTCTGTTTATGAGGAACCCTATAGGATTGTTGTTTGATAGGAGTGGGGTCAGTGACCTGTATAGAAAATTCAGCAACATTGGTCGTCCCTAATTCTTGCAGTGTAGTAGCAAAGACATGAGAATATTTAAGCAAAAGCTGATAAGCTGGTCAGACTGGCTACTGGAAAGTTTGTTATTGACATTAAAGTTGAAATTAGGAGCTTTCAATGTAGAAACATCCCTGGGAGAGATAGAATTGCTCTGTACGAATGCAACATCTTGCACAGTAGCAAGAACAGTATTGGTAAATAATATTTGAGATTGAGCAGAAGTGTTATGTATAGGCAGAAAAAGTTCATCTTTGGATTCACAAACAATAGATGGAATAGCGATATGTTTTTTGTGCATAATGCTTTGTGAAGGCTTTAACATAACAGCATGAGAGGGAGACTCTGAAAACTGTATTGAGATATTACAAACCAAAAAAGGAGGTATTCGGACATCACTTTTAACAAAAGCCTTAGCTGTAGTTTTTTCAGGGTTCGTCCAATAATGGGATTAAAGCAATGTCAGACAAAGGCAAAACTTCCCTTTCTAAAATATGAACCTTACAAATAGCATCTCCTACTGCAATAGCAACTGTGTTATGTGCATAATCAATGTCAACTTTATGTTCACTTAAAAAAGTACTACCCAGAATGAAATCATGTGCTAAATCTTTTACTACTAAAACGGTCGCAAGCCAGCAGCGGGAGGGGAAGGACGTGTAACGGAGCAGGAGGAGTAGAGCAAAACCCGGGACCAACAGAGATGAACGAAATAATGGAAGAAATAAGAGAGATGGGAACGCAACTAGGAAAAAGGATGGATAACAATACAAGAGAGCTGAAAGAAGCAATGAAAATACAAAGAGAGGAAATGGATAAACAAATATCAGAATGCAAAGAAAGAATAGTTGGGATGGAAAAAAGACTCGAAATGGATAAGAGAAGAAAAACTGCGTAATATTTGGGGTGGCAGAGGACAGAAGAAATCTGGAAGACATGGTGTATGAAATTATAGAAGATGTGATGGGAATACAGATGTTCGGCTGGGAAATTAAAGAAATGTTTAGGATAGGAAAGAAAGGAAGGAAGCCGAGACCTATTATTGTGAAACTGACAACAATGAGAAAAAAGTGGGAGATTTTAAGACAAACAAGAAGACTAAGGGGGACAAAAATATTCATAGAACAGGACTATACAAAAGAAGAACAAGACCAACGGAAGGAATTAATTAAAAGAATGAATGAAGCAAGAGCAGTAGGGAAAAAAGCATATCTAAGAGGGCTACAATTAATAGTGGAAGGTGAAAATTGGAACATGAGCATCAAAAGAAATGAAGCTAGAGGAACATATGCACTGCAGCAAATTATAGACCGACCGGAAAACACAGGACAAAGACCTGAACAGAGAATGAAACCATCAGCAGAATTTCAGCAAAATCAAACATGGGTGAGAAGAGGTCAACAAAATGAAAGAGCGACAGCTGAGCAAGAGGACAGAAGAAGCAACTTTGAAGAGAGAAGAGAGGAGGTGCCAAGGGAGATACATCAACAAGAGACAAGGGGAAGGCAGGAAGAAGAGTTGGCAGTGGTGGGAGAAAGCGAAGAGGCAACATTGGTGAACGAAATAATCGAGAGGGAGGAGCTAGAAGAAGGAGGGGCGGCTGCAGGAATTGTGCTGAGTGAGGGTAGGGAGGCAGGGAAAAGTGAGAGTGCAAGGAGGGGAAAATCACAAAGTGGAGAAGTGTTACCGGTAGGGTCCATAAGTGAAGCAGATGAAACAAAAAAAAAGAAAGGTTCAAAATTTTTAGCCAAGGATCATAATCAGCTTAAGGATGTAAGAGAAGAAAAGGAAATGGAACCGCGAACTACAAGATACAGGAAAATGTTGGAGAGTTTTAAATTCCAAGAAAGAATAAATAGGGAAAGGGGCTAAAATTAATGTTTTGGAATGTGGAAGGGCTAAGAAATAAGATAGGTAGCGGGGAAATGAAAAATGTTATGTGTTCTATGGATTTTGTAGGAGTAGCAGAGACATGGTTGGGAAAGGATGAGGTAGTAGAAATTGCAGGTTTCAAGTTTCTAGAGAAAAAGGCAAGGAAAGGATGCGGTAGGGGAAGAGCATCAGGAGGAGTAGGTCTGTTTGTAAACAATGATTCGGAAAAAATTATTGATATAGAAAAAATGGAGAATAGAGGCACCAATGTGCTATGGTCAATAATTAAGCAAAATAATGGGGTAAGATTAGGAATAGGGGTGGCATATAACCCACCAGAAACATCATTTTTTTTTACAATAGTAACTTTTATAGTAAATTAGAAGAAGAGATGGAAGAAATACAAGAAAAGATGCCAGAGATAGAATTTATTGTGATGGGAGATTTGAATGCGAGAATAGGAGAAGAGAATGGAAGGTTATTAGGTAAAGAGCAGATAGAAGAAGATAGGGATGTGATAAGGCCAAGGAAAAGCAGGGACGTAGCTATAAATAAGGAGGGAAAAAAATTACTAGAATTTTGCGAGACAAATAACATGCTAATATGTAATGGATCAATGAAAGGAGATGAGGAGGGGGAGTTTACATTCGTAAACGCAAACGGTCAAAGTGTAGTAGATTACATGATATGTAGTGAGGAACTGGAGGATAGAATCACCACATTTAAAATAATAAACGAAGTAGTAGGTAGTAGTCATTTCCCACTAATGATGGAAATAAATGTTCTGGAACAGAGGGTAAAGAATAAAGAAACAGTTAAAATAAAAACATTAAAGGTGTATAAATGGAGAGAAGTATTAAAAGAGAAATTTGTGAAAGAATTAAAGTCAAAGGCAAGCCAGATTGTGGAGTGTGGTATAAAAATGGCTATGGATGAGGGAAATTCAGAAAAAGTGTTACAGTTACTAAAATTATTACTAACAAGAGCAGGAGTAGGGATGGAAAGAAGGCATAGAAAAGACCAAAAAATTAAGGGGTGGTTTGATGAAGAATGTAGAAAAAAAAAGGAGGTATTTAAAGAGCTTATTAGTTGGAGGAGGTCAGAGAAAGAAAGGGATAGACAAAATCTGGTGAAACTTAAGGGGGAATATAAAGGTTTGCTTGAGGCCAAGAGGAAAGAATGGCAGAGAAGTATAGAAAAGAATCTAAAGGCAGCAATAGAGAGTAAGGATAGTAAAAAAATATGGGAAATAGTGAGGATGATGAATAAGAAGAGAGAGGACAAAAACGAAATTACACCGAATGAATGGATAGGGTACTTTAGAAGGCTAATTGGAGATGGGAAGAGAATAAAGTTAGACATGAAAGAGGTAGGACAAGGAGGAATATTTAATGAGAAATTAGACAGTAAAATCACAGAGCTGGAAGTAATCCAGCAAATAAGGAATATAAAAAAAGGTAGATGGAATACCAGGGGAATTCTGGAAAATATATGGGGAAATGCAAAGTGGACTAACAATGATGACAAAATTATTAAATAAAATTAAAGAAAAGAATGATGTACCAGAATGTTGGAAAATAAGTATGGTGGTACCAATTTACAAAGGAAAGGGAGGAGCAAACAGACCAGAGAATTACAGGGGAATAAGTTTATGATCAATATTAGGAAAAATATACACAGGTATACTGGCCGATAGATTAAGAAGCTGGGTTGATGAGGAAGGAATACTGTCAGAATATCAAGCTGGGTTTAGGAAAGGTAAACAAACAATAGACAATATATTTATAATAAAGACTATAATAGATAAATACTTGAGCAGGAAAAGAGGATGGATATATATGTTTTTTGCAGATTTTGAAAAAGCATTTGATACAATAAATAGGGAAGCATTAGCATATAAATTAAGCAAGAAAGGGGTAAGCAAAAACTTTATAAAAGAAATCAGAAAGATTTATAAAGATGTAAGATTCTGTATAAGATGTAAAAATAATGGAGTTACAGAAATGACGGAGCAAAAAATAGGATTAAGACAAGGGTGCAAATTGAGTCCTATACTATTTAATATATTCATAGATGATATATTAGAAAGAGTGAAAGGAAAAAATCTGCACTGCCCCATAATAGCAAATACAGAGATACCAGGTTTACTATATGCGGATGATCTTATGGTCGGGGCTATAACGGTAATTGGGTTACAGAAAGTAGTCAACGGAATACAAGAATACTGCGAAGAATGGGGAATAAAAGTAAATATAAATAAATCAAAAGCTATGGTATTTAAAAGAGGAAATAAACTAAAAAGAGAAGAGAAATGGCAGATGGGGGGTTTAAAATTAGAAGTTGTCAAGGAGATGGATTATTTGGGGGTGAGGTTGAGCAGTAATGGCGAATGGGGGGCGCATAGCAGGAAGGTTGTGGCTAAAGGAAAGGCAGCAATGACAGGAGTAAGGATGTGCAAATATAAATTGGAAATGCCAACTAAGTGGCTAGAAAGAATGTATGAAACATTGGTGGAAACAAGAATGTTATATGCAGTAGAAATTTGGGGAGGATCTGAATTAAGCAGGAAAATAGACCAGAGCTACGGAATGTTCTGTAAAGAGCTATTGGGGCTAACAAGATCAGCACCAGGGGAAGTAGCATTAATGGAATTAGGAAGAACAAGAAGAAAGGGAGTGATACTGGAAAGGATATTAAAATTTTGGTTTAGGTGCCTGAGAAAAGATAAAGAGGAAATTTTAAAGATATGCATGGAACAACAAAAGAGTATGAAAAATAAAAATAGCTGGTGGACAGGGGTAGAAAAAATTATGGAGAAGATAGGAATGGGAGATATCTGGAGAATAGGAGAAAGAAATAGCGATGGTTTCTGGATAGCAGTAAGAAACAGAGTGGAGGATATAGAAAGACAAGAGATTTGGGGAAGCTTAGAAAATAAAAAGTCACTAGGGTTCTATAGATTAGTAAAAAGGAAATGGGGAAGAGAAGGGTATGTAGATTATTGTAATAGAGCAGGAAAAGAAGCGTTTGCATGGATGAGAACAGGAGCAATGTACTTGAGAGGGTTAAGAGGTAAAACAAATGGAATTTGTGAATTATGCGACGATAGCGAAAGCACAGAGCATTATATGTCAGAATGCAAAGAATTAGCAGAATGGAGACAAGAAGTATGGGAAGAAAAATGGGAAAAAATGGATAGGAAAATAGTAGCAATTAAAATGCTAACAAGAAAAGAAGAAAAGCAAATTAAGAATATGGGGGAGTTCTTAAAGAAAGTAAAAGAGAAATGGAGTAGAAAAGTAAGAGAGATAAGAAAGGTAGAAAGGCAAATGGAGGAAGGAGAAGATGGGCAAATAGGGATAAAAGGTAGTAAGGAATGTTTAGAGGAGCCAGAAGGCCAGGGTGCCAGGCAAAAAGAGCAGCATAGCTGGCAAGGAAATTTGTACATATTTTAAGTTAGTTTATAAGTGGAACATTGTAAAAAGAAGTATGTAGGAAAACGTACAAATAAATTATCTATCTATCTATCTATCTACTACTAAAACATGCTCCTGGAAAGAAAAACCATTAATATGGAAAGGCAAAACAGTGTGGTAAGGAGCATCCAACAGTTTGTTTACAGCTGTGCGCAGTAGCATATCAACAGGCTCCAGTTTGGCAACGTCATGGACATGGCAGGCATGGATGATGTTAATAGCTCTGCCTGTATCCAAAATAATGTTAATTTGTTGTCCATTGATGAGTCCAGGGACCTGCAGAATGTCGCCCAGAGGAAGAGAAATACTGGCAACAGTAGGTTGCTGCTTATCACTGCGAAGTGACACTACCTGGGTAGCTGTGAGGCGTGGTGCTGCTTATTTTTTGACTCAGATACCTGTTGCCAACAAGACCTCGCTGTGTGTCCTGGTTTGCTACATCTGAAACAAATTAGAGGTTGGCACCAATCTTGAGGTGGTGAATGTGGTTGCCATTGTCTCCTCTGTGTGGAAGATGATGGTCTGTTCCTCTCAGGATTAGATGAGGTGTTCAGTGAATATAACTGACTGGCCAACCGGTCCACTTTTGCAGCTAACTCAGTGACATCACTATTAGGAGGGGCTGGGAGAGCAGGTAAAGGTGAATGACCTGAAAGAAATGGGTTAGTAGTCCCAGCTGGTAGAGTCGGAAGCGGAGGAGCCGAAACATGAACAGAAGTCTGTGTCTGTGTAGTGGCCAAGTGCTCTCTTTGTGTCATATAAAATTGTGCTTTTTCCACCCGCTTAAGAGCCTGTAAAAGATCATCTACAGTAAGAGGGTTCATTGGCAGTATAATATTTACATACTCAGGTTTCAGATCTTTTACTAAATTTCTTATTTGCTCAGTTTGAGTCATACTTGGATTAACCTGATTACATAATGACAAAACATCATAAACATAGTGGAAATCAGGTTAGGAATCTGACTGAATTCTTTGTCGGAGTTTGATTTCTAATAATTCTCTTGGTGATCAACCTGAAAAGCTGTAATAAAAGAAGTTTTTAAAACAGAGGGATGAGAGGGATGCCTGTGACAAAATGTCTGAAACCATTGTATAGCAGTATCTTATAGGTAGCAAGGCAAATACTTTTTGCAGATCTGACCAGTTATTAGCAAAGGCTACCCTTTCAAAAGTATTCAGAAAATCAAAAGGATTGTCTACTGCAGCATCAAAGAGAGGAGGTTTGACAGAAGGTCGAGCAACAGATGATTGAACGACGGACACAGTACTCTGGACAACTGCCTGTATAAATGTAATTAAATCATAATTGGTGGCCACCAAGGTCGATGACCAAGTACTAGTGGAGGGTGTAGGAGGGTCGTCCACAGGCATGTCTGAAGATAGTCTGTTACTTCTCTTTGGCATAGTGAAACTGTATAGCACAGTATTAACACAGAAATGTAGGCAAAACAAAAAAGAGTAATTAGACACAGGTATGCAATTAAACAGTGGCTGTAATAAAATAGATGAGTGGACATATACTATGTAAAAATATTATTGCATCAGAAACAAAAGTAGGTATGAGCAAAATGTATAAATATCAAGCTGTAAGAGAGGTAGAGTTTGCATTCATAAAACAACACGGATAAAAAAAAAAAAAATTCCATAGACAGTGCCAAAAATTAGCAATAAGTCAAATATGTAAGTCAATTGTACACCCAGGTAATAATTAATCACACAGTATGAAGCCGTATAGGCCAGTAGTATTCACAGAAAGATATATGACAGTGACAAATAATTATAATATCATATCACAGTTGAATAAAATCAAAATAGTTATATTGTGAAGCTAAAAGCAAATAAGCTTAATTAGACTGAGTATGACCAAAATGAACACAATTTCAATAGTACAATTTTACACAAAGTAACAGTGTATGCTAAAATTAGTAATTTGATGCTGAAAAATTAGTATAAAAGTCAAATGCACTATAATGAACCAAATCAAAGTAGCAAGGTAAATGAAAAAGAAATTTTCCTAGTATTCAGCATAAACTAGCAATGCATGTGCTAAATCGTACATAAATAATGCTGACAGTACCTGAACTTTAAAACAGTAAGCACACTGACTGTAAAGAAAAGAATATTCAAGCATAGCACTGGTCAGAAATTTTAGGTTATACAACACATCTGTAATGCACTACAGTGACAAATTTGTCATAAGAAAGCAAGATTCCTAATCTTTAATAATTTCACTAGCACAGATTATTAACAGAGGCACAAGATATAGCAGCAAGGTGGCATAACACACATAAAAATGTCAATATTATGAGGCAAGGGACAAACTTGAAAGATTACTGTAGTCTTATCAGGCATACAAAATCTAGAAATTTCACAGAAATAATGAGACACTGCTCACATGTACTCATCAAATTAAAGGTTGCTAACTCACTGTCGCAAGTGCTTGAAGCTGAATTACTAAATGGTAAAATTAATTTTAAAAAAATGAAGAAAACAAAGCAGGCAAAACTGAAAGGAGACTATGGTTATTAGAAAATCAAAAGTGCTAAGCTAACAGTGGAAGAGGTAGGATGTGCAGTGAGAGAGCTAGAAATTTGAAAGTAAGAGTGACCTAAGTAACTATGGGTGTGGAGCTAGGCATATATCGGGCAAGAATTGGTCTTCATGGAATAAGACGATTAAGAGGTAAGAGGAGAGAGGAAATGGAAGGAGAAACTAACATGGTTCTACTGGGAAGTATAATTTTAATATTGCTTATAATCAGAGGAGTGGAAATGAACCCTGGACCTCAGCAATGGCAGGAAATATTGGAAAAAATGCTAACCAAAATGGATATTATGGAGCAACAATTAAGCAATAAAATGACTCGTATAACAGAAAAAACAAAAGGAGAGCTCAACAAATGTCAAGAGAGGTAGAATATTTGAAATCAAGAGTGGAAATGATGGAAGAGAGTAGTAGAAGATTGAACCTGGTCTTTACAGGAGTAGAGGAGAGAAGGGGAAATGGCCTGTGGATGAAGTGGAAATAATACTCAGAGAGAAATTAGAAATGGAATTAAAAGGTTGGGAAATAGTAGAGGCTTTTAGAGTGGGAAGAAGAATTGGAGAAAGAATGATAATTGTGAAATTTGCATCAATGCAACTGATATATAATATACTAAAGAATGTAAAGGGACTAATATATTTATTAACAAAGACCTGACTTATAACCAAAGAGTAAAGAAATACGAGTTAATCCAACAATGAAAGAAGCAAGAGCCACAGGCAAGAGAGCATATATTAAGAACATGAAACTTCGGATAGTAGGAGAGAAAACATGGAATCGGATAGCAGGAGAGGAAGTGATAGATGACGGCAAAAATGGAGTAACAGACATAATAGACAGGCAAGGAGATCATTTAAGCAGAACAAGACGGATAAGGCAGGAAACAGAATCAATACCACAGTAAAATAGGCACGGAAGTCCAAAGATTGAGGAAATGATGGCTGAAGATGTGGATGTATGGAGAAGTGCTTGGCAAAGTGATCAAGGTCATGGAGAGGAACAGCTTTGGGCCGATGATGTCATGCAGAAGAATTTCACTGAAGAGGAACTTACTACATGCCGTAAATCAGCTGACCGGGGAGAGATGCAGAGAAGAAGCAGCAGCTGAAGCAGTAATGACGTCAACAAAGGGAAAAGAGGTGGTGACATCAGGAGGAGGAGCCAATGGAGGGACGTCACCCAGAAGAGGGGAAGTAATAGTGGCACGTAATTTGGTGTTGGAGAGAAAGAAAGTATGGCAACTGAGTAGTGGGGAGTGCACAAAAGGGGAAGTAAATAGCATTGTATCATCTGAACATGGCAGTATTTTAGTTTTGGGTAAAAGTAAACTGTCTTCTTCGAGAGAAGGGATACAATTAAGGAGCACAAATACACTAGAACCATTTAGATTCAGATCAGACTTGCAATAGGGAAGAGAAAATATAAGGAGACCTGGATTCTGGAAGTGTGAGGGAGTTAACAAAATATACACGAGGAAACAATGCAATCTATGGTGACACACCATCCCACCCAGAGGATTGCTGATTTTTAAAGCTGCTTATTATTTTATATATTATGCATTTGTTTCATGCAAATACATGCTATTCATTACAGTTGCTTCAGGTTTATTGGTATTAACATTATTATTTAAAAGGAAGCTGTTAAATAATTTACAGATTTCCAAAGGGTCTTGTAGTATTTGTCCAGACTTGGCTCAGATTTATATTTGAATGTTCACCTATTTGGGGCTTTGTTTGCATGTTTGTAATTTTCCACACCATTTTTGTGGTATTATTGGAGTTCGTAATTTCTTTTCCTATTTGTTCTGCCTTTAGATTAAGTAGCACTTTCCTATATCGTTTTTTATACTTATTGTAGGTACTAAGGTAAGCATTTTCATGTGTATTGCATGCAGCATACACCTCTGCCCACTCTTTTCTAGCAAGTCTATTCTTTAGTTTATCTTAGTTACATTTTTGTGTATCCCTGACATATCTGCATATACTATCTTTTATTTGACTAAGACCATTATAAACATTAATAAATTGACCCTTATGATCTGATACGTGAAATCTCTCTTCTTTTAAGTTCGTTATTATGTGGTCTATTGTGCTGGTTGATGGCTGTGATTCTAGTGGGCCCTTGAGAAACAATTTTTAAATCAAAGCTGTCAAGAATATCCTGAAGACCTATATTATCTGTGTCCACATTTGAGTCACCTAGGGTTATGTGCTGATTAAATGTAATTTTATGCAGCATATTTTCCAAATGGATTAGGAACTTTTGTATACTAGAGTTAGGTGATTATAGGTACCAATAATAAGTACTTGTCCTAATTCTGTGATTTCTACAATTAAGTTTTCCACCCAATCTACTCTGTTTATCGTAATATTGTTTCTGACATGCAGTAAGACTCCACCACTTCTATGTGTCCTATGGCAGTATTGAGAAACTAGTTCATAGATTGTAAAATTTATAAAATGTAATTGCTCTTTCCTTAAACCATGTTCGATACCATTTTGTTTGTTATTTAAAACTGTTTCTATAATTTCAACTTTATTGGAGACATACTGTGTGTTTTGTTAGTATATTCTAAGAGGGTTACTGTAGAGGCTGCTTTCATTATCATAGGATGAACACAAACTTATATTTTGTCATTGTATACTATCTACATGCCCAGTTAAGCTAAACAGAAGGGTTCTTTTACTTACAATGGTATTTATTTTCTCTGAGGGAAGTGTGCTTAAGTGCTCATTTCCTTTAAAGCACAAAGTTACAGTTCAACATAAACACACAGACTAAACAGTTTAGTGCATACACTATGTGATCAAAAGTATCCGGACACCCCCACAAACTAGGTGTTTCATCTTATGTGCATTGTGCTGCCACCTACTGCCTGGTACTCATTATCTGCAACCTCAGTAGTCATTAGACATCGTGAAACAGCAGACTGGGATGCTCCGTGGAACTCACGGGCTTCGAACGTGGTCAGCTGATGGGATGTCAGAAGTCTGTACGCGAGATTTCCACACTCCTAAACATCCCTAGGTCCTCTGTTCCTGATGTGATAGTGAAGTGGAAATGTGAAGGGACATGTACAGCACAAAAGCGTACAGGCCGATGTCGTCTGTTGACTGACAGAGACCACCGACATTTGAAGAGGGTCGTAAAGAGTAATAGGCAGACATCTATCCAAACCATCACACAGGAATTCCAAACTGCATCAGGATCCACTCCAAGTACTATGACAGTTAGGCGTGAGGTGAGAAACCTTGGATTCCATGGTCGAGCGGCTGCTCATAAGCCACATCACGCAGGAAACTGCCAAACAATGCCTCGCTTGGTGTAAGGAGCATCAACATTACACGATTGAACAGTGGCAAAACATTGTGTGGAGTGACGAATCACGGTACACAATGTGGCAATCCGATGGCAGGGTGTGAGTGTGGCGACTACCCAGTGAACGTCATCTGCCAGCGTGTGTAGTGCCAACAGTGAAATTCGGAGGTGGTGGTGTTATGGTGTGGTCGTGTTTTTCCTGGAGGGGGCTTACACCCCTTGTTGTTTTGCATGGCACGATCACAGCACAGACCTACATTGATATTTTAAGCACCTTCTTGCTTCCCACTGTTGAAGAGCAGTTTGGGAATGGCGATTGCATCTTTCAATATGATCGAGCACCTGTTCATACTGCATGGGCTGTGGTGGAGTGGTTACACGACAATAACATCCCTGTAATGGACTGGCCTGCACAGAGTCCTGACTTGAATCCTATAGAACACCTTTGGGAAGTTTTGAAACACCAACTTTATGCCAGGCCTCACTGACCTACATCGATACCCCTCCTTAGTTCCGCACTCCGTGAAGAATGAGCTGTCATTCCCCAAGAAACCTTCCAGCACCTGATTGAAAGTATGCCTGCAAGAGTGAACGCTGTCATCAAGGCTAAGGGTGGGCCAACACCATATTGACTTCCAGCATTACCGATGGAGGGCGTCACAAACTTGTACGTCATTTTCAGCCAGGTGTCCGGATACTTTTGATCACGTAGTGTAGGTTAGTAAATATTCCCATGAGCAGAGAAGAACACAAACTTGAACTAAACACCATAATAATGATGATGATGATAATATTTATTTGTCATTTAGTAACTACATAAATTACAATAGACTTTCTCAAAATAAAAGGAATAGCAGATTATAAATATACAAAATACCTGTACAAATACAAGTTTACAGTTTATTCTTATCTTGTTCATAAAATACTTGTAACAATAAAAAGGATTTTCTACTAACCATTTATGTAATCTGTTCTTAAATATTTGTATTTTCAATTCATTGTTTATTGAGGAAGTGCATTAAAAAGCTTTATTCCAGTATCTTTATAATATTTAAGTGTTTTTTGCAGTCTGTGGTATGACATATCAATTCTATTTACATTCCTCTTTTGGTGTTCATGTATTACACTCTTTGTATTATAATTATGTAGATTCTCATTCATATTGACTAAAACATCATAAATATACAAATTTACTACTTTAGGAATTCCCAAAGTAACAAATAATGGTTTACGTGTTCAATTTTGTGTGAGTTTTTTCAATGCTCTAACAATTTTTTTCTGAATTTTTAATATTTCTGCAATCCTTGGTTTACTACTCCATAGTATTAACCCATATCTAAAAATACTCTGAAAGAATTAAAAATAAGCTATTGAAACAAATTCTTTTGATACTATGCTTTTTAACTTTGCTAACAAGAAAACTACTGGTGACAATTTTCTACATGTGTGATCAATGTATGGATTTCAGGATAGTTGTTTAGTTATGATTACACCAAGAAGTTTAACTGCTTCACTTGTATTTCGGTAGATCTATTGTTTTTTAAGGTAAAAAGAATATTCTGTGTTTTACTTTCATTCATGTAAAAACCATTACTTTTAAATTACAGTTAAGGTTTTTTAGCATTTGTTTTTGCTAATTGTGAAACCCTTCAGGATCCATGTGCATATTAAGAAAAGTTGTATCATCTTCATAGACAACTGTATAAAATGAAAAACATTTTGATAAGACATTAGTCATTATTAAGAAAAGCAGGGGTCCAAGAACTGATTCCTGTGGAACTCCCATTGTTACTTTTAATATTTGAGATTCTTTCCCACTGACTGATACTATTTGCTGGTGATTTTCAAGATAGTATTTAAAAATATGCACTTTGTGGTTTCTTATTCCATATATTTCTAATTTATTTAAGTATATATCACATTTCATGCAATCAAAAGCGCTATTTAAGTTGCAAAGTGTAGCATGTGCAAAATAATCCTCCTCAAAAGTTTGATGAATTTTTTTCTATCAATGAATCCACTGCAAGTATTGTTAACTCCCCCTTGTGATATCCATACTGACTATTGGAGAATAAATTTTGTGCCTCAAAATAATTCTGTACTTGGTTTTTTAGAAGATACTCAAATACTTTTGCTAATGTGGGAATTATTGATATAGGCCTATAGCTATTAGGTTTCCCCTTATCTCCCTTTTTATGTATTGAGGTAACTTTTGAATGTTTTAAATGTTTTGGAAAAATGCCTTCTGCAAAGCATTATTGACACAGGAAGTCAGAGGAGTTAAAATATATTGTATTATTTCCTTAACAAAATAGTTCAAAAAGTCATAAATATCCTTGGTATTTGAATTTTTAAGTTTAAAGACTACTTTTTCAACATCATTACGTGTTGACTCACTAAGTATAAATCCTTCCTTATTATTCCATAGATGTATATCCCTCATTAAAGTCAGAACATCATCTCTACATGCATTTACCTGCAATGTTATTTCCGTAACAGAGTCTTTGAAGAAATGGTTAAAGTCATCAAGCGATATCTTCTTATTAACACCTTCTGAACTACTTGATCTTCTAACTGAATTTATCACTGACCATGCATCTTTGCATTTATTTTCAAATTGTTTATTAGAGTTTGATTTGCTTCCTTTTTGCTTCTGTTAAGGGCTTCCTATAGCAACTCCTATAATCCTGTACTATTGTGTAAAGTGAACTGCTTGGTGTTCTTTTATACATATCCTATAAAATTATAAGTTTATTTTTCATCTTTCTAGACCTACATTTCACCACTTATGCCTATTTATCATTTTACAATTTTGTTTAACATTTACAATTCTCTTTTTCTTTCTAAAACTGTATTAAATAGGTCAATCAAAGTTTCGAAAAAAATATAAAAAATCCCCTGAGCTGAGTCTCCTTTATTGTACAATTTTTTCTCCCAGTCAACCAATAAAAAACTATCTTTAAATTTATTTACACTCTGTGCACTAAAATTTCTTATTTCTCTATGGTTGCTTTTGGAGCTATTTTTTAAAAGCATTTTTCTTGTGAAATCCTCAAAGAATATTGGTTGATGATCGAATAATTTATGTTGTAATACACTTAGTGAATAATACTGTTTTTTCAAATTAGTAATAATGTAGTCCAGACATGCAGATCCTCTCGTAGGAAAACTGTTTGCACAGTGATAGCCTAATTGCTGCAGTAAATTTTTAAAATGTTCTACCATATTATTATTTTTTGTAACATCAAACTAGGCATTTATATCCCCACAAATTACTACATCATGCTTAAAATGAGGTAGGTGAAAAGTTTTTCAATCACCTCTAGAAACTGGTCAAGATCGCCTGATTGGTGATCTGTATTTTGCAACTATAATGATATTGTAATCTTCTATAATTACACCAGTCACTTCAAAAATCTCTTCAATACAAAAATGTTTAAATTCCAGCTTTTTTTCTTTGATTGTATTGCAAACATAAACTACAACCCTACCATTTGTGTACCTGTTTCTACAGAAATTTTTTCCTAATGTGAAATTCTCAATATGTACAAAGGTAATCCCAAAAGTAAGGTCTCCAATTTTTTTAAAATACAAAGAAACTTTTATTGACAACAAATGGTACATAGTTTTGAAGCTTTAACATTTGTCTATTTTTCCACATAATCACCATTTCGGTCGACACATTTTTGTAGACGCTGTGGCAGTTTTTGTATGCCCATGTCATACCAGCTTGCCGCCATGCTCTTGAAAAAGTGATGGACCTCATTTTTCACTTCGTCATCACCGAAGCGCCTTCCAGCCAAGTGTTCTTTCAACTTGGGAAACAAGTGGTAGGCACTGGGCGCTAAGTCCGGACTATAGGGTGGATGGGTGATGGTTTCCCATCCAAACTGTTGCAGAAGATTCATGGTTTGACAGGCGGTGTGGGGGCGAGCATTGTCATGGAGAAGGCTTATGCCCTTGCTCAGCATTCCTCTTCTATGGTTCTGAATTTCCCAATTTTTTAATGTCTGACAATACCTGTCAGCATTTATTGTTGTCCCAGGATCCATAAAGTCAACCAACAATATCCCCTTTCGATCCCAAAACACAGTTGCCATGACTTTACCGGCAGACTGTGTTCTCTTGAATTTTCGCGGCTTGGGTGAACCGGAATGCTGCTACTCACGTGATTGTTGTTTGGTCTCAGGTGTGAAGTGGAAAGCCCAGGTTTCATCACCCATGACTATTGAATCCAAAAGGTTGTCCTTTTCATCTGCATAGCATTGAAGAAATTGGCGGGAAGTTTCAGCACGTTGCCTTTTGTGATCTTCTGTCAGCATTTTTGGAACCCATCTTGCGCACACCTTCCGAAATTTCAACTCTTCAATCAAAGTTCGATGAATAGTGCTTCGAGAAATCTCAGGAACAACAGAGCTCATCGAGAGTGATCCGCCGATCTTGAAGCACGATTTGTTCAACTTTACGATTGTTTCGTCAGAAATGGATGGTCTCCCGCTTCTTTCCTCATCATGAATTTCCGTGCGACCATTTGCAAATTCTCTGCACCACTTGAGGACATTTTTGACATCCATACAAGACTCTCCATACACTTCCATCAACTGTCGATGAATTTTGACAGGTTTAACCCCTTTTGCACTCAAAAAGCGAATAACTGCGCGAACTTCGCACCTGGCAGTAGTGGCTAACGGGAGCTCCATTATAATGGCTGCCAAGCCAAGACTGAGGGTGCTAAGGGATGTGCGGTGGTTTCTGAAGAGAGTGGAGGGAGGGAGGAAGGAAAAAAGTAGTATGGCCAACATCCACACAAACAGTTTCCCTGAGATCCCAGCGCTTTGGAAACCTTACTTTTGGGATTACCCTCATACATAATCTTTAATAAAAGTCTTTATTAAAACAATGCCCTGATCAGGTTAGACCTTTAAAAAATAGAAATAATTGCCTTAGATGTGCGTAACTTATTTCATCTTCTTGCAACCAATGTTCAGTGAGACAGAGCACATGAGTATTGAGGTCTTTAAGATATATGTCCAATTCATCTGCTTTAGTACTTAGACATTGAATGTTCATATACAGTATGTTTAAAGAAACAAGTACTTCTGATTCTGTATTTTGATTCGAAGCTCTCTAATTTGGTGAAAACCTGATGTTATTACACTGTATTTGATTACTACTTACAGTATCCTTTATTAGTTTCCCTGATTTCTCAGGGGAAGTGTGATAATTTGCTTTTGCATTAAAGGTATTACTGATTTTCATAGCAAGAAAATTTTCTCCTGATGCATGCAGATGCATTCCATGATTTGTGAAATTTTCTCTACCCATTTTACTTATATCTACAATGCTTACATTTCTAAATCTTGCACATGTCTTGCTTATTAGTTCAATTGCCACTGCTATCTCCTTATTTACACATGAGAAAGGAGCCAGATCATACCTGTGTGGCACATTAGCTATCACAACATTGGTACAGATTAACCTTACTAACAAGTCTTTTAGTCCCATCTAAGTCTTTTGTTTTGTTCCGTGAAACATTGTTCACACCACTTATTAACACAATCATTAATTTATCATTCAGGGCATGAGAAAACTGTCCTTGGGTATTTTTGATTACTTCATCTGTAGGTGCACCAGGTATCACAAGTGCCAGTTCCGATGTGTTTTCACTCACTTGTAGATGCTCAGAAATACTTCTTGCATGGTTATCTCCAAAAATGATTATCTTATTTTCTACAAGCCATTGAAGTGCATTAACCTGTCTTCTTTGATGAGTTGCTGCTGCTGTTTTTCTGTCGTTTTGCCGCCTGTTTACCTTTCATGGTCTCCCTACGATCTTCTGGTATTTCTTCTATTGCATCATTGACTTCTGTTCCTTCCCTTAGAACCTCGAATCTGTTTTGAAGCTGAGTGCTTGTGGATTTTCTTTTATTGTTACTTTGTGTCGAGTTGTCCGTCATTGCTCCTATTTTGGTTCACTGATGAAGAATTTTCTTTTCAAACTTAATTTCTTCTTTGAGTTTTCAGTTTTCCTCTTGGGCATGCTTCAACTCTTTGGTCAATATCTCCAGACTCATCTGCAATGATTTTATCTTCTCGGCATCCATCGACTGATTTAGCATCATTTTCTTCCCAACGAAATCATTATTTGGCTATATGTTGGTTTTTCCAGTACAGAGTTCACTGTTTCCATTTCTTTCATTTTCTGGTATAGTTAGATCTTCATTTTTCAGAAATTACCGCAATGTAACACAGAAATGTTTGCAAACATGTATATTTTTTGATAAATTGAGAGCATCAGCACACAAGTGTTTACACTGATGCTATCTTCAAACATACATTCAAACATAGCCACAGAAAATAGATTTGGGAAAGAATTAATACACAAGAAAATAAGCGCAACAAAACCTAAGAAGAGGATAAAATATGCCAGCACATTAGTTTGTCTAAAAGGAAAATCAAATATTTAAGTCCTACCACCCCTTAGCTGTTTACAAATTCAAAAATATCTTCAAACAGCGTATCATCTTTGTCTTCCAAAACAGCTATTGCATTAAAATGTACCAAATTCAAAATTACAAGATGAAATCCTATAGGAGAACAAGTCAGGAACCTATCAGATAAAATGTAATGACTGTAAAAAAAGTCTTTATTGAAAAGACCAAAAAAGCTTGAGAACAAGAGCAAAAAAACATTTTAGGAGCACACATTTAAAACAAGAAGAAAAATCGGCAGTAACTTTGCACTTTTGGGGAAGGAGGGATACCACATCAATAGAAATGTAAAACTCAATCAAAAAAATTGCATCCAGAACAAAATTGGCATTATAGGAAAATATCCAAATTTAGAAATACAAAGATGAAATATTCAACTTTGAAATCCCGCAGCAACATCTTAATGAAATAGTTCCTCTGACTGCCACCAGAAAAAAGCATGATTATGAGCAGCAATATCGGCAGGAAGTTGGAACTGATGATGGGAGCAATTAGCTCTTGAAAATGCTTTCCTTATTTAAAAATAAATTAAGTAAGTACTCGTATTACAAAAAAATTTACTCAAATTAAATTATTATTCCACATCACTGTTACAGAAGTCAACTATAAATAATTAAAGAACCACACACAATTTATTTATATAATTGTAAGCAATGTTTTTAGTGATAACAATTCCAACTCACAAAAGAAATATAATTCAAATACATCATGTTTCTATCTTCTATATGCAAATTTTATACTATAGTCTTTGGTTTTTCTTTGGATGAAATGGAAGTTTGTCTTCAGTTAATGTTTCTACACATAGTCTCAATTGGATTCAGATCCAGAGACTATGGAGGTGTTTCCAGCACCTTCAGACAGTTGTAAAAAAGCCACAGATGCACATTTAAAATGTGTGCTTTGCATCATTGTCTTGGTAATACAGTAGACTTGCTATTAACCAAGGGAGTTGATGGGAAATAAACATACATATTTTTACTTTCACCTCTCAAAATTTCACCTGAGATTTCACCAGAAAACATGTTTTGAGGCCGCTTGAATAAAAAAAGCCTTTTCAGAAAAAGGTCCATGCATGCATGCATGGGTGTATGTGTAAAAACAGCATAACTCAAAAATGAAAAGTCGAATAAGTACCAAGCTTGGTACTTAGACTTAGATTTGGTACTTACTTCATGGAATCTATCTACTTGTAAGGGAAATACTTTAGTATATAATAATAAATTTAATAATATATATATATATATATATATATATGTCTTATCAAAGATTAATAAAAAAAATATTGGAATACACGTACATATGTATTTATTATTTAAACCCTCTAAAAATTTCCCCCTTGATGCAATATGAAACATATTCGATTTTTTATAATGTATTGTTAAAAAATATGCCTCTAGTTCAGTGCTGTAATAGATTATGTCACACAAGTGTGCAACATTTTAGCCTTGGAGAGTTTATAGTTTTGAGAAAAAGGAATATATGTTTGTAAAAATTCAGTTTAAGTTCAAAGGTATGACTAACATTGGTGCAATCCTCGGGAATAGTCATTAGCTGCATCCTGTTGTGAATCCTGATTTGCAGTGGCCTTTTGACCCAGGATTCCTTAGATGAAGCCTATGATTCCGTATCAGAAGATAACACACATTGAGATGTTAGAAGGTTTAGTAAGGTTTGAAGCAACACATAGGCCATTTAAATGTGTTTTAAAGTGTTAAATATTTTAAATGACCAATAAATCATATACATTCTGAATCAGAAAATATTACAGAATATCTTTCCATTAAAAACAGAAAATGCCAAATTTTGTCATTTTACACTTACAATCCTCTGAAGCAAAAGTAAACAGTGAATTTAAGGTAAGCATTTGCAGTTGTGAATATGAGCAAGGAAAGTGCTCTGCCTCTTCATTGATAGCTATAGTCTGGTCTCTCTCTCTGTAGTAAAATTTTGAAATAGCAAAATCTACTGCTGCACCTTCAGTTCTTAAGTTTACAGGCTGCCCCTGATCAAATGCAAATCAGATGTTTGGAAAGCAAATGGTGTTACTTTGTGTGTGTAATACTGTTGCTAAATAATATATATTCTTTCTTTCTTTCTTGCTTTTTTTCCCAGGATCGAACAATCATAGAGACAACAGATGCAGAGAGAAAATGTGTTGTTCCTCCTGGTCTGCAAGATAGAATTGATGAACTGGTTAGCAACATCTCACTTGGAAGGTCTTTTGTAAGGTAGATATGCAACTACAAACCAATAATTGCTTCATTTCAAACACTGTCATCTATTTAGCCAAATGAAAACTAGAAAAGCAACTACAGCCCATTACATTTTATTTATTGGCGCTAAAAGGCACATGAAATAAAGAAAGTAAAATGGATTGTTGTAAAATTCTACTGAAGTCTATCAACTCATAGCTCTCTCAAACACATATTGTTTGGATTCTACTCCCCCATAGCAGATAACCAAAAGTCATTCAGAGTGTTGAACTTTCCTATGCCATAACTGGGTTTCTGTAGCTTTATGATAATGTTATAAAATCAAGCATGACAACTGTAATAACAACTAAATATGTGTACAAAAAATGCAATCCACAGAAACTTTATTCTGTGATCATGCTAAGTAATTTGTGAAATTAATTTCTGAAATAAACATTCCAGTTATGCATGTGATAAAAATGTGACTCTTTTATAGGTAGTATTTAAGTTACTGAAATCCAGTATAATTTGATATATGAAATGAATGGTTAATAGTGATAAATGTTTGGTTTTTCTTTACAAAGCATTATTTTAATAACCATAATAATTCTTATATCTTTTAGATCTGCCTTTAATTTCTATCATAATGCTCATGATATAACAATTACACATGTTATGAACAAACTTATACAGCCCAAATACCAACAAGTGAACTTGGCCTCAAACTGCATCAAAATGTGTCCAAAATACAAACCACTCACGACAAAAACAGTGGTATAAGTCATTCCCATTAAAATCTCAGCAGTTAGTCTGTTAGCACCATTTAATGGTGGCATGTTGTACCTGCACTAACTAGTTGAATGAATGCTACAGCTACACTAGGATTTTTTTTTTGAGTGTTTATTTGTATTAAAAATGATTGAGGAAAGTAAAATATATTGAAATTTTTTAAAGCAGGAAGAGAAAGATTTGTTGTTTTAGAACATGAACAATATGCTTAAGTAAGGGTAAGAAATAAAAAAAATGTCCAGTGTATGAAGTAGTTAATTGTACTTTGGAGTACAAACTATTAAATTTTGTCCTGTGTCGTAGATTTATAGCACATAAAAGAACCTCAAGCCTGATAAAAGGGCCTCTGAGCAAACATTCCTGGTCTTTCATGCTCAATATAGAATGGGATGCTAAGAACCAAGTAGTTAAAGGGCATCCATAAATAAATTTAAAAAAAAAAAACCTAAATTTTGTAGAGGAGAATTTCTCCGCAAAATGGGATAACTCGCCAATTGAAATAAGAGGAGGAAGTATTATAAATTTAAGATAAACAGAAAAGAACTAGGAAATTATTTAAGTAAGGAAGGTGGCTAAGGAAGGTGGGCATATTATTGAAAGTGGCATTGATAATGTCACATGATATGACAAAGTTATTAAATAAATGGAGAATATTTATTATTTATGATCTATTACATGTATACCCCCATGTATGTACAACCTGAGTGTTAAATATAAAAGAGTACAGAAGAAATCTAATGCAATATATCCTAGACTAAAAATCTGATGTGTTACATCACATGACTTTCTCAACTCTTGTACAAACTATTTTTACAAATGCTTATTCTCCATCTACTTCATGTTAATCAAGATAAACATTTGCAGACTCTATCTTATTGCTGATTTTCTTGTAGATGTAAGGGGAATATATATTTGCAAGGGCAATATAGAAATACAGTAGCCTTTAAGCACATACATATCTCTTAATAGCTGGTTGCTAGGTGCAGCACTATTCCCTTTGCCACAGATTAATACTTTTTGCATATCCAAGACAAAAAAATGAATAACGAATTCCCATTTGAGAAAATAAGTATTGAAAAATTTAAGGAAATAACAAGCAATATCTTGAAAATGGTTCACTCAACAACAAAAATATATATGACATAAATTGTGTATTTTAATGCGATCTACATCTTTTGTGTAGTAAAATTTTGTCTATCTCTTATGGTTTACCAGTTTACCAAAAGTCGTTCACAATGGAGAATACTTTTGGAGTCATTCCCAGAAAATTCAAGATATACATTTTATTTGTCATGAAAATATCTTAAACATATGATATTTTAATCAAAATCGTTAGAGCCATTTTTGAGAAAATTAAAATTTTCGAAAAATGTTCCATGTAAAGGGTACTCTGTGGTGGGGGGATTTTCTTGAAAACCTTCGTGTCGCATCTCTGGAAGATACTGAACCTAAATACCAAGTTTGGTGTTTATCCGACTGTTCGTTTCTGAGTTATGCTGTTCACAGACATACACACGGACATGTTTCCAAAAATGCTTTTTTTGGATTCAGGGGATCTCAAAACATGTATTTCCGGTGAAATCTCGGTATCGAATTTTTGGGTGGAATACAATACTTCTCCTACTTAGTACGTAGTAGAGAAAGTAAAAATATGTAAAATAAGGAGATAAAATATCTTTGGCTATTAATTAAATAGTAAAAGTTTTTTAAAGGCATTACTAAAGTAATCAGTTTGTAAACATTCTATAATCTGGAATAAATAATGGAAGAATAAATTTGTTTATTTTTGCTATGTTTGAACCTAGCTTAAAGATTAAGTAAAACACACAAATTGTTCAAACCAGTTCTCATTTTTAGCTGTACATTTATGTACATAGAGATAATATGAAAAATAACTCCACTAATAAGAAAACCATTGTCACTAACTTTTCACATATATTATACATATATTGGCACATAAGAAGTAGTATGCATCAGTTGATGTGGAATGTGTGCAAAAAAGAATACAGTAAAACTTTGCTTAACTGAACTCCGCTTAACTGTATAGCAGAGGAGGAGGGGTTGGGAAAATAATTAAGAAAGAATGAAGAAAAAATATGAGATGCAGAAATTTGCACTGAAACATTGCTGCAACAACTGGCAATGTTCTTTTGCCCCAACTCTGAATTCCAATACTGGTACTTGATATTGTATGCAGTTAATCCTCACCCCCTACCCCCATTCCAAGAAATATTGTACTGTTATAACAAGTGTTAACTGTGGAGGCCTACCGTTATTTTACTCTTGATGTTGGTCATTGTGTTTTATTTGTGTTTAAAGATGTCAGTGAAAAGAAAGTGTGTTGTAATAACTTAAATTAGCATTGAATTGAAACTTCAAGCCATTAGTGGCAGAGTAATGGTGGATGGGGAATTCAAAGCATTAGAGGTAAGAAAGACTGCAAATTTGTATTCATACCTTAACAGGAAATATTGAATTATTGCACTATCAGTAACATAAAACATTTTGTTTTTAGGTTGCCTTGGAACTAAGTAATGAATCAACACCAACAGATATAATGCTTATCAAACAGTGGTGTGATATAGCTATATGTGAACAAGTTCAGAAAACACTGCTGATTTTATGAAATAATCTTCATAAATACAGTAATGCATATTTTAATACTGTATATAGTAGCAGTTTTTTATTTAACATTATTACATGCATTTGTAATACAATTATTTTCTCCCTTTTGCTGCTTAAAATCGTTACCATTGATTATTATCTGAACAAATGTGTTATCTGAAATAGCCCTGCCCCCCTTTAGTTTGGTTAAGCAGGAAAACAACATGCTTTGATGCTTCTTTGTAATATAAGTCTGTCTTTAATTGCTGAGCTGCAAGTTATTGCATTCTTGGAAGGACAATATTTACATATGAAATTTATTTTCTTTTTCACAGACCCTCAGGTACAGAAGATGTTGTGAGAGTTTATGCAGAAGCAGACACACAGAAAAATGCAGACAAACTTGCTAATCAAGTGGCAACTGCTGTGTTCGAACTTGCAGGTGGTGTTGGGACAGTACCAAATGTTCCAGTATGAACACAGTGGCATGTAGCATATGAAGGTGAAGGTGCTTGTAGTATTAGTATTATGGATCAGTATTTTAATATGCAAAGGTGGTAAGGGAAGACAAATGCTTTGAAGCTAAGGAGAATTAAAACACAACTGTTGTCACAGCAGTAAATGCATTTAAATGTAAGTAATCAGTGTTATTAGGAACACTAATCTGGGTTAACAAATAAATGGGTTACAATCCACTTCCTCCTCTCTATCCAATTTCAAAGGTTCTGTCATTGCTTTCTTTGGCATTTCAAGTTTCGTCATCCTTGAAACCTTTGGGCCTCTGTTATTCATTCTTTCAACTTCCTCCGCTCATTCTATTTTATTTCTCGAATTCTGATATTTAAATGACATAATTTTTCAATCGTCTGTAAATTTCTTGATTGCAGAATTTGTTTGCCTTTGTGTACCACCAATCTCATTTTTGCGGACTCTGTTTTATTATCATAAGCTTGATGCTAATAGTCCCTATTCAGTTCCTATCCAGGGTAAATCAGGGAAATGTGACAAACTTCATAAGTGGAGGAGGAGGATTAAGAATGCCAAAAGGAGTGACATTTCAAGATTTTGAGGGACAGAGTACAGTACAAAAATTAGATGTAACTGTATTGTTTTCTTTGTTTTATAAATATGGAGTTTATTTTATTACACAAATGTAATTTTACATTTTTCAGTTATAAAAACTAAAGAGAACATGATAACAGCATAGATGCCAAAAGTCAAATGTTATTACTTTTTTGTATGCTTGCTGACCTAGTTTAAGAATATGAATGAAATACTTTTTTTTAATAAAAAAAAAGTCAAAAAAAGAGAAAAATGGATTTATTTTGATTTAAAATATTTACAACTAAATTAATTGTTTTATCAAGAGAATAAGCTCAAATATACTTTCTGTGTGTGCTCTTTCTTGCTTTATAATATGTCACTTTATTTTCACATTATTTTTATTATATTATGCTACACTGGTAGGTATGCATAAAACCTAATAATTGCTTTTGCTTTCGCTGTAACAAATGATGGAAGCTAAAGCAATTGCTCTAAATTGTATACATAAGTACATTCTTTTGCTTAAATGCAATTGCTGTGTGTTCGTTGCAAACATGTACCGTGCATTTTGACATGAATTTCATGCCCCTAATTTGAGTTGAGTTTGTTAAATTCAATAAGATGTCATTAGATGTTTCTGATACAGAAGTGGAGAATGAGTTCAATGATGTATTTTATTAGTTGTTAAAGACAATGTATTCTATTAGTTGTTAAAGACAAACTTCTGTTATTAAGCAAATTGCAATTACCAAAAATAAATCAAGGGAAGAAGACAGATTAGGCAAACAGGAATCAAAATAGAGCAACTTTGCAGCAAATAATGAATTTCAAACAGGTAACTAAGGAAATAAGTAATATGAAAAGTGTAGTTAAAAGAAAGACCAATATGGAGGCAAGGAAAAGAATAATATCAGCAGATGATCCAATGCTGAACAATATTCCAGGTAAGATTTTGAAAGAAATAATTTTCTTGGTGTAGTTCAAGCTTTTGATTTCATTGCATATTGTGCACACTTTTTGAAATTTCAAACCTAGGTCAGGAATTTATGCAATACTAAATTTTTGGCACAGGTGAATGTGAGGGAGGTGTGGAAAGTCTGTCTCTGACATCAACAGGGCAACAGCAAAGCAGACCTGAGAGACATGTAAAGCATTAGCGCATGCTTGAATTTGAAACTGAAGAAAGCAGAGGATTGTCCATCATTGATTACCAGAGACTATTTATCAGTATGAGGTTCATGAAAATTGTTTTATTTTTTAGGAACATTTGTTTTAAAATATCTGCATTTTGGTCTCAATGTCAATTTGGCTGTATTATTTTTATAAAGGTATATAAATACAATTTGCAATATTGGTTATTTTAAGAAACTGAATGAAAAGCAATAGCAATATTCCAGGCATAGATTTCATAAATTGCAATACACAGTTCTGAATACAATTTAGGCTTTTTCATCATGGTGAGTATCTCTGCATTCTCTGGTTTCAGTCTTCTCCTCTTATCATTCACAACAATGCCATACCTAGATATGGACCATTCTGAATCCACATTAGATGTTGGACACCAGATGGTTTCAAGAGAAGCCTGACAAACTCTGCATACTCTTCTGTCAAGGAGCAAATTGTCTTGCATATATCCACATAGGTACACTCTGGTTGTTTCAGCTCTTCTTTCATTAGGCCTTTGCAGAATGACATAGCCTACAAAGAAGGTAACAGAATCTATTGCACTTAGATATTGTAATTTTTTCAGTTCCAACATGACACTCACAACAGTTGGGATTACATTACTAAGAATTTTGGAATCAAATAGTTTACCGACTGCTGAAAATGCTAATGTTGATGGATCTTCTGTAATCAAGTTATTTAATTGATAAGGTTCTTTTGCACAGTGGCCTTCAGTTGGTTTACTACTTCACCTTTTTGACTCTTGTCGTTTTTGCAGCAAAGCGATGAGCTAATTGAGAACACCTCAGTTAACAAGTCAAGTTAAGCATGTCCAGCAAAACTTTCACCCTCTAGGAATGTTATAAGTTGATAGATTGGCTGCAACTGTCAGAAACAAATTGAGCTTGGACATTAGCCAAGAGGTCAGGACTTATATCCTTAAGAAATTTAATGCCATTGTTTTCTTCACCAAATTGCACCAAAAATTCCAAAATAACAAGATTAAATTAAATTATTGTTTTGCATCACTATCTCTAACTTCTGAATAACAACTTCAATATCATCAAGGTCAAGGTATTCATTCATGAACGTAGCTTGAGCTTCAAACAATGTGTTTCACATTTTTTGTACTGGCATGGGTAAGCATTTAACTTTACAGAGTCAATATGCTTTTGGCAAGGAAAATCTAAATAAAGTCGAAAGATAAACATCAGAGAAGATGGCAGAAATGAAGGTAGCAAAAATGAAGTCATGGAAGGGAAGAAAAAACCACAAAATGATAAAGCACATGGCATGAGGGAAATGGAGACGATAGCGTCACTACAGAAGATCATCGAACTTCTAAATAAAGATCTGAAAAATGCACAAGAGGAAATTCAAGATCTGAAAACACAAAAAGGAGAATTAGAAGCATATATATGGAATAAAATAAAGTATCGTATGCAGCAGCTGTGAGACAACAGCAGGAAACCCTTAAAACCATAAACATTAACACCGCAAATAGGTTCCAGGTGTTAAATAAAGAAGAGATGCAAGCAGACGCAAATCCAGAGGAAAGAAACAACAAATATAAGTGGACAAATGCAAAAATGAAGAAACCGAAGAAAGAAGAAGAAAACAGTGAGGGAAGGAAGGCGAATGAAGAAGAAAAGTGTGTTGTGATATACGGGGATTCCATCTTAAAAAATATAAATCTAAACAGAAAAGACGCAAATGTGAAAGTTTTCAGAGGTGTAAAGGTTGAATATATGCCCAATATTATAAAAAGTGATAGTGATAGTGATAGTGAAAAGGGTAAGGTTAAAGTGGTGTTATTGCATGTAGGTACGAACGATATTAAAAAAGGAATAAGTCCAAATGAAGTAATGGAGGAAGTGTATAACTCGATGTTTGTACCAAACGGTGTTGTATAGGTGCAAAAGTTGTAGTAAGTAGTATAGTTATAAGAAGAGATTACAGCAAAAACTACATAAAGGCTATAAATACTGAAATCAAATGGGCATGCAAAGCCACTAAAGCTATCTACATAGATTCAAGTAGCTTTATAGATGAAAGTTGTCTGGGAAGGGATGGATTGCATTTAAACAGAAAAGGTTCGTATGAGTTAAGTAAAATGATAAACAAGGTAGCCAATTTGTGCATGGTGCAGGGAAACTAGATTTAAGTACAGATGGTGACAACAAAATTGATAAATGTAATCAAAAGTCTGATACAGTAAAAAGTAAAATAGGTGTAGGTTGTAAAAGTAAAAAGGGTAAAACTGTCTATCAATATATGCATGGAGCAGAGCAACTAAAAATAAACTCAGAGGGTGATAAAATGGAGCTACAAATAAAAAGAAATAAATCTGAGTAGAAAGGGGCAGGGCAGCAAGGGTATTAAGCTTCTTTCATCAAAATGTTCAGTCTATAAGTAACAAAAGGGCACTAATAGAATTAAATATAAAGGAACTAGAACCGAATATAATTATATTTACAGAAAATGGTTTAAAAAAGGAAGAAATAGCAGCTAATAATTATCAGGGTTTTATGCTAGGAACACACTAATGCAGGCAGGAACATGCTAGTGGTGAGGTAGCTGTATATATAGAAAATCAACTGAATTTTAGAGAAATAAATTGTAGTGAATTCACGGTAGAAATGGCATGCGAATTTGCAGCAGCGGAGATCAATTTAAAGACAAAAACTATTATACTTATTGGAGTGTATAGAGCTCCATCTGGAGACTTAAAAATATTTTTTGAAAAGGTAGAAAAGCTACTGTATACAGTAGGGGAAAGCAAGATAAAAATTGTAATGGGAGATTTAAATATCTATTTATTAAAGGAAAATACAGCTAAACGCGCGTTAACGGAAATACTAGACAGGCATAACTTAAAAATAGGGGTAGAAGAGCCAACTAGAGTCACAAAGCAATCAAGAACTTGTATAGACAACGTTTTTATAAACTTAGAGGAAACCAAATGGAAATCAACTGTGGTAAAGCCAGGAATAGGGACCACTTTGGACAGGTTATAAAAGTAAATATAAGTAAAGTTGTTATTCCAAACATATTTGAATACAAAAGGCAAATAAATTATGAAAATGTAAAAAAACTACAAGGCTTTCTGCAACAACAAAGCTGGAAAGAGGTATATATAGTAGAGACTGTATACGAAAAGTGTAATAGCTTTATCAAAATTTTAGAAAAGGGAATGAATAGTTATATACCTGTAAAAAAAATCAAAATAAAAAATAATAAAGGGGACACATCTATGAAGTGGATGACAAAGGGGATAGAGATCTCGTGGAAAAGAGTCAAATTTCTGAACTAAATAAAACACCCAAATATGAATGACCGATCCGTGGAGTATATAAAAAATTATAACAATATTTTTAAAAACGTAGTAGAAAATGCAAAAATTAAATATAACAGAGAACTTATACAGAAAGCCGACAATAAAACAAAAACAATATGGGGCATCGTAAATAAAATCCAAAAGGAAGGAAAAAATAAAAATGCCGAAAACATAGTGATACTAAGTAATGACAATGACATAAAAGACCCAAGAAAAATCGGGGAAATATTCAATGAGCACTATGTAAATGTAGCCGTACGATTAAACTTAAATAAAAGTCGGTCAAATAAAAATAATTATTTATCTAAAAGAGCAGGTCAATTAAATACTATGGTAGTCTCGGAAGTGACAGAAGAAAGCGTATTAAGCGAGATAAAAAAGCTAAAATCTAAGAAATCAAGTGAACTGGATGGAGTCTCAAATGCATTACTAAAACAGATTAAAAACGAAATTGTTGACATTGTAACACACATTACAAATGCATCATTAATGCAAGGAGTCTTTCCTGATACACTAAAACAAGTAGTTGTCAAACCAATACTTAAACCAAAAGGGAATAAGAAAGAGGCAGAAAGTTATAGACCAATCACTTTGTGCTCAGCCTTCTCAAAATTAATGGAAGGATTATATTTAAAACAATTGCAAAATTATGTAGAGAAACTAAAAATTATATCAAAATGGCAATATGGTTTTCAAAAACATAAGTCTACAATAGATGCCATACAAAAGGCAAACAATGTTATAATAAAAGCAATAAATAAACATGAATCTGTGATGGCTATTTTTATAGATTTATCGAAAGCCTTCGATTGTATGAATATAAAAAGATATACAAATTAGAAAAATGTGGAATTCGAGGCCTGGCTCTAGATTGGGTACTAACATATTTAGAAAACAGAATACAGTGTGTGGAAATAAGTAATTTAAATGCTAAAGGTGTGAGAGAAAAGATAAAATCAGACTTTAAAAAGGTTCAACAGGGAGTTCCACAAGGCTCAAAATTAGGACCCTTTTTGTTCTTAATATACATTGATGAAATATATAAATTAATAGAATCTAAGGGAGAAATAGCAATTAGATACGCAGATGACATGACGGTTATAATTAGGGGACAGAAAATACAAGATGTAGGAAATAGGGCAAACTCAATTCTAAAATTCATAAAAGAATACTGTTCTAGTCTAGATATGGTAATAAATGTAAAAAAGACAGCATGCATACATTTTGAATTAACGAACCAAAACCTCAAAAATGTAAATCTAACAATAGATGGTGTAAATATAGATCAAATAAATAGTACAAACTTCCTTGGAATGATAATTGACAAAAATTTAAACTGGAAAGCACATGTAGACCATATTACCAAAAAAATAAATAAAGCTATATATGTAATGAGACAGATTAGTAAGACAATGGACAGCAAAACGATGATACAGGTTTACTATGTATTAATATATTCGCATATTAGTTATGGTATTACGCTGTGGGGGAATATTACTTATAAAGAAATGGAAAAAGTGCTAAAATTGCAGAAAAAAGCTATCAGAATAATAGGTAGGATGAAAAATAAAGAAACATGCAGAAGTTTGTTTAAGAGCTTAAAAATATTAACTGCTCCATGCATATATATTTATGAAAGCATACAAGTTATTGTACATAAAAGACATGACAAAAATTGTAATATACATTCCTATGGATTAAGAAATAATATGGATTATTTCAGAACGACCCTAAGGGGGACCTTGAATAATCGTTCAACAGAAACCATAGGAAGTGAATTGTTCAATAAACTACCAAATGAAATAAAGAATATAAATCAAACAATAAAAACGATAAAAACCATAAAAACATATTTAATTGAAAATGCACTTTACAGTATAGGGGAGTTCAAATATGGAAAAATAATGTAAAACTTTGTATATAATGTAAATAGATTATACTGACGTGTCCTTTAAACGTATGTAAAAGGATGAAAATAAATGAATATGAATCTTTTGGAGGAAAATGAGCCAAACAATGCTGGTATACACATGTATAACCAAAGAAACAATGATGATTATTTCAGAACAGTAATTAAAGGCACATTAAACAGACGTACTGTAAAAAATATGGGAAAAGAACTTTATAATAAGTTACCTGAAAAAATAAAATTGATAAAAAATGCTGATAAAACTGTGAAAGAAATAAAAAGACACCTACTAGTAAATGCATTTTATAGTCTGGAGGAATTTAAGCCTCGGACTGGTAATCAGGAATTGTAAATAAATTGTATTTGTATATATTGTAATTGTAAATAATTATTGTACTTGAAGAATCCACAACATGTAGATGTTCTCATGGATGAAAATAAATTGAAATTGAAAAAAAACATGAAGAGAGAGTAATGACACCTAACACATTGTCATACTTCATTTATATTTGCTTAAAATGTCCACAATACTTTGTGCACATATTAAACCACTGGCTTTATCAAGAACAGCACTGGTAGCTAACAATACTTTTTGTTGGACTGTAGCCTCCGAAGATGAAACAAAATCTGAAATACACACTTTTCATACTTATCAGTAGTTTGATCTGATGCAGTAATTTGTAACACAAATTACTTAAATGTAAATAATGATTGTAATATGAATATGCATTTTTATGTGACATTGATTTCAGATGTTTATTAATTGTAATTATTATTTGGAAATAAGTTTATACGGCCTTACTGAAACTGTCAATAATAGCGCAATAATGCAGAGAGGGGGGGTGAGCTGTTTATCATTATTGGAAACGAGGAAGTTACGTAATGTTGGCGCGTTTTCGGTAGAAACTTCTGGAATGTGTTCTCCCTAAAGCATATGTATTCATAATTTTCATTGGATATAAAAATAGACGCTAATGTTGGCGCGTTTTATTAGCCAATTGCAGTTCAGTTATAATCTTTAGGCATATCGGGGAGTGGGAGTATAAATAGAGGCTAAGTTAGAGGTAAAGTCCGTCAGTCGTTCAGTTCATCGAAAATCTCAATACATTACACGTCGCCTTCAGTTGTTCAGTTCATCAAAATTCTTAATACATTACACGTCGCCTTCAGTTGCTCAGTTCATCAAAATTCTTTGTGCACTACACGTCGTCTTCAGTTCGTCAGTTCGTCAAAATATTTGTATGAGATACGTCGGCTATAGATTCACAAGTTACGAAAATCTAAAGTATTATAAAGTTAATTGTACACAAAGTTGAAGTACGTGAATTAAGAGTGATTAGTAATGAAGTTATTATAACAGTTTCAGTTTGGCGAGTGTTAAGATCAATGTATAAATGTGATAGTTAACGTGTTTGACAATAAATGTGAAAACAAATTTCCATCAGTGTTATATTTGGATAAAAGATTCCTTTCCGTTTACACACTCTGATCAAGAGACATGTTCGACTGATAAATAATAGCTAGCCGGAGGACAGTAAACAAAACTTAAAATTCTTTCAAACAAAACTAATACTGCCGCAAATTGCTAACACCAGATGGAGCTACGAACCTAACAAAGAATGACGTCACAAGATGGCTTCAACGCGTGATGTAAACAAACATTATAAGTAATACCGTCGCAAATTGAATAATGTCCATTATGTGTTAAATAAACTGCAACAACATGGTATGACTGTGAACATACTAAAATCAAAATTTTGTGTCAAGGAAATAAATTTTCTGGGTTATGTAGTGGATGAACGAGGTATAAGACCTGACCAGAAAAGAATAGAAGCAATAATGAAAATTCCATCACCAAGGAACGTAAAACAAATTAGACGTCTCTTAGGGGTATTGAACTTTCAGAGTAAGTTCGTACCAAGATATTCGGCTGAAATAGAACCACTGCGGCAGCTACTCCGAAAGAACAATAAGTGGAGATGGACAGAGGATCATCAAAAATGTTTTGAGAGAGTAAAAGAACTTTTTGCTAAGTCCATATTGCTCGAGAGGCCTAGAGAAGATTTGGAATATGAGATTTATGTCGATGCATCAATGCAAGGATACGCCGGAATTTTAGGACAACGAGACATCAACAATGACTTTCACGTCATTAGTACAGCTTCTAGAGGACTTACAAATATTGAGCGGAATTCTTCAGTGACTCAGGTAGAAATTGGAGCACTATATTTCTCATTAATTCGTTTTAAAACCTATATTTATCAGCAAAAGGTGAAAGTATATTCAGACCACATCAGCTTAACTTTCATACAACGGTGTAGATTATGTAGTGGAAAACTTGCTAGATACATTCATGCAATATCTGCATTCGATATTGAGATTATACACATTCCTGGCAAAAATAATACCTTCAGTGATTTGCTATCAAGATTAAACTACAACCCACAAATTCCCGAAAATATTGAAAGGCCTAGAAATGAAGTCAAAATATTGACAATTGAAATTCCTTTAAGCAAAGAAATGATGAGAAAATTGAAAAATATGGGGGAAATTCAAAATGAGGATGCAAAATTATTTGAACTTAAAGAAAATGCACCACTAATTGAAGAGGCAAAGAAAGAAATTGTAGCAATTCGAGATGGGACATTATACAAGAAGCATGGAAAAGAAATGCCTAGTTGGAAGGTAATGGTTCCGAAAAGCATGGAGAATGAACTAATTAAGAATTTTCACGAAGGGTTAGCACACTCAGGGACGGACCGGACAACTTCTATGATTTTAGAGAATTTATACATATCTAAATTGCGTCAGAAAGTTCGAAAATTTATATCGTGCTGCAACCTGTGTCAGAAGGCAAAGCAAATAAATGCAGTATATGCATTTGAAACTAATTCGGTTATAAGGGATAAGCCGAGATGTGTAATTAGTATTGATATTCATGGTCCGATGCCTCCAAGTCAATTTGGAAACAAATATATATTTGTCTGTTATGATATATTCAGCAAATATGTAAGAATTTACCCTTTGAGAAAACCTACAGGTTTAGCATGTTTGAATAGACTACTCAAGTCATATGTGATAGAAGAAGGACCTATTCAATCTGTATTGAGCGATAATGCTTCGTACTTCACAGGAAAAAAATTTATGGATGGACTGAAAGAAAATGGCATTAAACAATATTTTTCGTCAAGATACAGACCGAACTCCAACCCAGTGGAGAGGGAAATTAAGGAAATTTCAAATTATTTAAGGGTGTTGTGTCATTGAAAACAAACCCAATGGTATGGATACGTGAACTTCGTTCAGAATCTACTAAATGAAACCGTAAACAATGTGACAGGATACAAACCATGTGAACTTAAGTTAGGAAAGAAGATCAATACAATGTGTAAAAAAATTCCAGAAGCCATTCCAGATGCGCATTCGATACCACAAACAGAAGAAGAGATGTTCCGAAAAGCATTCGAGAGGATGAAGAAAAAGGCCATAAAAAGAAAAATTAAACATGAAGAAAAGAAGAGAAAGGAATGGAGGATCAAAATAGGAGATTTAGTTTTAGTCAAAACCTAGAAATTGTCGGATAAAGCAAATAAACTTTATTGGCGAATGTTTCTCAAATACCAAGGACCATATGAAGTTGTTGAAGTATATGGAACTAATACATATGAGTTATGTAATCCAACAACTTGAAAAAGCATAGGAAAGTTCCATATTGAGATGCTGAAACCATACAACAATGAAGATCAAGGTGAAACAGAAGACAAAGATGATAAATAGTAAATGCTGGATAGTTAAAGACGAAATGCAGAGCAATGTATTGGAACATAAGAGGGTTAAATGAATATGTACGTCATGTGAAAGGAGAAATAAATTTTGGACATGACTAAATGTTTAAGAGGAAAATAACATTTTATTAGTAACAGAACATGTGAAATAAAGCATGATGTTATATTAAAGTAAAGTACATAAATACTATTCCAAGAGTATTGTTAAGATAAATAACAAAATAATAAAATTGGTAAATATAATTAAAAACAAATACTTATGTAGCAAACAGAAAAGGTGAAACATTGTCTAGATTTAAGAGATATCAATATATTTATGTAAAGGGTGAATATTTTGATAAATATGTTTAATAATTACAAAAATTCTTGAATGCCTAAATTTTGTCAACAATATAAGAGAGTAAACCATTTTGAAACAGTAATTAAATAATTCAGGGTACAGTATTTGCTATAAAAATTGTAATGTCAGATTAATGTTTAAACACATTAAACCAGAGCCAGTAAGTAGTGGCGAGATAAAAAAAAAAAAAAAACATATGTCGTGTGTTAAATACGTGTGAAGTGTTAAGTGAAAGTGATAGCGTGTGTTCCAAGATTTAGGAGACTAAAAACCCAATTATAAAATTTTCAAACAAGTTGTAAATATTTATAATTATGTTTCTAGTGGGGCATATGATGCAGTAATTTGTAACACAAATTACTTAAATGTAAATAATGATTGTAATATGAATATGCATTTTTATGTGACATTGATTTCAGATGTTTATTAATTGTAATTATTATTTGGAAATAAGTTTATACGGCCTTACTGAAACTGTCAATAATAGCGCAATAATGCAGAGAGGGGGGGTGAGCTGTTTATCATTATTGGAAACGAGGAAGTTACGTAATGTTGGCGCGTTTTCAGTAGAAACTTCTGGAATGTGTTCTCCCTAAAGCATATGTATTCATAATTTTCATTGGATATAAAAATAGACGCTAATGTTGGCGCGTTTTATTAGCCAATTGCAGTTCAGTTATAATCTTTAGGTATATCGGGGAGTGGGAGTATAAATAGAGGCTAAGTTAGAGGTAAAGTCCGTCAGTCGTTCAGTTCATCGAAAATCTCAATACATTACACGTCGCCTTCAGTTGTTCAGTTCATCAAAATTCATAATACATTACACGTCGCCTTCAGTTGCTCAGTTCATCAAAATTCTTTGTGCACTACACGTCGTCTTCAGTTCGTCAAAATATTTGTATGGGATACGTCGGCTATAGATTCACAAGTTACGAAAATCTAAAGTATTATAAAGTTAATTATACACAAAGTTGAAGTACGTGAATTAAGAGTGATTAGTAATGAAGTTATTATAACAGTTTCAGTTTGGCGAGTGTTAAGATCAATGTATAAATGTGATAGTTAACGTGTTTGACAATAAATGTGTAAAACAAATTTCCATCAGTGTTATATTTGGATAAAAGATTCCTTTCCGTTTACACACTCTGATCAAGAGACATGTTCGACTGATAAATAATAGCTAGCCGGAGGACAGTAAACAAAACTTAAAATTCTTTCAAACAAAACTAATACTGCCGCAAATTGCTAACACCAGATGGAGCTACGAACCTAACAAAGAATGACGTCACAAGATGGCTTCAACGCGTGATGCAAACAAACATTATAAGTAATACCGTCGCAAATTGGCTCCCATATGTGGGGCAGTTAAAATTATGCAACCAAACAAAACAAAAGCAACACAACATAAGATCTTCAAGTTCTAATAATTTACGTAAAAACATATTACGTAAACATTAAACCGCTACAAATTGGCTACCACAACGTCGGGCTACAATAATGTTAAATAATATAACATAAATACCATCGCAGATCACACATTTTATTTATTTCTAGCAAATATTTGTAGCAGAAAACTATAATACATGAATTCTAGCATCATCCCTGAATGAGAAAATCTTGTGCTCAGTAGTGGATTCCTCAAATAAACCTATGTACAAATGTGCACATTTCAATAACAAATTAACTTACCAACTAATCATAAAATATAAACTTAAACAAAATTCTGCATTACAGCTGTATTGAATTAATTAAAATTAATAATCACAATTTAAGTGAAATGTATATGCAATGATTACTACATTGCGGCTGTGTTTGCCCCATGTTATCGGGGCAAAGTTTGCATCAGCCACCCCACGTTTAGGCTTCAAGTTTGTGGCGGTGTAGTGTGTTAATAAAGTTTATGTGTAATAATTTTTTTAAAGTTTAATTACTTATGATATTTTTTATTTAAATTTATTTACTTATGCCTCGGCTGCGTCAGTAATATCTGGTAGAGCAAGTATCTTTAAATAGGGGTGGTACGGCTGCAGAATAATTTTACACACTTCACACCAATTATAATTGTAACATTTTACTTTATTATTCCTTCACGGTATTTGAATAACAATTTACTGATGTATCTAAATATGGAGCTGTGAGATATTTATCTGCACTGCACTAAATTTTCATGTCTGCACACTCTGACATACAACCACTGAACCGAACTGCTTGGGCACGCTATCGCTTCGCGTTACAGTTTAAATTTTTACATTTTTATCTTTCTAGTTTCTGATTGGCTAAGCCCACTCCAATAGAATAACTTTAATTTTACTTTGACTGGTTTTCTGCACCCACATGATCATTTACAAACTGTTTTAAACATTACATCGGTATTGTTCCATGGACTGTTGGTAGCCTTTTTTAACTTTATAAGTTATTGTTGTCTCAAGGTTATCTTATTGTTAGCAACCTTCGGCTTCCACTTTGTGACTCTGTTTGCTACTTAAAGCAGCTTGCTTCTATCCTCACGGCTCTACATTATTAAACTAAGAAATACATTCACATAACATTTTATACATATACATAACAAAATAAACATGATACAATGGCTGTAATATACACTTTATGTACTATAACATATACAGATTGCTTATAGGCAGGCTATTATTTTTATACTACATAATTAGAATGATATCAGTTAAGCGATAAAAAATACTGCCTCAACATATAGTTTTCAGATACAGTAGGTAATGTTCAATTTTAATTTGATTTAATTATAGAAGACATAACTTTTTGTTACGAAAATTCTTTCTTGCTAACGTTTTTAATTGTATTTTTGAATTTATAAATGTTAAACTGCTGCAAATCTGGTTGCTTCTTTATGATCATGTTGTATAGCTTTGGACCAAGAATGTTGTAGTTGTTGAACATTTAGGTTCAGTTTGAAAGCATATAAAAATATTTACAAAAACAACTATATTCTACAACTATAGCATTAATAGCACATAACTCAGTTAAGCCTTCAGTCTTTAAAGAATTCTCATCAGCTTTTAAAAAGGTGCTGGGAAAATTGAAATTCTTTCATTTAACACTGAAAATGAGGCTCTTAACTAATATATCTTTCATGCATCATCTTGGTCATCCAGGGACTAACAACTGAAGAGGTACCTCATTCTGCAATGCTAAAGACATATGTAAGTGTACCTTAAAAACACAACATGTGTATTGTGTAAGTCATCTTTTTTCACATCTGCAAGCACAAAGACAACCTGTTTTTAGAGGCTTCTCTTTCATGAAGGAATCAGTTTCCAAGTAGCATCTTTTCAAACCAGCAGAAACTGACATGGCAATCCAGTATTGTTCACATTTATTCTTTGTATCTGAGCAGAAACCAACTTAAATGAGAATATTCACAAGAATTTTCTCATGTTGCTGATTTCATTGTTATTTCCTGTGAATACAATTTGGCTATTTATTGCAGCATGTTTAAAATGGTGTAACAGATAACCATGGGCTAAGTAGCGTTGAGTAGCTCGAGAGATGTCATATCGTCCACCATCCAGTCAATTGTATCAACCCCTCCTTTTGTCCTGTTATACAATTTTATAATATTCTTATATCCTTAACATCCTTTACATAGCAAAACTCTTAGAAAGAATGGTAGCTACAAGACTGACATACTATCTAGAAACACAAAATCTATTAGTCCCTGAACAAGCTGGATTTAGGAAGGACAGCTCAGCAATACACCAGGATGTAAGACACACAGGACATTAAAGAAAATTTCAATAATAATAATAATAATAATAATAAGACTACACTAGCACTGTTTGTCGACTTCAAAGATACATTTAACACAGTAGGGCGAGAAATGCTACTATACAAGATGAAGACATAAGGCATATCAGGCCACATGCTAAACTGGTTTCAAACTTTATCCCAAAGATGGTTTGCTGTACAATACAAAACAGCCACATCTAAATGGAAACAAATGAGAGTTGGACTACCTCAAGGGTCTGTTACAAGTGCTATTCTGTTCAATATTTGTAGAAGGAACATAATTGTAAACAGTGTAAAGAAACTTATATGTTGACTAATTGTAAAAGAATCATGTAACCAATTCAAGGTTTGCCGATCATTCGCAAAATTGCTGAGAGGGAATTGTTTCGGGCAAGACATACACATTCTAATATTACTGTATAATATGACCATGTATATGGGGGGCATTTGAAGCCGAAATTATAAAGTCAATAATTATCAAAATAATCTGGGAAGGATAGCGAAATAAAATAAATAATAAAATATTTAAAATCAGTGCATGTATTAAAAGGAGAAGCATTGGGAAAATTGTTGACTGTTAAAAGCGACAGAAAGGCCAGACAGGCACAGCTTAGCTAATTAGGGACCAGCCCCAGGTATAAAGGATAAATCCGCTGAAGCCAGTTTCTCTTGGAATTAATGGGTGCAGTTGCACTGGCCAGGATGTGAAGGTCATTAGAAGCTTCACGGCGCTCAGTTTTGGTACGAAATGTTTAAGGGGAGAGAGGGGAAGTTAGGGGTTCTTTCTTTGCATCGTGTGTGTGGTGAGGACATTCTCGCGGGGACGCTCGTGTGGTAAGGACTATCTCGCTGGGGCGCTCATGTGGTGAGGAACAACGGTCTCATCGAGGTCCGAAGACTGGGTGTGAACTTGCAAGAGGTTCGGACGATCAGATGTAATTGATAATCTTTGGTCTTGGTAAAGACACAGTAACATCTTAAGAATTTAAAAGTGATCGGCAAATCTTAAGTCTTATTTTAATGGTGAATAAAAGGGTTCCAAGAAAGCGTTCGTGTTTCTATGTACATACACTCATGCATACCCAGTGATTAAGATCTCATGCTCGAGCAGCCATGGCAAAGTATTAAAAAACATCTAGGAGGAGAAAAGCAGCAATTGCAAGGCAAAGGTATTGCTTCATTGATGGAGGACATAGCGTGGCTGCGTCAGTCTATACAAAATGTTCTGTAATGCTGCTTTTATAGCTATTAATTCTCCATCATAGTGGTTTGACCTTTCATCTAATGTTAGATACTGTGCAAAATGTTTACACTATATTCCTGCACCAGCATTTTTTTTATTGATGAGTGATCCATCTGTATATATTTGGAGCCATTCTTTTTCTGGGTATCTTTCATTTTCTGTAGCTATTGCTATGGCTCTCATTTCATCTGGTATATTGTTTTGTTTGTGTATCGTATATATCAGGTCATTCTGATATTGTATATCAATGTATTCTATTGGACTCGTTACCTCTGTTGCAATTTTATTTGTTGTAATTATATTCTTGTAGTTTAAGTTATTAGTATATGTTCTGAAGCTTATTTGAGTTTTTAAATTACTTATAGTATCTGCTGTGTGGTACCACTTGTATCTGTTTCTATTAACTTGCAGTTTTTGTGCTAGAGTAATTGCTTTCAACCCATGTTCCAATTCTATAGCCATATTCTTTGTGAAGCTTTGTAGTACTGTGATTAGTGCTGTTTTTACAGCTCCTGTTATCATTCTTAGTGAATTATTTTGTGAAATTTCTAGTTTACTTTTAAGTCTCTTGTTTACTGTTGCTAGTAGTTCTCCTCCATACAATAGGTTAGGTTTTATGTATGTTTTATATGTATTATTAAGGAGGTCCACGTTTCCACCCCATTTTATTCCTGCTAAACGTTTTAAAACGTTGTTTTTTTTGTTGATTTTATTCGTTACATTTTTTACATGTTCTTTCATTGATAGTTTTTTTACTTTCTCTACTACGTATAGTAAGTAGGGGAAGTATTGCATTCCACCCAAAAATTCGATACCGAGATTTCACCGGAAATACATGTTTTGAGACCTCCTGAATCCAAAAAAAGCATTTTTGGAAACATGTCCGTGTGTGTGTCTGTGTGTGTGTGTGTGTGTGTCTGTGTGTGTGTCTGTGAACAGCATAACTCAAAAACGAACAGTCGGATAAGCACCAAACTTGGTATTTAGGTTCAGTATCTTCCAGAGATGCGACACGAAGGTTTTCAAGAAAATCCCCCCACCCCAGACTACCCTTTACATGGAAGATTTTTCGAAAATTTTAATTTTCTCAAAAATGGCTCTAACGATTTTGATGAAAATATCATATGTTTAAGATAATGTCATGAGAAATGAAATGTATATCTCGAATTTTCTGGGAATGTCTCCAAAAGTATTCTTCATTGTGAACGACTTTTGCATAACTGGTAAACCATAAGAGATAGACAAAATTTTACTACACAAAAAATGTAGATCGTGTTAAAATACACAACTTATGTCATATACATTTCTTTTGTTGAGTGAACCGTTTTCGAGATATTGCTTGTTATTTCCTTAAATTTTACAATACTTATACTTTTTCTCACATTCGTTATTCATTTTTTTTATGTCCTAGACATGCAAAGAGAATGGAATGCGCCACATAGCAACCAGCGTTAAAATATTTGACTATCGCTTAAAAGCTACCATATTTCCCTTGCATCTACAAGAAAATTACCAATAAGATTGACATCTCGATATCTCGATTAACATGAACCATATGGAGAATAAGCGTTTGTAAAATTAGATTGTACAAGAGTAGAGAAAGTCATGTGAGTGTAACACATCAGATTTTTTATCTAATTCTATCCCTAGATACGTTGTTGCTTCTTGTAGTTTTTGGTGTTGATTTGCAGGCATGTATCTTCTGTTTTATGCTGCATTGTGAATAGTTGATATTGAGTTTTTCTTGTATTTATTTCCATATTGTTATTATTAGTCGATTGTCGATTGATATATATATATATATATATATATATATATATATATATATATGACCTAGTAGATGTATTAAAGAAAATAGGTAACATACAATCAGGAATGTTTGCTGACAAAGTGGTAATATGGACTTCAGAAACGAACATAAGATCTGGGAAACATTACAAAAAACTACAAACAACAATGGAGAATACAATCATAACCCTAGAACAGTCGACTAATAATAACAATATGGAAATAAATACAAGAAAAACTCAATATCAACTATTCACAACGCAGCATAAAACAGAAAATATATGCCTGCAAATCAACAACAAAAACCTACAAGAAGCAACTACAACAACGTATCTAGGGATAGAATTAGATAAAAAAAACTATCAATGAAAGAACATGTAAAAAAATGTAACGAATAAAATCAACAAAAAGAACAACGTTTTAAAACGTTTAGCAGGAATAAAATGGGGTAGAAACGTGGACCTCCTTAATAATACATATAAAACATACATAAAACCTAACCTATTGTATGGAGGAGAACTACTAGCAACAGTAAACAAGAGACTTAAAAGTAAACTAGAAATTTCACAAAATAATTCACTAAGAATGATAACAGGAGCTGTAAAAACAGCACTAATCACAGTACTACAAAGCTTCACAAAGAATATGGCTATAGAATTGGAACATGGGTTGAAAGCAATTACTCTAGCACAAAAACTGCAAGTTAATAGAAACAGATACAAGTGGTACCACACAGCAGATACTATAAGTAATTTAAAAACTCAAATAAGCTTCAGAACATATACTAATAACTTAAACTACAAGAATATAATTACAACAAATAAAATTGCAACAGAGGTAACGAGTCCAATAGAATACATTGATATACAATATCAGAATGACCTGATATATACGATACACAAACAAAACAATATACCAGATGAAATGAGAGCCATAGCAATAGCTACAGAAAATGAAAGATACCCAGAAAAAGAATGGCTCCAAATATATACAGATGGATCACTCATCAATAAAAAAAATGCTGGTGCAGGAATATAGTGTAAACATTTTGCACAGTATCTAACATTAGATGAAAGGTCAAACCACTATGATGGAGAATTAATAGCTATAAAAGCAGCATTACAGAACATTTTGTATAGACTGACGCAGCCATGCTATGTCCTCCATCAATGAAGCAATACCTTTGCCTCGCGATTGCTGCTTTTCTCCTCCTAGATGTTTTTTAATACTTTGCCACGGCTGCTCGAGCATGAGATCTTAATCACTGGGTATGCATGATTGTATGTACATAGAAACACGAACGCTTTCTTGGAACCCTTTTATTCACCATTAAAATAAGACTTAAGATTTGCCGATCACTTTTAAATTCTTACGATGTTACTGTGTCTTTTCCAAGACCAAAGATTATCAATTACATCTGATCGTCCGATCCTCTTGCAAGTTCACACCCAGTCTTCGGACCTCGATGAGACCGTTGTTCCTCACCACATGAGCGTCCCAGCGAGAATGTCCTTACCACACGAGCGTCCCCGCGAGAATGTCCTCACCACACACACGATACAAAGAAAGAACCCCTAACTTCCCCTCTCTCCCCTTAAACATTTCATACCAAAACTGAGCGCCGTGAAGCTTCTAATGACCTTCACATCCTGGCCAGTGCAACTGCACCCATTAATTCCAAGAGAAACTGGCTTCAGCGGATTTATCCTTTATACCTGGGGCTGGTCCCTAATTAGCTAAGCTGTGCCTGTCTGGCCTTTCTGTCACTTTTAACAGTCAACAATTTTCCCAATGCTTCTCCTTTTAATACATGCACTGATTTTAAATATTTTATTATTTATTTTATTTCGCTATCCTTCCCAGATTATTTTGATAATTATTGACTTTATAATTTCGGCTTCAAGACATACATAAAACAAAATATAGTCATCTTATCAGACTCAAAATCAGCCATAGATGGAATAGTAAATTACAATAATAAAACAACAAGAAATATTAAAGAAATACGAAGCCTAATTAAAGCAGTTGAAACTAGAAATCATGTCACTCTACAATGGATCCCAGCTCATGTCGGACTTTTGGGCAATGAACATGCGGAACAATTAGCAAAGAAAGGTGCAATACAACAAATAAAACCTGTAGTACAAATAGAAATAAATAAACAATTAAACAACATTTCAAAAGACAGCAGAGACTTGATGAAGAAGATAGATTAAAAGATAAAGATTGTAAGAATATTAAACATAGGGTTGATATACAAAAAATGCCAAGGAAGACTGCAGTGGCCTTATTTAGGATGGCAACTGGCCACGATTGCCTCGCAGAACATCTCTACAAGATACGATGCCTACCTACACCCAAGTACACTTTCTGTGAAGATGATGTCATTCTGAACAAACAGCATCTCACCAAATGCAAAGGCCTTAAAAGTGATAATTTACAGACTTTATATTGGGAAGCCAGAGGAAAAATTATGCAGATCAATTAATCCCCAATGCCATTGGTGAACAAGAACAACAATTTTATAATATCAGGCTTCCTGGTTTCACCTGAACTCTCATTTAACTTATCATCATTATGAAGGCTGGAGAGCAAAATTACATTGCTTGCTTTCTTTGTACAATATCATACTAAAGTTCCTTCTTCTAGAAAGCCAAATAAGGAATTGCTTGGCGCTCTGATGTCCCTAAATTTTTTAGGTACTTGAGGTTTGTTGTTTTCTCATTGTGCCTACCATGGACAATTTAAGTTGTTTTAAGTCACACAGAAAGTTGAAATCAGTGAACTAGTTATCAAATGTAATATTGTGATCTGTGTTTTCGATTGGTTTCACCAAGTGTTTTGACTACAACTGAGGGTTCATTATTCAATGTGTAAGTTCCTTCAGGCTGTGCGCCTACATATACCTCAAGATTGTATATGTAGCAGATTTTAACATCTACTGAAGAAAATATTTTAATTCCAAAGCAAGCTGGCTTTTTAGGATTGTACAGGCGAAACAAGTACCTTCTTTTGAGAGGACCAACATTTCATCAATTGTCACATTCTCCTACGAAGAATAATGCTTTTGGCAGTTGGATCCATACTGCTGAAAAAGATCTTTAATTGGTGCCAGTTTATCTGCCTGTTTTCTGGTGTGTCTTGTTTACTGCCATCGAATCTCGGCCATCACAATGAAAACCTAAATCTTCTTAAACCCATCACTAACATATATGTTTCAATACTGTCACCATCTGCCCCCATAATTCTTTCAAATTTAAGTGGTTAGCTTTTTACACTCCTGAAGGCTGATAAAGCTTTCATTTCTGTTAGATCTGTGGGTTTAGCATCTCTAGATCTCTGGAATTTTTCTTGATTGATATAAGTTTTTAAATTTGATATATGAGGGTCATTTCAAACATTCTGCACACTGTAAGAGAGAAGTAAAGAAAATAATTTATTTTACAAAATACCTTTACAGCCCTTCAATATAATCTTGCTTATGACAGCTTGCCATTTTGGCAAATTCTGTATTCCAGATGGTACCTTCATTGTTGAGCTGTCTGATTACTCAGGTCACCTCACTGGAAGCTTCATCAATTGTATCAAAAGTTTTCCATGGAGTGGTTCCTTCAATTTGGGAAACAAATCAAAGTCTGGTGGGCTCATATCAGGACTGTATGGTGGGTGGGGAAGTATTTCCCATCCATATTTGTCGAACGTTTCTCTCACTGGTTGAGCATCATGTGGTCTTGCATTATTGTGCAAAATGAGGGCACCAGCTGCAAGCATGTCAGGCCTTCTTTGACAAAATTTCGGCGCAAAACGTTTTACAGAAACCTTTTGTAGTATGCGCCTGTTACAAACGTCCTCTGGGGCATTCTATTTATAGCTATGACTCCACTCATGTCATACGCAAAGATCATCATCAGTTTCACCTTTGATTGTTGGGTCGTCCTCCATGCTAGCTTCTAGTTTTCCCGAGTTCAAACCCGGCAAAGGACGATGGATTTTTTCGAGTGTAAAAGTCCTTAGCATGGCATCCTTCAGAAGGGAAGTAAAGCCAGTGGTCCCGTGTCGTAGATTTATGGCATGTAAAAGAACCTCAAGCCTGATAAAGAGGCCTCTGAGTAAAATTACCAGTCTTTCACACCCAATATAGAATGGGATGTTAAGGACCACAGCAGTTAAAGAGCATCCACAAATAACTCAATTTAATGTAATTTGTTTGTTGGGGGCTGAATTTTTTCGGGTGTGGAGAGTTGGAACTTTTCCATTGTGACGGCTGAGACTTCAGCTCTGGTTTAAAATCTTGTATCCAGGTTTCATCAAGTGCAACAGTCATTTTCAAAAAGTGTTCTCCTTCTGTTCAATAATGCTGAAGCAATTCTTCTGCGATTCTTTTGTGACCTGCTTTCTGCTCTTCACTCAGATCGTGTGGAACCCATCTGGCAGTAACTTTCATAATCTTTAACTTTTCAGTAATGATTCTGTAAACTGAAGTGACAGACATTCTGGCCTCATATGCAATTTCGTCACATGTTTTTTGTCTAACTTCTCTCAAATGTCATTAACAATAATCTGAGAGGTGTAATCTGTTGCAGTTGATGGCCTTCCACTTCTTGGGTTGTCCTAAGTGCTTACCCGACCTTCACAGAAATGAGCAGACCACCATGATACTATGCTACGACCCACTACACTATTCCCACACACCTCTCCCAAAGCGTTGTAAATTTCAGTTGGGTTCTTTCCACATAGGGATTCGATTTTGATGTAGGAACGCTGGTCACTATGTGTAATCTGAACTGACTTGGTTTCAGCTTCCATTTTAAAACTGAATTACTCATGACACAGCCATGCGAATCAGCAAGTGCATATACAACTATCAAGCCTAAAGCCTGACTCACAACCAACATAAATTTCAACTTGATCACACCACTGTAACGGTTGTGCATGTGCCGTGTGCAGGACTTTTGAAATGACCCTCATAATTTATATTGGTTTGTTTACTGAACAATTGTATTTAGTGTGCTGTCATCTATGAAAAGGTTCCAACCATCGTTAACATCATTTATATTTCTCATATCACTTTTTACACCAGGAAGATGAAGCAATATGCTGTATGGCTCACGCTTCCTAGTCATTTTCATTGGAGTTTCTCCCCACTTCCAGGAATTTACCACATAGTTATTATTTTTCTGGTATATGATGTAATAGTCATCAAAATTATTTTTATCAGATTCCTCACCTGAAAAACTTTAATCACTCTCCCTTTGTTTGCTCCACTCCCTCTGTAATCTTGGTTCATCTGGAACATCAGTGTCTGTGTCAGATTCTTCTTCACTTTAAACATCACAGCAAGATTTGTCTTCTTGTAACACCCATATCACCTCCTCCACATCATCTTCCTTGCTTAGATTATATCTTCTTTTGGATCCATTAGAAATCTGAGAAAAAATAAACAATTGATTTTAGTCATGGTGATGTCACAGATCACTACAAATACTAAACCAATTAAAAGTGTATAACAGTGGGATAATAGCAGAAAGGTAAATGCAGCACTGCCAATGCCAGCCAAGAGATAGTTTAAAATGTGCCTTCGTGATGTGTCAGACCAACCACTGCTATTGCTGGGTTAATAAAACGTAGTAAAGTTAGTGGATTTTGAATACATTGAATTAAGAATGCAGGAGTACTGATGGATAATCAGTGGACTTTTTCAGGCGTATTTTAATTACTCTTTCTTGTACTAATATTAATGGTGTAATAGCACTGACGAATAACTACCCCACTCTATAATACTGCATTGAAGAACAGATTGGACTAATGAAAAATGTGCCATGAGCAAGACATTCATTAGGCAAATATGTTCTCAATGTGACAAAAAAAGTTAATTATTTTATAAAGTCTATTGCATATATACAATATTTGTTTGTCCCATTGTAAGTACTGGTCAATAATGATTCCTTAAATATTTTGTTTGGGAGGATTCACTTATATTAGAAAGTTGCGTTTGGTAAAGCTGTCAATGATAATTATTTATTTTTATGCAGAGTGAAGAATGAGAGTGTTTGAGACCAGCAGATGATAAAGAAAACGGGATGTCTATTGGTTTACTAGCATTTAAAGTGATTCCTAACCTATTTATTCTTTTTGTCATGATTAAGAATACTCATGGTTTTTTTTTAGGTCTAGGAAAATTTCCAAACATTTATTTCCAATATGTAGCACAAAAATAGTTTTTTTAGTTACATGGAAAATAGCATCAACGATGCTATAGTTACTTTGGAAACCACATTGATTGCAAGTTAAAATATTGTGCTTTTCTAAATAATTTTCCTAGCAAATTTTAATACACTTTTCCAGTAGTTTAGAAATATAAGGAATAAATATACTGATCTGTAGTTATTCCTACTTTCAGTGTCGCCGGATTTATGTATGGGGATTACTATGACATTCTTGAGTTTTATTGGAAATGTGACATTTAAAAAACAGGATTGAAGATGCATACAAGTGGTTTAGCAATATAATTAATCACATGCTCTTAAAGAAAATTAAAAACAACAAAGCCCCAGGAGAAGATTCACTAAATAATTAACTATTTAAATACTGAAGTAAAACATTCTAGATAGATTCCTTAAGTTTCTAAACACAATTTAAAGTGGGGAGGATGTACCCAAAAAATTGGACTAAAATAATTCCTATATTTAAAAGAAAAGGGGATATAACATTTTATGAAAATTATAGGGATATAAGTTTATTAAATGTAGGATATAAAATCTTTGCCAGTAAAATTAAGAACAAATTACCTGTGTAAATACTTCCATAAAGAAGATCTTGTTGTGATGGGTATTTTACATTAAAATTATTAACAGAGAAACAAAGGGACTTCAATATGAAAACTCATGTTGCTTGTTTAGATTTTGATAGGCTTTTGATAGAGTGCATAGAAACCAACTGTTAAAAATATTAGCCAAAGACCAGGTCCAACAACAAATTATATTCAACACATAAGCTTTACAAGTTAAATTTAATTTCAATAAGAGGAACCGATAAATTATTACAATGGCAGAAAATCCATACAGGGGTGAAGCAAGGATGTTCACTTCACCACTGTATTTATCATAAATGTGAATCAAATAGAGAATGGAGAGAGCAACCCCATGGATATATACAATTAAATAGAAACATGAAGAAGAAGTGTTTTCTTCTCTAAAGAAGCAACATTTGTTGATTCTTTAATAGTTTGCCAGAGCATTTTGGGGTCATTTCGATGACATTCAAGTTTATGGAATACTACTCAGATTTCATTAATTTAACAGTATTGGTTAATACATTTCAACACTTTTTGTACTTATTGCTCAGTTCTATTTTGAAGGGTTCTTGTTCTTAGGTTTTCACCATCTGTAATCCAAGGTTCAATTTTAGCATGTGTACTAGGTTGTATAAAGTATTGAATAGTGGTATGTGTTTCTGTTAAATAATTTAAAGTGTTGGAAAGTGGATTAATGTAGTTACTAGGATTTTCACAGTTAATGGCATTATACCATTTTTCATTCTTATAGGTATCAGTTATCTTCATAATTAATTATATATTTACACTTGGATGAATCATTTTGCTCATGATGAACATTAATAAATTGGACTGTTATATAGGCCCTGCATACAAAGCAAAACACTTTCAAAGGGAGCCTACTAGAACATGCAGAAAGGAATCTCTGAAGCAGTAAAAACTGCGGGGAGGCGCATGCAATGAGTTTGTTGCGCGGCTATAGTTCAGAAGGTTAGTTGAGGGCCCAATTAGGTGCCGGGTCGGGATACGCTTACCGGCGTTCCACGGGTAGCTTCACGCGCGCGTATATAGTGTAAAATTATCGCTTTTAATGTATGTATTTCAGGTAAAATCACCCTGGGCCTGCCTTTGAAATTTTAACACAGAGTACAAATATAATCCCGTGGCGCTATAGCCCGTTTGGGGCCTGGTCCTACCACCCCGACTACCGGTCTCATGAACGGCAGAGGTGAGCGATCAATCGATACGGGAAGATGTCAGTAAAACGTATCCCCCAGCCGGAATGTTGGTTTCCGTGGCCGGGATCGTTGCCTATCGCAGCTTCTCAGTTTCCTCACGTTGCTGAATGGACATCTGCCGTATATCGGGGACTTAAAATGCTCACTTCCATTGGGTCGGATGGGATTTGGGCGCATTGTGTGCTCGGGAACCAGTGCTGCACACTAACCCACTGTGCCAGGGCGGAGGACTGCCAAATACACCCTAATTGACTTAAATACAGCTTTTGGGGAGGGGAGGCAATCGATGTTTATAATACCGTCCCTGGCCTTCAAAACGAGAGTGGGGGCAAGGAGTGCCCAAAATTGTCAATCTAAAAATTTGGCAAGTCTAAATCTGAGTGGTTTGTTGATGCTACGAATATTTAAGCGAAATGATTTTAGAACGTGCAGTCTTGATATAGGTAGTTATCGAACGAGTTTAAATCACTGGAAATAATTGTTTGTATGCTTTAAATGCAATAATGCTCATCGAGAACATTAAATATATTGTTAGAATTCATATTCGGAGTTTATGTAAGAATTGAATCTGGAGAAATCATAATATACAAACTGGTTAAAATTACAACATACAGAGAAAAGGAACAAATAGGAAAACATAAAACAATGAAAAGCTTTTTTTCTTCACAATTTCTTTCAACTTTTTTTTTTTTCTGCCCGATGAGTATAATGCTGGCGAATTTTATCTGCACTAGGCAATTCACCATTGCCCTTTACATATTTTGTGAACCATTCCTTTATCTTGGGATTGTAAAATTTTTCTGCTGAAATTCCCGCGCTCCAAAAGGTTTCTGTGGTATCAACAAGGAACTTTTACTTCTCATCTCATGCTTTTTGGCAAAAGACTCGTAAGACAGCTGTCGTTTGTAGAGGTGCTGTTTTATTTTTACCACATGTATGTGCGTCACTGGCAGTGGCTTTGGCAGTGTATTTTCTGCCTTTTGTTACAATGTTCGCACGTTAGTATTTTGTTCTCATTTTGATAAAACCCTTCACTATCAAATTCGTTTACCTGCTAATAGCTGGTTGGTTTAAGCACCATTAACAGAAAACAAAAATTAATTGCAGTGGAGATCGTTTTATTACAAAATAGGCACTGAAATTATAACTGCTGAAATTCATACAGTTACCTATTAATAGAATGGACTGCGCAGTATAGTTATTATTGCGGACGAGTAAATGAGCTGCTGCACAACAGAACTCATATCTCTTTACATTAAATTACTTTCAAAGTTATTCCTATTACAGGTTTTAGAGATGATACCAATACATATGAACTCTTTAATTGTACGAGTATATGATGTGTTTGTAATCCAAGTTACCCGAAACGTAATGTTTTCGTTGGAGAAATGGACCATTGTTGGTTTGGGTGAAAATCGTACCGCCTGAATTTCCGTTGCAGTACGTTTACTGCAGGCATGCTGTTGTTTTTTTTTTTTTTTTTTTTTTTTTTTTTTTTTTTTTTTTTTACGTATTAAAATCTCCGTTGTAGTGTTAACAAGAATTTATTAAAAAAAACAGGAATTTAAACTTTGAATAATGTGGAGGATACTGCGCGAGGAAATTATAGAGCTTGGAATCTGTGAAGCAGTCTGCGGTAATTGATTGTGATCCCAGGAGAAGTGAATGCAAATCAATTCCTCCTTGGAGTAGTCAAATGGGCTACACACGACACACATGCGCACATTTTCATTTCATTCTAATTTCGTTTGTTTTTAAGTTGAGATTGGGACAAAATAACATTTTTGTATCACAAAATATAGCTTCAAGCTAACAAACAGTATGGCTAAAGCTTTCCCCCCCCCAAAAAAAATTGTTGAATTTTTTATCGCGATATGACATGAAATCAGCGTTATTTCGCGATTCAGAAGTGCATATTGCATATTTTGGGGTTATGGGAGCGACAGTGAGACAATAGTATAAAATATTGTGGAAGTTAAGGCAGTTCGTTTTATCGCGTCTCGCGAATTTCACGGATCCCTTCTTATCAGCGAATAACCAATGTTGAGATAAAAACTGATTAGTTTTTTAAACTAGAATTTATCAACAACAAAAACACCTAGCGAATTAAAAGCTGCCATATAAGCTTTATTTTAAAACCTACTTCATTTGCAGCAATATTTTCAAATTTGATATGTGGATTTAAAGTCTTGACTATCTCTAGAGCATGACCAAGCTTCACTTTCGTGTATCTGTGAACCTGTCGGCTGTACTGGAAGAGCTACTCGCCAGGGTGGCAACAGGGGAGACGAGGAGCAACTTTCCATATAAGCCTAACACTATGCTGTGGAGTGACCCGTGCTGAGGGGGAGTATGGCTCAATTTTTTTTATTTTTTATATTTTTTACGGGCGCTCTAACTACAATGATCCTTAGCTTCCCATTCTACCTAATTGGGCGTGAAAGACCGCAAACTTTGCTGAGAGGCCTTTATAAGGCTTAAATTCTTTTATGTGCCGTAAATCTACGATACGGGACCATCGGTTTTATGTAAGAATTTTGACGCCAGAAAAAAAAAATCCATCGCCCTCTGCCGGGTTTGAATCTGCGATCTAGGGAATTAAAGGCTAGCAGTGGTACCTCTAGAACACGGAGGATTGCATATGGCACAGGGCTAATAATTTTCAAACGGAGCCTCTGGATAGCATGCCACCCCCAGAGTATAAGACTATCCAGGCATGCGGGACTCTGCCTGGTCGGACTTTATGTATCCCTAGCTTCTCTTGGAACGTTTATGGAAAACACCACAAAAATAAACCAACAAACATACTACTGAGGACCACACTGTTGAGCCTTTAGCAATACCAACCATTTCCCTTGACGAGGAAACACTTTCAGAGCAAACTTCTTACATAGAACTGGGTGTTATCTCTTCCGAAGGGGGAATATTAACCTAGGCCGATGAAAAAGATCCTATGAGTTCTACTGCAAGCCTGGCAGAAGCCCCGGGAAAAATGCACAATTTCAAGTTTCAACGAAACGACCTTCTGGGGCACAAAGAAAACAAGACCTAAAAGCAAAACTTAAGGAGAAAGGCAATGCCTGAAATCCTATAAAATGTCCTCCGTGGCGTAGTAGTTATGCTAGCCTCTAGTTCCTGACGTCGCTGTTTCAAACCCGGCGGAGCGCGATGGATTTTTTTGGGCATAAAATCTTTAGCATGGCTTCCTTCGGAAGGGAAGTAAAGCCGGTGGTCCCGCGTCTTAGATTTACGGCACGTAAAAGAACCTCAAGCGTGATATAAAGAGGTCTGAGAAAAATTACCGGTATTTCACGCCCAGTATAGAATGGGACGCTAAGTACCACAGCAGTCAAAGTGTGTCCATAAATAAAACTCAATTTAATTGTTTATTTTTCCTATAAAATGGGGGAAGAAGACCTCCAAATCTAAAACTCCAAAGCTCCAGGGAAAAAAGGTGAGGTACCCAAGAAAAGCGCAGGCGGTCTGAGGGATCTACCCCTTCTCCCGCTGGAGCAGTCAAGAAAAGCAAACTTGGTAAGGATATGGAAGAGGAAAGAGCTTCCACCTCTACCAAAGAAACCTATAGGGAATCACTAACCAGTTTCAAGGCAGCAGTGCTCTCTAACAACTTTCCCGTCAAGAAACTCTCAGAAGCAACTGTAGAGGCATTTGATAGCCTCGAAAATGGAAACTTTCCACAATTTTCTACAGACTACGGGGAGGCAGGAGATCTCATTCTCTCTCTGAAAATTACGTCACCAAAGAATGGATGATGAGAAAAGATTCCTCAATTAGAACTGAAAAGGCGCTAAACGTGCCACAGGTCCTAGAACGGAAAATTACGAAATAAGCTGCTTTTTAAGACACCAACGTTATTCGCAAAAACTAACCTAAACACACCATTAAGATGCTTAAGGACCAGAACGAAACCTCAAATGAATGAAACTGGTAAGTTATCAGTTCCAAGACCGATACGTCAGAATGTAGCTCGTCTGCTTGATAGACGAGGAAACTACAATACCCATATAAGATCTGGGTAAGAGAGCAAAACTTTTTGGGCCCTGGAAGAATTACAATTTCGATCTATTCACGGATAGCCCTAAAGGTCCTCCAGATCAACTTGTAGCACAAGGCGGCGCCTTCGGCTACCTTCTGCAAAATCTTCAATGAAGAAGGAATAGGCGTAGTCCCGATCAGGGTAGAATTTCGGGACTAGGTGAATGTCAAGTAAGTTAATACATTGCAGAAGCGGCAATGCGGTAATAAGGGTTGTATTTTTATTTGCAATGGAATTTTATAGAATTGTTTTCTAATGGTCACCACGGTAAAAATCGAGGATGCGATGTAGGAGGACGGAACAGAAGCTTGATAGTGAGTCCTGTTTACCTCTCCTACGATGGCAATAACCCCTCCTCTAAGGAGTAAGCGCAGCTTGTCGCGCACTGCACTGAGAGAAGGGAACAAACCGGTGTGACGCCAACTTTCATGAAATCCGGGATAGCAAAAACATCAATAAAAGGGGTGAGTACATTCTAGATTTTCTGCTCTCCAGTAACTTAAAAGTCGTAAATGTTAACAAGTCTACCTTTGCAAATCGTATAAGGCAGGAAGTTATCGACGTTACCTTTTGTACCCAGTATATTTTAACTCACGTCACCGATAGGAGGGTTCTGGAAGAACTATCGCTTTAGGATCATAACTTACTTCCTTTTAAGGGCTTCTCCACTCTTCAGCAGTTGCCCTGTATTCCCATTCTTCACGATTGAACAAGCCATCCTCCTCCAGGCAACGAACATTCATTATTCTATGAATCTGTCCTCTCCAGGTAGCTCTTGGCCTACCTCGCTTTCTTCATCCAGGAGATGACCATTCTAAAAAGTCTTGGGCCTAAATCACCCTCCATTCTTTTCACATGTCCATACCATTGAAGTCCCCTCCTTTCAGTTCTCTCCATCACTGTTTCCTCCATATCCACCATCTGTCTCACCTCTTCATTTCTCCGTGTTTCCATCCTTGATACTCTAGCATGATGCAGTAATTTGTATCACAAATTATTTAAATGTAAAGAGTGATTATAGTATGAATATGCATTATTATGTGACATTGATTTGAGATGTTTGTTGATTGTAATTATTGTTGGGAAGTAAGTTTATACTGCCTTACTGAAACTGACAATAATAGCGTGAAATAATGCAGCGAGGGGGTGAGCTGTTTATCATTATTGGAAACGAGGAAGTTACGTAATGTTGGCGCGTTTTCCTTTAGAATCTTCTGGAACATTTACCTAGAGCATATGTATTCCATTGGATATTAAAATAGACGCTAATGTTGGCGCGTTTTATTAGCCAATTGCAGCTCAGTTATAATCTTTAGGCATATCGGGGTGTATGAGTATAAAAGAGCTAGGTTAGAGATAGACCCCGTCAGTTCATCAAAAATCTTTATACACTACATGTCGTCTTCGGTCCGTCAGTTCGTCGAAAATATTTGTATGATACACGTCGCCTTCAGTCCAGCAGAAATATTACACGTCGGCTATCGATTCGCAAGTTACGCGTATAAGAGTTATGAAAAATCTCAGGTATGGTAAAGTTAATTATACAAAAGGTTGAAGTACGTGAATTAAAAGTGTTCAGTAAGAAGTTGTTATAACAGTTTCAGTTTGGCGGGTGTCAAGATCAATGTGTAAATTGTGATAGTGAATGTGTTCGACAATAAAAAGTGTAAAACAAATTCATTCATCAGTGTTATCTTTGGATAAAAGATTCCTTTCCGTTTACACAACCTGTATAAAGAGAAGTGCTCGACCCAAAAGGATAATAGCTAGCCGGAGGACAGTAAACCAAAATTAAATAAAATAACAGTAGCATTCTTTCAAACAAACATTAATATTACCGCAAATTGCTAACACCAGATGGAGCTATAAACCTAACAAAGAATTACGTCACAAAATGGCATCACCACGTGAAGTAAACACACATACACAAACATTATAAATTTACCATCGCAAATTGGCTCCCAAACGTGGGGCTCAACAACAAATTAAATATAATATAAAGTAAACCACTATCAAATTGGCTCCCATACGTGGGGCAGTTAAAATTATGTAACCAAACAAAACAAAAGCAGCACAATATAAGACCTTCAAGTTCTAATAATTTACGTAAAAACATATTACGTAAGCACTAAACCACTTTCAAATTGGCACCCAGAACGTGGGGCACGATGACCAGGAAAGGAGCAGAATAACCAGGAAGGGGCGAAGGAACCAGGACGTGGAACGAATGGAGAAGTGAACTGAATTACAAGACGCAGATTCCAGAAACAACAGGGACGATAGACTACGCGAATGATTGGACATCGTAATTCCGAGATTAAAAGGCAACAGGGGAATTCAAATACAGGACACCAAAACGACGTAGATTCATCATAATACGACGCAGAAGCGACATACGAATCTAGGAGAGAGGGGCAGAAAGCTGGACATCAAAGCTACATCAGCAGATAGCATCAGAAAGGTTAGAAAAGTGTTATGTTAATTCTAAAAAAAGGGTAAAAAATTTAAATGTACCTTAGGAGCGGTAGGATAAAGAAAACAATGGCTACTAATAATATTGAAGAAACAATAATGGCAGGGGATAATGTAACAGTTAGCTGTAATTCAATACAGGTTACAGAAAATAGCTCAAACAATGTAGGATTTGAGGGAGAAAATGTTAGTGCAGAAAGTCAGGATAGAATAGTAGGAAATGTTAATTTTGATGCTAGTATGATGATGGAAATGCTGAGAGATATTGGTAGGAGCTTAGAACAAAAATTAACTCAGAGTATAGAACAAAAACTAGATCAGAATAAGAAAGAATTGAGGGAAGATATTGGTAAGACTAATGATAAATTAGAAAAACTAACTCAAGATATTGGTAAAAGTAATGAGAAATTAGAACAGAAAATAGATCAAAACAGGGAAGAAATTGAAAAGAAATTCATGGAGCTAGATAGTAATATGATGAGAATGAGAAATGAAAATCAGGAAATGATAGCAAATGAGATAGGGGAAGTTTCAAAGAAAATCTTAGACATGAGCAGGGAAATATATAACCAAAAAAGTGAGGTTAATAATAAAATAGAGCATGTTGATGTAAAATGTACAGAGTTAGGTAGCCGGATGAGTAGCATTTCAAGTGAGATAAGAGAGATGAAAGAGGTTATGAATGTAGATGTGAATCAGGCGCAAGTTAATTTCAGAGGGGAGATATCAGAAATACAGAAGGAGCCAGTAATGCAAAGAAATAAATTGTACGAAGAAGTTAAAGTTTTGCCTGTAAATAATCAAAAGCTAACTTCTGAAATTAACAAGTACCAAGCTGTTCAGAATGTAAACTCCAATCCAGTACAGTTTATTACAGATTTGTCAGAGTAATCTCAAATTAAAGAGATAGTAGAAGAATTGAAAATGACAGTTGTTAAAAGATGTGTTGTTCAAGAAACTTTAGATTGTTTTCAAATGTTATCATGGGATAAAATTTCAAATGAATACAAGAGAATATTCATCAACAAATTTTGGAAGGTTACGATACGGCTACGAGTAATGCTTAGTCACACATAATTTGATCCAGGAGGGTGAATAGCAATGAGATGTAAAGTAAATGCTGGATAGTTAAAGATGACCTGCAGAGCAATGTATTGGAGTGTAAGAGGGTTAACTAAATATATATGTCATGAGAAAACAGAAATAAATTCAGAATAAAAGAAATATTTAAAAGGGAAAATAACATTTTTTTAAGTAACTGTAACAGTATTTGAAATTAAGAATGTAAAAATTGAAGCATAATGTTATATTAAAGTAAAAGTGCGTAAATATAATTCCAAGAGTATTGTGAATATAATGTACAAAACAACAAAAATGGGTAAAAATAATTAAAAACAAATACTTATGTAGCAACTAAAAAAATGTGAAACAGTGTCTAGATTTAAGAGATGTAAATATATTTATGTAGAGTGTGAATATTTTGGTAAATATGTATAGTAATTACAAAAATTCTTAAATGCACAAATTTTTGTCAACAACTTAAGAAAGTAAACAATTTTGTAACAGTAATTAAATAATTCAGGGTACAGTATTTGCTATAAAAAATTGTGATGTCAGATTAATGTCTAAACACATTAAACCAGAGCCAGTAAATAGTGGCAAGATAAAGACAAAACATATGTCGTGTGTTAAATACGTGTGAAGTGTCAAGTGAAAGTGATAGCGTGTGTTCCAAGATTTAGGAGACTAAAAACCCAATTATAAAATTTCCAAACAAGTTGTAAATATTTATAATTATGTTTCTAGTGGGGCATATGATGCAGTAATTTGTATCACAAATTATTTAAATGTAAAGAGTGATTATAGTATGAATATGCATTATTATGTGACATTGGTTTGAGATGTTTATTGATTGTAATTATTGTTGGGAAGTAAGTTTATATTGCCTTACTGAAACTGACTATAATAGCGTGCAATAATGCAGCGAGGGGGTGAGCTGTTTATCATTATTGGAAACGAGGAAGTTACGTAATGTTGGCGCATTTTCCTTTAGAATCTTCTGGAACATTTACCTAGAGCATATGTATTCCATTGGATATTAAAATAGACGCTAATGTTGGCGCGTTTTATTAGCCAATTGCAGCTCAGTTATAATCTTTAGGCATATCGGGGTGTATGAGTATAAAAGAGCTAGGTTAGAGATAGACCCCGTCAGTTCATCAAAAATCTTTATACACTACATGTCGTCTTCGGTCCGTCAGTTCGTCGAAAATATTTGTATGATACACGTCGCCTTTAGTCCAGCAGAAATATTACACGTCGGCTATCGATTCGCAAGTTACGCGTATAAGAGTTATGAAAAATCTCAGGTATGGTAAAGTTAATTATACAAAAGGTTGAAGTACGTGAATTAAAAGTGTTCAGTAAGAAGTTGTTATAACAGTTTCAGTTTGGCGGGTGTCAAGATCAATGTGTAAATTGTGATAGTGAATGTGTTCGACAATAAAAAGTGTAAAACAAATTCATTCATCAGTGTTATCTTTGGATAAAAGATTCCTTTCCGTTTACACAACCTGTATAAAGAGAAGTGCTCGACCCAAAAGGATAATAGCTAGCCGGAGGACAGTAAACCAAAATTAAATAAAATAACAGTAGCATTCTTTCAAACAAACATTAATATTACCGCAAATTGCTAACACCAGATGGAGCTATAAACCTAACAAAGAATTACGTCACAAAATGGCATCACCACGTGAAGTAAACACACATACACAAACATTATAAATTTACCATCGCAAATTGGCTCCCAAACGTGGGGCTCAACAACAAATTAAATATAATATAAAGTAAACCACTATCAAATTGGCTCCCATACGTGGGGCAGTTAAAATTATGTAACCAAACAAAACAAAAGCAGCACAATATAAGACCTTCAAGTTCTAATAATTTACGTAAAAACATATTACGTAAGCACTAAACCACTTTCAAATTGGCACCCAGAACGTGGGGCACGATGACCAGGAAAGGAGCAGAATAACCAGGAAGGGGCGAAGGAACCAGGACGTGGAACGAATGGAGAAGTGAACTGAATTACAAGACGCAGATTCCAGAAACAACAGGGACGACAGACTACGCGAATGATTGGACATCGTAATTCCAAGATTAAAAGGCAACAGGGGAATTCAAATACAGGACACCAAAACGACGTAGATTCATCATAATACGACGCAGAAGCGACATACGAATCTAGGAGAGAGGGGCAGAAAGCTGGACATCAAAGCTACATCAGCAGATAGCATCAGAAAGGTTAGAAAAGTGTTATGTTAATTCTAAAAAAAGGGTAAAAAATTTAAATGTACCTTAGGAGCGGTAGGATAAAGAAAACAATGGCTACTAATAATATTGAAAAAACAATAATGGCAGGGGATAATGTAACAGTTAGCTGTAATTCAATACAGGTTACAGAAAATAGTTCAAACAATGTAGGATTTGAGGGAGAAAATGTTAGTGCAGAAAGTCAGGATAGAATAGTAGGAAATGTTAATTTTGATGCTAGTATGATGATGGAAATGCTGAGAGATATTGGTAGGAGCTTAGAACAAAAATTAACTCAGAGTATAGAACAAAAACTAGATCAGAATAAGAAAGAATTGAGGGAAGATATTGGTAAGACTAATGATAAATTAGAAAAACTAACTCAAGATATTGGTAAAAGTAATGAGAAATTAGAACAGAAAATAGATCAAAACAGGGAAGAAATTGAAAAGAAATTCATGGAGCTAGATAGTATTATGATGAGAATGAGAAATGAAAATCAGGAAATGATAGCAAATGAGATAGGGGAAGTTTCAAAGAAAATCTTAGACATGAGCAGGGAAATATATAACCAAAAAAGTGAGGTTAATAATAAAATAGAGCATGTTGATGTAAAATGTACAGAGTTAGGTAGCCGGATGAGTAGCATTTCAAGTGAGATAAGAGAGATGAAAGAGGTTATGAATGTAGATGTGAATCAGGCGCAAGTTAATTTCAGAGGGGAGATATCAGAAATACAGATGGAGCCAGTAATGCAAAGAAATAAATTGTACGAAGAAGTTAAAGTTTTGCCTGTAAATAATCAAAAGCTAACTTCTGAAAATAACAAGTACCAAGCTGTTCAGAATGTAAACTCCAATCCAGTACAGTTTATTACAGATTTGTCAAAGTAATCTCAAATTAAAGAGATAGTAGAAGAATTGTAAATGACAGTTGTTAAAAGATGTGTTGTTCAAGAAACTTTAGATTGTTTTCAAATGTTATCATGGGATGAAATTTCATATGAATACAAGAGATTATTCATCAACAAATTTTGGAAGGTTACGATACGGCTACGAGTAATGCTTAGTCACACACAATTTGATCCAGGAGGGTGAATAGCAATGAGATGTAAAGTAAATGCTGGATAGTTAAAGATGACCTGCAGAGCAATGTATTGGAGTGTAAGAGGGTTAACTAAATATTTATGTCATGAGAAAACAGAAATAAATTCAGAATAAAAGAAATATTTAAAAGGGAAAATAACATTTTTTAAGTAACTGTAACAGTATTTGAAATTAAGAATGTAAAAATTGAAGCATAATGTTATATTAAAGTAAAAGTACGTAAATATAATTCCAAGAGTATTGTGAATATAATGTACAAAACAACAAAAATGGGTAAAAATAATTAAAAACAAATACTTATGTAGCAACTAGAAAAATGTGAAACAGTGTCTAGATTTAAGAGATGTAAATATATTTATGTAGAGGGTGAATATTTTTGGTAAATATGTATAGTAATTACAAAAATTCTTAAATGCACAAATTTTTGTCAACAACTTAAGAAAGTAAACAATTTTGTAACAGTAATTAAATAATTCAGGGTACAGTATTTGCTATAAAAAATTGTGATGTCAGATTAATGTCTAAACACATTAAACCAGAGCCAGTAAATGGTGGCAAGATAAAGACAAAACATATGTCGTGTGTTAAATACGTGTGAAGTGTCAAGTGAAAGTGATAGCGTGTGTTCCAAGATTTAGGAGACTAAAAACCCAATTATAAAATTTCCAAACAAGTTGTAAATATTTATAATTATGTTTCTAGTAGGGCATATGATGCAGTAATTTGTATCACAAATTATTTAAATGTAAAGAGTGATTATAGTATGAATATGCATTATTATGTGACATTGATTTGAGATGTTTATTGATTGTAATTATTGTTGGGAAGTAAGTTTATATTGCCTTACTGAAACTGACAATAATAGCGTGCAATAATGCAGCGAGGGGGTGAGCTGTTTATCATTATTGGAAACGAGGAAGTTACGTAATGTTGGCGCGTTTTCCTTTAGAATCTTCTGGAACATTTACCTAGAGCATATGTATTCCATTGGATATTAAAATAGACGCTAATGTTGGCGCGTTTTATTAGCCAATTGCAGCTCAGTTATAATCTTTAGGCATATCGGGGTGTATGAGTATAAAAGAGCTAGGTTAGAGATAGACCCCGTCAGTTCACCAAAAATCTTTATACACTACACGTCGTCTTCGGTCCGTCAGTTCGTCGAAAATATTTGTATGATACACGTCGCCTTCAGTCCAGCAGAAATATTACACGTCGGCTATCGATTCGCAAGTTATGCGTATAAGAGTTACGAAAAATCTCAAGTATGGTAAAGTTAATTATACAAAAGGTTGAAGTACGTGAATTAAAAGTGTTCAGTAAGAAGTTGTTATAACAGTTTCAGTTTGGCGGGTGTCAAGATCAATGTGTAAATTGTGATAGTGAATGTGTTCGACAATAAAAAGCGTAAAACAAATTCATTCATCAGTGTTATCTTTAGGTAAAAGATATCTTTCCGTTTACACAACCTGTATAAAGAGAAGTGCTCGACCCAAAAGGATAATAGCTAGCCGGAGGACAGTAAACCAAAATTAAATAAAATAACAGTAGCATTCTTTCAAACAAACATTAATACTACCGCAAATTGCTAACACCAGCTGGAGCTACAAAGCTAACAAAGAATTACGTCACAAAATGGCATCACCACGTGAAGTAAACACACATACACAAATAACATTATAAATTTACCATATCAAATTGGCTACCACAACGTGGGGCTACACAATAATGTTAAATAAATAACATTAAACCACTTCAAGCACTACGTCTTATTCCGTCCATTTCCACTGTCAAGATCCTAGATTTTTGTCCTCTACCAAAGTCCACGTATTGGCACCATAGGTCATTATACTTTCCACTGCAGTCCTCAAGATTCTCTTTGTACAAATCGACATGGATATACTCCACAAAACCCCATTCAACATTTTTATAACTTTTCGTGCTTGTTCTAGCCTATTGTCTACATCCGCTTTACAGCTCCCTACTTCATCAACAAGCGATCCCAAATATTTAAACTTGTTAACAGATTATAACTCCTTCATGTAGTGAGATGTCACGTCCACTTCCTCCTACTACCAGGTATTCCGTTTTATCCATATTTGCTCTTAAACCTCCTAATTCAAAAGCATCAAAAGGTTTCCTTATACATTTCACATACCCACGATTCTGAACCATCACCAACTGATCATCTGAAAATAGTAGTGAATGTACATTACCACCTTGAACTGGTATACCCATACCTCCATAGGGTGGTTCCACTTTTCTAGTACATTTTCAATATATATTTTAAATCCTGTAGGGGATATACTACACCCACTACGCCTTTTGTCGTTCTGAATGGAGAGGATAATATCTTTCCTATTTTAACAGACGCTTGACACTGTTGGTACAACCGCCGAATAAGTAGAATCATTGGTAACTCAATACCAACACCCACATTGCGTCTTATAGTTGATTAATAGGCACTGAGTTATACGCCTTTTCTAAATCAAATATCAAATGTACTTGGGCTGTACCAGAAGTACCCGACCTAACGAAGAAAAAACAAAAGATTTGGGAAAAAGCATACTTATTTGTCTACATAGTCTCCTTTCAGTTTGATACACTTTTTCCAGCGGTGTTCAATAGCTTCGATACCCTATTTAAACTGAGAATCATCGAGTTCTGCAAAATAACTATCAACTGCAGACTCCATCTCTTCACTGTTGGCAAATATTTTAGCACCAAGCTATTTCTTCAACTTTGGAAATAGAAAATAATCAGAGGGGGCGAATAGGATGCATGAGGTAGCAATTCAAACATTAACTCATTGATTTTGGCCATGGCGATAATAGATGTGTGAACCGGTGCATTGTCTTGATCAAACAAAAGTTTCTTTTCCATTAAATGCGGCCGTTTTTGCCTGATTTCGTCATTCATATGCTGCAATAAGTTTGCATAATACTCTCCATTGATTGCTTTTTCTTTTTGTAAATAATCAATGAAAATGATTCCACACAGATTCCAAAAAATAACTGTTGCTATGACACCTTGCCTGCAAATGGAATGTCTCACCTCCTTTGGAGCCCATTCTCCACTGCTTTGACTTCCTTCGTCTCAGGTGTGAAGTGATGAACCCATGTTTCATCCTTGGTTATGAATCGACACAAAAACGCGGCTTTATTGCAGCAAAGTATCGCCAAACACTCGACTGAAACATCTTCATGATGCTGTTTATTTTCCATTGTGAGTAAACGCGGCACCCATCTTGCGCACAGCTTTCTCATGTCTACATTTTCAGTCGGTATGCGATGTACATCACTTTTTGAAATGCCTACGATGTCTACTAGCTCGCGCACTAAGTCGACGGTCATCCAATACCATTTTGTGGATTTTCCTCAATTTCTGGCGTGGTCACCTCATTTGGTCGACCACTGTGATGTTCGTCTTGGCAACTCCTACGCCTCGCTTAATCTCTGTCGCTCAATACTTTATTGTTGTAAAGAAGGAGCAGAATCCCCCAGAGTAGAATCTAGCTCAGCTTTAATATTAGTTTGAATAAGACCTTTCAAATAAAGTATTGTATCACATAGCGATGACCAGTTTTATCCATGTTTACAAATTTGCTGAGAGCGTTCACTACTGATGGCTGCCAAACAATTGCTAAATGGCGTAGCAGCATCAAACTTCAGACTTAGCTTTATGAAGTTGCTACATTCTACCACAGTTATTTATTTGAAACAACCACTATGTATATATCAGGTCGGGTACTTTTGGGACCGTCCTCGTATCTCGAACCTTTGCATATGATTTTTCTGTAATCTGTCTCACACTAAAAATATGTTCCATACATGATTTTCCTTTAGTAAATCCTGCTTGATCTAAACTTTTCCCCACGATATATGTTCCAGCCTGTTTGTAATAATACCGATGAAAACTCAACTAATAGACGACACTGCACTAATCCCTGTATAATTTCCAGGGTCTTCACGATGTCCCTTTTTATATATAGGTGTTATATGTATGGTTTATACCAATCCGTTGGTAACCATCACCCTCTAAAATCCGGTTCAACATTTTACCTATCAGTCTTTTCAATACATATGGTCCATATTTCCACAATTCTATCACTATTCCACCAGGACCGCTCTTCCATTCTTTGGTTTTTCTAATGCCTGATTTACTTCATCCTCCAAAATAGGTTCTACATATAACAGTATTATCACTATGCTTAGTATCTTCACTACATTTTCCCTTTCTTTTCTCTACCAAATAGGTTTTTGAAATGTTTCTCCCATTGTTCCACACTTACAAGATTTAAGGCTGGTGATCGGTTATTCACTGCCCTTACCCTTCTTATAACTTTCCATATCTCTACCGATCTTCTATATCTTAATGAATTACCAATTTCGGCACATAACTCTTCCCACGATTCTTCGTTACACTTTCTTATAACCTTCTTTACCTGCTTCTTACATTCTCTATACGTTTCTAAATCTTCTTCATTGCCATTTAATCACTAATAATGCGGTCCCTTTTTTTCCTTAATAATTTCCAATGCTTCTTTAGTCATCCACTCTGTCCTTCCCACATTTCTTTTCTCTCTTCCCAGAGCTCCCTCAGCTACTCCACTAACACATTCTTTTAAACAATCGTACAGGTCTTTAGCATTCCAATCCTCTTCTACTACTTTTAAACTATCATTCTTTTTCTGATATAAGTATCGCACACTTATTACTGTAATAAATGCATTATATATCTTGCGTCATTTATATTAGCTATTTCTTTAGCTTTCCAAATTTCATCCTTTTTTATTTAGTTTTCCTTGGGAAGGCAATTTTAGATACAACCATATAATGGTCCGATCCACATTGTAACGTACAGCACTCTTAACATCTCATATTTTGATAAAACGTTATTGTCTTACTATTACATAGTCTATAATATGAGGGTCATTCAAATGAAACCCTGTCACTTGTGTAAAGTAACAGTAATGATTTTATTAACTCAAAAATAGTCCCAATGTTGGCACATTTTTTCCATTGCGACACTAGCCGGTCGATTCCATCTTTGAAGAAGCCAGTAGGCTGCTGTTGGATCCAGGCCTGGACCGATTCACACACTTCATCGTCCATTGTGAATTGATGTCCGCGAATAGCTTGTTTTAGAGGTCCTTAAACATGAAAGTCACACGGCGAAAGGTCTGGATTGTACGGTATATGTTTCAGTGTTTCCCATCGAAACTGCTGCAATGTCGTTTTCACCGAATTGGCAGTTTGTGGACGGGCATTATCATGCAGGAGAATAACGCCATTGGACAACATGCCTGGGCCTTCCGACTTGATGGCTCGTCTAAGGTTCTGTAAACTGGTTTGATAACGCTGGGCATTGATGGTGGTTCCCCGTTCCAGGAAGTTGACAAGCAGTGGGCCGTTGTGGTAAAAAAAGGACATCATGACCTTACCAGTACTGGTGTGCACGGCCTTTGATTTCTTTGGAGGTGGTGAAGTCAAATGTTTCCACTGCTTGCTCTGACGCTTGCTTTCCGGTCCAAAATGGTGATACCATGTTTCGTCACCAGTGACAATATGCGACAGAAAGCTGTATTCCTCCTCATGAAAGCGTTGCAGATGACTCAAAGACAGCGCCATTCGAGTATTGCGCTGTTCGGCGGTCAGTTGGTGGGGAATCCACTGCGCACAAACTTTTCAAAATTTTAAGTGTTGATGCATTATGGTATGAATGGTGCCCACGCTAATACCCAGTAACCGATGGATCTCGTCCACGGTGATTTTGTGGTTGCCCAACACTAAAGCATTCACTTCCGCAATCATTTCAGGAGTGATAACACGATGAGCCTGTCCAGAACGAGCATCATCTTCCAGTAACTAGCGCCCCTCAAGGAATCTTTTGCGCTATTTCACCACACTTGAACGACACAGACTGCACTCACCGTATGCAGCCTTCATCCGTCGATTTCATGGCCTCCAACTCCCTTCGCCGTTAAAAATTGAATCACTCCTCATTGTTCCTGCTTACTCGCCTTCATGTTTAGTAATGGACGATAATTTGTGTGTCCACCCTCTCTTCGGCGTGAAACCACACTGTCGCTATGAACGTTAAACGTTGCGCACACTGCAATCGCTCTACCAATAGATGCTGCCACCATATACGCAATTATGTGGTGCCACCTTACGTGTAATGCAAAGTTAGACGCACTGACCAGGTTTCATTTGAAGGCCCCTTATAAATCTCAAATTCCTGGAAGGGTTTACCCACGTATATGCTTAAACTTGTATTAATGAGACATTCCTGCGCTCTACAGAATTCAATTAATATCCTGCCATTTTCATTTTATATATCTTCTCCCCAACTTCCAACAACGTCATCATAAACTCTTCTCCGACGTGTCCATTGAAGTCTCCCATTAGCAAAAGTTCATGTCCATCCGAACATCCATCAATTACTTCTCTCAGATGTTCTAAAAAGCCCGTTTTTCTTCAACTGGGACATCATTATTAGGAGCATACACACCTATTACTTTCACAATAGATTCATAAATACGTATACTTATCTTAATTATCCTATCACCTTTTCTTTCCAATCAATTATTCCAGAGTTCCATATTCTCTTCGCTAAACCGCCACCCCAGATTTGGCTCTGCTGATTTTGGTACTCCACTCCAGAAGTGGATATAATTCCTATCCAGTTCTTGAACTTTCCCTTTCCTATTTGCCTCATTTAAAACTACAATATCCAATTCTAAAGAGCCTGTCTCTTTCTCTATCTCTATTAGCTTTTACTTATCCCTTGTACATCCATAGTTTGTAGTAAGATATATTTGTTAGCCCCACGTTGTGGTAGCCAATTTGAAGTGGTATATTTTTAGGTAGTTGGAAGATGCTTCATGTGTATCTGCACAACGTTTGGAAGCCAATTTGTTGCGGTAACTTCGTGTTATCTATTGCTGGGCGCCTGTTATTGAATTACTACTTTGAATGCTGGGTTCATTGTCCTCCGGCTAGCTATTATTATTATTATTATTATTATTCAGTCGAGCACATCTCTTGAACAAGGTGTGTAAACGGAAAGGATTTGTTACTCAAAGATAACACTGATAAAACAATTTGTTTTTACACTTTTATTACCGTCACAATTAATTAAGTTCGCATATTGACTCTTGATACACGCCAAACTGAAACTGTTATGTTTTCTAATATCACTATAATCACTTATTTACTTCACATTATTAATTCGCGTGTTTCACATTTATAATAAACTTTACGACGCGAGAGATTCTGTAGAATTGCGACGTGTAACTCGCGAACGATTCTGATGAACTAAGCGACGTTTAACTTCTGACTGATTCTGTTGGATTCAGCGACGTGTAACGCGTGGATGATTTTGTTGAACTGGGCAATACTTACCTCTGGCTTTAGCTTTTTATACTCCCTCACCCCGATATGCCTAAAGATTATAACCGAGCTGCTATTGGTTAATAAAACGCGCCAACATTAGCGTCTATTTTTATATCCAAACAAAATTATGAACACATATGCTCTAGGGAAGATATTCCCTCCATTTGTAAAGAAAGGCACGCTACTCTGACGTCACTTGTTTGTCTCTTCTAATTAATATTCACTCACCCCCTCGCACATTGTTATCCGCTCCTACTGTCAGTTTCAGTGAGGCCGTGTAAACTTATTTCCTAACAATGCTTATAATTAGCAAACATCTCAAATCAATGTCATACAATAATGCTTATTTACACTACAATCACTCTGGCATTTACATTATTGTGATACAAATTACTGCCACATATGCCCCACTAGAAACATAATTATAAATATTTACAACTTGTTTGGAAATTTTATAATTGGGTTTTTAGTCTCCTGAATCTTGTAACACACGGTATTTATCACTTGCACTTAGCACTGCACACGCATTTAACACAAGACATATATTTTGCCTTTATCTCGCAACTATTTACTGGCTCTGGTTTAATATGTTTATATACATACATCTGAAATTACAATTTTTTATAGCAAATACTGTACCCTGAACTATTTAGTTACTGTTACAAAATGGTTTACTTTCTTAGGTTGTTGACATAAAAATTTATACATTCAAGATTTTTAACCTGGTTCATCTTGTAATTATTAAACATATCTACCAAAATATTCATCCTCTACGCAAATATATTTACATCTTTTAAATCTTGACACAATTTCACATTATCTGTGTGCTACATAAGTAATTGTTTTAATTATCTTTACCCTTTGTTGTTTGTACTTTATATTCAAAATACTATTTGAATTATATCTACGTACTTTTACTTTAATATGACATTAAGTTTTAATTATTGCATGCTTCATTTCAAATTCTATTACAGTTTACAAAGAAAATGTTCTTTTTTTCCCTTTAAACATTTATTTTTGTCCAGAATTTATTTCTCTTTTCTCATGACATATATACATAGTTAACCCTCTTACATTCCAATACTTTATTCTGCAGTTCAGCTTTAACTATCCAGAATATACTTTTCATCATCTTGGTCTTCTGGTTCATCTTTATTCTCATTGTTGTATGGTTTCAGCATCTCAATATGGAACTTTCCAATGGTTTTTCGAGTTGTTGGGTTACATAATTCATATGTATTTGTTCCATATACTTCAACAACTTCATATGATCCATGATATTTTAGAAACATTCGCCAATAAGTTTATTTGCCTTATCAGACAATTTCTTAGTTTTAACCAAAACTAAATCTCCTATTTTGATCCTCCTTTCCTTTCTTTTCTTCATGTTTCCTTTTTCTTTTTATGGCTTTTTTCATCTTCTCGAATGTGATGCAGTAATTTGTATCATAAATTATTTAAATGTAAAGAGTGATTATAGTATGAATATGCATTTTTATGTGACATTGATTTGAGATGTTTGTTGATTGTAATTATTGTTGAGAAGTGGGTCTATACTGCCTTACTGAAACTGACAATAATAGCGTGCAATAATGCAGCGAGGGGGTGAGCTGTTTATCATTATTGGAAACGAGGAAGTTACGTAATGTTGGTGCGTTTTTCTTTTAGAACCTTCTGGAACATTTCCCTAGAGCATATGTATTCATAATTTTCATTGGATATAAAAATAGACGCTAATGTTGGCGCGTTTTATTAGCCAATTGCAGTTCAGTTATAATCTTTAGGCATATCTGGGTGTATGAGTATAAAAGGTAGGTTAGAGGTAAAGACCCCGTCAGTTCGTCGAAAATATTTGTATGATACACGTCGCCTTCAGTCCAGCAGAAATATTACACGTCGGCTATCGATTCACAAGTTACACGTAGCAGAATTATGAAAAATCTAAAGTGTTATAAAGTTAATTATACAAAAAGTTGAAGTACGCAAATTAAAAGTGATCAGTAAGAAGTTGTTATAACAGTTTCAGTTTGGCGAGTGTCAAGATCAATGTGTAAATGTGTTCGACAATAAAAGTGTAAAACAAATTCTTTCATCAGTGTTATTTTTGGATAAGAGACTCCCTTCCGTTTACACAACCTGTATAAAGAGAAGTGCTTGACCAAAAGATAATAGCTAGCCGGAGGACAGAGAACCAAAATTAAATAAAATAAAAGTAGCATGCTTTCAAACAAAAACTAATACTGCCGCAAATTGCTAACACCAGATGGAGCTAACAAACCTAACAAATGAATCACGTCACAAGATGGCTTCAACGCGTGAAGTAAACACAAATACACAAACATTATAAGTAATACCACCGCAAATTGACTCCCAACGTAGGGCTCAATAAACAACAATATATACAAATAACATTACAAGTAAAACACTCCCAAATTGGCTACCACAACGTGGGGCTACACAAAAAGTTAAATAAATAACATTAAAACACTCACAAATGCTTGTAGGAACATCTCTTCTTCCGTTTGTGGTATCGAGTGCTCATCTGGAATGGCTTCTGGAATTTTCTTACATATTGTATTTATCTTGTTTCCTAACTTAAGTTCACATGGTTTGTATCCTGTCACATTGTTTACTGTTTCATTTAGTAGATTCTGAACGAAATTCACGTATTCATACCATTGGGTTTGTTTTCGATGACACAGCACCCTTAAGTAATTCGAAATTTCCTTAATTTCCCTGTCCACTGGGTTGGAGTTCGGTCTGTATCTTGACGAAAAATATTGTTTAATGCCATTTTCTTTCAGTCCCTCCATAAATTTTTTTCCTGTGAAGTACGAAGCATTATCGCTCAATACAGATTGGATTGGTTCTTCTTCTATCACATATGACTTAAGTAGCCTATTCAAACATGCTAAACTTGTAGGTTTTCTCAAAGGGTAAATTCTTACATATTTGCTGAATATATCATAACAGACAAATATATATTTGTTTCCAAATTGACTTGGAGGCATAGGACCATGAATGTCAATACTAATTACGCACCTCGGCCTATCCCTTATAACCGAATTAGTCTCAAATGCATATGTTGCATTTATTTGCTTTTCTTTCTGACATAGGTTGCAGCACGATATAAATTTCCGAACTTTCTGACGCAATTTGGATATGTATAAATTTTCTAAAATCATAGAAGTTGTCCGGTCCGTCCCTGAGTGTGCTAACCCTTCGTGAAAATTCTAAATTAGTTCCTTTTCCATGCTTTTCGGAACCATTACCTTCCAACTAGGTATTTCTTTTCCATGATTCTTCTATAGTATTCCATTCCGAATTGCTACAATTTCTTTCTTTGCCTCTTTAATTAATATTACTTTTCCTTTAAGTTCAAATAATTTTGAGCCTTCATTTTGAATCTGCCCCATATTTTTCAATTTTCTTATCATTTCTTTACTTAAAGGAATTTCAATTGTGAATATTTTGACTTCATTTCTGGGCCTTTCAATATTCTCGGGAATTTGTGGGTTGTAGTTTAATCTTGATAGCAAATCACTGAAGGTATTATTCTTGCCAGGAATGTGTATAATCTCAATATCAAATGCAGATATTGCGTGAATGTATCTAGCAGGTTTTCCACTACATAATCTACATCTTTGGATGAAAGTTAAGCTGATGTGATCTGAATATACTTTCACCTTTTGCTGATAAATATAGGTCTTGAAGCGAATTAATGAAAAATAGAGTGCTCCAATTTCTAACTGAGTCACTGAAGAATTCCGCTCAATGTTTGTAAGTCCTCTAGAAGCTGTACTAATGACGTGAGTCATTGTTGATGTCTCGCTGTCCTAAAATTCCGGCGAATCCTTGCATTGATGGGTCGACATAAATCTCGTATTTCAAATCTTCTCTGGGCCTCTCGAACAATATGGACTTAACAAAGAGTTCTTTTACCCTCTCAAAACATTTTTGATGATCCTCTGTCCATCTCCACTTAATATTCTTTCGGAGTAGCTGCCGCAGTGGTTCTATTTCAGCCGAATACCTTGGTACGAACCTACTCTGAAAATTCAATACCCCTAGGAGACGTCTAATTTGCTTTACGTTCTTTGGTGGTGGAATTTTCATTATTGCTGCAATTCTCTTCTGGTCGGGTCTTATACCTCGTTCATCCACTACATAAACAAGAAAATTTATTTCCTTGACACAAAATTTTGATTTTAGTATGTTTACAGTCATACCATGTTTTTGTAGTTTATTTAACACGTAACGTACATTATTCATATGTTCCTCAAATGTTTGACTAATGATGAGGAAATCATCAATATACTTTATTAAAAAATCATCTGCGGAATTTCCAAAAATACTGTGAATGGCTCTCAAAAATCCACTTCCTGAGTTTTTTTAAACCAAAAGGATTTACACAAAAACGATACTGGATCCCCGAGTATTGAAATGAAGTGTAATCACGCACTTGTGGATCTAATTCTACTTGCCAATATGACGCAGTGAGGTCAATGGATGTCAAAAATCTCCCTCTTGAAAGTTTCGTGATTAGTTGTTCGATTCCTTCTCTTTGAAAATGATCTGGCTTCATATATTGGTTGACATATCTACCATCTAATGTTAATCTCAAACTACCATCTCTTTTAATACCCCAACAGATTGAATTTATATATTGAGAATTACTTTGCTCAATAATCCCATTTTCTAACATGCTATTTATCAGTTTTCTGGCTTTATCCCGAAGACTTATAGGCAAATTGTCATACTTATGCCTATATGGTGGCACATCCTCTACCTGAAATTTATGCTGATATACATTACATCTGCCTGGGATATTACTAAATACTGAACTATTGTTCATCAAAACATCATGAAGGATTTGTTTTTTGTTTTCGTAATGTCATAAGCTTCTTCACACTTGTGTAGTATTTCCTCATTTCTCTTCTTTTCCCAGTTGTCTGTCTCGCTCGCACGGTCGTCTTTTGTTCGGGTTGTAGATTTCTCTACTTTCTCTGGCATTTCTACTAGCTGTTGAAAATATGGCGTGGTATTTCCTTCATATTTTGTGACTACCTGCTTTATCCGACTATTTCTATCGGTTTCTGTTATTTGCACAAAAAAACTGTTGGTCACAAAGATTTTTCTCATCCTTTGTCATCTCAATCACAGAAACTTTCTCTTTTATAAATGGTACCTTTATTTCTCTATTATCTTTTGTCATTTTTAACTCTTCGTGTTCAAAATCTATACGTGCTTCATGTTCATGTAAGAAGTCATATCCTATAATTATGTCACAAATCAGATGGTTTACAATTAGAAACATAACCTCGAAATTTTCTCCGCCGATAAGTATATTAAGTAGAGCTTGTGTTTTTATGACCTGTGTCGTTCTTCCTATTGCAACACGACAAACTAAATTACTAGTGGGAAGAGCCATAATTTTGTTACCTTCATTTATCAAATTTATATAAAATTTCTGCGAACAAATTGAAGCTGATGAACCGGAATCTACAGTTGCAATAATCTCTTTCTTCGCAATTTCTATCTTAACATGGGGTGACTCGAAATTTTCCTCCTTATCTTTTGTTGCTGCAATCTTCTTACAGAGTGTGTGTGTGTAGGCATATTGTTTGTATTGGTAATGGATACTGAATTATTAAAGACGTCCTGAGAACCTACTACACAGGTGTCTATTGACAGTTTTCCTGGTTACTTCCATGTTCATGTACGGGACTGTCATTCCTAACCGGCGCTAAATCTATCTTATTTTCGCTACCATTGTTCAAGTTCGAAATCCTCGATTTCTGAAATTATGTCCTCTTGGTACGTAATTTTCTTGCCGTTCCTCGGATCTTTCCCGGTTAGTGTTTTCCCTCCAGTGAGTGAAATTTCCCCTTGGTCTAATGTACCGCCTTCCTTGATTTTGCCCTCTTTCCGGCAATCTTTCTGTCCTGACGCAATTTATTTGTTCCTGTCGACCTGGTATCCTATCTATCCTCGGTCTTTCAAAATTTGGAACGCATGATTGGTACCGTTGTCTGGTATTATTCTCATGACGTCTGTCTTGTCCTCTACTTTGGTGATAATAACCACCTTGGTACTTTCGTCTATCTCGCACATCTAAAAATCTATACACCCTTGGATGCTTGGATTTTCAAAATTACAAACCCTACCTAAAACATTTGGAAAAATACTTAACACCAGTGGTGCACAAGGGCCGTTGAGTGAAACTTGCTAACCGCCTATCACTCCCCCACACAAATTCCACCAGTCATCTATAAACCCCACATCCTGTCACTACGTGGTTAAGCCCTAATTAGGGCTGCCCTCAGCCTCCCATTATGTCGTCGTCTGGTGGGTACTTTCCATTAGTCGAGACGTCTCTTACTATGAATAGAATCCGCCTTGCATCGCTTTTGAAACATACGGAACTTTGTCATTTTTGGAGTACTTTACATAACATTCGACTTACTGCAATATTACCGTATTAATATCACTGTTACATGATATGGGAAGTACGAGTAGATGCAATGTAACTAAAAATAATTGGCTTTTCTCATAGAAGCATAATTGGCATTAAACCATCATTAGGGTGGTAAAAAAAGCAAGCATATTTTTTTGAATTCTTTATTAACATTTAACGAAAGCTTCATTGCATTTGTTGTATTACTCAATGGGACATTTAACCTTAATTTCCCATAAATGACAAACTCAAATTCATCAGTACGAGGGTGGTCTGAAAAGTTTCCGACCTCAACATGAAGATGGCAGCACTCGTAAATAAAAGCTAGTGAATTTGGTTGTTCATCTGTTGACAGTTTCACAGTTACTCACCAAAGTTTCAGCCATTTTGGACTCAGTTGTTATGTAAGTCGTTTGAGTGAGGTGATGTGTTTTTATGAAAATGGACAAAATCGAGCTGTCATTAAATATTTGTTTTTGAAAGGCAATACGCCTACGCAAATCAAAGATGAGTTGGATTCTGTGTATGGGGACTCTGCACTATCATTTACCACAGTGAAATTTTGGGCAGCTGAATTTAAACGTGACCGTAAGAACTTGGGAGACGATGAACGTTCGGGACGTCCAAAAATTGCAACTACCGACGAAAACATCGCCAAAGTTCACCAAATGATGCTACACGACCGCCGAATTAAAGTGAGAGAGATAGCAGAGGCTATGAACATGTCAAAAGAACGTGTTTGTCACACATTAACGGTAATATCATCTTGCATCGCATTTTTAGCTGATTTCACATTTTTATTTACGTTGGCAGTACCCAATTTGCATGTAATTTTTTGCAAAATGGCTACGTTTGTTTACTTCCTGACGCGATTTTCCTATATAACTAAAATACCTTAACCGGGCGGGTAGGTGAGTACCAGCTATAGACGAGACCACATCGTGTTCTAAGCTCACTCTTAAGGTAATTTATTCGCTTTCCTTTTGATTTTATAAGCATTTTCTACGAGCACACTATAAGACAATATTAGCCGAGAAAGCTGTTCGCACGTTGGGTGCCGCGTTTGACCAAAAACGTGTTCGAATGAACATTTCCAACGCTCTGTTGGCGCAGTTTAGGCGTCGATTAATTACTGTAGATGAAACTCGGATACACCATTATACGCCCGAAACAAAAATACAGTCCCAACCAGTGGACTGCAAAGGGGGAACCTGTTCCAAAAAAAGCAAAAACTGTTTTTTCGGCTGGGAAAGTGATGGCGATTGTTTTTTTGGGGATAGTCATGGAATTATTTTAATCGATTATCTTCAAAAAGGAAAAACCATTACAGGAGCATACTACGCATCATTACTTGACAAGCTGAAGGCAGAACTTGTGAAAAAACGGCCACATTTGCAGAAAAAGAAAATCCTGTCTCACACCTCAGCGGTTGCAATAGCGAAAATCCAGGAATTACGGTTTGAACTGCTTGACCATCCGCCTTACTCACCAGATCTAGCCCCAAGTGACTTATTTTTGTTCCCTCATCTGAAAATTGCGCTCGGAAGACAGAGATTTTCGTCAAATGAAGAGGCAATCACCTTCGTGAACGATTATTTTGCAGAGAAAAACGCCGAGTACTATTTGGAGGGGTTACAGAGATGGGAGCAGCACTGGGAGAAGTGTGTAGAGTTACAAGGAGACTATGTTGAAAAATTAAAAAAAAAAAAAAATCCTGAAAAATTGTCTTGTATCTTTATTAGGTCAGAAGCTTTTCAGACCACCCTTGTACTTATTTGGTTTAATTTACTTAAACATTTAGTTCAATTATATAATGCAGGCTGCATTGGGATCACCTCATTTACCTTAAAGGAAGTTATAACCAATGTTATAGTGGCTTCTAAATACACACAAAATGGAATACTGATTAGTTATTGGAATGGCAATGGAATTGATGCAATTGGAAGTGGAAGTAACTCTGACAGAGTAGGAAGTAAATGTCTTGCAAGCACTCTGGCAGAGTGGAAGTGCCAATTCCAAACAGTGGAATGATTACTTTACACCTCCAAAGGAGGAAGCGTTCCTTTGATAGGACTCTTTGACTCCTTTAGCCCCAACTACTATACAGTACGCATGCTCTGGCACTTTAAGTTCACAGCGAGTGCATCCAGGTACAATAGTCCCACTGTTGATAAAAGCAACATCTAAAGGCTGCTTTGGACCTACTTTCATTTAATAAACTGGTTAGTTACTTTATAAAAAAGATATTAATAGCTTGATAAATTTTAATCAAAAGATGATATATGAGACGGTAATTTGTATCACAAATTACTTTAATGTAAATAATTATTTACATATGAATATGTATTTTTATGTAACATTGATTTCAGAGGTTTAATAATTGTAATTATTAATGGTAAATAATAATTTTCGGCTCTACTGAAACTGTCAACAATAACAATACTGCAATGAAGGGTTTGAGTTGTTTATCGTTACCGGGAACCAGGAAGTTACGTAATGTTTCGCGCCTTTTCAGTAAAAAAAGCTTCCAGAATATTCTATAAAAGTAATATGTATTAGTGGTTTTCATTGGATAGTAAAATAGACGCTAATGTTGGCGCGTTTTATTAGCCAATGGTAATTCATTTATAATCTTTAGGTGTATCTTGGGGCAAGCCTATAAATAGCCATGCTCGAAGTCAAGCGTCCCCCAGTGTAACAAGATTCTCCGTACATTACACATCGTCCCCCAGTTCGTCAAGATTCACGAAGCATTACACATCGTCTCCCGCTCAGCTCATCAAAGATTCGTGTACAATACGTGACTACATGTCGCCTATCGGTCCTTCAGTTCGTTAAATTACACGCAGTGAAAATCATTAAAGATCTAAAATATTACAAAGTCACTTATATACAAAAATTGAAGTACGTGAGTTAAAAGTGAGAAGTTATGATAAACAGTTTCAGTATGGCGATCATCTAGATAAATCTGTGAAAGTGTTAGTGCACGTGTTCGACAATAAAACATTATAAAACACATTTCATCACTAGTAATTTTTTTTATAAAAGATTCCTTTTCCGCTTCACACCCTGCAAGAATTAAATGCCTACCTAAATAGCTGGCCGGAAGACAATATACATAACCTTAAAACTAATTCATATAGATTGCTACGTCAGAGGGAACTACGAGCCAGACCAACGAATGACGTCACACGAGATGGCTGCACTAGTGAGGTAAACAACATTACGTGAGAAACATCCACCACGTGGTGCTTTAAAACAAATATACAATTTGTGCTAATTCTACTTCAAATTGGCGCATCAACGTGGGGCGACAACTAGGAAAGGAAGGCGAAGTGACCAAGATCAGATGATAGCTATCAGGACGTGGAACGAAAGCAGCAGTAAAATGATCTACAAGACGCAGATTCCAGAAACAAGAGGAGCGACAAACGGCGCGGATAAGTGGATACAAAAAACATCGAAACGACGTAGATTCATCACAATACAACGCAGAAGCGACATACAAACCTAGGAGAATGGGGCAGAACGCTGGACATCAAGGCTACATCAGCAGACAGCGTCACAAAAGGTCAGGTGATTGTAATTTTTTTTTTAGAAAACAAAAACAATGGCTACTAATAATATTGAAGAAACAATGATGGAAGGGGATAGTGTAAAAGTTAGCTGTAATTCAATACAGGTTACAAAAAAAAGCTCAAACAATGTAGTATTGAAGAAAAAAAATGCTAGTGTAGAAAGTAAGAATAGAATAGCAGGAAATGTTAATCTTGATACTAGAATGATTATGGATATGATAAATAAGACTATTGCACATCAATTAGAATGTCATAGGAAAATAAGAGAAGATTTTGATAGGATTTTTGAACAAAACAGGAAATCAATTGAAAGTATTGGTAGGAGGAATGAGAAAGTAGAGCAAACAGTAGATCAAAGCAGTGAAGAAATTGAAAAGAAAGTTAGGAAGTTAAATAGTAGTATGCCAGAAATGAGAGATGAAAATGAGGAAGTAATAGCAAGTGAGATAGGAGAAAATTCAAAGAAAATGCTAGACATGAGCAGGGAAAGAGATAACAAAGAAAGTGAGGTTAATATTAAAAGTGAGGTTAATGTAGAATGTAAAGAGTTAGGAAGTCAAGTGAGTAATATTGCAAGTGAGATAAGAGAGATAAATGAGGTTAGGAATGTAGATGTAAATCAGGCGCAAGTTAATTTCAGAGGGGAGATATCAGAAATACAGAATGAGTCAGTAATGCAAAGAAATAAATTGTACCAAGATGTTCAAATTGAAAACTCCAGTCCAGTACAGTTTAGTACAGATTTGTCAGAGTATTCTCAAAGTAAAGAGATAGCAGAAGAATTGAAAATGAAAGTTGTTAAAAGATGTATTGTTCAAGAAGCTGTAGATTGTTTTCAAATGTTATCAGGGAACGAAATGTCATATGAATACAAGAGGTTATTCATTAACAAAAATTTGAAGGTTAGGTTACGGCTACGAGTAATGTTTAGCCACACACAATTTGATCCAGGAGGGTAAATAGCAATGAGATGTAAAGTAAATGCTGGATAGGTAAAGACGACTTGCAGAGAAATGTATTGGAACGTAAGAGGGTTAACTAAATATATATGTTATTTGAAAAGAGAAATAAGTTATAAAAAAAAAAAAAAAAAGAAAAATGTTTTAAAAATAAATAAATAAATAAGTAAATTAAACTTTTAGTATCTGTAACAATATTTGAAAATTAAGAATGCAATGATTGAAACTTAAGATGATATTAAAGTAAAAGTACGTAGATACAACTCCAAGATTTAAAAATTAAGAATGTAAAGATTGAAAATTAATATGATATTAAAGTAAAGTACATAAATACCATTCCAGGAGTATTGTTAAAATAAAATTCACAATAACAAAAATGGTAAAAATAATTCAAAACAAATACTTATTTAGCAAACAGAAAATGTAAAAACAATGCCTAGATTTAAGAGATGTAAATATTTGTGTTGAGGGTGAATATTTTGGTACATATGTATAATAATTACAAAAAAATCTTAAATGTATAAATTTTTGTCAACAGCTTAAAGTAAACAATTTGGTACTAGTAAATAAATAGTTTAGGGTATAGTATTTGCTATATAAAAAAAAAAAAAAAATTTTTTGTGATATCAGATTAATATCTAAATTAATGAAACCAGAGCCAGTAAGTAGTGGCGAGATAAAACATATGTCGTGTGATAAATGCGTGTGAAGTGTTAAGTGAAAGTGATAGCGTGTGTTACAAGATTTAGGAGACTAAAAACAAAATTATAAAATTTCTAAACAGGTTATAAATGTTTATAATTATGTTTCTAGTGGGGCATATGAGACGGTAATTTGTATCACAAATTACTTTAATGTAAATAATTATTTACATATGAATATGTATTTTTATGTAACATTGATTTCAGAGGTTTAATAATTGTAATTATTAATGGTAAATAATAATTTTCGGCTCTACTGAAACTGTCAACAATAACAATACTGCAATGAAGGGTTTGAGTTGTTTATCGTTACCGGGAACCAGGAAGTTACGTAATGTTTCGCGCCTTTTCAGTAAAAAAAGCTTCCAGAATATTCTATAAAAGTAATATGTATTAGTGGTTTTCATTGGATAGTAAAATAGACGCTAATGTTGGCGCGTTTTATTAGCCAATGGTAATTCATTTATAATCTTTAGGTGTATCTTGGGGCAAGCCTATAAATAGCCATGCTCGAAGTCAAGCGTCCCCCAGTGTAACAAGATTCTCCGTACATTACACATCGTCCCCCAGTTCGTCAAGATTCACGAAGCATTACACATCGTCTCCCGCTCAGCTCATCAAAGATTCGTGTACAATACGTGACTACATGTCGCCTATCGGTCCTTCAGTTCGTTAAATTACACGCAGTGAAAATCATTAAAGATCTAAAATATTACAAAGTCACTTATATACAAAAATTGAAGTACGTGAGTTAAAAGTGAGAAGTTATGATAAACAGTTTCAGTATGGCGATCATCTAGATAAATCTGTGAAAGTGTTAGTGCACGTGTTCGACAATAAAACATTATAAAACACATTTCATCACTAGTAATTTTTTTTATAAAAGATTCCTTTTCCGCTTCACACCCTGCAAGAATTAAATGCCTACCTAAATAGCTGGCCGGAAGACAATATACATAACCTTAAAACTAATTCATATAGATTGCTACGTCAGAGGGAACTACGAGCCAGACCAACGAATGACGTCACACGAGATGGCTGCACTAGTGAGGTAAACAACATTACGCGAGAAACATTATCCACCACGTGGTTCTCAAAACATTTACAATTAAAACTACTTCATATAATTAAGAAAAATATATTTAACAAATATCCTAGTCCTCTTAATAGACAACTTTATTTGATAAAAGTAAATCTATGAACTTAGAAGACATGCATCTACATCCTGTAAACATTTCAGTCTGATATCTTAATTTTTTCAATTCAATTCTTTATTTAACCCATTGATCACATACATACTTAGGCAAAGTCAAAAGTAAATCTGACATTAGAAACTATATACATATAGGCATATATATAAATAGAAAAGAAAAAATCAGGGCAAGGGATAATTTAAAAACTAAAGCAAAATTAAATAATAACAGAGTTTAAATTGAGAAACATATTCTTATATACAGTTGACTTATTATTTACATTCTGTTAGTATTTATTCATGTTTTATATATTCATCCAATGTATAAAAGCTACCATTTATACAGAATTTCTACAATTCTTTTTTAAATCTGCTTATTCTCGCATTAATTTTAACAGTTTCTAGGTTAATGGGTTAGGAATTTAGCAGATTTAACATTGCCAAGAATTTCTTTCTTTGGCATAACAATGCATTAGGAGGAATAGCTTTCTTTACATTATCTATTAAAATATTGTTTGGGTTTATTATTGCTGAAATAATGACATGGGTGATGAAGAAAGCCCTAATTTATTGGGCACGAGTCTTTATACTGAGAGAAATAAATCTAAAAAACAAAGTAAACTTGCCTTCACCAGGAAACAAAACCAGTTTTGCAAGTTGGAAGGCAAGCACATCACCTTCATGCAAACATGGTTATAGTTGCCCATAAATATATAAACTTTACTGATATTTTAGATACTTTTTACCATTAACATGACTCTTGTTACCATAAAATACATAGTTACACATACACAATAGCGGTGAGTTTTTGCTGCATGAATAGCAATATGCTAATATTATAAATGAAAGATTTACTTTAAATTGACACATTTTGTGGCACCGAGTACAATTTACTTGATGTGCTTTTACGTATCCTCTTAAAAGGAATGCAAATTGCTTCACCATTTCACCACTAAAAATAGCAAGGTTTATAGATATTAGCAGCTATCTTACAACTATTAGAAAGAGTCATAATAGAACACAAATATTCTTCTTCAGGCATGCATACACAAAGATATACAAATATGCGCACATATTATAAAGCTATATATATATATATATATATAATTGTTTTCTTTATTCACAGAATGTAATTTTGGATTCAGGTGTAGAAAGTTTATGTAAAACAGAATTATTAGTTTGTTATTAATGTATTTCATATGTTACTTTCTTCAAAATTCTAATGTAGGCCTAAAATAAAAAATGACCTCTGAACATGCAAACTTTTATTGGAAAGTGATGCAGTGACAGCCTGAACTTAAAGTTGTTATAATCAAGATTTAAAACAGTCTGGAATATGAAAATTAACTACTTTAACTTGATAAAATTAGTCAGCAGTGAAAATGCATCAGGAATAGTAAACTATCAGGTACCATCACTTTCCAGCTATTTTTGGCCTCCCCTCTGCCATCACTGCATTTACCACTATTTTTCCACAAGATGCACTGTGCCTTAATTTTTTTGTTTTTCTAAATGAATTGGAGTTATGTGAAGAAATCAAAGTTTGAGTGGATTTTCTTTTGATTTCATTGTAATCATGTTGATAATTTCGTCATTTTGTTTGTGACATGAAAAAATTAACTCTCTAGTATTGAACCTAACAATGCGAGCGCTACAAGATAAAGCTGCACAAACATGGATAAACAGCAAAACAATAGTATTCTATACAATGCTCACATGGTGACCACATGATTGCTACAGTAGCGCAACCATTACATCCAATCATAGGTCATGGCAGAGTAATACATTTTTCCACTTTGTTTACATCACCATATCTTAAAATGGAGCTGGCATAAGTACATGGTAAAGACAGTGAAAATGGTCCCACTAGTGCTCTGACAGATATACCATCCCAAAATATTAACACAGAAAGTTTAATTGCTTGCTCTATCACACTGTGGGGGACTTCAGTTGCCTAGTGCATGCAGTTGTGAAGATTAGCTATTCCATTAAACTAAAAGCTGCCTTATCAGACCAATCAATCACATCAGTAACATAGCACATGTTCACAACCCACTGAAGAAATGTGATTTACTTACACTATACTCTGCTTTCATTCTCTTACAACAGCACCTCTTCACATCAAAGCAGTTACTACCGTCTCCAACGTATAATCTTGTAGTAATTTGTTACATGTTATGGTGGTGCAGTCATTTTGCCCTGCATCAGCTCTACACTTCAATCATGTTCTCAGATTTCCAAAACATTTAAAAATTCATTTATATCGTTTGAAAGAAAAAAATTTAATGCCTATTCAAAGAAGGTAACAATTTGCAATATCATAAGGATAATAATTAATGTACAGATTTGGTCTTTTCACTGTGTCCAGCTTGTAATGTAACCTGTTTATAACTTGGCCAGCATTTTCTTGTAGGATGGATGGAAAAAATAGATTCTACGACAATCCCTGGCTTTTCACACCCTCCCCTTTCTTTCACTTTGTAAATGTGGATAAAATGGGTGTTTTAAAAAGCAAAATCCTGAAACCATGAGGAACTTGCAAGAAAGAATGAAAAATGATTTTTCCTAAATTAACATTAACACTAGGTCTTGCATAGGTGGATTTTTAAATCTGCAATTTACAATCATAGCCATAAACACAGCTTAACTAAGCAGTTTCAAGTGCATGAAGTACAGATTTTTCAAATTTAGTGTCTTAAACAGAAACTTCTTCTTTAAGACATGCTGTGTATCCCATTCAATTGTTATGGCCAATATGGGACCTAAATGAAAATCTCACAATATCATTTTCATTTTGCAAAACTGTTTATTCTAAAATTTAGTGAAGGTTTGTAAATAAAATTATGTGTGAAACTTGGTACTTTTTAACAGTCTTAATTTCATTAGCTACATGACAAGAACCCACTTCAGCCAAAAGTTGCATAAATACCTAATATTTACTCTCTTATTATTTCAGCTCTGAAGTTGCATTTTTGAGAAGCGTGTATGTTAGATAAATTCTTGTAAGATGAACTCAATATAAAATAAAAGTTGCTTGTGTCCTGTACAGGATAACAGTAGCCAGTGAAGTCAAGTTGTCTAGGTGTAGAATAATAAATGGAAAAGAGAGGTGGCTTGTACAATACCAGTCATTGGTATGGTTCATAGGAGTGAGAGTTTAAAGAAAGATTGTAGGTTGGTCCATAAGCTGTAGTAATAGGGAACATATGCGTTTAGTCCATGCTCAGTTAAAGTCTTATAATTACTTCATTTATAAATACATTTTCTACTCACTGTGCAAGTTACCAAGGTGTAACAGTGTGATTAAACACTTATAAACTTCAACTATGCAATGATCTTCTTAAATCAATCACCCAACATGTTTTCACTAAATTCTTTCTCTGATATACATAACATATAGAGATTGCCATTTTTGTTTCTACAAAACAGTGCAAGGCCTTGTTTCTGATAGTGTTGATTTAACCCTTAAATTCATTAGGTGTGGTCTCAGACTGCACAAGAATTTTCAAAATTGCTCTTCAAGGTCATTTTTGGCAGAATCCCTTATCATCCTTCAATCACAAACCCAACAATGTCTTGGGATCAGTTGCATTATCGCTTCCTTGTTTGTTGTGGACATATGTTGGGGTTTCCTAGACTGTGCCTTATGAACTATGTACATGTTTTCTTCAGTATAGTATAAACTGTGTTTGCAAGAAAGCATCAATGTTAACAATCCTAAGTTTGATGAAATTATTTCTCAGTGGGCAGAGGAAGATGTCAGTGATATAGATAAAATAAAAAAATAGGCCATTTTTCAATTTGCCGGAGATGGTAATTCTGCTAGCGAACAACAGTATGATTCAGAAAAAACAATTTCAGGTTAATGAAGAATGTGGAGCTTTCTCTTTCTTGTGACTTAGATGAGGCAGGATCAGAAAAGCAGAGAGAATATTACTACAGCAAGAATAGTTTCAGATGGTCAAGGGATCCTAGTTGAAGTCAATTTTCAGATATTGAAATACAATATAGTGCTGCAGCCCAAAGAAATCTGAAATTTGGAACTGCTGACACAATGTTTGAGAGGATACTCCGATTCACAAATCTCAAACTTGAATGAATGAGCACAAGGAAAAGTGCACATGCCACAGATATGAGGGATGTGCTTATGACTGAACTCAAAGCATTTGTCATCATCTTTACAAATTGAAACATGAGGACAGTTCTGCTATTTGGGTAACAGATAGGACAGGAAGAGACATTCTTCGTTGCATCATGAGCCAAAACAGATTCGACAACCTCCTTTGGAACTTCCGTTTTGATGAACATCAAGATAGAGCTGAATCAGCAGCAGCTTTATATAACTTTTTTTGCAAAATTTGTAGAAAATTGCCAAACAGCTTGCACATTTGGGGCATGCGCTACCATTGATGAAATGCTGGTATCTTTCAGAGGGAAGTGTACAGCCTAAGACAAAATAAATGAGCAACAGCCAGAGGGAGTTTGATTTGGAAAACAATGGAAGCATTTGCTGACTCTGCGTTCACAATACATGATTTAATACCACCCTGCATTCGTTTCAAAGCTATGTGATAAGCAGGAAGATGCCTTTTAGTTTGGTTGTATGCATGGTAGCCGAGTGGTGAAATGCATGTGTCTTGTACTTGGAACAGTCTGCGTTCAAATCCTTGGCATAAATACTTTTTTTTTATTCTAGGAAAAAACAAAATAATGGTTGGATACAAACCAGTAGGCCACATTACTATGTAACTACTCGGCTGTAAATGCATATTTACTGGCTGGGACTCAACATGAAAGGTGACAATAGAACGAAACTAAGAGCATGCAAACTGAGACACCATTGTGAACTGACCACGGGAATGATTTAAACTTAGACAAATATGCATTTTGAGAGTCTGCCTATTTTTTTTTCTTTTCTTTTGTCTTAGGATGTACATTCTAGGTGTACATGCCTAAGAAACCTTGTAGTTATGCTATAAAAATACAGAGCCTACTTGACTCCAAAATGCATTATTTTCGAAATGACTATATTTACACAGGCAAGGATTCTGATGGAAGGATTCTTGCATCAGAAGGTAAAAACTTCACTCCCCACTTAAGCATGCATCCGACTTCTTACATCAATCATACAATCATAAGAATTTATTACTGACAATTGGTATTCTTCTGTGGAATTTGACACTACTTTTGTATGTGCCAAAGAAAGACCGAGCTGTTACACTGCTGTCCAGTATGCATCATATGCCAGAAAAATCTGATGTGTTACACTCACATGACTTTCTCTACTCTTGTACAATCTATTTTTACAAACACCTATTCTCCATATGCTTCATGTTAATCGAGATATCGAGATGTCAATCTTATTGGTAATTTTCTTGTAGATGCAAGGGGGAATATGGTAGCTTTGAAGCGATAGTCAAATATTTTAACGCTGGTTGCTATGTGGCGCATTCCATTCTCTTTGCATGTCCAGGACAAAAAAAAATGAATAACGAATTTGAGAAAAAGTATAAGTATTGAAAAATTTAAGGAAATAACAAGCAATATCTCGAAAACGGTTCACTCAACAAAAGAAATGTATATGACATAAGTTGTGTATTTTAACGCCATCTACATTTTTTGTGTAGTAAAATTCTGTCTATCTCTTACGGTTTACCAGTTATGCAAAAGTCGTTCACAATGAAGAATACTTTTGGAGACATTCCCAGAAAATTCGAGATATACATTTCATTTCTCATGACATTAACTTAAACATATGATATTTTCATCAAAATCGTTAGAGCCATTTTTGAGAAAATTAAAATTTTCGAAAAATGTTCCATGTAAAGGGTAGTCTGGGGTGGGGGGATTTTCTTGAAAACCTTCGTGTCGCATCTCTGGAAGATACTGAACCTAAATACCAAGTTTGGTGTTTATCCGGCTGTTCGTTTTTGAGTTATGCTGTTCACAGACACACACACACACACACACGGACATGTTTCCAAAATGCTTTTTTTAGATTCAGGAGGTCTCAAAACATGTATTTCCGGTGAAATCTCGGTATCGAATTTTTGGGTGGAATGCAATACTTCCCCTACTTACTATACGTAGTAGAGAAAGTAAAAAATCTGATGTGTTACACTCACATGACTTTCTCTACTCTTGTACAATCTAATTTTACGAACGCCTATTCTCCATATGCTTCATGTTAATCGAGATATCGAGATGTAATCTTATTGGTAATTTTCTTGTAGATGCAAGGGAAATATGGTAGCTTTTAAGCGATAGTCAAATATTTTAACGCTGGTTGCTATGTGGCGCCTTCCATTCTCTTTGCATGTCCAGGACATAAAAAAAATGAATCACGAATTTGAGAAAAAGTATAAGTATTGGAAAATTTAAGGAAATAACAAGAAATATCTCGAAAACGGTTCACTCAACAAAAGAAATGTATATGACATAAGTTATGTATTTTAACGCGATCTACATTTTTTGTGTAGTAAAATTTTGTCTATCTCTTATGGTTTACCAGTTATGCAAAAGTCGTTCACAATGAAGAATACTTTTGGAGACATTCCCAGAAAATTCGAGATATACATTTCATTTCTCATGACATTATCTTAAACATATGATATTTTCATCAAAATCGTTAGAGCCATTTTTGAGAAAATTAAAATTTTCGAAAAATGTTCCATGTAAAGGGTAGTCTGGGGTGGGGGGATTTTCTTGAAAACCTTCGTGTCGCATCTCTGGAAGATACTGAACCTAAATACCAAGTTTGGTGTTTATCCGGCTGTTCGTTTTTGAGTTATGCTGTTCACAGACACACACACACACACACACGGACATGTTTCCAAAATGCTTTTTTTAGATTCAGGAGGTCTCAAAACATGTATTTCCGGTGAAATCTCGGTATCGAATTTTTGGGTGGAATGCAATACTTCCCCTACTTACTATACGTAGTAGAGAAAGTAAAAAATCTGATGTGTTACACTCACATGACTTTCTCTACTCTTGTACAATCTAATTTTACGAACGCCTATTCTCCATATGCTTCATGTTAATCGAGATATCGAGATGTAATCTTATTGGTAATTTTCTTGTAGATGCAAGGGAAATATGGTAGCTTTTAAGCGATAGTCAAATATTTTAACGCTGGTTGCTATGTGGCGCCTTCCATTCTCTTTGCATGTCCAGGACATAAAAAAAATGAATCACGAATTTGAGAAAAAGTATAAGTATTGGAAAATTTAAGGAAATAACAAGAAATATCTCGAAAACGGTTCACTCAACAAAAGAAATGTATATGACATAAGTTATGTATTTTAACGCGATCTACATTTTTTGTGTAGTAAAATTTTGTCTATCTCTTATGGTTTACCAGTTATGCAAAAGTCGTTCACAATGAAGAATACTTTTGGAGACATTCCCAGAAAATTCGAGATATACATTTCATTTCTCATGACATCTTAAACATATGATATTTTCATCAAAATCGTTAGAGCCATTTTTGAGAAAATTAAAATTTTCGAAAAATCTTCCATGTAAAGGGTAGTCTGGGGTGGGGGGATTTTCTTGAAAACCTTCGTGTCGCATCTCTGGAAGATACTGAACCTAAATACCAAGTTTGGTGTTTATCCGGCTGTTCGTTTTTGAGTTATGCTGTTCACAGACACACACACACACACACACACGGACATGTTTCCAAAATGCTTTTTTTAGATTCAGGAGGTCTCAAAACATGTATTTCCGGTGAAATCTCGGTATCGAATTTTTGGGTGGAATGCAATACTTCCCCTACTTACTATACGTAGTAGAGAAAGTAAAAAATCTGATGTGTTACACTCACATGACTTTCTCTACTCTTGTACAATCTAATTTTACGAACGCCTATTCTCCATATGCTTCATGTTAATCGAGATATCGAGATGTAATCTTATTGGTAATTTTCTTGTAGATGCAAGGGAAATATGGTAGCTTTTAAGCGATAGTCAAATATTTTAACGCTGGTTGCTATGTGGCGCCTTCCATTCTCTTTGCATGTCCAGGACATAAAAAAAATGAATCACGAATTTGAGAAAAAGTATAAGTATTGGAAAATTTAAGGAAATAACAAGAAATATCTCGAAAACGGTTCACTCAACAAAAGAAATGTATATGACATAAGTTATGTATTTTAACGCGATCTACATTTTTTGTGTAGTAAAATTTTGTCTATCTCTTATGGTTTACCAGTTATGCAAAAGTCGTTCACAATGAAGAATACTTTTGGAGACATTCCCAGAAAATTCGAGATATACATTTCATTTCTCATGACATTATCTTAAACATATGATATTTTCATCAAAATCGTTAGAGCCATTTTTGAGAAAATTAAAATTTTCGAAAAATCTTCCATGTAAAGGGTAGTCTGGGGTGGGGGGATTTTCTTGAAAACCTTCGTGTCGCATCTCTGGAAGATACTGAACCTAAATACCAAGTTTGGTGCTTATCCGACTGTTCGTTTTTGAGTTATGCTGTTCACAGACACACACACACACACACACACGGACATGTTTCCAAAAATGCTTTTTACTTTCTCTACTACGTATAGTAAGTAGGGGAAGTATTGCATTCCACCCAAAAATTCGATACCGAGATTTCACCGGAAATACATGTTTTGAGACCTCCTGAATCCAAAAAAAGCATTTTTGGAAACATGTCCGTGTGTGTGTCTGTGTGTGTGTGTGTCTGTGAACAGCATAACTCAAAAACGAACAGTCGGATAAACACCAAACTTGGTATTTAGGTTCAGTATCTTCCAGAGATGCGACACGAAGGTTTTCAAGAAAATCCCCCCACCCCAGACTACCCTTTACATGGAACATTTTTCGAAAATTTTAATTTTCTCAAAAATGGCTCTAACGATTTTGATTAAAATATCATATGTTTAAGATAATGTCATGAGAAATGAAATGTGTATATCGAATTTTCTGGGAATGTCTCCAAAAGTATTCTTCATTGTGAACGACTTTTGCATAACTGGTAAACCATAAGAGATAGACAAAATTTTACTACACAAAAAATGTAGATCTCGTTAAAATACACAACTTATGTCATATACATTTCTTTTGTTGAGTGAACCGTTTTCGAGATATTGCTTGTTATTCCCTTAAATTTTCCAATACTTATACTTTTTCTCAAATTCGTTATTCATTTTTTTATGTCCTGGACATGCGCCACATAGCAACCAGCGATAAAATATTTGACTATCGCTTAAAAGCTACCATATTCCCCTTGCATCTACAAGAAAATTACAAATAAGATTGACATCTCGATATCTCGGTTAATATGAAGCATATGGAGAATAGGCGTTTGTAAAAATAGATTGTACAAGAGTAGAGAAAGTCATGTGAGTGTAACACATCAGATTTTTTTGGATTCAGGAGGTCTCAAAACATGTATTTCCGGTGAAATCTCGGTATCGAGTTTTTGGGTGGAATGCAATACTTCCCCTACTTACTATACGTAGTAGAGAAAGTAAAAATGAGAAAACATAGAAGCTGGAGATTATTCAATATTATAATGAAACTAAAGGAATAGTAGATAGTCAGATGCAAATGAGGAAATGCAGAAGCTGGAGATTATTCAATTTTATAATGAAGCTAAAAAAGGAGTAGAAGACACCTTGATGAAAAATGTTCTGTTTCTAGATCAGGACGTAGAAATCGTCCCATGGCAATATTTTACAGTATCATAGATATTTGCTGTGTTACTGCATAATATGCATTGTACATCTACCCAGATAATGAGCCTGTGAGTCAGCTGAACTTTATAAGAAACTTGCAAAGCAGCTTGTTACTCTTCACATGGAAAGAAAAATTCAAAATATCCATTTTACATGTGAACCGTGTGCTTATATTGGGGTTGTTCTGGAAGTTAGTGTGGAAACAATACCAGTGGATGCAACAGAGTCTGACAAAACCTGATCGTCTTGATGAGCAGACAAACTTTGTGATTCAAAGAAAAGGAGAAATACAGTGATCCTGTGTAAAATGTGCAAGATTCTATTTGTCCTGAGTCTTCCCAAGAAAGTGTGTATAAAATGTGTTTAAGAGCTTCAGGTGTAAAACACCATTGCCATCAGAGTATTCTATTGTAAAACTTTGAAAACCATACTGAAATTACATTTTCCTTCACATAAGATATGGAGATAAGATTCTTGTTAAATACATCTTAATAACCAAACCATTTCTACTCTCACTGACCCAAGTACCCTACTTAGGCGACCACCTTGTTTTATTGTTTAGGCCTTCTCTCTCTAGGTGGTGTTGGTTAAATACTCTTTCTATTTTAAAAACTCCCTTGCAGTTTGCTCTCAGTGGAATCAACTGTTTTAATATCTGTGAGCAATCATTTTTCATTTGATGCTCATTATGTCAAAATAAATTTTGCTTTGCACATTTTAAGCTTTTTTGGGATGAACATTTCACCAAATGTAACAATTACATTCCACAACTCTCTCTCTGGATAACTGCAATTGAAACGAACTATGTACTTTATTCCTAAGACAATGCATTGAAACTCCATTTTACTCAATTCCTTTTTTTTTTTTTTTTTTCCTCTTTCTTTCTTTAGTATTTTTCACTCTTCAACATGCTCCTTGGACAACAGTTTATAACTTATTAGATTGAAACTTTAGAATAGCTTTAGGAGTTATGGATTTAAAAATTGTTGTACATTGGTTAGAAAAAAACAAAATACTTCTCCTGAAATTATTTTCCATAACTCAAATTAAAAAATTCAATAACATGTGAACAAAAAGAATTTTTCTCTTAGTAATTAAAATTAAGAAATGCATATATGCTTTGTAAGTGTATTTTGAAGTTCAAATTAAAATTTGGAAGCGATACGATAAACCATAGGGTCCAATGAGTATTTCATATTACCATATCAATAATCAATTAATTATGAATAAAAAAGTACTTTAACAATGGTTTGACATAGCTCGTTAAAATTTTGTTTACACTAAATGTTTTATATTCTGAGTATATGATAAAAAAAAGTCAAAGCAATCAGAAGAAAAACTCGGGAGTTTTTATTTTCACAGATGCATTGCCTTAAGCTGTATCAACCATTAGCTGCTAATATTCCTCATATCACCTACGTACCACCATCGGTAGTCAAGGTCATTAAGCATGGACTTGTGAATGGGAGGTCTGAGGTTCAAATCCTGATGGAACTGTGCTCTCTAACTGATGTTTTTATTCTAGCTTTTCCTCAGTCCTTATAACAGACAAATGCCAAGGAGGTACTCTGACCTGGAACATTTTCTTCCAATTATAATTTCATTTCGTGTCTTATCAGCTTGTGATGCCATATGCAGTAAGAACAGACATAATTCTGCAGATATCAATATCTTCTTACTTCTTCCCCCAAATGATAATGTTCCCATGTATGACTATAAAACGAACAAACAAACAATACTTTGCTCTGACCTTATGCCTATGAGGGCATGAATTAAGAAAACTTACCATATATATTCAGGATAAGGGACCAGAATTATGAAATAGAAGCAAAACTGAAAGATGTGTAAAATTCTTAACACCACTTTAAAAAAAGTTTTAAAATAAAACGTAGTCTTATTAGCGCCATAAAAGTAGGCTTTTTAATGAATAAAAGTAATACAAATTAAATGAGTTATTTACATGTCATAAATGTTCACATTCCGGAATTCCCATTTTGCCATCTAGGTCTTGAATATCACAAAAGCCCCAATTTTCAGGGGAAGAAAATTGCAAGGTATGAAAAAGTATCCTTTAAAGAAACAATGTAAACCCTGCCAGGGAAGAAGAATGTCTACTTGCTTCAAAATGACACCTTTCTCTTAAGAATATGTGTGCAAAATATGTTGCAAATCAAGTTTTCTATCAAGTATCAACAAAATGCTACATACAGAATTTCATTTTTGATTTATTTAAATAAATAGATTATCTCTGTGATGCTTGATATTACTTACATTTGTTTTCTTCATTTTGTAAATCAACTGGACAGTGTGCTTTACTACAAAGTATCAACAAATATGCCATATATTATAAATGTTTATTAAGTTAATTTCTCTCTGATGATTCATATTTCCCAAATTTGGTCTCTTTATTTTTTCTTCTACTATGTTGAGTTTTATTCTGAGGTACACGCTGCTCTGGGGAAGAAAAAGAGTCCTTGTTTCTCCAAGAACCTTTGCTATGGCTTCGTTGCCACTGGTGGTTTTCCTGAGCATTGGTTTGCCATTTTTCACCTCTTCTGAAACTTTCATTTGTTCCACTCAGTTCGTGACTCTGGTTTCTTTTACTGCCCAAATTTTCCTCATTATCCCTCTCTGTTGAATCAAAGGCATCATCCAAACTGTTCATGCTGTCAGTACCTTTCTTCACTGAGTCACAAGCTTCATCTGAAAATGAGGCATTTCTTGGACTATATCTCCAGTTTTCATGTTGCTGGTGCTGTGAATGATCTTTATTTTTGTAATCATGACTCCTGCTGGCACTGGAATTATCTCTGGAAGACCTTCCATAGTTGTAACCACCTTCTTCCTGAGTTTCCCTTCTCCATTGTTCTGGACGTTTATTTCTATGCCACTGGCCTGCTCCCCTGCCATTATTTTTCCTTCTTCCTTGATTACTTTGTTCCTTTAAGGAAAACTGTCTCCAAGATTGTGGCTTATTGGTAAGTAATTCAGGACATCTCTCTGTGCAATAAAGCAGCATCTTACGCAGCTTAAGGATGTTTTCATCTGTAAGAGTGTTTTGCTCCAAAGCTAGCCGGATTTCATCAGCAATAACCTGGTACAAATTTACAGGTGTCTTCATATCCAAGAAACTACATTTATGTACCTGGAAATAAAAGTGTACATCATCATCATCCGCAATAAATAATAATAATAAAACAATAAATACAATGTACTCCTTTTAGCTTCTTAAAATACAATTATACAGTAATCAAAAGCTTGCAGGATAAAAAAAAAAAAAAAATCGCTGCTGACATTTGGCAGGAAATGAACAGATTTCCTTGCAAACCAATGGTATTTGTCGTAACTTGCAGCATCATATTTAACCACACACAAAGTGCCAAAGTTCATGCCCATAGTTACTGCCCTTGGTATTGCTCCTGCACAAAATGTATCAATTTATTCATATAGTACAACCCTGCATAACTGAAACAGTAGACAAAAGAGAAGAAAAAGTAAGTGAATGAATGAAAAAATACAAGAGACTAAAATTTGTGCTGGTAACACTGCAACAATTGGCAATTGGCAACATTCTTTTGTGCCAACCCTAAATTCCAATATAAGTGCTTGATATTACAAGTATATGCAGTTAACCCTCGCCTTCTATACCACATTCCAAGAAATGAAGCATAACAAGTGTAAACTGCTTACAACACACATACAAAGTAGGCCCACTGTTATTTTACAGTTAGTGTTGATCACTGTAGTTTATTTGTGTTTTAAGACAGCTAACAGAAAATGTGTTGTTATAATAATTAATAAGCATTGAACAAAAACTCAAGCTGTTAATGACAGATTGAAAGGACAAGGGATTCAAAGCATAGGATAAGTTTAAATCCAAGTAGTGTACATCAACCAAGAGGTCTCTGGAGAGGCATCTGTCCAGAGAACACGATATCCGCATTGCCAGTACAAGGAACATCTGTAGTGGGTGCAACAGAGATCTGGGCCCAATACCTACCGAAGTCATTCAGTCATGTCTTTCAGACCATACTACTCAAAATATAAGCTTTCATAAACAATCCGAAATTGAATACCTAAATATTTGTAAAGCTAAAATAAGAAGCTACAATTCCTTTAGTGAAATTAATTTATTAATGCTAAAAAAAGAAGCCCTTATCAATGTCAATTGCAATGATGCATACAGAGTGTTAGATCCAAACACAAAACTTAGCACATTTTATAAAATATTAATGTACAACATAAAACATTTATTGTCACCTTATTGCAGCGAGAAATAGAATCCATAATAAAAATAATAAATTACATTGGATCACAACAGAGAATAAACAAATGCATCTCCAGTTAAAATTTCCAATTTTACAACAGTAATGCAGAATTTAATACAACAGGATTAAATAAACTTAAAACATATTTATGATCAAACTGTCATAAATACCAAATAGAAAAGCATTAGTAGTAAGATTCTTAATTATTCTAATATATGTAAATCCAGCTGGCAAGTAATCAATGATTTTCGCATACTCTCTAATATCATTGATTTTAATAACATTGTATTTAAGATGAAAGATGGTATCATACATGATCCTTGAAAAGCTGCCGTTGCTTTTAAGGAACATTTTGCCTCTACTGGTATAAATATACACAATTGCAACAAAATTAACACCATTAATTTGAGCCCAAATGAAGTAAAAATAAAAGTGAGATCTAAACATTTATCAAGTTGAGACAGCAACTATGGTCATATACATACATATTAATAATAATGTAAAATAATAGTAATAAGCAAAATACTTGTGTAATTATAGATAGATAGTTTATTCACAGATTGGAAATTTGTTACAAACTCATGGCTTCGTCAATTACAGTAGATTAATCTATTTCTACAAATAATTACATCACAAATATAAACAATTCAGTAGGTTACTATATACATAAAAAGATAGTTAAACATTGCTTTAAGGATCCTATTTACATTGTGTATCTATACCTTGTAGCTAAAGAACTCAAAAAAGTCTTGTATATTATAAAAGCAGTTATCAATTAAAAACCTCTTAACCTGCTTTCTGAACCTAGGTGGATGTTTGTCATTAATTTTTGTTGTAATTAAATTATTCATCAGGATTCCTGTATGTGATATAGAGTTAACCTTTTTTGTCGTTCTGGCGGCTTGTAAGTGAATGTTATTCCTGCTTCTAGTGGAATGCTCATGTATGGTGCTGTTTGAGTAGAAGTAATGAATGTTGTTATTTATAAAGCAAACTGTTTCCAAGATGTATAAACAGGGCAGGGTGAGTATATTGTTTTGTTTGAAATGTGTTCTACAGTGTTCAGTTCTCTTTAAATTAAACATGTTTCTAATTATTTTCTTTTGGGTTATGAATAGTTTATTTACATTAGTAGAATTTCCCCATAAGATTATGCCATAGGCAAGCACTGGCTGCACATATGAGAAATATATAACTTTTATTGTATGAGGATTACAGAATATGTTGTAGCACTGAGATGATGTAGTGTGCTCTATTAATTTTTGATGTAATGCACTGTATGTGTGGTTTCCCAGTTCAAGAATTTATCAATAGTTACTCCTAAGAATTTTGTGTCCGATACGTGTTGAATTATTTTACTGTTATAGGTAATAACTGGTTCAGTATTTACATTCCCTCTATTGGATACTGCAAAGCTCATGCAAAGAGATTTATTGCTGTTTAATGTAAGTTTGTTTATGGACAGCCATTGCCCAAAATTTATCATAACGTTATCGGCCTGCTGTTGCAATTCTGTGCAATTATCTCCCCTCAGTATACAGCTGGTATCATCAGCATACAGGATAGTTTCTCCATGAGGTATATTAAGTGGTAAATCGTTTATGTACACTAAAAACAGAAGAGGTCCAAGAGTAGAGCCCTGAGGAACCCCACCTTTTACAGTTAATGAAGTGGAGCTAACATACTGGCCACTGGTATCGTTTCTTATGACTGTAATTTGCTTTCGATTGGTGAGATATGACTTGAACCACGTATGGGCTAACCCTCGTATACCATATGCCTCCAATTTGGATAGCAAAATAGTGTGGTCTACTAGGTCAAATGCCTTACTTAGATCCATGAATAAGCCGAGTGTGGATTTGCCGGCATCGACTCCTTCGAGAGTTTCTTTAAGGAAGGAATAGAGAGCATTAGATATGTTCTTGTTTTTTCTAAAGCCATTTTGATGGCCACTGAACACAAGTTTTTCCAGAAAAACTACAATTCGATTAAACATCACAGTTTCCAGTATTTTTGAGAATCCGGATTGCAAGGAGATTGGCCTATAGTTGTCAACATTTTGTAAGTTATCCGACTTTAGTACAGGGACTATTCTAGTTGATTTAAATTTATCAGGAAAAATCCCTGAGCATATTGAGGTATTACATATATCCAGAAGGGGATCAGCAATACAGTTCATGGAGTTTTTAATTATATATTCAGGTACTTCATCAGGACCAGCCGAGAAGCAATTTCTTTTGGAATTAATAATTTTGATTATTTCATCGCGAGTCACTGGTTTGAGAAATATGCTTTTTTCATTTCTTTTCAGTTTAGGATGTTTGTAGGTGCCAGTTTGTGGCCAAGTGATTCGGTCCATAACAGTGTTTAAATGATTGTTGAAAATATTAGCGATATCAGCTGGATTCTCAACTATTGCATTATTTACTGTTAAAGATATGTTATTACAGGTGTCAGGCTTGGAACTACCAGTTTCGCTCTTTATTATGTTCCAGATTGTCTTATTTTTATTTGAGGAGTTACGAATACTTGCATCAAAGTAATGTTTCTTAGCAGCCTTTATTACTTTGTTATAGATTTGCTTGTATTGATTCAAGTATTTAGTGAACCCCTCAGTTTTATTGGTTTTACTTATTTCAAAAAGAAGACGCTTCCTCTTACTAGAATTTATGATTCCTTGGGTGATCCATTTTTTGTTGTTGCAGACATGGCCTTTTTTAGTCGGTTTACAGGAGAAGGCGGTATTAAAATGATGCAAGAATGTAGTCATGAATTTTTGAGACTTAAGGTCAACGGTTGCTGCGCTATAGACATCCAGCCAATTTTCTCTAGCTAATAATGAATTGAAGTATTAAACGTTTTCATTGGAGAAACTTCTTTTCTGAACTACCCTGGGTGAGTTCTTGCAAGTGGTATGAATTGCATCAGCTAGACTCAATATTATGGCATTGTGATCCGAGTACCCAGTGTTAACATTCGCCAGTTTGAGATCTGTAATAGTTTGATCAAGAATCATAACATCAATTGATGTGCTTGAAAGATCGGTTACTCTTGTAGGGCTATGTACAGAGTTTTCTAGATTGTGAGATTCTAGAAGTTGTTTTAATTTAGATAAGTTTGGGTTTGGCTTTAAAAAATCCACATTTAAATCGCCACAGATTAAAATATCTTTTGCAGTTCGTTTTAGGATTCTAAGTACAGTCTCTAGTTTATCTAAAAATGTAGCATAATTTCCTGAGGGAGGACGATATATACAGATTATAATTAATTTCAAATCGCAAATCTCAACCACTGTATGCTCAAATACTTTTTCTTCATTTAAGTTTGCAGTTTTTGGGTGTGTTTTATATTTAATACCCTCTTTTACTACTATCATGGTTCCCCTGTGAATATAGTTTTCTCTGCAGAAAATATCAGCAACAGCATAGTTTGAGAGAATAACATGATTGAGGTTAACATAACTACTCTCGAGCCAATGTTCGGTAAAACAGCAGACCTGAATATTTTCCTGAGAGTTTAAGAATATTTCAATGTCCAAGAGCTTATTAGTAACACACTGTACATTTTGATGCATTACATTAAAATAAAGTTTAGCAGGAGTGTGACTATGTGCACTCAGCTGGTTGCTGTTGACCATAGGCTTGAAGTTGCTAGATGCTACTTCATGCCTGATATGACTCACATCCACCTTACCTTTTGCTAGTTTCCCTTCAATTCTGAGGAGACAACTTTACACAATAGCTCACCAAATCTATAAGAGCCTTTGCGATTGAGATGTATACCATCTCTAGCATAATCACTATTATCTAACCAGAAGTTACCATTTAACATTGTGCAGTTTCTTATATCACACAGCCAGTCCAGTTCATTGTTTATTCTTACTATTTTCCTTTCACTTACATCATGACGCCTTAAAACACCACTAATCACAATTTTTGCATCCGGTGCTTCATTCTTGATTGTTCTCACTAAGTCCATGGTGTCCCCCATGATTTCTTCCGCGAATACTCGTCGATTGATATCATTTGATCCTGCGTGGATCACAACCACTTCCGGCTTGTTTTCCTTAATGTTAAGATGCTCCACCTTGTTTTTCAATTCACTAACCTTTATTCCGGGGAAGCAGTGTACATCATAACCTCTCTTCCTGCAGTGTATACCGGAGAACTTGAGTAACGAGTCGCCTATCACCATCACTTTTTGAGTACGATTGTCGATGTGAGTTACCTCGTTGTTTGGATAACTTGTGATGTTGCTTATGTTTCCTAAAATTTCAAACCTGTTTTTTGAGAGCACAGTAATGTCATTATTTCCTTCAGGCACATGATGCAAGTTCGCTTCAGATCGCCTACTCTTGTTTTTGCCCTTAACGATTTGTGCGAAGCTCTCCTTTTCTTGCAGTATTCTTACTTGCGATATTAATTCGTTGTTTTCCGTTTTCAGCTTTATAATTTCAGACTGTGCACTCTGCAGGTCTTTGTTTAACATCTCAATGATCACCTGTAGCGATGCTATTACTTCCCCCTCGTGTGTAGCGTGCCTCTTAGACGATCTCATATATTGCTTTTTTTCATATGTAGCAGTTGCCCCCGCATTGATTTCATTTCCACCGTTTTCAATGATATTGTTTTGGAGATCACTTATTGTTTTAGTGGCTCCAGCAATCAAATTACCACCGTATTTACTTAAGTGTTGAGCCATTCCTCTCGTGATAACACCACCCGTTGCCATCTTGGAATTAAGCTTATATTAAGTGTAAGTTTTATATATGTGTAGGAGTAAGTTGGAGCTGTGGGACACATGTATAAAGCAGACAAACAACATTTTTGTTAGAATTAGGGTGCAGGCAAACCGACTTGTAGGGGGATGATACAATAGCAGAACCTCGAGTTATTGTGTAGGAGAAAGTGACAAGCTAGCTCAACGTATATTTTTGTAGAGAGGTTACATGTCTGGAAACAGCAAATGATAGCCTGTTTAGTATTTCAGGAAGGTTCCAAGCTGAAGGAACGCAGCCAATAAGATTTTAAGAAGAATATGTTTAAATGTTTAGGTTCAGGAAAGTTAGAGATAGCATCCCCAAGCCTAAATTAGTACGGTGTAAAGTGCAATGATGTACAGACGCTACGTGCAAGCTCTCCGTAGTTGGAGTTACTAATTACCTTGCATAATGTAATGGGAGCGTTAAAAATATCTAAATTTAAAAGTGCAAGTTATTACAAGGGAACGAGGTATAATTTAGTCATATGTGATACATAGTTCCATTATTAATTGAGCACTTATAAAAAGAATCCATTTATTGCTGAGGAATAGCTAAAGAATTTTCTACAGCTCCAACAAACTCAGTTATTAAAGTAACCATGTAATGTCTTACTGCAGCATATAATGCGTGTAATTAAAGTATTGTGTTCCTCCACTAACTTAATCATGTGTTAAGTGTTGTTACCACATACTTTTCCTTCCCATAGCAAACCCTGATAAGTTATACATGCTCTACCATAAACCCATACAACAGCAGCTGTGGCAATAAGTAAACATAACATCATTGACAATTAAATTTGCAACAACCTGAACACTAACATCATCATCAGGGATAATATATTAATTCAGGTATTAATACATTAATCAGTGAACCTACTGCGAGTTAGGCTACCAGCAATGAGGAGTCGATCCCAAGTTTGGTGCCCATCCTGGTGAGGCTAATGTAGCAAATTTGGAGGCCAACATCTTGTGAATTGTAGCAAAATCAAACATGTTGCAAGTCTGGAAAGCAACATTGTGAAAATTATTACAAGTTGGCAGAAAAAGCTAGGTGAACACAGGGAAGGAACGACTATCCAGTGAAGAGCCCAGCACAGAAATCATCGAGCTGCAAAGGAAGAACTACGGGTACCAGAGAATCTTCAGGCTGCTAACAGGACATCCAACAATGCAGAACTTCAACAAGCAACGAACACATCCACAGCATCTTAGGCCAGCAAGAACTTTATTCATGAGAGAGAGGCATGAACTGTGGACAACAAGACTACACCTCAGCTCTACACTTTGTCACAGTAAGATCATAGCAAAAAGGTCAGACAAAACTTTATACAATAATGGTAATAAAGTAATAAAATAATAATGTGTAGTGTGTATGTTATAATTTACCACAGATGTAAATGATACTTAGAAGTGGTAAGATTAATAGGAGAAAATCAAATGGTACTATACAATTAAATAGGCACTTTAAAGAAATGGAAGGGTAAAATTCAAATAAAAACATAATTCAGCTGGATATAGATGTATCAGATATAACTAACAACAGTCAAAATATAGTAGCAGAATTAGCTAGTATGGAAGTTCAACATTGTATAGGGGCAGAAATACCGTTAGGTACAGAACAGAGTCAGGCAACAGAAACGACAGTGAACAAGGAACATACAGGGTTACATGATAATGCAGTCCCTTAAGACTGAAAACACAACCCAAAGAGAAATACTGGAATTAGGTAATAATGATCAGCTTAATCTGATGACAATTCTTAGGGCTATATCAGACCTTAAAACTCATATGGGCAACAAATTAGATCAATATAATATAGTACTAGATAAAAAGCTAGATCATCAAAGCTGAGAACTAAGTAGACAGATAGCAAATTGCTTAAAGGAAAATGGGTCTGAAATTAAGAGAATAGAAATGAAGCTAAATGATACTAGTAAAGCAATGTATGTAGAGATGCAACAACAGTTTAATAATAGATGTAAGAAGCTTGAAGACAAAATTGCTAGTCAGAGTAGCATAAATAGTCAAGAAATGAGTACTATGTTGAATAGTCAGGCAACAGAATTAAGGGAAATAATAGACCATACAAATGCAGACTTAGTGCAAATTCAAATAGAAATTACAGATATTCAAAAGGAATGTAAAATATTACAAGAAAAGGTTAATCTGTATTGCAGGGCAGTAATAAGAAATTTGAGAAACTAGAACAAAGTTTGGATTCAATCATACATGGTAGAAATAGGGTAGACAATAGTACAATTACTGATGCTGTGAACCATGTAAATGTGCATGAAAATCTAAATTGAAGGAGGTACAATATCCTCTGGTTTCACTAATTCACGAGATGCTACAGCTTCTATAGCAGCAGCACTATGTCATAGCCAACAGGAAAATATAGAGTCAAATACTAATGTAGCTAATAACTTAGCAGGATATCACATGGTACTTAACAAATTACCTTTACCTAAATTCAGTGCTACCACCAGTTCGGTCCAATTCATTAACGAGCTAACTGAATACTTTCAATTGAAAAGCGCTCTGGAATCACTTAAGATGATCGTGGTTAGAAAATGCTTTGACAACAAAACAGAATGGCTACACCATGATGGCCGACGGTGAGTTAAATTTCGAAACCTTCAGAGTACTCCTTCTTAATAAATTTTGAGTTCCACGGTCCAGCACGTATCAGAGCAAATTTGAGTCATGGTAATTACGATAGCAATGAAGGATTTTCTATGTCGGACTACCTCATAAAACAAATAGGTTACGTAAGATACCTTACCCCAGCCTTGCAAGAGGGGGATTTTATCAACCTAATAATGCGACATTATCCCTTGCATATTCAGAACTACCTTCTCATAGCACGTCCGAGATCTATTTTCGAAATGACAGAACTCATCTCTACTTAGAACAACAAGAAGCAGATAGTTCTGGAAGTTGGAGCCTAAGTCATAGATAGACATATATGCTGAAATAGATGTGAAGATAGACCATACAATTCACGATTGACACCAGAATATAGGGCTAACAACTACCACAAAATAGATATCAAAATTATGTGCCAACAATGCTAGGCAACAGGTACGTCAAGAGAACATCAACTATATCAGAATTGAAAGGCAACGTAATAGAAGGCAAAATACACATGAAGATTGTATATACCAAACAAAAGGAAATCCAAGACCAGGTAGAAATTATAGGTCACCAGAAAATTCTGATAATGAAGGCAACAATAATTTCATAAGAGGTGGAATGAATAATCATAGATGTGGAACCAGATCTAGGGGACATGGCACCTACCATTACGAGAATGAACACGAGATTACAGTCACTGCAATGCGAAATGGTAGTCCAGTGTATACGGAAAATAACACTCAGGGCAACTAAATGTTGTTTCACTCGATATAGGTTCTGGTAAAACAAGTTACCTGTCTGCAATAGTAGGTAAAATGAATTATATACCTACAGTCGATAACTGAGATAGGATGGTTAAATACAATGACAATTTAGATGAGAAATATGATCCTCCATATATTAAAGTGATAGTGGCAGGTAAAGAAATTAATGTAGCTTTGGATTCAGGGTCAACGTTCTCCATATGTTCTAAAAAATTTTACAATCAGCTGGAGGGAACAAAAATTATGTCTGCACCAGTAAGCAATCTAATTCGTCATGTGGCTATCAGAAAGAAGGCAAAAACCATTAACATGCAAGCATTATTAACTGTTCAGATTGGGGAGGAAGAAATAGAAATAATGTTCCTAGATGTCCCAAATTAAATATGTGATATGCTTCAAGAATATGCTGCCATTATTGATTTTGAAAATGATGAGGTATGGCTACAGATAGTGAATAAGAAAATGAAGGTACCATTCCTTAGAGAAAGTAAGATTAAAGTGCAAAGAATGGCCCAAGAAGAAGACATATACAATGAAGAATTCTTTACACAAATTGTACAGACGCAGAGAGCAGCAGAAAGTGAAAACTTCATATCAGTTGTGAATGTAGATGAACAGGACAATGACCTGTATTTTCCCAACCCAGAAGAAAGGTTCACCAGCAACCATAAGGAAACCAGCTATATGACAAAGGAAGATGGCTACCCTCCCCTACCTAAGTCGTCCTCCGTGGAGTAGTGATACCGTGCTAGCCTCTAGTTCCCAAGGTCGCGGGTTCAAACCTGGCGGAGGGCAATGGATTTTTTCGGGCGTAAAAATCCTTAACATGGCTTCCTTCGGAAGGGAAGTAAAGCCATGTAGTAAATTTACGGCATATAAAAGAACCTCAAGCCTGATAAAGAGGCCTCTGAACATAATTACTGGTCTTTCATGCCCAACATAGAATGGGACGCTAAGAACCATAGTAGTTAAAGAGCGTCCATAAATAAAACTCAATTTAATTTAAAACCCTCCCCTACGAGCAAACGGACTCCAGGCAACTACCCTGAATGATATACAAAAACATATGCTACTTAAAGTGTTGGACAACGAGTGAAAAATACTTCGCGTCACGCTACAGACCCAATGCAAATACAGTGGAACAGGAGGTAAAAGAAGTTGCGCTGTATCTGAAATTATTATGTCATCACAAACAAAACAGTTGGCACTCGTATGTAAGCCCAATCCAGGGCCTACTTAATGAAACAACCCATTTAGTGACAGGATTTAAACCTATTGAGCTACATATAGGCAAAATGCTCCACACTTTCTCAAGTAAAATTCCAGAAGCAATCAATGTGAACATAAAGATACCTGATTTAGTCCTAGTATGAACCAAAAAATTATCAAATAAGTTGAAAAAGGAATACTGGAAACTATTTCTAAGCTACCATGGTTCATATGAAATAATAAATAAATATAGTACTGATACCTTTGAAGGCATCCCGCAAACTAAGACAATATTAGGAAAATACCATAAGGAAATGTTAAAACCATATAAAACCAGAAAGGCTGCAGAACATGATAATAAAAAAGAAGGCTTATAAGAAGAATATTGGGAAATAAAGTAAAAAACAAAAAAAGGTATGGATCGTAAGAGTGGATAGCTTTGTAAATAATTGTAAATGTAAGGAATAAGCATATGAAATAAGTAGGTTTGAGACATGTCAAAATAGATAAACTATATATACATATATAAACTCATAAAGTTGGTCAACCCCAATGTACTTCAAATATATAGTGTAACAAGCAACAGAAAACGCAAATGTTAAGATCTCATAAAATTTGTAGTAACTGTACACTGTATGTAAATATGTTAATGTAAATAGATAGAAGTAAGAATTAACTCGTATAATAATTATGTCATTGTTCAAACACCAGAATAGACAAAACTACATAGCAAGCAAATGTCAATTGCTTTTCAGTTTTATATCTGTGTAACTATTTTGTATGTGTTTCTTTTTTATATAGGTCAGATTATAACTTGATATAAATGAATGTATCTGGATGGTATGTTATTCAACAAGTTTTGTTCACTTAATACGATCTCAATGCCCACTGTTATTGTTTGTACTAAAAGGATAGGAAAGGAACGTGTTTTACACGCAACAATGCAAAAATTAACAGGGCTGTGTTTGTAAACATAACCCAGGTCAAGCAATGTAATAACTTGGCTGAAAAGACAATATAAAGTGCAGTCAAGTGTGTGTTGTTATGGTGTAGTAGGAAGTCAGGTAGGTGACCCATACTAAAGGACTGAAAGGAAGAGTGAGCAAATTCTCACAGATGTATATAGTGTGTGCCAAGAACACTAGACACCTATGTCATGTCAAACGTATTCATGAGACTTTAAACAATATTAAAAATTTACATGCACATAAGATAAATTTTAAATATGTTTAAAGGGGGCATAGTTGAGACAGTAACTACGATCATATATATATATATATATATATATATATATATATATATATACACACATATTAATAATAACGTAAAATAATAGTAATAAGCAAAATACCTGTTGTGTAATTAGATATTAAGTATAAGTTTTATATATGTGTAGGAGTGTAGTTGGAGCTGTGGAACAATTGTATAAAGCAGACAAACAACATTTTTGTTAGAATTAGGGTGCAGGTAAATCGACTTGTAGAGGGATGATACAATAGCAGAACCTTGAGTCATTGTATGGAAGAAAGTGACAAGCTACCTCAATGTATATTTTTGAAGAGAGGTCACATGCCTGGAAACAGCGAATGATAGGCTGTTAAGTATTTTGGGAAGGTTCCAAGCTGAAGGAACACAGTCAATAAGATTTTAAGAAGAATATGTTTAAATGTTTAGGTTCAGGAAAGTTAGAGATAGATCCCCAAGCCTAAATCAGTTGGGTGTAAAGTGCGATGATGTACAGACGCTATGTGTAAGCTCTCCAAAGTTGGAGTTACTGATTACCTCGCATAATGTAGTGGGAGCGTTAAAAGTGCAAGTTATTACATGGGAACGGGGTATAATTTAGGCACGTGTGTTACATAGTTCCATTATTAATCGAGAACTTATGAAAATAATCTGTTAATTGCTAAGGAATAGCTAAAGAATCTTCTACAGCTCCAACAAACTCGGTTATTACTAAAGTAACCACATAACATCTTACTACAGCATATAATGCGTGTAATTAAAGCATTGTGTTCCTCCACTGACTTAATCATGTGTTAAGGTTGTTACCACATACTTTCTTTCCTGTACCAGACCCTGATAAGTTATATGTGCTCTACCATAAACCCATACAACAGCAGCCGTGGCAATAAGTAAACATAACATCATTGACAATTTAATTTGTAACAACCTAAACACCAAGATCATCATCAGAGATAATATATTAATTCAGATATTAATACATTAACCAGCGAACCTACTGCGAGTTAGACTACCAGCAATGAGGATTCGGCCCCAAACTATCTACCTCTACCCAATGGATGCAAATGAGATCAATATAATAAAACTATTAAAAGCAAAAAATAGTATTGGTATTGATGGTATCCCTCCGTCTTACTGAAAACATGCAATCAGGAAATTGTAAATCCCCTTGTAGAAATAATAAACTCTTGTCTCGAATCTGTAATTTTCCCAGACATGCTAAAAATTGCTAAAGTAATACCAATCTTTAAAAAAGGTTATAAAAGAGAATTAAATAACTACATTCAATATCTATCCTGCCAGCTGTCTCTAAAATTTTTTAATGAGTTATCTAGAAAAGGCTAATGAGTTATCTTAATAAGCACAGTTTAATACCTAAACACCAAAAAGGGTTTGTCAAAAACAGATCAACAATCAGTGCAGTTGTTGAATGTATAGAAGAAATTATAAAAATTATTGATTCTGGCAAATATGCAACAACCTTCATATTAGACTTTCGGAGGCTGTGTGGGGAAGAAGCAAAAGGAAAAAACACTACTCAATAAATTATTATCAGTCCTGGGAATTAGAGGTTTGGGACATAAATTAATTGAATCTTACATGACAAATAGGAAACAATATGTAGCCCTAAAATTCTACAGATAGTGATGCTATTTCAACTATGATGGAATTGACACATGGTGTCCCACAGGGATCAATCCTTGGAACTCTTTTGTTTATCCTATAGATCCACAACATAACCGAATATACACCCGCTGATACAAAAATTGTACAATATGCAGATGACACTAGTGTCACAACCAGCAATGCCTTGAGCAAAATATTGAATAAAAACAAACATCATAGCTACCGAACCATTGCAGTACTTTACAATTATAATAAATCCGATAAATGTGAATTGATAACTTTCAGTAACAAAACCCTTAATGCACCTTTACAATTATACCAGTTGAGTCAGCTGCCCCTAAGCATTCGTATCTATGTAACCCACAGTTTATAGTCTAATGTGAAAACATTGACCCTTTTAGCAAACAAACTGTTATTGTAGCTCTGCCCTTCTATTCGGTACTATATGCAACCACCATTAATGATTAAAGGCCTGAATGAGCCAAGGAGCTGTGAAAGGCTTAAAAAAGACAGTTCTTCGTGGATGTAATGCTTGCAAGGAGATAGAGGAATGTTCTCCTAAAGAGCAGGATAGAATACGTGAGTTCTGGCCGAGTGAGTTAGCTGACGGAATGTGGTGAAGCAAAGGTTAGTTTCAGAGGTTCAATTCTAATGCTTAGCTCAAATTGTTTTGGTTCTTTTTTTTTTCTCCTTGTATTTATTTTCTGTTATACTAATTTATTTATTTTTGTTATTGGCTCTCCTGTGAGCCAAAGACACTAGAATTACAATCAGATGATTGTGGATCACCTTTACCTTAATAATCTGTACCGTATCTGGTGTTGTAAATCATGTTATGTAGTTAGCTTTCATTCTTTTGGGCACATGTCGATGCTATTAAATCTAACAGTTTTTGTTTCATGTTTAAACCTTGTGTTTTACTTATTCTACTGACAAAGAAGTTGTAAATGTGCTAAATGTGCTAAGTTCATGGGCAAACAGAACAATAATAAATTGTTAAAGAACGTGGATTTCATCAACGAATTAAACGTTCAAAATAACGACCCCCTTTATCAATGCACATTTGGGTACGTTGGCAGAGAGACCGTCTTGCATACTGTAACATGCGCAGTGTAATCTCCCTGCATTCTTCACCTATGAGTGTCCGTAGATGACTTGGGCTTTGCGGTTCTTGAGCATAGACCCATTCCTTTAAATGAGCCCCACAGAAGGTAATCCAGCAGGGTGAGATCAGGTAATCTAGGGGCCATGCAATTGGCCCCCCTCAGCCAATCGATAGATTAACAGCATGTCAACATACTCGACATGTATACATTATGACAGCAGCCATGTCTCAGAAATGTTTCAAATACTCAGTAGATAATGGAGAGTTTATTCACGCCAAACATTGACGCAGGCACAAATAACTAAAGCCACTTTGCATGTGTGAAGTGTTTTAAACTTGGTTGAATGTGTCAAGCTTAATATCGAGCACAATGAAATATCTACTACAAAGTATAAATTACCCACCTAACATTGGAAAACAGGACGATTATTCTATTTTATACACACTTATAATGTTATCAAAATGTTCTTTCTATCATTAATATCAAATTATAGGCCCAAAGGGATATAACAAAAGGTAATAAAAGGTTTGAATTTAACACGAAAGATTTGAACCCGAACTGAAGTGGCACAGTGGTAAAGCAACCATGATAATACCATTCAGCCAATGTTACCTTGCGAGTTGGGGTTCCTATACTAGTAAATAGTTGCATAACTCAGATCCCACCTTGAATTTTCACAAGCTTTCGCAGCTTCATACAGTGTTTGGAGCTTGTCTTGGTAGTTTTAACTCAAATAAATAAGCTGCATCAGCCATTTCAATTATTGTATGAACTGAAATATGCCATAGTTTGTGACAGAAGCGAAATTATCTATCAAATGCTCAGCATTTTTTGACAAGGCTGTACAATGAACCCTTATTGGCTGACTGCTTAAATCCAATTGGTTGCACTGCGTAGATCTGCCATTTTGTTTTAGATAGTTTTGTCAACCGATGCATATGATAAGGTGTGTATGAATGTATGCTAAAAAACAAAACTTTGTAAAGTCAGCTAAAAGTGCTACTGCAGCTCCCAGTGTCAGGATGGGATGTTTTTGGCATCGACATACATGGCGATTGCATTCTGTCCTGTAAAACACTTATGCACTGAGTTATCTATTTCCTCTTCTATAAAGTGTTATGCAAATCAGCCATTAGAAGCCATTCAAGAAAAGCCTAAGTCACATATGTCGCTTAGCACGTTGCATAAATTAAAAAATAAATAGGGGCAGCTGACTCACTTGGTATATTGACAGCAAATTAGTAAATAGTGTTGACAAAGTACAACTACTTGGTGTCACGCTCCATAAAACGTTATCCTTTACTCTGCATATTGATAAATTAGTATTAAAAATACGTAAAAATCTATTTCTACTTATGCAATTGCAGTCAACAATTATTTTACTTGCGCCCTCCCCATCCTTCACCACAGGTACATTCAACAGCAGACACTGGGATTTGAACTCACAACACTTGGCTTTGAATGGATGGCCAGTCCATTTTGCTTTGTCTTAACGATCACTGCCATTCAAATCGTTTCGGTTGTGATGTGTAAAAGCCAGTTTAGGAATTAAAGGAAGACAGGTACATGTAACAAAATAATTCTGACATCAAAGGGTTAATACTCTGTGTACTGTACTACGCTGTGTAAGAGCTCAGGCGAAAGCTTTATGCTAATAACTCTTCCATGACCACTGTCAATAACATATCATTTGGAACAAACCTGTATAGCAAATTAAAAACACAAATTAACTACATTGCATTACCTTTAACTTTTCTGCATTTGGGTACAGAATATAGCTGTGTACCAAAGCTACAATTAATGCATTGCATTACCTTTAGCTTCTCTGCATTTGGGTCTATCTCGATTCCTTTCATCCAGTAATCCAATGCAGGAAAAATGTCATTCTTGAAGTAAAACATGTATGAACCCATCTGTAGATACGTCTCTTGAATTCGTGCCTCCTCTGAAAACTGCTGCAGTATTTCTTCTAGTTCTGACATAGGGTCATATTTTCTGTCCTGTTAAAAATAAAATATGTTGTATATGTGGACTGTCACAGAGCACTGAGAGACAAAGGAATAGACAATGAGGGAAACTCATCCAAATGAATTATTCTTAAAGGTGAGGCACTTAAAACCACGACTTAAATGTCTCCAAATGTATTACTGATACAATAATCAGTTTTCATTACAGTGAATTTGGATAGTGTATATCCTGAAAAAGCAGACTTTCCTGGAATTCTGTACATAATACAGCATCCAAATTAAATGTTTAAATATTCTAAATGTCCTGAATTCTTACAATAAGCTATTCTGAAATTCTGTTACACTCAATTCTAAGAGTTAGTATTGCATTTCTGCTTGTTTGCATTATTTTCATTACACTCATTAATGCTTTATTTTTCTTTCCGTTTCTTGATGGGAATTATAATATATTTTGTGTTTCCTCCTAAAGTTGAACAAAGATGAGGATGTGTTTGCTCATTTCTATAATTTTTTTTTTAAATATATTAAATATTGTGAAAAATGGCTATTATTGGTCAGAACCTTGAAACTAAGTTTGGTTGGATGTCATTAAGCTGTGAAATTGGCAAATCAGCATTCTTATTTAAAAAATTACATGAATTGGAGTTTGTTTTAATTAAAATAATAGATGTTGAGTTTTAAAATTCAAATTTATGGTTTTTAAGAAAGAAGACAGAAAAGAAAATCTGTCCTAGTGTATCTCTGGATTTCAGTGCTTTCTTATATAAAGACATTACAGAAAAGAAAATCTATCCTAGTTTATCTCTGGATTCCATTGCTAACAAGTATACATACATATATTATATGCTGGCAAGGGCAACTTGTCTAGGCATTTGATAATTTATAAGTATAGGAAGTGTGAGTATAATACTTCAAATGTCCCAATACTTTAAGGATATTTTATTGAACAGACCAATACAATCAATTATTTAGCAGCAGCTGAATGACATTTGTTTACCATGCTGTAAGATACCACCTGTCCTGCAATTCCAAAGTGCATTCAAAACTATTTAAGGATTGTATACATTTTAAATAAATAAGTTATTATCAATATTATGCCGTCAGCAATGTGTTGCTGCATTTGGAAGTGTAGAGATCTTATATATCTCAGGATCGATGATGTGCAGGAATGTTTTTATTATGCATCAATAATCAGAACTCAATGTCAGTCCTAACAGTGAAATTTATTCACACGATATTATATTAGGTGCTGTGGCTGAGTGGTTAGACTGCTCACCTCTCACCAAGGCAGCCCGGGTTCGATCCCAGGAACCTGAATGTTGATTTTGTGGTGGACAAAGCGGCATCTGGGCAGGTTTTCTCTGGGTTCTCCAGTTTCCTCTGCCATTCATCCACTTCATCACTTCAATTCATCTACTTCCTCATTCTCACACCAGGCATTGGGCTGATCACCCATCCTGGATAATCTATCTGATGCAAAGTGTCTGCTGTGTCCTCATGTAGCCTCTGATTCCAGGCACCCGTTTTTAAGTCTGGGGGGGGTGTCAGTCCTACATATGAGGGTAAACAGAAAAAGATGATGAAATCATCATGCATAGCAAAAGCAGGTTTATTTGAAACCTATGAAGTTATATTCATGTATTCAATGTATGTCGTCCTCCTTGGTGTAGTGGTTACCTCTAATTCCCGAGATTGCGGGTTCAAACCCGGCGGAGGGCGATGGATTTTTTTTTGGGCATAAAAATCCTTAGCATAACTTCCTTCAGAAGGGAAGTAAAGCCGGTGGTCCTGTCTCATAGATTTATGGCATGTAAAAGAACTTCAAGCTTGATAAAGATGCCTCTGAGCAAAATTTGCGGTCTTTCACGCCCAATATAGAATGGGGCGTACCATAGCAGTTAAACAGCATCCATAAATGAAACTCAATTTATTTACTTTGTATTCAATATGTTGCAACAATAATAATTCTGTTTTCCATATCAAAACAGAATTTCACCATATACTATAACAGGCTATTCTACTTATACATTATCCAAACAAGTATTAGACCATATGGCCTGTTACATTCCCATAAAATAAGAATTTTGTTTTACACCTCCTCTTGGGACGTTCCAGAAATCTCTTCCCTGAGGTTGGAAATGGAGCATTGCTTTAGGAATTCATCTTAAATGACTCATCCAGTTGCTCTGACAGGTGAGTATAAAATGGAGAACAGGTACCATTTTATATACTTGTGCAGAAATTACCAAATCAAATTAATAATCAATCTTTTTTTTATGTCAACAATATTTTATACTTTCGATACACACAAGATGTTTCAAGTTAATGATTAATATTTTCAAAAAAAAAAAAAAATTGTGTAACTTCTCATTTGTTTACTTCTGAATATATTATTCATAGATTATATTTCTCAGCAATCGTAAAGATGTTATTTATCGAAAATCTGTAATCTTAAATGATAATAGTTATCCTGCATATGTGATCATAATGATGTGCCTATGATTGGAATGATGTATGAATGACCTATGATCAGAAAGATAAATTCGCTTCCGCTAGCACATCTGTTTATAATATTTGCACTTATGTGACCTTGGTCACCATATTAACATATCCCTAAGTTGCGGGTCGAGGCGCAGTGGATGGCAATGGATTTTTTTTGGGTGTAACATGGCTTCCTTTGGAAGGGAAGTAAAGCTAGTGGTACCGTGTCATAGATTTACAGCACGTAAAAGAATCTCGAGCCTGATAGAGAGGCCTCTGAACAAAATTACCGGTCTTTCACAACCAATATAGAATGAGATGCTAAGGACCAGAGCAGTTAAAGAGCATCCATAAATAAAACTGAATTTAATTTTTTGTATTAGCATATAAACAAATAAATGAATTTCAAAATGGTATCTTACCTTATAAATAAATAGACTTAGAAACATGGTTCTGTTTGTAGAGTATTATTTTGGTCTCTAAAATATAAGCAATTATATATAATAATAAATAATATTCTACAAAAAGAAAGAAACCTATAAGCACCAATAATAAAGTACTTGTGATGGTAAGTTGCCATTGAGATTGCCATCTCTAGTGAGATGCCTTGGTGGTCTGTCTGGGAAACAACTTGAGGCAACTGGGGAATTCCATGTCCCAGCAGCATGTTGTCACAGTAGCTACATTGTTAGAGCAACTACATGGAGAGCAGGAGAACCATGTTCAAATCCTTGCTATGGCATTGAATTTTTCAGTTGACTCTCTATTAAAAACATGGATCTGTTTACCTGTCAATCAAGGCCAGCTATAAAGTCTATGATATCATAATACTTGTAATGAAAATGCTGAAAGTTTTTGATCAAAATATATCGGAGTATTTAACATAGGCTAATACTGTTTACATAATTTGTTAATTTAGGCATTGTACACTTCTTTATAAAAGAAAATAAATCTTATACATAAATAAAAGCTAGTGAACTATTTTACAGTATATTTCATATTAAATGGTCAATATAACACAGTTTATAGTAATTTCTTTGAATAATTTAGTGATATTTTCCCTTAAAATAAGATAATCTTATCCGTTTCCTCACTGTAATAACTTGTCATTGTAATTTGGTTTCAAGACTCAAAAATTGCGTTTTTAAATTTGCAAGTGCTAAAATAAAAATTCAGGCCAATATAGTCATGATTGTTCCCTATACCTTAAGTGTGTTCATAATTGTCATTCAGGACCTAGATTTTCTTAATGTATCCCTTAATGCTGGCAACAAAAGACACCACAAGACTTTCTCAATTATCACCCAACATTTTGCTGTGGCTTAAGGCACAAAAAATAGTTAACAGAGTGCAACAAACTATAAACTGAAACTTCCCTTGCGGTTACAGATTACTCATTTAAACTATACATTTGTATTTTGCATCGTTATATATTGTCTCAATCGCTGACAGTATCCAAATATAATTATGTTCAAAAATAATTTACTAAAGAATAGTAAAGTATGAATGTTAGACCCATTCATTGTTTTCTGAAGTATTAGAGACCATAACCAAAATGGCACAGCTTGTGTTGAGTTGGACTCTCAGTCTGTTAGTTTGCGAGAACTTTGTGGTAATAAGGTTACAAATGACAGTTCAGCTATCTTAAATTCATTAAATATTAATTCAATCATCGCAGGAATTAAAGATTCATGGATACACAATGGAAAAGAGAGTGAAAATGGAAATAGAAAATCAAATTGTCAAAAGATATGGGAACAAATGGCATCTCTTTGTATCATAGTGGGATTACTTAATGGATTTAGCTGAAACATGAGTGGAAATAAACAAGTTAACTGAAGAAAACAACTACTTCAGAAAGAAAGAATTTGACAAAAATAGTACTCTCTAGAACAAGCAGGAAAACAGAAGCATGACCGCTTCAAATTGTAAACTGGATGGAGAAGATAATTGCGAAAAGGAGTGCAATCTGGTTGAGAGCTATGAACACATGTCATCCACAAGACTCAAAAGAAAGCATAATGATAAGCAAGAGTTCAGATTGGACATACAAAATAAGTTTAAAGCGCTTAGAGAATTAGAAGAGAATCAAAAACAGAACATAATGTTATCTCAGAGTGTCTTTCTTTCGAGGAGCTTGACGCTGAGTACAGGCTCATTTTTTTTAAAAGAAGAAGGCAATTGTATTGGGCAACTCCATTGCACGTCATGTTGTCATGTTTGACATCACATTAAGGAGGATGTCTCTTTTCTGTATCCAGGGGTACAAATTCAACACATAAACAAGAAGCTATATGAAAACACAGACGTTGTTGTAATACATGTGGGGATCAATAACATTCACATCATACTCACACCAGATGACATCAGGGATGAAATGCATCTGGTGTCCACAGAAAAGGATCTGTTTCCTCATGCCAAGATCTATGTCAGTGGCATTCTTCAAAGAAGTGAAGATCTATGATACATATATGCAATCAATTTAATCTTGGAGCAGGTATACATAGTGAATCAATGTGCTCTCATTGATGGAAATGTTTGGATATGTGATGGGGATCTAGGAAGGGATGGGCTTTATCTTAATAGAAGGGGAGTTGCAAGCTTTGGCAATGTTCTCAACTTAGTTTATTGCCCAACTGAAATAAAAAAAAAAACTAGACCAGTAGTGAACAGTGTGTCTCAATATAACTTAGCCAAATTTCAGAGCAAAAGTTTCTCTAGCTAATAACCCTTCTAGGCCTGAATATTCAATTTAAAATACAAAAAAAAAGCATGGTAACTCAAACAGGTATTGCACATATTTCATCAAAACATACAGTGCATTAGAAATAAAGTACTCGAACTTCAAGTATTAATAGAAGATAAACTAAAAGCAGACATAATGTGCTTAACTGAGCAGTGGCTACCTGACTGTGAATTAAAAGAGCTAAGACTATATATATCCACCATATATATATATATATATATATATATATATATATATATGGTGGATCTTTATATCAGTTAGAAATTCTTTGATGGCAAAGCCTTTATCATCTTTTCTACCGTTGAGTGTAGAACACTTTGAATCCAGCGCAATTGAAATTAAGAATAAATTGAACATTTGTGTTTACAGAAATCCTAAAAGTGATGTTATCTTCTTTTTAGAAAAACTGGATAGCATCCTAAATAATTTGTAAAGACTGAATAAAAGTATGATTATTCTAGGGCAGCAGTTCCCAAACTTCTTGCACACACGACCCCCTTTTCGATAATGAAATTACTGGCGACCCCTCCATTCACTTCGCTGCTTAATTATTAATTTGCAAGTTTTTGTGCGAAGTTAAAGGATATATTAATTGAGCTTTCTTCAGACCAAAGTTTAAAACTGACTTTCCAGAAGGAAGATGTGTATCAGTTCTGGCTAGCAGGAAGAACAGAATACCCTGGTATCAGCCACACTAAATGTGCTTATTCCATTCTGCACCTCATATCTCTGCGAAATTGGATTTTTGTCAATGATGAAAATCAAGACTAAATCATGGAATAGACTGCAGTTAGAAAGTGGCTTAATAAGCGTACAACTAATATACAGCCACACAGTGAACGATTAATTAATAGCAAACAGGTTCATACTTATCACTAATTATCCTGATGTGCAGTGTAATAATTAATGGTTTACATAAAATTGTACATGTGCATTTACTGTGAAATTTTAATATTAATATGCTTCTTAAATACAAAACATGATTCTGTTTAAATGTAATATGTAATAGGTGATTAAATTCCATTTTCCTCATTGTTATAATAATAATTAATAATAAAAATGATTTATTAATAATTCCAAATATCCACTGCGACCCCCTTGAGGATCGCGACCCACAGTTTGGGAACTACTGTTCTAAGGGATACAAACAAATTTCTTAGAACAAAGCCATAAAAAAAAAAATCAAACTTCAAACGTTACTAAATAATGCTTATTTTTAGATTTTCAGCCTACAAAACATACCAGCAAGAATAACAAATACTTGAAAATGCAATAGATCAATAATTATTAGTGGGGATCTTATAAATTGTTATGGGAATGCTGAAGAATTTTGACACCTATTTATCATATCACTTTGCTCTATTTCCTTAAAATGACAGGATAAAAAGCTCCAACATGTAAATACAAAATTTTCCTTCAGAAACAGGAAAATATAGATTACTTTAATTACCTACCACAGATGAAACATGGCAAGAGGTTTATGCAGATAATTCAGTTGAGGGCGCTTACACTAAATTTCTAAACAGCTTCAACATTATGAAATGGCATTTCCTGTTGTTAAAATAAGAATAAAAGAAACACCTATATGGGTTTACAGAGGGATTAAAATTTCCCATGAAAAACTAAAATTTGACAGTAATATAATAAAAAGTAAGGAAGTTTATATAGAATTCAGCATGTTATATAAAAGGTACAAAAATATCTACACTACGTGATCAAAAGTATCCGGACACCTGGCTGAAAATGGCGTACAAGTTCGTGGCTCCCTCCATCGGTAATGCTGGAAGTCAATATGGTGTTGGTCCACCCTTAGCCGTAATGACAGCGTTCACTCTCGCAGGCATACTTTCAATCAGGTGCTGGAAGGTTTCTTGGGGAATGGCAGCCCATTCTTCATGGAGTGCGGAACTGAGGAGAGGTATCGATGTAGGTCGGTAGGGCCTGGCACGAAGTCGGCGTTCCAAAACTCCCAAAGGTGTTCTATAGGATTCAAGTCAGGACTCTGTGGAGGTCAGTCCATTACAGGGATGTTATTGTCGTGTAACCACTCAGCCACAGCCCGTGCAGTATGAACAGGTGCTCAATTGTGTTGAAAGATGCAATCGTCATCCCCGAATTGCTCTTCAACAGTGGGAAGCAAGAAGGTGCTTAAAATATCATGTAGGTCTGCACTGTGATTGTGCCACACAAAACAAGGGGTGCAAGCCCCCTCCAGGAAAAACACGACCACACCATAACACCACCACCTCCGAATTTCACTGTTGGCACTACACACGCTGGCAGATGATGTTCACCGGGCATTTGCCATACCCACATCCTGCCATCGGATTGCCACATTGTGTACTGTGATTCGTCACTCCACACAACATTTTGCCACTGTTCAGTCGTGTAATGTTGACACTCCTTACACCAAGCGAGGCGTCGTTTGGCAAGTTTCCTACGTGATGTGTGGCTTATGAGCAGCTGCTTGACCATGGAATCCGAGGTTTTTCACCTCATGCCTAACTGTCGTAGTACTTGGAGTGGATCCTCATGCAGTCTGGAATTCCTGTGTGATGTTCTGGATAGATGTCTGCCTATTACTCTTTATGACCCTCTTCAAATGTCGGTGGTCTCCGTCAGTCAACAGACGAGGTTGGCCTGTAAGCTTTTATGCTGTACATGTCCCTTCACGTTTCCACTTCACTATCACATCAGAAAAAGTGGACCCAGGAATATTTAGGAGTGTGGAAATCTCGCGTACAGACTTCTGACACAAGTGACACCCAATCACCTGACCACGTTCGAAGTCCGTGAGTTCCACGGAGCATCCCATTCTGCTGTTTCACAATGTCTAATGACTACTGAGGTCGCAGATAATCAGTACCAGGCAGTAGGTGGCAGCACAATGTACCTAAGATGAAAAACCTATGTCTGTGGGGGTGTCTGGATACTTTTGATCACATAGATTACATAGTGTATAAGCATGTTATTCAAGGAGTTGAAAAACGCTGGAAAGATTGAGGAAGCCAAAAATAAGCGAAGGGTCATGTGGGATGTACTTAAAAATTAAGCAAATAATATAAAATTGCCCCTGGAAAACATTAAACTAAAATAAGAAAGCAAAATTGTGAAAAATCACAAGTAGATAGCTAACATATTTAACAAATACATTATAGAAATCACAAAAAACATTCAACATACAAATAGCCCTAATCATGTAGAAAACTAAATGTGTTGTATAAATAATTAAAAACTATGTTCATTAATCCAGTTTCAGAAACTGAACTGTTAAATGTAATACGAAAACTAAAAAACAAAAGAACTGAAGCAATAGAAGGTAGCTCTAATTATTTAATAAAAAAATAAATAAAAAAAAATGCACAAACATTCAAAAACCACTCTCTTACATACCTATAATTAACAAATCACAGGAATATAAGCTGAAGCATTCCTGGCATAGTGAATACACTATATTTTCTTGGCCTTCCAGCTAGATGTAGGGTTGGTTAGAAACAGACGTTTCTAGAACAATGTACGTTTCTGAAATGTCGGTTTCTAACCAGCTCTACATCTAGCTGGAAGCCCAAGAAAATCTAGAGTAAATCACAGGAAAGTGGCACATTCCTACAAGAACTCAGTCACAAAAATAAAACCTATTTTCAAATAAAGGCGATAGTCAAGAGAAAAATAACTATAGACCAATGAGATTACTGTCTGCATTTTAAAAAATATCGGAAAAGATTATGTATAGGAGACTAATGAAATTCCTTAACGAATACTATGTAATTAACAGCTGCCAATAAGGCTTCCAAAGAAATAAATCTACTAATTTGGCAGCAATTAACTTTATAGACAGCATTTATGAAACCTTAGTTAAAGGTGAACTAGGGGTATGACTAATTTTAGATTTATCCAAAGCATTTGACATGACAGACCACACAATACTACTACTACTTAAGTTAAATAAAGTTGGCATAAGGGGGATAGCCTTAAAATGGTTTAAATCTTACCTGGAAATGAGAGAGCAAATTGTTGAAATTGACTTCCTGAACACACAGAAAAAAATCTGATGTGTTGCACTCACATGACTTTCTCTACTCTTGTACAAGCTATTTTTACAAATGCTTATTCTCCATATGCTTCATGTTAATCGAGATGTTAATCTTATTGCTAATTTTCTTGTAGATGCAAGGGGAATTAGTAGGCTTTAAGCTATAGTCAAATATTTTAAGAGTTGATTGCTATGTGGAGTATTCCATTCTCTTTGCATTACCAGGACAAAAAACGAATTTCCATTTGAGAAAAAGTATAAGTATTGCAAAATTTAAGGGTATAACAAGCAATATCTCAAAAATGGTTCACTCAATAAAAAAAAAATGTATATGACATAAATTGTGTATTTTAATGTGTTCTACATTTTTAGTGTAGTAAAATTTTGTCTATCTCTTATGGTTTACCAGTTATGCAAACGTCATTCACAATGAAGAATACTTTTGGAGATATTCCCAGAAAATTTGAGATATACATTTCATTTGTCATGAAAATATCTTAAACATATGATATTTTAATAAAAATTGTTAGAGCCATTTTTGAGAAAATTAAAATTTTTGAAAAATGTTCCATGTAAAGGGTAATCTGGGGTGGGGGGATTTTCTTGAAAACCTTCATGTCGCATCTCTGGAAGATACTGAACCTAAATACCAAGTTTGGTGTTTATCCGACTGTTCGTTTCTGAGTTATGCTGTTCCAAGACACACACACACAGACAGACATGTTTCCAAAAATGCTTTTTTTGGATTCAGGGGGTCTCAAAACATGTATTTCCTGTGAAATCTCGGTATGGAATTTTTGGATGGAATACAATACTTCCCCTACTTACTACACATAGTAGAGAAAGTAAAAAGAAATAAGAAAGGAAATTTTGGATAGAAGATCCATGTTATTGGGGTTCCTCAAGGATCTATTTTAAGCCCTCTGTTGTTATTATACAGGATTGTTCTAAATGCTTATCAGGGTTTCATGATATTTTTTTCCAGAATCCACGGAAAACATACTATTATTATCGTTGCAGTTATGGTTAGAGAAACACTCAAAATTTTGTTGTGTCAACTACAATGAAGTCAGTTACCACCAGATGGCATTTATAGCAGTGTTTACAAAATGGCGATCAGCGGTAAGGAGAAAGCGTTTTGTGTTCTAGAATGTCACCATCATTGGTCCGTTACCATAGTCCAGCGCTATTTTCAAACGAAACACAGGAAGCATCCTCCCTCCAACAACTCTATTCGCAGATGGTACACTCAATTTGTGGACACACATTGTTTGTGTAAGGGGAAAAGCAGTGAGCATCCTGTTATGCCAGAACCAGAAGTGAATCAGATCACAGAAGTGAATTGCAGAATGGCCGTTACCCCAGTTGAGTGAAGACATGGGTGATTACGCACTGCAACAGGATGGTGCACCACCTCATTTCCACAGGGAGGTCAGAGCATTTTTAATTTAAGAACTACCACAATGAGAGATTGGACACACAGAATGGATTGCGATCAGATGTTTTTACCCTGGCCACCATGTTCACCAGATTTAACACCGTGTGACTTCTTTGTGTGGGGATATGTTAAAGATCACATATTTGTTCTTCCTCTACCAGTGAATGTGCTGGAACTGAGGCAGCGCATCCGAGCTGCCCTCCTAACCATCACCGCTGACATGTTGGTACATGTGTGGGAAGAGATGGACAATTGATTAGATATGTGTAGAGTGACAAAAGGATCACATACTGAGTATTAATAATTTGGGGGTTCCATTGTCATTACTAGAATACTGTTTTCCTTTTATGTTGACAGGGATAACACCACTCCTGGCTGGGAGTTTTTGCTAGCACGAGTGGTGGGGATATAATGGCTGCCTTGCTGAGTATTCCGAGAGAAGCGAATCGTGTGTGCAAGCCAGCTTTTGGATCGGTGGATATCTCCCCTCACCTTTCATATTTAATAATGTAGGAACCCCAAACGGTTGGGAAATAAGTTTAGGAATGTGTGAGTAGTTTTGTGTTACGGATTTTGTACAGGAAAAACCCTTCCTCTTAAACTCCACACCACGTTTTGGTGTTCCACAGCCAGGTGAGTATACGTCCCCTCAATGTACGTGCTGGGTACTAAAAATTAATTTAATTTTTCATGTGAACCTTTAGGCCTCTACCAGCATGTAACATTTTTGGCGAAGGTCGCGGTGTTTTTGGTGTGTAGGTGGTATAAGTGCCATAATATTTGCTGATTATGTGTCCACATGGCGTGTGAAACAAAGTGTTGCATTTTGAGGTAAGTTTGTCAGATGTGAATAAAAGTGGTGCGTGTTGTGAGTTACTTTTAAGATTTCAGTGATTTAAAACTTTGAGGGATTGTATGCTAGCTTCTGCAGCGTGTTTGGCTTCGTAATGTCACTTATGCAGAAATTCAAAATTGTTCCCCAGAGGTCGGCATGTTGGTTTTCTTTCTTTGGCATAGCAAAATTTTTTTTTTTTTTTTTTATTCACCATTTTGGCCCTGGAAATGGTGAAAATTCAATTTTTTTAGTATGTTTCCTGTATTTTATGTGATGGCCACGTACACCTTTGGCATTTCTGCATTAATTCCCTCCCTTCCCACCCTTTCTTTCTCTTCTCCATTCCCTTCTGCCACTTTGTTTTCTATTTAGTTTTTTCTCCATGTGCTAACATGTGCATCTTTATTGGATATTTTTGTTAATAATTCAATTACTGCTTTCAATTAGGTCTGAGGACAATGCCTGTAGCCTGGTGTGGTTTAATATCTAGTGCTATGTGTCTCATTACAGCCATAGTTTCTTCCAGTCTTGCCTGCTTTATTTTTCATTTTTTTTAACTATTCCAATTGGTAATGCAGCATTAAGCTTTTGCGACATCTAATATCATGGTTATAATGATGAGAATATGTCCGTGCAGTGTCTCAGTATTTTCTGTGAAGTTTCTAGATTCTGTATGCCTGATATGACTACAGTAATCTTTCAAGTTTGTTCTCTACCTCATAACAATGATATTGTTATGCTTTATATGTAATTTAGTTTGATGATATAATTATTATGCCCTTATTTGTGATATGATAATATAATTATTTGTCACTGCCATATACACTACGTTATCAAAAGTATCCGGACACCTGACTGAAAATGATGTACAAATTCGTGGTGCCCTCCATCGGTAATGCTGGAAGTCAATATGGTGTTGGCCCACCCTTAGCCTTGATGACAGTGTTCACTCTCGCAGGCATACTTTGAATCAGGTGCTGGAAGGTTTCTTGGGGAATGGCAGCCCATTCTTCACGGAGTGCGGAACTGAGCAGAGGTATCGATGTAGGTCGGTAGGGCCTGGCACGAAGTTGGCGTTCCAAAACATTCCAAAGGTGTTCTATAGGATTCAAGTCAGGACTCTGTGCAGGCCAATCGATTACAGGGATGTTATTGTCATGTAACCACTCCGCCACAGCCTGTGCAGTATGAACAGGTGCTCGATCGTGTTGAAAGATGCAATTGCCATCCCCAAATTGCTCTTCAACAGTGGGAAGCAAGAAGGTGCTTAAAATATGTAGGTCTGCACTGTGATCATGCCATGCAAAACAACAAGGGGTGCAAGTCCCCTCCAGGAAAAACACGACCACACCATAACACCAACACCTCTGAATTTCACTGTTGGCACTACACACGCTGGCAGATGATGTTCACCGGGCATTCGCCATACCCACACCCTACCATCGGATTGCCACATTGTGTACTGTGTTTCGTCACTCCACACAACATTTTCCCACTGTTCAATCGTGTAATGTTGATGCTCCTTACACCAAGCGAGGCGTTGTTTGGCATTTTCCTGCGTGATGTGTGGCTTATGAGCAGCCGCTCGACCATGGAATCCAAGGTTTTTCACCTCATGCCTGTCATAGTACTTGGAGTGGATCCTGATGTAGTTTGGAATTCCTGTGTGATGGTCTGGATAGATGTCTGCCTATTACTCTTTACGACCCTCTTCAAATGTCGGCGGTCTCTGTCAGTCAACAGACGAGGTTGGCCTGTATGCTTTTGTGATGTACATGTCCCTTCACGTTTCCACTTCGCTATCACATCAGAAACAGTGGATCTAGGGATGTTTAGGAGTATGGAAATCTCGCGTACTGACACACGTTCGAAGTCCGTGGGTTCCACGGAGCATCCCATTCTGTTGTTTCACGATGTCTAATGACTACTGAGGTCGTGGATAATGAGTACCAGGCAGTAGATGGCAGCACAATGCACCTAAGATGAAAAATGTACGATTGTGGGGGTGGTCGGATACTTTTGAGCACATAGTGTATGTTTCTGTCAATACTACTGACATGTTTGCTATACTGCTTCATATTGGGCGACTAATTATTACCTGTATGAACTGTTGAATTACATACGTTATTTACTGCTGATTTTTGCATTGTTTATGGAAGTTCATTTTTGAACTGTGCTTCTTATGCATGTAAACTGTGCTTCTGTTACAGCATTCATGCTTATGTATTTTGCTTAATACCATATAATATTCAGGCTGATTTGAAATTAAGTAAATCACACCTGTCACCTACGCAATCTGTCACCCTAACACTACCAGGACCAAAACCCAGCCAGTGCATGTGTCTCGCATTTTTCCCTACTATGATCCCGTAGGACAATATAGAATCGAAGCTTTTGATTGCTCTCTCTTGCAGATAAGTTCTTTTTTTTTTTTTTTACTCAATTTCCTCTTGTACTTTGTTGTGATACTACATTTTGTGTTGGGTAATAAGTGTGACATATACTTACCATGATGCTTTAATGTGATTTTTCAGGTTTGTGACGTATTTTAGTGTTATGATATAAAAGAGAGATGTTTTTTTTTTCGCTCACTTGCTAAATTGCTGTTGTGTGATTAGTAAGTTAATTATTGAAGTTCTGGTGTACTCATTGTGCTTGCTATATGTCCACAGTGATGTAGGATTGATGTTTATAGAATATATGAGCTTGGTTACAGTGACGACGCGGTTCGTGTCCACTGTACTGGCTGTATTGTACAGTCTTTTCACAGCAAGTTTGTAAGTTAGTTAGTTTTATTCATCCGTTAAAGTGGTTTGGTACAATGTACATTCACTATTGGACATGTCAAGCTATAAACATAAACAATAATAGGTTTTTGCAATATATACATGTTTTTACATTATATACAATAGGTCTTTACATGCTAAATACTATGGTTCATGATATACATTTGTGTTCAAGGTAATCATTAATAGAATAAAAGGAATGGTTAATTAGATGTGCCTTCAGACTGGATTTCAGCTGGTTTGCATTTATAATTGCCTTGATATTACTTGGTAGATTATTATAAAGTTTAATGCCGGAGTATAAGATACTTTTTTGGTAGAGTGAGGTGTTGCAGCTGGTCACATGTATTTGTGTATTTTCCCTAGTATTGTGTTCATGCACCATATTATTAGTTATGAATAGTGAATCAGAAGCATTAATGTTCTTGACTATAAGCAGAATGACTGCATATATGTAAATGCAGGGAAGTGGGAGGATCCCGAGTTTTTTAAAGAGAGGTTTACATGACTTTGGGCTGACTCCTTCAATAGTTCTGATAATTTTTTTCTGTGCAATAAAGGTTGACTTGCTTGCTGGAGACTCACCCCAGAAGACTACTCCATAACTTAGGAGTGAGTGCACATGTGCAAAATATGCGGCTCTAACTGTTTCTTTACTTGTGCATGTTGTCAATATTCTTAGCACATAACATAGAGAGCTGAGTTTATTATTTATGAGGCTAGTGTGGGCATCCCATTTCAGATTGCTTTGTACGCAGACCCCAAGGAATTTTATAGATTCTACTTTTTTAAGTGTCTGATTAGAGAGTTGTATTTGAGGGGCAAGGTAATTTTTGTTCATATTTGTGCATACATCCATTGCTACAGTTTTGTTTGTATTTATAATGAGATTATTCAATGTAAAATAGTTTGTGATTTTCTCTGAGACTTGGTGAATGGAGGTTAAAAAGGTTTCTTTTTGGGTTGCTTTAACCAGGATATTTGTATCATCAGCATATAAAATGGTTTTAGTACATGGATCATTTATGTGGAAATCATTTATGAAAAGAAGAAATAGGATAGGTCCTAGTACAGAACCTTGTGGCACACCATAGCTTACTTGGAGTGGACTGGAGTGATAATTGATCTGATTATTTGCTTTATCCTTTATTTCCACTATTTGCATATGACCACATAGATATGATTCTAACCATTTATTGACCAACCCTCTTATGCCTAGAGCCTCTATTTTCATTAACAACAGCTGATGATCTATGGTGTCGAATGCCTTTGTTAAGTCTAAAAATATAGCCGAGGCATGTTGCTTTTGATCAATGGCTTTAAGGGACGCGGTTATAAATGAGAAAATTCCCGATTCAGTTGAATAATTTTTCCTGAAGCTGTGCTGAGAGTCCAATAATAATTTATGTTTCTCTAAGAAGTTGGAAAGTCGTTTAAGAAACAGTTTCTCCAATATTTTAGAGAAAACTGAAAGTAGTGCTATGGGCCGATAATTAGATATATCATTGTTTTTCCATTTTTTATGTAATGGTTTGATTATGGCTGTTTTTAGGCAAGTGGGAAAAGAACCTGAACTTAAAGATTCATTACATAGATGTGTTATTGGATTCACAATTACATGTGCGCATTTTTTAATAAGAAAGTCTGGTACCCCATCAAAGCCAGCAGAGTTTTTTGGCTTAAGATCTTTTATTATTTGTAAAATTTCTTTCTTGTTTGTTGGTGTAAGGTATATTGATTCATGTATTGAGCTGTGAAAATTTAATGTAGGAAGGGGATTATTTAATGAGGCTTGTTTTATGAGATTATCTGCTATATTAACAAAGTATGTATTAAAGTTTTCTGCTACTTCAATTGAATCTACAACTTTTTTAGAATTTATGAGCAAGTTTATGTTGTTCACTGTTATTGTATTAGTACCCGTTTCCTTTTTAATTACATTCCACATTGCTTTTGTTTTGTTACTTGCTATATTGATGAGTCGGTCATTTGTCATTGTTTTTGCTTCTCTTACTACGGTTAATGGGTATGTTTTTGATAATTTATGTAGATAGCATTTAGTTTCACAGGCTTTTTTTATTCCTGTAGTAATCCAGGATTTAGCACTTTTTTCTGGAACATTTTTTACAGTTTTGAATGGAAAAGCTAAGTTTAAGTAATGTTGTAGTGTCTGAAGGAACAATTCAAACTTTTCTGATACACTTTTGGCTTTATAGATTTCTACCCATGCTTCGCTGCTAAGTAAGTGAGTAAAGTATTGGATATTCTCATCATTGAAGATCCTTTTTTTAGTGAATTCTATTGATTGGGAATATTTGTTAACCAAGGGAAGGTTTAGTATTTGTGCATTATGGTCACTAAAACACATATTAAAGGTTTGTCTTTTGCACAGGAGAGTATTGTTATTAACAAAAATTTGATCGATTAGTGTTGAAGAGTTTTCTGTGATTCGAGTTGGACCATGGATTGTGGGTTCCAGATTATAAGATTTTAACATATTTAGTAGGTCAGAGGTAGCTTTTGATTCTTTACAAAAGTCAATATTGAAGTCACCACATACTATTACAGTATTTTTAAAGTGTTTAATGTTATCTAGAACCATTTCCAGTCCACTCAGAAATGAATTTATGTTGGTGTCAGGAGCTCTATATATACAGAGTGTTGTTATTTGCAAATCAGGTAAATACACACCTGATATTTCTAGGTCCTGTTCTTTTGTAATACAATTGACGGTTTCTATGTTTCTGAAATTGATGCCTTTTCTTACAAGAATACATGTGCCCCCACCTTTTTTACTGTCCCTATATGACCATGCTGCTAGCGTGAAATCTTTGAATTTATTAAGCACAAATAGGTTACTTTTCTTAAGCCAGTGTTGGCTAAAACACAGAATACTGACATGCTGTAGATAAGTTGCAAGTAGAATCTCTATGTCGCTGATTTTGTTATTTAATGATTGAACGTTGTGATGTAGAAGTATAAAACACTCTTTTAGCACTTCTAGTAACCACTTACCTTTGTATTTACAGCATGATCCAAGGTTCCCTGGTTCTTAGCTGGAGTTGATAAGCTCGATGCATAATTTGTATCAGCCTTCTTGTTTTGTTTTTTGGGTCGATTATCATTTTGAAAAACAGAGTTATTTTGCACAAAAGAATGTTCAACTGTCTGTCGATATTGCTTAGCTACTGATTCAAGATCACAGTTCCCCTTGTTAATACTAGCAATATTATTGTAAAAAAGTGAGCTGTTATTTAATGATCCACCCCTTACAGTATTGAAGCCACCAATATTTTCTCAATAATGCACAGAAGTTGTTACTGGTTTTATACAATCGTTTTTTTAAATGGCACTTTAACATCCACCTCACAGTTTATCAGTTTCCCTTTAATTCACAGTCGATTACTTCACACAGTAGTTTCCCGAAGTTGAAGGAACCTTTACGATTTAAATGTATGCCATCAATTGCGAATTGATCTTCAGTAATCCAAAAGTTACCATCCACAAAAGTACACTTTTTTATGTTACATAGCCAGTTAAGTTCTTCATTGATTTTTCTCGTCTTCCTTATTGTAGTATCGCGTCTTCTTAGCACGCAACTGACTATGATCTTTGCTTCAGGCGCTTCACACTTTATGCAGTTAATGAGGTCCATTGTTTCACCCATTATTTCTTGCGCACATAACCCTGGTCATATGTTGTTTGTTCCGGCATGCATCATCACCACTTCTGGTTTCATTTCTTTTAAGTTGAGCTTATCAACTTGGTGCTGAAGTTCGCGAAGTTTAATGGCAGGGAAGCATCTTACATCATATCCTTCATTGGTACACGTTTTCCCCAAGAATTTTAATAAGGAATCACCTATAACTAGAACACGCGATCCTTTCTTTCTTCCGCGATCATTGATCTCCGGGACTGCATGATGTTCATTGTTTGTTGAATCCTCTTTTGCATTATCTTCATTCAGTACATCATATCTGTTTTTTAAAATCACTTCAAGGCTGCTGTTTTCATTATTTAGATATGTGCCAGAGTACCATTTTTGATGATGTTTCGCTTCGTTATAAGTATACTCCATACTTGCTAGCTTCGTCTTCAGGCCTCGGAGTAATTCTTTGAGTTCTGTTTTTTCTTTTTCCAAAACTTCGTTTTTCTCCCTCAATGTGCTGACTTCCTTTATATCCGGCCTACATTGCTCTTTTTTCAGAGTATCATTTTCACTTCGGAGTCTTATGTTTTCGTTTTTTGCTTGTTGAAGGTCTTTATTCAACAAGTCGATGATCACATGGAGTGACACCGCCATTTCCTTTTCTTTCACGATTGCCACTTGCAACACTTTTATGGGCTGGTTTTTTGGTTGTTTACCTAATTCACAACTGTCCCTGACGTTGCTATCATTTACATGTCTAGTGGCATCACTATATTTCATTATAACACCACGTTCACATCCTGAATTAGTAGAATTAGCACCGTTTTCACTTAATTTAAGCTGCATACTCCGGATTAGCTTCCAGAGTGATGGAAATGGTTGAAGTGTCATCCTTCTGTCCAGCAACAGCAAGGATATCAAAATTCTACAGCTAACTTATTACTAAGATAATCTTTCAATTTGTTGTGCATCACAATGATTATTTCTGATAACTTTTCTTTTAGTCAGTTCCAAATGTTTTTATTATACTTTTTGTTTCTATGGATATATTTTACAAAATCATTTTGACTGGGGTTTGGGTGAAATTTCCATCACGAAAGAAAAAGGATGTAAAAAGAGTTTGAGCTAGTCGCTTGCTAACTGCGCGTAGGGCACTGTGGGAGTAGGTCCTTGGTATAGTTGTTTGGTGATGGTTCTTCTACCTATAGTAGGCCCTGTAGTTATTTCGTATTCCTGTAGCTATGTTGTAGTTTGCTGGTAGATTGACCTGACAATTTTTTTTATGGTGATATTTCTGATACAAATTTATAAATGTGCTTTGGTTCTTACTTGTGTTGATCATTACAGGATAATACAATTACTACCTCTTTGTGTACAGCTTCAATTGTAAGGTTTCAAGAAGCTTAATTTTATTCTTCAAAACAAAATTTCTTAGCATTCAATTCTGTTTTGGTTAGTTCCAGTTTTTTTTAAATATACTTATCAGTATTTACTTAATTGAATCAAATAACAGTGCCTTTTTTTTTTTTTTTTTTTTTTGCAAGGCCTTGCTTTAGGTTTAAGTTTATTTTGTTTTTGTGTGTCGCCTGCCTTTTTCGTAATTTATGCATTTCTGTTTCTCTACATATTTTGTAAGTCCTGATGCTTCCCTGAATATTGTTCCAGACATCATCCTGTTAGACACCAGTGTACCCCTCCACAGAAGAGGAGACCTACAGTTCATGACAAGAATGGAAGTAGCAGATTAACCATCCCTGTATAGCAGTTCATAGCACATCATCAATGCCTGATAGTTGTTTGACACCCAACCGATTACAGGACACACTTCTCCCTTCTTCGTCTGTGTTGACAGGGCCCATCGACACAACAGGTACCATGGAACTGCGCATCAGGTTCCTCTGTGCTTTGTCATGTTGGTGCCTTATTAATCCCAGTGCTACAAACAGTGGTATGTCACATTATGTATTCAGTTCTGCTTGAACCTGCATCACTTTTTTAGCAGGTGTGATATACATATTTCGATCGGCTACAATGAGAAATCTTCTTCGCCATTCTTTCATATATATTACATTCTTTGTGCACTGGACTTCCAGTGTTTAGAGGAAATTTTGTATGCTGGGGAGGGGGGTCTCTGGTGGTCTACAACCAATTCATTTACAATTTCTCGTCATAAGGAGGTGATTTTGACTCGGTTGTATATTGGTCACTGCAATTTTATGCATGGTTATCTTTTTAAGGGTGACCCTGCTCCTATTTGTCTGCTTTGTGGCAAAGGTCTGAGAGAGGATAATGAAGCACAAGTAACAATTTTTGCAGATGACAAGTATTTTTATTGTGGCAAAAATAATGATACTGAAAATGTTGCAGTTGCTGTGAATAACTTAATAAACTGGTTTAAAATCAATAAGTTGCTTGTAAACAAAGAGAAAACCATTGCCCTTAACTTCCAACATTATACATGTAAAGCAATGATGAATCCAGAACATGAGAATATGAACATGAAACCAAGTTTTTGGAATTATTTCTTGATAAAAAATTTAAGTTGGGACAAATACATAGAAAGTTAGCAGGGAAGCTAAGTAGAGCCTGCTTTGTTCTTTACCAAGTGAATTCTCAGATATCATCAGTGTGCTTAAAACATGTTACTTTACATACTTTCAATCGTTACTGTTGTATGACTTACCACTATGGGGAAACGCTACTAGTAGTAAAATTAAATTAAACTGAGTTTTATTCATGGATGCTCTTTAACTATTGTAGTCCTTAGCGTCCCATTCTATATTGGGCGTGAAAGACCAGAAATTTTGCTCAGAGGCCTCTTTATCTGGCTTGAGATTCTTTTATGTGCCATAAATCTACAACACGAAACCACTGACTTACTTCCCTTCCGAAGGAAGCCATGCTAAGGATTTTTACTCCCGAAAAAATCCATTGACCTCTGCCAGGTTTGAAAGCGCAATCTCAGGAACTAGAGGCTAGCATGGTACCCCTAGACCACGGACAACTAGTACTTGTAGTATTATAGTAATAGTATTATAATATATAACTACAGAAAAAAGGTAAAAATCATATCAGGTATACCAAAAGCAAAAAGCTGCAGGAAATATCTCCACAAACTGAATATTTGAACTCTTTCATGCTAATATATGAAGCAATTACTAGTCCATGTAAAGAACAATGAAGTCAATTACATCACCAATACAGAAGTCCATTCACATAACACATGTAATAAGAACAAGTTGCATATATAACCACTCATACAACAAAACTATTTGAAACATCCTTCGAATTTAACAGCTTAAAACTATATAATCATTTACCAGAATATTTGAAGAACATTACTTCTGCAAATACATATAAAAAAGAAATGCTCAAATTTCTAAAACAAAACCACTATTCTGTGAATGAATATTTAAATTATTGTATAAGTGACACACATCAATTTATTTTTTTCTATGTTAACCTTGGAACCACTTAAACTAAAAATGATTGTAACAAACCTAGGAAAATTGTATCTAAATAATGTATATATTATATTCTTGTTCATATTCCTTGACAATATCTGTATCTCCAGTAAGATCACTGGTTGCTTAATAAATAAATAAATAAATAAATAAATAAATAAATAAATAACACTTCATTGTGCTGTTCTCAGCAAGTTATATAGGCATATATTTACCTCTTGTTTTTTCCTTCAAAGGAAGGATTCGAAGCAATTTTAATCTATAATTAAAATAATAAACCAGGCTCGCAAAGTGGCAACACAAGTTTCTAGTCTTTGATGCAGAGATTGCTGCACATTTTGTAGAATTAAACAACGAATTGCATCATTGCAAAAATACTTTAATATCATTTATAGTTTGTATTGAAACAATTTATAATACAGTGCTGTATGTCATGTGATGCAGTTAGCACTTCCTTTGGCTTTTCCCATAGAAAAAATAAATCACTATCTATTGATACTGCATAATCCCAAAAATATAGTTAATTTACTTTTAACAGATAAGAGTTCAACTCATACACCATATGCAGAAAGTGTCACTATTCCACTTCAAGGAGGGAATAAATGTATAACAACAACAACAACAACAACAATAATAATAATAATAATAATAATAATAATAATAATAATAATAATAATAATAATAATAATGTGTTTCAGAATTCAACCACACAAATTCAAAGGAATCCAAAAGGATAATAAAGAAAATAAAATTATGAGATAGAGAACCTAAAGTCTGCAAATTAAATTAGATGGAGTTTTTTTATTTATGGACACACTACTATGATTCTTAGCATCCCATTCTATATTGGAAATTTTGCTCAGACGCCTCTTTATCAGGCTTGAGGTTCTTTTATGTGCCATAAATCTATGACACGGGACCACCGGCTTTATTTCCCTTCCGAAGGAAGCCATGCTAAGGATTATTGCGGCCAAAAAAAAAATCCATCAACCTCCGCTGGTTTTGATTCTTGGGCTAGGGGCTAGCATGGTAACACTTGAACACGGAAGACAACATTAAGCCTGCAGGTTCAAATTTCCCTGCAGTGGAGTAATAATCTAATATGGGTAGCTGCCCTGATTCAGCTGCTATTTAGTTATACAATCAATGGGAGCAATCAGTTAATATAAGCCCATTGCTGCTCCATAGCTCAATGGCTAAGCTACAGGCCTGGAAATAAATAGAAGATTGTGTATTGACAAGTGCATTACAGCTTCTTTTTTCTTTTGTTTTTTGTATTATTTCTGAATTACAAATTTGGTTTCTGTTGCATGAAAGTAATTTTGTGGTTCTGGTTTACTAATGCTATGAAATACAATGGCTCCACATAGATGTAAGTATCTTTATAAATAGAGATTTATCGGTGGAACAACGGGCCTTGAAGAAGGATCTAATACAACAAATGAGGCTGGCAAGAATGGCTCCACATAGATGTAAGTATCTTTATAAATAGAGATTTATCGGTGGAACAACGGGCCTTGAAGAAGGATCTAATACAACAAATGAGGCTGGCAAGAATGGAAGGGAAACGGGCCTTCATAAAGAACCTACGATTATGGGTCGATGGGCGTATGGTGATGGGATACGAAAGTGACACAAGGAACAGCAGATCGCAGGGACAGGATATGATTCAGCGATATTCATCGGCGACTAGAGAGAAGGAATGCAGAGGAAGTCCAAAGAGCAATCGGAGACCAGAGGATAAGGTTAGACATATGGAAGTTACGTCACCGGCACGTGGGGCTGGCGGAAAGAAGATGACAGTGTTAGAGGGTAGGCGTGGCCAAGACGCAGGCAGAACGTCAGATCAGAGTGACGTAAGGGCATCAGCTGGCGAAATAAGGAAAATGGAAGTTATGTCACTGCTAAGTGGGGCTGGTGGGAAGAAGATAGCTGAGTCAGAGAAGAGATCAGGAGCCGAAGCAGTGACGTCAGATCAGAGTGATGTATGGACAACAGCTGGCAAAGTTTGGAAAGTGGCATCATCGAGGAGGGAGGGAGTTCAATCGTCACGTGATATGATTGCGGGCAGGGCAGAGGCGGGGTTTCAGAGTGGTGAATTGGTGGAAGAAGAAACTATTGTGTTAACACCCAATGGGAGTCTACGGATTTTGGACAGAAACAATGCGGGACTGTTAAAGGAGCCACCAGAAATAGATTTATGGAGTAGGAAAGTGTGCCATACATATAGAAATAGTGCAGGTTCTGTGAGAAATATGGGAAAACAGAAGCAGTAATAATGAGGAAGTATATAGAATAGGAAGGGAGAGTGACTATAGAATGTATAGAAAGCTACAAAGTAGACAAAGTAAAGACAAGGTTTTGATAGGCAAGTGATAGATTTTATGAAATCGTGAAGTGAATGATTTAGATATAAAGGACGGTAAATACGAGAGGGTTAGGAGGGAGAGGTACATTTCTTAGTATGAACGAGCAAGTGTTGTTATGGACGATTAGTGCGGGGAACAAGTAAACATTCTCTAAATTGTATCTAATAGTTCCCATTTCCCGCTGATAGGGAGTATTAAAGACGGCAGAGGAAGCAAGGGAAGGAGATGGGAAGGGGACAAGAACAGTAAGCAGTATAGTGAATTTAAATGAGAAACGTTAGCGATATGAAGCTAACTCAACACACATGCCTTGTAAATGCGGAAGCTTGGGTACGATCGGCAAAAGGAGCTAGGGCTCGACGCTGATCATGCCCAAATGATTGTATTAGCTCAACACTCAATAAAGATATCATATCATAGATGTAAGGTTTTTGTTTGTTTGTGTGTAGTGCCTGCAAATGTTTGAAAGGAGAATTTAAACAAAATGGAAAACTATAATTAATGAAAAGAATTATCCTCTTCCATATTTGCAAACTTCCTGAAATTGAAACCAGTAAAACTTACTTGTCCAGTGAAGCATAATAATTCTGAAATTACATGCATAAAATGTTCCTTGCAGTAAATGTGCAAAAATGAAATAAAACATATTCACTAAACTTTTTCAAGCATAAGACAGCTTCAGTACTTATACATGGTGCAGATTGTGGACATTAAGTTTAAGACGACACTGCTTATAAGCTTAACCAAAAATATTAATCTGGAGGTGTTTGCAGATATCATCCCACATCATAGCATGTAGAGTTAAGGTAGCAGCTAGATGCAGAATCTTTTAGGCTTTCTGTGTAGCTTTGTTAGCCCTTTTTCAGAAAGTCTATACTGAAATTCAGCTTATAGCATACAGTAGAACTGTTGCATTTCAATTGAGAAACTGATTCCAATGTCTTATTACACATCAGTGACCTGAAGTCGGTTCTATTCTCACAACATTTATGTTAGGAATAATTAGAATTGCCAAAAATAATTTATGCTATTTTATGACATTCTGATTTTCCATCTGACCCATGAATACATGCTTATCTTGCCCATTTATTATCTTCTATACACAGCAGGATGACTTGGGCAATATTGTCTGAGGCTCACATTCAGGAGATCCCAGGTTTGAGTCCCATTGGACTGGCCGCCATAACTTTGGGGCTTTTTCAGTTTGGTAGGTGAATGCTGGGAAGGATTTTATACTACCATGTATTTTCCTGTCCCTTATTTCACTTCCTTTCAGGGTTTGCAGGGTCTGGCATGGTAGTCCGTAGTATGTGTGGCATGCAGTGCTTTAACCCTTGACAGGTAAGGCTAGTAGGAATAAAATCATGACACTACATTTTGTTTTTGTTCATTGATACGGTTTGTTTGTACATAAACTTCCGGTAATCTAAATACCTTCCTAGTGAGGTCATTGCTATGACTTGGTGTAGTCATGGCTTTGAGGAGTTTATATTTATCTTACTTCTGGTCCTCACTTGTCAATATTACGAATGCATACCTATAGTGAAACTTATGTGTGAATATCCACTAGGTGTCAAGGTAAATTTATTTCGCCATTTCATGTTTCTGTCCTTATTTTTGATATCTTAGGTAACATTTACTACTGTATAAATCACTATTTATCCTAGAAACAACATGGAAAATGGACTGTTTGCTACATATGCCCTGCAAAGAAGAGGATGACAACAGTCTATTGTAACCATTGCAGACAGGCATTCTGCAAGGAACATCACACTGCTACATGTATGAACTGCAATTAATGCCTGGGTGCAGTAAGTGCGGAGTAAAATAAACAATACCTCCACATAAAAACGTTACTTTTTGTTTTAGATCTTGTAGTATTCTTAATGTTTAATAAAGTAAAAATTACGAGTGTTTACCTTTCGTGTGTGCTCAATATACCTTTACCTATCCAGGGCTAAGTAGAAAAGTGTTTATGCTCTGGCTTGGAAGTTTCTCTCCATCCATTCTTTCGAATGGTGCGGGAGCATCTGGGGATGTTTTATTTTAAAACGATGGGGACCTTGCTGCAACACAATCGTACTCTCTTGCCTCTTCCCTTCCTCCCAGAGGTTTCCCCTTCTTAACCCTAACATCTTCACGTCCAATAAATGACCAGAATGCAAATTTTACCCCCTTATCTGATTTTAAAACAAAAGGGAATTCCATTTTATAAGAATCGTTGAAGATTTAGTTGCACTGCTTATTTCTGCCACACCTGCTGACAATTCCTGGTACCATAGATATACACATATTAAATGGTAACAAAGAAAACTGCTTTCTGGGTTATATGTCCATATTTTATGCTTCATACCATGAACTTTAAACAAAAACTCACAAAAATGAGAAACTTGCATCACACATCATAAAACACAAATAAAATACATCATTTACATGAGGGAGCTGACTTTACAATTACCGTCATCAGTTATTAATTGGTTACTGCAAGTGGTGCAACCAAATTAAGTCTACATGCTATGAGTTTTGCTGCAGCCCAATGAAGGGAGACCATGATGGTGATGAAGGTTAGATGCACAGATAAGATCTGGCCTACCATAACCTCCTGTGCCATTTGCAAGTCTCAGTTGCTAATTTGTTCAGAACACAAAACCTTGCTGTCACATGCTGCTGTAACTTACAAGTTCATGCTGGATACATAGAACACGTTGTAAGACAATGCCTCCCTCTTACCAACTAAAGGGGGGACACATGCATAAATATTTAGTTTGTTATGCTTTTTGTAGTACACATTACTAAATTTTTCTATTAGACAAAACTGTACATATTAGCTTAAGGACAAACTTTGTACATATATTTTCTTTGTAATATCTTGTAAGAGTAGGATTGTATATAGATAGAACTTAATATATTGTATAATGTAACTTCTTTTATGCTTAGCATTTTCTTGACAATGCCATGAATTCATGTAATTTTAATCAGCAGATAAATAAATGGTATCAAATATAATGTCATATGCTTCGTACATAAACCTCCAATTTTTAAAATTCTGCAAATATCACATATTTATAGTACATAAATGGTATGAGTTATAGAAATTGATTTAGTAGTATCATTGGTAAATGCAACTACAAAAAATGAAGTTTCAAAAGACATGAACCATTCTTTTACTTCTAAACACTGGAATTTCATATAAACAGCACTAAATAGTCAAAAAATGTAACAAAGAAACTTCCTTACACCACAATTGGTGGATATAGCAGAAAAATTAAAAAAAATGTGGAGGGAGGGAAAGAATATTTGTAATCATGAGTGGCTTAGGAATATTAATTCAGTAGTTTCAAATAGCTTATTATGAATAATTTTAAAACTTTTAATCTCAGAAATTAAGAATTATAAAAATATGTACTAAAGTATAATTCAAAAGACTTGCACTATGAATTTTAAAATTGACAATCATTAAAATTTATAACAATGTTTTATTGAAATTTATTCATAAAAACAAATGTTTATTGAATCTTTATATGCACAAATATAAAAGCTAAGATCAGATACTATGTTTTTCAGAAACTAAATGTATCACGGCTGTAGCTTTTAATCACAGTGGCAATTTTGGTCCAACTCGCATTTGAAATCTGTACTTTGCACGATTAATGTTACCTTTTCCGAACATTGCTTCTAATTGCTTCACTGCTTATCTGTAGCCCCATGCTGCGAGTTCTAACAACAAAATAAGTGTTAATTAGCTGTTCTTGCACAAATGATGTGTGTAGGCTTAAGTTGGAAAAGTAGAATCAGACTGAAAAACTTATGCCACTGCCAGGATTGGAACCACAGATCTTTGGCTTGCTGGCTCTACCTGACAGAGCTACCATGGCAGTATGCCAGCATATTAAAATTCCTCAACTGAATCACATTTTTTCTCCCCCAGTTGTAGCAACATATATTGTTGCTGAGTTATGTTGGCAACGATGATACAAGCTATTTCAGAGACTAGATCTACATCAGAATGCATTGTATATAAATAAAACCCAGACAAACAAAAGAAGGCATTCATCACCCATCTATGAAGAGGACAAGCAAACCTTGACTAGATGACCTTCAGCAACATACTATCATAAACAGAATTATTGTACAAGGACCTGAGCATTGAGTTCTGCAAGAAATATTAAATTCTTGGCGAGGTCATTTTGGCGAGATTCATACTTTGTAGTTTCATGTTTGGATAAATGATCAGATACAAATTTACATTCAAAAGTTGAAGTTACATTGTAAAGGCACTCAAGTATATTGATGCCTTTAATGTGTGTTATGACTCAATCGGAGGGGGAGACTTTGAGGCTGTTGCTTGAGACCTACTTCCCAGAGGCTTGCATTACAAATCAAGAACCAAACTGGGTAGGGCATGCCAGTCTTCGCAGGAAGGCTGGGCAGTGGCCACCGAGTGTGTTACTTTTAAAAAACTAAAAGGGTCATTTATACTTTTGAGCCCTATAAGAACGCAGGTGATGGATGGGATCTTCCAGGCTCTCCTTCAAGAGGACTGGTAGATCGCTTCATCCCACTTAGTGAGAATATTCAGGGCCTGTCTGGCTATGAGGCATACTTTTTGTCTCTGGAGACAGGTTAAAGTGTGTTTACAGCTAAACCAGGTAGGCAAGTCTACCACAGGCCTAGGGATTTTCATCCTATCAGTGCAACATCCTTTTTAAGGCTCTGAAAGATGGTATATGATTTTTGGTGCATGGGGTACTGATGGACAGACCCATACACTCTCATCAGTATGCCTACTAAATCCACAGATACAGTGCTCCATCAGCTTGTGGTGAGACTGGAAAGGGCACTGGACCTGCCATGGAGGAGTTTTCCTGGACATTGAAGGTGCCTTTAGTAATATGACTTTAGGCACCACTTGGAAATGTCTCGAGAGCAGGGGAGTCAATCTGGTTGTAGCAGATTGAATTATGACCTCCTTGGAAGGTCAGCAGGCTGTGGCGACCTGGGGAATGTGTCCGTAAGGGCAACAGTGGATTTATCATGCAATATTTTCTTGATATTTTGATGCAAACAAAGGCAATTTTTAAATAAATTTGGAAACTTCATTGTTATATCAAATTAAATTTTGAATGATTGTAATATTCACAATGGTTAGAAAGAAAATTGCAATAAAAAAGGTAGGTATCTCAAAGCTAACAAGGGCAAACGGAACGTATTTCAATTCAATAAACAGTAATTAATACTAAAATCAAAGCAACCATTCTAAGCTTTATCCTACACACAGCATGCCTGAAAGAATGAGACACTTGGAAATTCAATGTCATGCTGCCATGTTGCTATGGTAACTCAGCTAGCTAGAACAGCAGCATTGTAAGCTGAAGATCTATGGTTTAAAATCCAGCTATGGTACTGAATTTTTCAGTCTGATTCTACCTTTCCAAAAAGTAACTATTTAAATGTCCAAGCTGCACAAAAACTGCAAAGGAACAAAGTATTTATCTTATCACATTATCCCATAGGGTTGCTGTGTTATTCACTAAGCTCTTAAGATGGATGGCAATTGCACTCAGATGGCAGTACTCTTAAAATACAATGACTCTAATCTTGCTTAGAGATTTTCTTTAAGTCCTTGAAAATGGCAAATGTATGGAGGTATCCTAAACCCAGGCTGGAACATTTCTTTCCCCCAATTTTCATTTCATTTCATGTATTGCAAGTAGCCACCACCTGAAGTGCTATATGCTATACAAATGAGTTTTAAATACTATTGAGAACTCTACTGTCATTATAATCTTACCAAAATATTGCTTTAATAAACAGAACAGTTTGGCAAATACTGCAAAATTGTATACCCCAGTTTGTGGCAGAGTTTTAAAATATGTTGTATTGGGTTCTTGATGATTTATATGAGCAATGAGAACCCTATATTTACCTCAGGGTGTTGTAGTATGTAAGATTCCTTATTGTGAATAACTTTAACACAAGTATTCCTTTTCCAACTTAAATTCTTTTTTTATTTTTAAATAATTTTCTTTTACATTTTTAATTAATTTATATTCTTGTTCATAATTCATGCGAACTTATCCAATCATATATATATATATATATATATATATATATATATATATATTATTGTATTATTTTACATGATTGTAATACTGTCTGGAGATTGGTCTGCACAGTTTGAATGCAACTGAGATACTAATTCTTCCTACTAGGAGAAGAATGTTATTTACTGTTCCTTGGCAATATCTTTCATGATATATTTTAAAGTACTGTTATTTTAATACATGAATTTAACTCCTGAATATAGTTAACAAGGAACAAATTCATAATCCCATAATTCATTTATTATCTGCTTAAAGAATACAAACAATTCATAGCATCATCAGGTTAAACAAATAGTCACTTGCTCAAAAATAAAACAATGTCACAAAATAGAGTATTCATAGATGAGTTTTAAAATAACATTGTCTATTTATAACAAAACCTTCGCATTCACATACTATATGTTGGAGTTTTTATATTTCCTTCTTATATCCTCAGGTTCCAAGAGAAAGGAGCCTAAGGATACATGTTTATGCATGACAAAAGCTTCGCATTCACATACTATATGTAAAAATGGTAGAGTGTTGTGTGAGGACACGTAGTATGCTCTGGGGAAAAAGTGAAATAAATGATGAAAAAACAGGAATAAAGCAAACAAGAGAAACAGAAAGGAAGAGAAGTAACAGTAAAACCCTGGGGAATGAAGGAAAGCCTCGGGAATGTGTACAAGAACCAAAATTAAGTATTGAAAGTCAGCATGCTACGGCATCTGCAGATAGGAGGGAAACACGTGAAGGTGAGGTTATAGCATCGCTTTAACTAATTATTGAAATGCTTAATAAGGACTTAAAATGTACTCAGGAAGAAATAAGAACACTCAATTCAGAAAAAAAGAGTTAAAAACTTGGGTAAAGCAGCAACTAGAAGCAGAATCATACACTGGTGTGGTTAAAAATGGTCAAGGGAAGGAATTGGTGAGTAAACAACAGATAACGAACCGGATCAAGATTACCGATATTTCAGGCAATAGATAGAAGCATAAAGAATATACTGTTTTTGATACAAAAACCAGATCAAATGTCCGAAATAAAGTAAATGAAGATGGCAGTGGTGAAACTGAAGAACTTGAAACGACAGCAACTCGGTATAAAATGCAAAATAAATACAAATGGCAAAGTCAAGGATATAAGGAACAAAAACTAAAAAAGAAGATGCTGATTATTGGAAAATCCATAATAAAACATGTGAAGAAAACCAGGGCCAAAACAGAGGTAAAAAGTAGAATTACAACAGATCAGCTAGCAAATATTGTCGGATATACAGACTTTGAATCGATGATAAAATACAACAAAGTGAATTTCCAGGCAGTGATGCTACACATTGGTACAAATTCAGTGCGGCATACGACTCCAGAAGTAATTGAAAGTGATACAAGGAACCTTATTCGAATCACAAGAGCCAAGTTCCCAGAAGCAAAAATCTTTGTCACTGGGAAACTACATAGAAGAAGTGTGAGCGACTCCTACATAGACAGAATAAATCAATTTCACTCTTTAACTACTATGGTTTTTAGCGTATGTGAAGAACAATGAGTGGTGTATGTGGACACAAACAAATTCTGTGATGGTATAAGTTTAGGTAGAGATGGTTTACACTGAAATTACAAGGTTTACACCTAATGAGTAAAATGGTAGGCAAAAAAATTGACATAATACAGGGAAACTAATAAGGCAGGTAGGAGGTGAAAGAGAAGTAAAGTTGACGCAGTAATTTGTATCACAAATTATGTAAATGTCAAGAGTAATTGTAGTGTGAATATGCATTATTGTATGACATTGATTTGAGATGTTTGTTGATTGTAAGCATTGTCGAGAAGTGGGTTTATACGGCCTTACTGAAACTGACAATAATAGCGTGCAATAATGTAGCGAGGGGGAGAGTTGTTTATCATTATTAGAGACGAGCAAATGATGTAATATTGGCGTGTTTTTCTTAGAATTTGCGGGAACATTTTCCCTAGAGCATATGTTTTCGTAATTTTCATTGGATATATAGACGCTAATGTTGGCGCGTTTTATTAACCAATAGCAGCTCAGTTATAATCTTTAGGCATATCGGGGTGTGGGAGTATAAAAAGAGCTAAGTCAGAGGTAGATCCCTCCCAGTTCATCGGAAACATTTGTACATTACACGTCGGCTCCAGTCCATCGGAAACATTTGTGCATTACACGTCGCTGAGTTCAACAAAAACAGTCATGGTGAATACATAGCATAGCTTATCGATTCGCAGGTTACGCGTAGCAAAGTTATAAAACAATCTCAAGTGTCGTAAGGTTAATTACACAAAAAGTTGAAGTACGCGAATTAATAAGGGGCAGTAAAGAAGTTATTATAACAGTTTCAGTTTGGCGAGTGTCAAGATTAATACGTGAAAGTGCATAATGTGTTACGACAATAAAAGTATAAAACAAATTCTTTTATCAGTGTTATCTTTGGATAAAAACTCCTTTCCGTTTACACACCTTGATTAAGAGATTTGCTTGACCGAGAGATCATAGCTAGCCGGAGGACAGTGAACCCAAAAATTAAATACAATAATAGGCGCTCAGTAAAAGATAACATGAAGTGACCGCGACAAATTGTCTTTTATACGTGCGGCAAATAAACACTAATACCATCGCAAATTGGCTACAACGTGGAACTTAACAAAGAATACCGTCACATATTTGGCTTCACAACGTGGGGCAAAACACAAGTAAACACAAATGAATAATACTGTCACATATATTGGCTCCCAAACGTGGGGCTCGACAAACAAATGAATAATACCACTTCAAAATTGGCTCCCAAACGTGGGGCTAACATAACGTTAATACTGCCGCATATTTGGCACCCAGAACGTGGGGCAGAATAACCAGGAAGGAGCGAATGGAGCAGTGAACTGAACTACAAGACGCAGATTCCAGAAACAACTACAGGAATGACAGACGACGCGGATGAGTGGACATCGTAATTCCAAGATTAAAAGGCAATAGGGGAATTCAACTACAGGACACAAAAACATCGAGACGACGCAGATTCATCATAATACGACGCAGAGGCGACATATAATCTAGGAGAGAGGGGCAGGAAGCTGGACATCAAAGCAACATCAGCAGATAGCATCAGAAAGGTTAGAAAAGTGTGATTTTTTTTATTCTAAAAAAAAAAAAAAAAAGGTGTAAAAATTTAAATGTACTTGAGAAGCGGCAGGATTAAGAAAACAATGTCTACTAATAATACTGAAGAAACAATTATGGAAGGGGATAGTGTAACAGCTGTAATTCAATACAGGTTACAGAAAATAGCTCAAACAATGTAGGATTTGAGGGAGGAAATGTTAGTGCAGAAAGTGAGAATAGAACAGCAGGAAATGTTAATTTTGATGCTAGTATGATGATGGAAATGCTGAGAAATATTAATGAGAAATTAGAACAAAAATTAACTCAGAATATGGAAAAGAGTAATGAGAAATTAGAAAAGAAAATAGATCAAAACAGGGAAGATATGGAAAAGAATAATAGGGAATTGAGAGAAGATATCCAAAAGACTAATAGGGAATTAAGGGAAGATATTGGTAAGAGCTTAGAACAAAACAGGGAAGAAATTGAAAAGAAATTTATGGAGCTAGATAGTAGTATGATGAGAATGAGAAATGAAAATCAGGAAATGATAGCAAATGAGATAGGTGAAGTTTCAAAGAAAATGTTAGACATAAGCAGGGAAATATCTAACCAAAAAAGTGAGGTTAATAATAAAATAGAACATGTTGATGTAAAATGTACAGAGTTAGGTAGCCGAATGAGTAGCATTTCAAGTGAGTTAAGAGAGATGATGGAGGCTACAAATGCAGATTTAATTCAGGTGCAAGTTAATTTCAGAGAGGAGATATCTGAAATTCAGGAGTCGGTAACACAAAGAAATAAATTGTCCGAAGAAGTTAAAGTTGTGTCTATAAATAATCAAAAACTAACTTCTGAAATTAACAAGTACCAAGTTGTTCAAAATGAAAACTCCAATCCAGTACAGTTTAGTACAGATTTGTCAGAGTATTCTCAAGTTAAAAAAATCTGATGTGTTACACTCACATGACTTTCTCTACTCTTGTACAAACTATTTTTACAAACGCTTATTCTCCATATGCTTTATGTTAATCGAGATATCGAGATGTCAATCTTATTGGTAATTTTCTTGTAGAAGCAAGGGGAATATGGTAGCTTATAAGTGATAGTCAAATATTTTAATGCTGGTTGCTATGTGGTGCATTCCATTCTCTTTGCATGTCCAGGACATAAAAAAAATGAATAACGAATTTGAGAAAAGGTGTATTGGAAAATTTAAGGAAATAACAAGCAATATCTCGAAAACGGTTCACTCAACAAAAGAAATGTATATGACATAAGTTGTGTATTTTAACGCGATCTACATTTTTTGTGTAGTAACATTTTGTCTATCTCTTATGGTTTACCAGTTATGCAAAAGTCGTTCACAATGAAGAATACTTTTGGAGACATTCCCAGAAAATTCGAGATATACATTTCATTTCTCATGACATTATCTTAAACATATGATATTTTCATCAAAATCGTTAGAGCCATTTTTGAGAAAATTAAAATTTTCGAAAAATGTTCCATGTAAAGGGTAGTCTGGGGTGGGGGGATTTTCTTGAAAACCTTCGTGTCGCATCTCTGGAAGATACTGAACCTAAATACCAAGTTTGGTGTTTATCCGACTGTTCGTTTTTGAGTTATGCTGTTCACAGACACACACACACACAGACACACACACACACACACACACACACACACACACACACACACACACACACACACACACACACACACACACACACACACACACACACACATGGACATGTTTCCAAAAATGCTTTTTTTGGATTCAGGAGGTCTCAAAACATGTATTTCCGGCGAAATCTCGGTATCGAATTTTTGGGTGGAATGCAATACTTCCCCTACTTACTATACGTAGTAGAGAAAGTAAAAATGCTGCAAGAATTGAAAATGATAGTTGTCAAAAGATGTGTTGTTCAGAAAACTTTAGATTGTTTTCAAATTATATCTTGGGGTGAAATATCATATGAATCCTTTAAGAGGTTATCCATGAACAAATTTTGGAAGGTTAGGATACGGCTACGAGTAATGTTTAGCCACAGACAATTTGATCCAGGAGGGTGAATAGCAATGAGATGTAAAGTAGATGCTGGATAGTTAAAGCTGAACTGCAGAGCAATGTATTGGAATGTAAGAGGGTTAATTATATATGTATGTCATGAGAAAACAGAAATAAATTCTGGACAAAAATAAATGTTTAAAGGGGAAAAAGAGCATTTTCTCAGTGAACTATAACAGTATTAGAAATGAAGCATGCAATAATGAAAACTTAATGTGATATTAAAATAAAAGTATGTAGATATAATTCCAAGAGTATTGTGAATATAAAGTACAAAATAACAAAAATGGGGTAAAAATAATTAAAACAAATACTTATGTAGCAAACAGATAATGTGAAACAGTGTCTAGATTTAAGAGATGTAAATATATTTGTGTAGAGGGTGAATATTTTTGGTAAATATGTTTAATAATTACAAAAATGCTTGAAGGCATAAATTTTTGTCAACAATATAAGACAGTAAACCATTTTGTAACAGTAACTAAATAATTCAGGGTACAGTATTTGCTATAAAAGAAAAATTTGTAATGTCAGATTAATGTCTAAATACATTAAACCAGAGCCAGTAAATAGTGGCGAGATAAAGGCAAAATATATGACGTGTGTTAAATGCGTGTGAAGTGTTAAGTGAAAGTGATAAATAGCGTGTGTTCCAATATTCAGGAGAGTAAAAACCCAATTATAAAATTTCCAAACAAGTTGTAAATATTTATAATTATGTTTCTAGTGGGGCATATGACGCAGTAATTTGTATCACAAATTATGTAAATGTCAAAAGTAATTGTAGTGTGAATATGCATTATTGTGTGACATTGATTTGAGATGTTTGTTGATTGTAAGCATTGTCGAGAAGTGGGTTTATACGGCCTTACTGAAACTGACAATAATAGCGTGCAATAATGTAGCGAGGGGGTGAGCTGTTTATCATTATTAGAAACGAGCAAATGACGTAATATTGGCACGTTTTTCTTAGAATTTGCGGGAACATTTTCCCTAGAGCATATGTTTTCGTAATTTTCATTGGATATATAGACGCTAATGTTGGCGCGTTTTATTAACCAATAGCAGCTCAGTTATAATCTTTAGGCATATCGGGGTGTGGGAGTATAAAAAGAGCTAAGTCAGAGGTAGATCCCTCCCAGTTCATCGGAAACATTTGTACATTACACGTCGGCTCCAGTCCATCGGAAACATTTGTGCATTACACGTCGCTGAGTTCAACAAAAACAGTCATGGTGAATACATAGCATAGCTTATCGATTCGCAGGTTACGCGTAGCAAAGTTATAAAAAAATCTCAAGTGTCGTAAAGTTAATTACACAAAAAGTTGAGGTACGCGAATTAATAAGGGGCAGTAAAGAAGTTATAACAGTTTCAGTTTGGCGAGTGTCAAGATTAATACGTGAAAGTGCATAATGTGTTACGACAATAAAAGTATAAAACAAATTCTTTTATCACTGTTATCTTTGGATAAAAACTCCTTTCCGTTTACACACCTTGATTAAGAGATTTGCTTGACCAAGAGATCATAGCTAGCCGGAGGACAGTGAACCCAAAAATTAAATACAATAATAGGCGCTCAGTAAAAGATAACACGAAGTGACCGCGATAAATTGTCTTTTATACGTGCGGCAAATAAACAGTAGCATTCTTTCAAACAAACACTAATACCATCACAAATTGGCTACCACAACGTGGAACTTGACAAAGAATACCGTCACATATTTGGCTTCACAACGTGGGGCGAAACACAAGTAAACACAAATGAATAATACTGTCACATATATTGGCTCCCAAACATGGGGCTCGACAAACAAATGAATAATACCACTTCAAAATTGGCTCCCAAACGTGGGGCTAACATAACATTAATACCACCACAAAGTTAAGGCCAACACACAAAATGTTGTAATGCAAAAAACATAACATAGTAGCAAAAAACAAAAGTAACAACAGTATTTTCATTTCACCAAAACATTCAAAGTATTACTAATAAGATTGCATTAATTGAGCAAAACATACTAACCATGCAACTTGATATTATAACTTTTACTGAACATGGATTAAAAGCAGGCAAACTAAGAGTAAATTGTTATGAAAACTATTCAATGGGGTCTAGTTTCTGTAGAGAAAAACATAAGAGGGGTTATGGTAATTTACATTAAACAAGGAATTAAATACAAAGAAATAGAGTGTAGAGTGTAAAAAGGTCTGCGAGGAAATGTGTAGTGAAATTGCAGCAATTGAAGTAAACTTAAAAAAATATATCTGATGTGTTACACTCACATGACTTTCTCTACTCTTGTACAAACTATTTATACAAACGCTTATTCTCCATATACTTCATGTTAATCGAGATAAACATTTGCAGACACTATCTTATTGCTAATTTTCTTGTAGGTGTAAGGGGAATATGGTAGGCTTTAAGCGATAGTCAAATCTTTTAAGAGCTGTTTGCTATGTGGAGCATTGCATTCTCTTTGCATGTACAGGAGATAAAAAAATAAGGCATTTTAGGAAACATGTCCGTGTGTGTGTGTGTCTGTCTGTGAACAGCAATACTCAAAAATGAAAAGTTGGATAAGCACCAAACTTGGTATTTAGGTTCAATATGTTCCAGGGATGCAACATGAAAGTTTTCAAGAAAATTCCCCCACCCCAAACCACTCCTTACATGGAAAATTTTTCGAACATTTTTATTTTCTCAAAAACGGCTCTAACGATTTTGATTAAAATATTAACTGTTTAAGACATTTTTATGGCAAAGAAAATGTATGTCTTGAATTTTCTGGGGATGTCCCCGAAAGTCCTCTTCATTTTGAATGAGTTTTATATAACTTGTAATCCGCAAGAGATAGACAGAATTTTACTACATAAAAAATGCAGATCTTGTTAAAACACACAATATATGTCAAACATTTTTTTTGTAAAGTGAACCATTTTTGAGATATTCCTTGTTATTTCTTTGAATTTTCCAATACTTACACTTTTTCTCAACTGAGAATTCGTTGTTCTTTTCTTATGTTCTTGACATGCAAAGAGAATTACATTTTACACATAACGACCAGTTCTAAAAATATTTGCCTATTGCTTAAGGCGTACTATGTTCCCCTTGTTTTGTATTTGCAAGGGCAATATAGAAATACAGACATATAGCATAGACATATCTCTTAATTGCTGGTTGCTATGTGCAGCACAATTCTCTTTGCCACAGATTAATACTCTTTGCATATCCAAGACAAAAAAATGAATAACAAATTCCCATTTGAGAAAAGTATAAGTATTGGAAAATTTAAGGGAATTACAAGCAATATCTTGAACATGGTTCACACAACAAAAAAAAATCTGATGTGTTACACTCACATGACTTTCTCTACTCTTGTACAATCTATTTTTACAAACGCCTATTCTCCATATGCTTCATGTTAATCGAGATATCAGTCTTATTGGTAATTTTCTTGTAGATGCAAGGGGAATATGGTAGCTTTTAAGCGATAGTCAAATATTTTAACGCTGGTTGCTATGTGGCGCATTTCATTCTCTTTGCATGTCCAGGACATAAAAAAAATGAATAACGAATTTGAGAAAAAGTAAAAGTATTGGAAAATTTAAGTAAATAACAAGCAATATCTCGAAAACGGTTCACTTAACAAAAGAAATGTATATGACATAAGTTGTGTATTTTAACGTGATCTACATTTTTTGTGTAGTAAAATTCTGTCTATCTCTTACGATGTACCAGTTATGCAAAAGTCGTTCACAATGAAGAATACTTTTGGAGACATTCCCAGAAAATTCGAGATATACATTTCATTTCTCATGACATTATCTTAAACATATGATATTTTCATCAAAATCGTTAGAGCCATTTTTGAGAAAATTAAAATTTTCGAAAAATGTTCCATGTAAAGGGTAGTCTGGGGTGGGGGGATTTTCTTGAAAACCTTCGTGTCGCATCTCTGGAAGATACTGAACCTAAATACCAAGTTTGGTGTTTATCCGACTGTTCGTTTTTGAGTTATGCTGTTCACAGACACACAGACACACACACACACGGACATGTTTCCAAAAATGCTTTTTTTGGATTCAGGAGGTCTTAAAACATGTATTTCCGGTGAAATCTCGGTATCAAATTTTTGGGTGGAATGCAATACTTCCCCTACTTACTATACGTAGTAGAGAAAGTAAAAATGTATATGACATAAATCGTATATTTTAACCCGATCTACATTTTTTGTGTAGTAAAATTTTGTCTATCTCTTATGGTTTACCAGTTATGCAAAAGTCGTTCACAATGAAGAATACTTTTGGAGACATTCCCAGAAAATTCAAGATATACATTTTATTTGCCATAAAAATGTCTTAAACACATGATACTTTAATCAAAATCGTTAGAGCCGTTTTTGAGAAAATAAACAATTTCGAAAAATGTTCCATGTAAAGGGTAATCTGGGGTGGGGGGATTTTTTTGAAAACCTTTGTGTCGCATCTCTGGAAGATACTGAACCTAAATACCAAGTTAGGTGTTTATCTGACTGTTCATTTCTGAGTTATGCTTTCACAGACAGACATGTTTTCAAAGATACTTTTTTGGATTCAGAAGGCCTCAAAACATGTATTTCCGGTGAAATCTCGGTATCAAATTTTTGAGCAGAATGCAATACTTCCCCTACTTACTATACATAGTAGAGAAAGTAATAAAAATCTGGTAATAATATGAGTGTATAGTCCTCCAAATACAAATAGTCACCTTTTTGGAAAGATTAGAGGAATGCTTAAGTAATATAATTAACAATAAAGACACCCTAGTGATAGGTGATTTCAATGTAGATGTTGTAGTAGAAAATAATAAGAGTAGAGTATTATTAGAAATACTAGTAAGAAATAAGTTACATTGATAAAGACGGAGCCTACTAGAGTAACCACACACTCTGCAACTTGTGTCAATCTCATATTTACAAATTTAAAGAGGGAATGTTTTAATGTTAAGATTATAAAAAATGGAATTAGTGACCACTATGGTCCACTAATTGAAAGTAAACCACTAGGCAAACTAAAACAAAATAAATAACTCAATCGAAAGTAAAAGAATAGTAAACAAAAGCACACTAGATGCATTAAAAACAACGTTAAAGAAGCGCAATGGATAGAGATATACAAAAAACAAGAAATTAATGAAAAATTTGAGTACTTCGCTAAAATCACAGAAGTGTGTCTAAACTCTGCTATTCCAATTGGCAAAATAAATTGCAATAAACAAAAAAGTAAAAATTAGTCTTCAAAAGGGATAAATATTCTCAAAAAAAATGTATGCAATTCCTAAATAGTTTAAAACATGCTAATCTAGATGAGAAATTGCATACTTTCATTGAAAAATACAAACTAATTCTTTAAAATGTAATAAATGGTGCAAAAAAAATTATATAATAAAGCTTTGATACCAAAGGCAGAAAATAAAACTAAAGTGACATGGAATATTATAAAAGCTGCACACAAGAAAAGAAACAAAAATGGAGAGAACTTGCATATAAAAGTTAACATTAGAGTTTATAAGTAACCCTATAAAGATAAACTGTTTTAATGAGCATTATGCTAATATTGTAAAAAATCTGGGAATTAAACAACTCCCAGTCGGGCACACAAATGAAAACAATGTATGTAACTCAATGGTGCTACAAGAAATAACAGACAAACAGGTTATCAAACAGATAAACGATTTAAAAAGTAAACAATCATGTGGATTGGACGAATTTACTAATGAAATGGTAAAATATTGCAAATATGAGTGCTCAGAAATATTAACACACATAATTAACCACTTGTTTATGTCAGGAACATTTCCCAAATTATTAAAAATTTATACGCACACATTTTCTTGTAATCGATTAGGTTATTCAGGGTAGGGCAAAGCCGGAGAACCCTAAGAACACACCTGCGAGCACGAATGGCATTTTGGCATTCTTCCGTCCACCAAGGGACTGGAAATCGACAGGGTTTGGCAGTCGAATGAGGAATAGCTTGCTCAGCAGCAGAAAGAATAGCCTCTGAGAGATGTTTGACTAAACATTCATAGAGTCGTGCTCATTGTAATTAAACACAACCAACTGGGAGTAAAGGTTCCAGTTGGCATGATCTAAGTGCCAACTAGGTAAGCATGTGGAACATATACCTGGTGTTAAGAGACTAATAAGACATGGATAGTGGTCACTAGAATGTAAATCAAGAGATGACATTCCATTGTAAGGTGTAACAGCTAATTGTAGTGAACAAACTGTTATATCAAGGTGTGAAAAAGTATTAAAGAAGTCTGAAAGAAATGTAGGCTCTCTGGTGTTCAGAAGAATTAAGTTATAATTGTCCAAAAAATCGGCAATTAATTTACCTCTCGTACAAGCTCGAGGTGAGCCCCAAAGATGGTGATAGGCATTAACATCTCCCACCCAACATAGAAGTTGTTGGTAACTAGATCTTTTTAATCAGTGAGCAAGAGGTCATTGGAGGCAGATAAATGTTACAAATGGTAATCGGATGGATGGCAGTTTAATCTTTACAGCCACTGACTGTATGGATACAGATTCCACAAATATATCATCTGATGAGCATCATGGTGCCCCCATGTGCAGGAATATACTTTTCAGGTGTAAGATCACACTGTATTAAGAGTGTGAAAGCTATCTTGCGGATGGAGCTTAGTCTCTTGTAAACATACAAGGATTATTCTTGTTGAGTAAAAAATTCAAGCTCTGGTCAATGTGTTCTAATTCCACATATGTTCCATTGTAGGATAGCCATAATATTCAAAATGGAATAAGTTCTTAATCCTAAGAGTCCACTACATTGAGGACGGCGGTAGTCAAATCAATTTGCCCCTTTTTGGTGTTATGACCAATGAGGTGTCCACCTTTAACGGATGAAGGCTCCTGCCTCTTTTTCACTGTCTTTCTGGCAGTGCGGGCAGAATCCTCCTGCTCCACAAGAGAGGACCCCTTTCCAATTGAAAACTTTGGTTCGAGAACCTTGAACCAATTGGAAGTGGAGATCAGGAAAGATGTAGATCGCCAATCCAAGTCCTTCCTGGAAGATTCCTCAAAAGTGCATCTCTGCTTTAGATGTTCTGGGTTAAAGGCTTATCACTTTCCTTCAGGAAGTCCATTCTTTCATAGCTGGTCCTGAACATTTTTAGTGATGCATTATGTATTAAGGGCTTGCTAGACTTGTTGGTTGAGGTCGACAATTTTGGTGGTGATTTTACTGATGTGATCTTTTGAGTGATGGACTTTGCAGGTGTTGATTTTGAAGACTTTGTCTGTATTCTGGCAATGAGAATCTTTTCTAAAATAGTGGCCCCTCTATATTGCTGGTCTGAGTTGCGATTTCTCGACTCTGTACCGGTTTAGCTGCAACTGAGGTGTAGGTACCGGATTTCATGACAGAGGGCTGGCGGATGCGCAAGAGTTTCCAGGCTTCAGAGGACATCTTCTCCCTAACCCGTATCTCTTAGAGCGCTCTTTCCTCTGCACAGTGGGGGCATTCTCGGAAACTTGATGGATGTTCTCCACTGCAGTTAAAGCACGTTGGAGGTGATGTACATGCTCCATCGTGAAAGACATCTCTACGGTTAACACAGGTAGATTCACTGTTACAGAAATCACTGCTGTGTCCAAAGCACTGACACTTATAACATCTCAGCAGACTAGGGATAGCCTGACTTCGATGGCTTCATGCTTTGCCTTAATCCTTTGAGGGAGATCTACCGATCAAAGGTAAGGAACAGGGTGCGAGTAGGCACTAATTCACCTCTTTCTTTCCACTGGACATGATATATCAATGTCAGTCACACCTTGCTCTTTCTTGAATCTCCTCATTGGTCATAACATTCAATGCATGGGTATTTATCACACCACGTGAGGAGTTCATGGTCCTGTACATCTCAACCTTAACAGGACAGCTGCCTACATGTTGGCTTCAAGTATTTTCGTTGCCTGGGATGCTGAATGTGCTTCAACTAGGAGCATGCCATTGTAAGATCTAATGCACACCTTAACCAGACCAGCAATCTTATCGAGACCCTTTAGAATTGTAAATGGGTTCACAGATGTAAACCTTTTATCTTCCTCTGTTCTGTTAATTACCAAGTAGCGAGGACCACAACACTCAAGTACTACTTTTACACTGACTTTTGTTTTTGTTTTGGATTTTTCCAAGGCGAAAAAATCCTCCACCATTGTAAATGTCTCTGATGGCAGGCTCACATCCTGGTGTGCTTGATTACCACTTCCTAATTCACAGGCAGAGGGATCCAATAGCCTTCAGGAGTGTAACAGCTCATGCAATAGCCCCTCTCCGGGACTGACCTTTATCAGTGGGTATGAACAAGGGGCTGGGAATTATGCATTACCCAGTCACCATTTACGACTTTCCTCCTCCATTCCATGCAGCGGTACCCAACATACTGTGTTCAGGGAGGTAACAGATAGTTGGTCAAACACATTGTGGACCAGAGTTGATTGGGTGTTTAGCATAAGCCCTCTCACCTCGTAGAAGAGTCCAATCGAGTGTGTGGCTCAGGACCCTGGGAGCACCAATCCTATACCTACCATAGTAGGCCCCTGGCTGAAACATGAAAGCGTACCTGAATTTGAGAATGTATGCTAGTTATCTTGTGTACTCCTTTTTCTTCTCCCATGGAACTTCAGTGTATGTGATTTTCTCAAGTGTTCTCTGGTAGGTTCAACGCATGCAAAACACCAGCAGTAATTGGCCATCATATATACATCCCAGATAATGTCGTTCAACATCTTTCAAGTCTGGTGAAACCTTTCACCTTGCTCTTCACTGACAGCTCATAAATTCAATGGAAAGTAGTCAAGATGTAACTTGAGGAAATGAAGCTTCAAACTCATATTACAGCCGAGCAGTCTAAAATTTTCCAGCACATTTCTGACAATTTCTTGAGGGTCTTTCAAATTGATCAGAAATTTCTTAACAAACTCTCTGAATCCATTCCACGCATCTTTTTCAATTTCATTCATAGAGCTGGTAATAACATCGTTCATCAATTTCCTTATCTGTGGTCCATTAAATACTCCCTGTGACATTAGCCTGTGACAATGATAGAAACTTTGTGTTTAAGTACTGGAAGCAAGGGCAACTTTTGTCAAATGCTTTTGCAAATTGTTTCATCATGCCAAGTTTTGTGTGTAATGGAGGGAATAGAATTTTTTCACGGCCAACAAGAGACACTTAGTAACATTTTTTGATCCAGGTTCCAGTTGCTGCCTCTCGGCCATTGGTTAGTTTCCCAATGTTTGTCCCTTGCCCTGCTATTCCACTTGCAAAGAAAACCAGGGAGTTTTGTGTATCCTCCCAGTTGTCTTAGTACAGACCAATGACCTTCAAGTCACCATGGTCGTCCTCTGTGATGTATGATGCAGTAATTTGTATCACAAATTACTTTAATGTAAATAATGATTGTAGTATGAATATGCATTATTATGTGACATTGATTTGAGATGTTTCTTGACTGTAATTATTGTTGATAAGTAAGTTTATACGACCTTACTGAAACTGTCAATAATAGCGCGCAATAATGCAAAGAGGGGGGTGAGCTGTTTATCATTATTGGAAACGAGGAAGTTACGTAATGTTGGCGCGTTTTTCCGTTGAGAACCTTCTGGAATGTTTTCTCCCTAAAGCATATGTATTCATAACTTTAATTGGATATTAAAATGGATGCTAATGTTGGCACGTTTTATTAGCCAATAGTAACTCAGTTATAATCTTTAGGCGTATCTGGACGAAGGAGTATAAATAAGGTAGGTTGGAGGTAAAGTCAGTCAGTCCTTCAGTTCGCCGAAAGCATTCATACACTACACGTCGTCTTCAGTCAGTCAGTTCGTCGAAAGTATTAGTTCGTCATACATCGGATATAGATTCACAAGTTACGCGCAGCAGAATTATGAAAGATCTAAAGTATTGTAAGGTTAATTATACAAAAGGTTGAAGTACGTTGATTAAAAGTGATCAGTAAGAAGTTATTATAACAGTTTCAGTTTGGCGAGTATCTAGATCAATATGTAAAAGTGATAGTGAACGTGTTCGACAATAAAAATTATAAAACAAATTTCTTCATCAGTGTTCTTTTTGGATAAAAGATTCCTTTTCGTTTACACAACCCTGATCAAGACACATGTTCGACCCAAGATAAGATAATAGCTAGCCGGAGGACAATAAACAAAACTTAAAATTCTTTCAAACACTGATACTAGGTACCACAAATTGCTAACACTAGATGGAGCTACAAACCGAACAAATGAATGACGTCACAAGATGGCTTCAACACACGTGATGTAAACAAACATTTGTAAGTAATACCGTTACAAACTGGCGCACAACGTGAGGCTACAATAATGTTAAATAAATACAACATAAAAGTTACTACAAATTGGCTCCCATACGTGGGGCAGTTAAAAATTATGTAACCAAACAAAACAAAAGCAGCACAACATAAGATCTTCAAGTTCTAATAACTTACGTAAAAACATATTACGTAAGCACCATCCACTTACATGTAGTGGTTACCATGTTAGCCTCTAGTTTCTGAGGTTGCGGTTCAAACCTAGCAGAGAGCAATGGGTTTTTTTGGGCGTAAAAATCCTTAGCATGGCTTCCTTCGGAAGGGAAGTAAAGCCGGTGGTCTTGTGTTGTAGATTTATGGCACATAAAAGAACCTCAAGCCTGATAAAGAGGTCTCTGAGCAAAATTTCCAGTCTTTCATGCCCAATATAGAATGGGACACTAAGGACCACAAAGGTTAAAAAATGTCCATAAATAATATTAAAAAAAAATAAAAAGTCACAACATATTTGCCACTCTTGGTCGCAGTACTTAATTTTCTCAAGAACATGCTTCAGAGTTTCTTAAGGCTCTCTTAGAATGTGAATGTAGAATGTGCAAGCGGTATTGAAGCTAACTTATTGCCATTATGAAGTAACACTGCTTTAAGATTTTATTTAAAGGTGAGTCGAAATTGTAACACTAACATCACTTAAGTTTACTCACTTACTGGTCTTTACTCGTGATGTTAGTGTTACAATTTCGACTCACCTTTAAATAAAATCAATACACATCACTGTTTCTAGCTTCTTTTCATTACAATACATACTGCTTTAAGACTTCACTTGGGAAAAACAATAAAAAGTGACCAGTTACTTGGCTCATATGCTTCCCTGCGCAACTGTAGAACAAGATTACACACATCCACACAAAACACAAGTTAATCTTCTTCTGTGTAGTACTTGTGGAATTGTATTTCGCGATTCCTATACCATGAAAATGTAACACCAGGTGATAAATTCTTCTCCTGTAATCTTGAGCCCAGTAATTCACCTTTTTGTTTTGAAAGGCCTAAATCCCTTACTAAACCATTTAACTCAAATTGATTAAACTGTTGTGGTGAATTGTCAAATTCTTCTGGATCAGAAACCAACTCATTGTCTGAAGTCATGTGCTGTTTTCAGATTCACTAAAATTGAGGTCCTGGTGGTGTAGGTATGGGTAGTTTGGGTCCATGAGGAATAGGCCATATAGCAGAGTTCAGATTTGGTTTTGTAGCCAGCACATCGTCATGGTGATTCTGCTGCTCTTTTCATATCACTGGTTTGGCAAACACCATTGCCTTCCGTTTTCCTTCATACCACTAACATAATCCCTCAACACAACTGTTACATGCAATATGAGGCATGAATGATTTATCCTGATCAACTTTCTCTTTGAAATATGAGTAATATAGTTTGTTTGTGAGTCTATTTTACATACCTTCCCGTCAAACATGTAACACCCACAAATGTAACAAAACTTCTGAGGACTTCGTAGACACTGTCTCCTGTGTAGTCCTGATGTAGAAGTCATACTCAAACTTTTATATTAGCACTACACATATAGACGACAAACGTGCGCATTAACACAAGTTTTCAGCTCAACTGAAGTTGAGATCTATGATAGCTGTAAATGTAAACATAAATATCTCACAAGAAGACAGACCTGACCCATAGAACAAAACTGTTAGTGCTGGGATTATAAACATAATTTAGAACAACATAATGAAACATAGCATTATGCTATATAAGCTGAATGAATTTGGCACCTGACATATATGCACATCATAAAAACTAGATGTAACAGCCAAAAACAGACTTCATTTCTTAAATTAGGGCACTGATTTCCATTAAAGTCACATATTTTCCTTTATACCACAGAATCTTAAGTTGACCAATGTTACTATTTCTAATTATCATATTTCTTTACATTCTTTTCTTCCTTCTCTACTTGTTTTAACTCAGAACTTTCCTACTCTCTGAATCTTTCTTTCTACTCTGTTGTAATTCTTTTCCATTCCTTTCTATTTCTTGTTAATTTGTAAATGATTCTTTATAACTCAAATCTGTATAGCCTTTTATGTATGTTATTCTTTTCCTTTGTGTTTTAAAATTTTGTTGAATCTTCTATCTGTGTATCTGTAATTATTTATGTATCGTGGTATATTTTCTTTGTATCTTAAACTGACGTGTCCTATAACATGTGTATTATGTTTTTATGGATGAAATAAATACAATACAATACAAAACAATCTGTTATCTCAACTTTCCTACTCTGTTCTATTTCTTGTCTACTCCTTTCAATCCTATCTTCCAAATTGTTTCTGTTTGTTTCTCTTTTTCTATTATCCTCAAACTCCTTCATAAATCTAATGTCTTCTAACGTTAATCCCAATCCTTTTTTTCTGACTCGTTTCTTTAGATGCTTCCTCTGCCATCTCTTCATTTCCTACTTTTTCCCTGACAGTTCCTATTGTTGGATGTTGAATGTTCATCCTGGATGGTACTATCTTTTTATTTCTCAATAATATAAAATTTAAAAAACAGATCTCGTTGCTATTATGCACTGTCTCATACTCCTGCAATCCTCTTTGTTTCGCTGCAATCCTTGGCTGCTTGATGGTCATCCAGTCTTTCTTTTAATCAATGCACATCATTCCATCACCACGTATTTGCCAATCATCCTTCAATCTTCTTACATTGCCATAACATCATGATACCTTCTTGTGTTATTATCCTCTCCTTTATTAAATTTTTGTTTTTAATTAATTAAACAGAGTTTTTCTTTAAATACTCAAGCCCCACATTGAGAAAGCCATATGCAGCAGAAGTTTAAATAAGATGTGTTGGGCTCTTGTTGATTTAGTTAAGTGATGAAAACTCCATATTTACCTCAGGGCATTGTAATGGGTAAGATTCCTTATTATGAATTAACTTTTAACGCAAGAATTTCTTTTTCAACTTAAATTCTGTTTTATTTTTAAATAATTTTCTTTTAAATTTTTAATTGATTTATATTCTTGTTTATAATCCATGCCAACTTATCAAATCAAATATATATATTTTCAGAAGTATATCAAAGTGCAAATTGGTTATTATGTTCTGAATACTACTGGAGTATTACTTTACATGATTGGAATACAGTCCAAATATTGGTTTGCACAGTTTGAATGAAACTGAAATACTATTTCTTCCTACTGGAGAAGAATGTTATTTACTGTTCCTTGGCAATACCTTTCATTTTCTTAACATTTCTTTGTAAAAATAACAAGTTTGCTTATTCCATGGCCATCTAAAGCAACTGATACAAATTGGTCTTTATTTATAAATTTGATTAAAGTTGGCTATGAATATATTTTAAATTACTGTTATTTTAATAAATGAATTTTACTTCTGAATATATATGTTAACAAGGAACAAATTCATAATCTCATAATAATAAATATAATAATCATGATAACACTAAAGATATGTAAATAATACAATACATAAATGCATACAGCATTATAACAAATACCTTCCATTTCATTAAGCTCATATGTGCACAGGTAAGTCAAGTATAGTGTTAAATAAATATTTGTGTTTTACAGTGAACTAAGCATACAGTTTTTACATAACTGCAACAATGGAGTTCATGAGACAGTTCAACATAAGATAAAATGTGGTCAGGAAGACAAAATAGTTCTCATAACTTAAATCCTCTTAAGTTAATAATTACTCACCCTCTTTATTTTCATTGTCAATAGATTCATATAGCCTCCGTATGCACCTAGTTCTCCTGATTTCTTATAAAATTTCTCTGCAACATCAAATTTTGAACGCCTCTCATATAGGTTTCCTGCGACATGATTGGCCATAGCATTGTTTGGTACAATCTTCAAGGCTTTTTCAATGCATTCTTCTGCCTTCTTTAGATCCCGAAATGGTACAGGCAGCTTTAACAGTCCTGCAGCACAACGGATGTTTACACGTGCACTATTACCATTGAGCTTCAGGGCTTCCCTGTATGTGAATCAATACAATGAATTAAAAATAGGTAACTAAAATTTTCATAAGTTTGTTAGTTGTAAATAAATTAAGCAAAAAGCAATCAAATTAGTAAATAAAGCATACCATCCAACCATACAGTTCAATAACCTAAAAATCATTTGCATATTTTGGAAAGGTCATCCCTGCTATTTATGCTCAATATATAAATATTAATAATTGTACCATAAAACTCAATCAAATTAATATCATGATTATATTAATTAGCTATACATGTTTTTGCTTAGGAACAATTTCAAATTAAGCAAGAAGTGCTTAGTTACAAGCTTACAATATGCAGTAACAGCATTCAAATGTTCCTCAGAGTAATAAGTACTGACAATAGAAAGAAACAGCAAAAATGCAAGCTTGTCTGTTAGATCAGACTTATTCAATCTGGGGTACACATACTCCTTGGAATGTGAGATGACTTCTTAAGGATTACATGAAATTTAACACATTTAAAATAAGGATATTGACTTTTTTTGTGAGTAAGAAAAAGCATTTCAACTAGAGAGAATTTATATTGCCTTTCTACCTTCAAGAATCTCTTTTGTTTAAGACTGTGCCATCTACCCAAGAATGAAACCTTGCTGCAGTGCTAGTTTTGTTATTTGTGTCATTACAAAAAACCGACTACAGTAGCAGCATTTAAAAATTTACGTTATTGACTGACTTAAAATCTTTCAGTAGTATTTGTGACTGTTGCGTGCAAGTTCAGTTTTTATACTTTATGATCATTCAGTTTTTTGTTTCTTTGTATAGTAGAGGCTAGACTTTTACTTTCTTTGCAACATGGATAAATTCATTATTAGACAAAAACATAAAATCAATTAAACAAGTGAAGGTAGTGGTCTTAGTGATTCATCACGGGACATAAGTGAAAACAGTGAACCACTCAAAAGCAAATATAAAATCAACGAAACAAATGAAATGGCAGTATGTTACACCTTAGGACATCAGTGAAAACAGTACTAAACCTAACCCCTTAACGAAAAAGTAGAAAAATTCCTAAAAAAATGTGAAATACAGATATTACAATGAATGTTACATTAAATATAGATTGTATTGAATGTGTGATCCATCTCTTGTTTTTTTTGGAACCAAACTAACGAATAACTGTATAAAACCATCCCTACTTAAACACTAATCATTACAGACACTTGAATTTTTCCAATGGAATGCAGAAATTTAGGTCAAAGTTCAAGGTAATACATAATTTCACAAAATCAACAAAGTTGGCACTGGAGACATCATATGAGTTAGCGTTGCTAGTTGCCAAAAAGTCACCTTTTATCACAGTTGAGTCTACATCATTCCTAGCACTTTGGTTACAGCAGATAAAATGTTACTGAATATGTTCAAGTAATAAGAACAATTCCGAGTTTTAGTATGAGCAAATTCGTAACATGACACATGATGTACAGCTTGTGTAATATGTCGTGACATTCCATATGCGCAAGAGGAGAAATGAGGAGAAGTGGTGGAGGAGCAAGAGACTACAAGTGATATCAGAACTCATAGGCAGTTGCCTACACATACACAACGCATTGTAAACAACTGTGTAAGCTTACCTTGCAAACGAACTCAGCATTAATCACCCTCATCCAAGGACAATGGGGACACTCCAGAAATATCCGAGAATGATTTCCATGTGTGTTGCACAGCTTCATCTTCATAATCAGACTCATCACCATCACCGGATTTTTTTACTTTTACTTTCCTCACTATCACTATCGTTATCCAAATGAATAATTATTTTCTTGACCTTCATCCAAGTTGTTCTCCGTGGACTAGTGGTATCGTGCTAGCCTCTAGTTTCCAAGGTCGCGGGTTCAAACCCAGCGGAGGGAGATGGATTTTTTTTCGGGCGTAAAAATCCTTAGCATGGCTTCCTTCGGAAGGGAAGTAAAGCCGGTGGTCCCGTGTCGTAGATTTACGGCACATAAAAGAGCCTCAAGCCTGATAAAGAGGCCTCTGAGCAAAATTACCGGTCTTTCATGCCCAATATGGAATGGGATGCTAAGAACCATAGTAGTTAAAGAGCGTCCATAAATAAAAAACTCAATCAATCTCTCCTTCATCCAAGAGTCCCTCATTTGCCATATATTTCTGTTCAATCTCTCTTACATGCCTGCAATGATCTTGCCATTCTTCTGCAGTGATGAATGCAAACTTTTCATCGGTCAGTCCTACATCATCATCCATTTTGAATGTTATGTTTTTGTCTGCAACCCAATTCTTTATGGTAGCACAGATAAGCTAAATTGGATTGAGCTCTGGATGGCATGGGGCAAGTCTTAATACGCTGTGGTTGCACTCTTCCAACAGACTATCTAATATCTACAATGCTTAGGTTTTAAAGGTTTTATGAGATTGTATATTTCAGTTTTGTGGAGGGAATAAAAATCTGTGTTAAGGAATTCTTCTTCTGGAAGGTGAGCCTGTAGCCAGGAAATTGTAGGGTCTCTTTTTGAATTACATGAAGGAGCCTTATTTAATTGCACGTTATGGTAGGGAGCATTATCGGTTACCAGAACTGAATTTAGAGGTAGATTGGGCATTAATCTCTCTTTTAGCCATTTCTCATAGTTAATGAAGTTCATTTCACTATGGTTGTCTCCTGTTCTTTGGTGGGACTTAAAACGGACATAAGCGTTAGGGATAAAACCCTGCTCTCCACCAGCATGGATTATTATCATTAGCCTTTGACTGCTTGAGACTGGCAAAATAAACCTTCTAAGGAATCGTTGCTCCAGGAATATGGAGTGGTATGTGAGGAGTGAATGTAGGTTTTATCCATGTATACAATGGGTCGGTCCTCGCTGCGAAATTTAAAGATATTGCCTTAGATAATCTATATGCATGTCTCGTAATGACGCTTGATCAAGATTTTGAGCTTGCTTTTTGTTTTACACCTCCAAAATTCTAGTTTTAGCAGGATTTTGCACAATGTTGACATGGATCCTTTGAAATTGATAGAAATTCGTAACTTTGCATGCACTTCTCTTAAAGAAGGCCTCTCCTTTTCTGTTACATAAAAGTCGTTTATGGTTCTGCAGACTACCTCATCATTAAAGCTGTCCAAAGCTGGTATTCATTTTCTTGGCCTTTCTTTATGAGGGGTGGAAAATGAGGTGGACACGCTGGAATCAATTGTTTTCTTTTCCCTAACAATTTGCCATACACTACTTTTTTAAACACCTATAGCTTCTGCTACTAGCTGCACTACATTATTGCCTGGTAGGGCATTGGCATTACTTTGGCATATATTTTTAAAATATGTGTACACATTACTTACGATTTCCCTACTTTGGGAATGTAGCACTTTGCCACTAAGTTTACTCTGAATGGGCAACATGCCTCACGCAATACAAGGAAAGAAAGGCTATGTGCTAACAAACAGCAATCGGAATTTCTCTGGAAGTAATTATCGCACTCACAGCAGGTGGAACACTGACCCCCACCTCTCTTATTATGCAAGTGGGCTGGTCAGTGCTATTACGCATCTATGTCTCAGGAGTGGGGGACTGTCACGACATTTTACACCTGCTGTAATTGAGCAACTAGTAGAAAACATTAAAATGGACAAAATATTTGTGACTCAAATCGATGAATCAGTGGGTGTGTCTGACAATGCTGAGCTACTTATATGTGTTTGCTATTTTTACATTAAAAAATGTGCTATTGCTGATAAAATTCTAGGATGTAAACAATTAAAAAACATACAAAAGCAGAGAATGTGTTTAAAACTCTTGACAATTTCATAAGATTAGAATTAAATTTTTTATCTTCTTATCTATTGTTTTTTTTCTGGTATCCATTCATGGTGGCTATGGTGAAGGGGGTTCCCATAGTTAGGCCTGCAGTTTGTTTAAAGATTTTGTTATGCAATGAAAAGAAATTCTGGTCCAGCATAATTTTGTTAGTTTTAAGTAATCTTCTGTTTGTGCTCTAGGAGTGCCATTGTTTAATATCCAAGTTTATAGGAGTGGTAATAATTCTTCTTTTGGTATGCTTGGGAAGAGTGCAGTGACATCAAATGATACCATCATGTCTGTAGGTGATATATTTATATCTGAAAGGTGACTGGTTAATTCTAATGAATTTTTTATGCTTAGACTTTCGAACACAGGCATGGAGTTGAAGGTATTTGAAAGCCATTTTGCTAGTTTATATGTGGGAGAGATTATAAGTTCAAGATGGCAGTGACTACTGTGCTAACGCGAAGTAGGGCTTTATATTTAGGCAAGAATAATAATAAAGATAAAGTTTGAAACGGGACAAATAACTGGTGAAGTGTATGTAAATACGGAAATACCATGGGAAGTAAAGACAAAACCATAACGATGGTAGAAAAAGAAACAGACGCTTTAATGGTTGGCGAACACATGGTAAGCAGTTTAAAGGATAAAGAAATAATAGCGTCACTTCAACTGGTAATTAGTATTATGAATAAGGACCTAATTACTGCAAGAGAAGAAGTAATTGCGTTAAAAATGGAAAATGAGCAACTTAGAACTCATATAATGATTTTGAAGGAAAAAGAGCAGGGAAACCAGAATTGGACACGGGTTAGACACAGAACCGCAGTTAAGTACGATTCAACATCCAAAAAAGACAAGATCGTAATTCAAACGAATAATAGGTTTGAGATCCTTGCTGTTGATCAGAATGAGAATGATCAACAACACGAGTCGGCAACTAAGGATGCATGGAATGAGCAACAGAATTCTGTAAATAAGGAAGTACAAAGATCCTCCAAATATTCATGGCGACGATCTAACCTTGAAACATTCTCCAGAAAAACCACTGATGAAGAAATAGAGCCGAAGGTGATAGTGGTGGGTGATTCTATGTTAAAACATGTGAAAATAAGTGTGTAAATCCTAAGGTGTATAGAGGAATTAATGTGCAGCAAATGTGTAAAATGGTGAAAGATCAAAGTGTTAGTGACATGGCCGAAAGAAACACGAAAATGGTTCTACTTCACGTGGGTACAAATAATTTGAAATGCTCAGTTTCCCCAAATGATGTTATGGGGGAAATTTATAATTTAATAAGAGTGACTAAATCAAAATTTCCACTAGCAGTAGTGGCCATTAACAGTACTGTAAAAAAGGCATGATGTTCCTATGAACTATGTAAATGCTTTTATTTAAAGGTGAGTCGGAATTGTAACACTAACATCACTTAAGTTTACTCACTTAACATGTTTCGGGAAACCGTTGTTCCCATCCTCAGAAGGTTAATTCGACCTTCGAATTAACCTTCTGAGGATGGGAACAACGGTTTCCCGAAACATGTTAAGTGAGTAAACTTAAGTGATGTTAGTGTTACAATTCCGACTCACCTTTAAATAAATTCAATACACATCACTGTTTCTAGCTTCTTTTCATTACAATATGTAAATGCTGTTAATTCTAACATAAGATGGGCATGTGAGCAATTAAATGCAATATTTATAGATGTGGATAAAAGACTGGATATATCATGTATAGCAAGGGATGGATTGCATCTAAATTATAAAGGGTCGTATAGGCTAGGGAAGCCACTGAATTGGTAATTAATGTAGTGGGAAATTATCTGGGAAACTAAGGAATTCAGTAGATGGTGTTGTAGCTGAACCAATGGGTATTGATTCAGTTACGAATACAATAAGAAATGAGGGTAAACTTGATAAAGAAATAAATAAATAAGGGAAATATATTGAGTATATTTCATCAGAATGTGCAGTGTCTTAGAAATAAGCTAATAAACTTTGAAGCTTCTGTGGGCATAATTCTTAAAAAAGCACATGTTGCTTGCTTTTGTGAACATTGGTTATTAAAGCAGGAAATAGAAAGTATAAAACTTGAAGGAATATGTATTAAGTGCTAGTTACTGTAGGCAAAATAAATTACATGGTGGATCTTGTATTTTTGTTAAGAATAGTTTTAAAACTAAGGAAATCAATAGATTTAAGTATTTAAATCATGATTGCCACTTTGAGGCTAGTATAGTGGAGTTAATCCAACTCAAATGTGTAATAACCTGTGTATATCGCTTACCTTCTGGAGATATTGATTACTTTGTTCAAAACCTAGAAAAAATAGTGGAGGAAGTAAAAATAGGTAAAAATGTTGTAATAATAACTGGGGATTTTAATTTTGATTTTAGTAAGAAACTGGATTATAGAATAGTGAATTTATTATGAGCATGTAATTTAAAAGCTATTGTGTCTACACCTACAAGAGTAACTAAGCATACTGCTACAATATTAGATCAAATTCTAGTACCAAAACAAATTGTAAATTACAAGGTTGAGGTGATCAATACTGGTTTCTCGGATCATGTCATCTCACTTTCATTAGGTAATTGTAAGAGTAGGATACCAAAAGATAAAATACCACACTTTAAAAAATATAGTAGGGACTTCAGTGAAAGAAACTTATTAGCCTTAAAACAAAGTTTAAGTATGGAAATGTGGGGCTCATTACTAGAATTGGATGATGTTAATGAAATTTGTAAAGCCTTCCTTAGTATTTTGAAGCATCACATGGATATAATTATTCCTGAAAGACTCTCAGGTGGTGGCAAAAGGCCCAAGAACTGGGTAACTAAGGGAATCATCATTTCAGGCAAAAGGCTCAGATTTTTAAATTCAATTAAAAAGCATGTAGATTCCCCTGCATTTCAGGATTATGTAAGAAAACATAAAAGAATATATAATGAAGTCTTATGGCAGGCAAAGAGGAGCAATAATTTAAAGTATATCACACAGGCGAATAATAAATAGAAAGCAATGTGGTCATTAACGAAGCAGCTTCTTGGAGAGAATAAGGATTTAAATGAAATTATCATTAAATCAACAATAAATGAATTAGTAAAGGATCCACAAACAGTAGTGGAAATATTTCAAAATTATTTTACTCAGGTTATAGACCAACTTGTGAACAAATTTCCTAAAACAAAAATTATAGAATTTTATAGTATGAGGCAGTGTTTTTTAACACTTAAATGATTTCAGTCAAATTATATAATATATAAATTCAATAACAGCCCACCTTAAAGCAATATGTGTATGTAACAATATATAAAAAGTGTATATAACAGTCATTGTATATGTTTGTACTATTGTATCCATGTGTAATAATGTTATGTGAATGTATTACTTAATTTAATAATGAAGGAGCTGTGAGAATAATACTTGAAAAAGCCATGTTAAAGAGACATTCCTTGAGAAAAGTAAAGCCATCCATTCTAGCCAAAATGAATTTTCCAAGGGTAAGTCAACTATGACCTCAGTTTACAGTTTTATTGGAAAGATTTTAGACATAATTGATAATGGAAAGAAATGTATTGGACTATTCATTGACTTAACTAAAGTATGGCAAGATGGCGGCAGCGTGCAGTGTGATGACTAGAGGTAAAGTGGTGAAATTAGGTGAATTAAATTGAAATATCACAGTTAAATTGGCAAATGAAGGTGCAGAAATAAGCAAGAGTTATGTAGAAAACGGAAGAAATGAAGACTCAAAAATCCAAGGAACAGAAGTCTCAAAAAACAATAAATCTACAAAAGCACATGGAGCATGCTGTTCGCGTGAAGAGGAAATCATAGCATCGCTGCAGAAAGTGAGAGCTATTAAACAAGGACCTAAAAAATGCACAGGAGGAGAATAAAAACACTGAAAGCAGATAACGAGAAACTAAAAACGCAGATACATTTCCCGAGAGATGAAAATATGGATAGTTGGAAAACAAAGAAATGGAAAACAGCGAGTATCATAACCTCAAATAAATTTGAGGTGCTACGAGGAGAGGAACACCAGGATACAGATGAAATAATAAAAAATAAAGATGACGAAACCATTCAAAGGAAAGCGAAGTACGAGTGGAGGAACCCAAACCTTAGGAAACTGGAACAGAATACGAAAAAACAAGAACACAACAAGAGCAAGCAAGAAGATACAGAATGTGTGGTAGTGTATGGTGACTCGATGCTAAAAAACGTAAGCTTAAAAGGTGAAAATATAAAAATAAACTTTCTCAGAGGTGTGAAGGCAGAATATCTGCCGAAAACTTTAGAAACTGAAAAGCAAGACAGTGCAGTAAAAACAGTGGTGCTGCATGTGAGTACAAATGACTTGAGAAGAACAAAAGGACCGAACGAGGTAATGGGCCAAGTTTACAATACAATAAGAAGTGCAAAAAAGTGCTTCCCTGGGGCAGTTGTGGTAAACAGTATTATTGCAAGGAGGGACTTTAGTTATAAATTTATACAAGACACAAACAAAGAAATCAGATGGACTTGTAAAGCTTTGAGAGCAGTTTATGTAGGAACAAATACATACATTGATGCAAGTTGTTTAGGTAGGGATGGTCTCCATTTAAATAGAAAAGGATCACATTTGCTTAATGAAATAATAACCAAATATGTAAATATATGCATGGGACAGGGAAACTGAAAGCTGTTCAAGGATATGGCAAAAAAAATTAATATGGACACTGGTAATGCGTATAATGAAGAACTTAACAGAAATACAGTTCAGGGGTGTAACAAAAAAATGAGTACAGGTAGTATTATAAAGCACCAACACATTGAAGTTGCTGAAATAGAAAGCGATAAGTTAGGTTCGGCTGGGGAAAGTCAAAATGAGATAGGTAAAGACTTTCAGAAAGCATTAAAAAGAAATAAAAACAATTGGGGTATCACCTTTTATCACCAAAATGTACAATATATTAATAACAAAAGAGCACTTTTAGAGCTGTGTATAAAAGATCTGGAGCCAAATGTTTTGATTTTCACAGAACATGATTTAAAAATGGAGGAAATATTAGCAAATAAATATCAGGGGTATAATCTAGGAGCATGCTATTGTAGGCAAATACATAATAGTGGGGGGGGGGGTTGCCATTTAAGTGGATAATAACCTAAAGTACAAAGAAATAGACTGCAGTAAATTTTCAGTAGAAATGTTGTGTGAGATAGCAGCAGTAGAAATTATGATAAGAGAAAAAAATATTGTATTAATTGGAGTATATAGATCCCCAGTAGCAAATAATATACTATTTATAAAGTATTTAGAAAATTTTCTGAACACAATGCAAGAAAATAAGATTAAAATCCTTATGGGAGATGTAAATATAGATTTTCTAAAAGACAACGTAGCAAATCGCACTCTAGAGCAAACCCTCGTCAGGCAGAATCTAAAAATAGGTATCAAGGAACCCACCAGAGTCACAAAAATCACCAAAACATGTATTGATAATGTATTTACCAATTTAATACAAAATAAATGGGAAACAACCATAATAAAAGCAGGCATAGGGGATCATTATGGGCAGTTATAAAAGTTAATGTAAAAGGAGATAAGATGCAGAATACTTTTGAATACAGAAGTCAAATAAACAACAAGAGTTTAGAGAAATTAAAAATATATTGCAATGAAATAAGTTGGAAGGAAGTTTTTGAAGCAGAGAATGTAAATAATAAGTATGAAATTTCTAATCAGATATTAAAGAATGGTATTAACACTGCAATGCCATTACGGAAAGTTAAACTTCAGTCACATAAAAAAGGGGAAGAGCAGGAAAAATGGTTGACAAAAGGAATATTAATATCATGGCGAAGAATGAAATTTCCAAATTCAATAAAACATCCAAGTATGGGGGAAGAATCGCTAAGATACATAGAGAGTTACAGTTTAACTTTCAGAAATGTTATACAACATGCTAAAACAATGTACAATAAGGGCTTAGTGATGAATGCTGAAAATAAGACAAAAGTAATTTGGAACATAGTGAATGATACTCATAAGCAGAAACAAAGAAAGACAGAAAATATAGTAATTATAAGAGAAGGTAAAGAGATTAGAAACCCAAAGGAAATATGTAATATTTTTAACAATTACTATATTAATGTGGTAAATCAGTTGAATATAAACAAGGGAACACAAATGATAAACAACAAATTAATAAAACCAAACAGTAAAAAACAATCTTTAGGAATAGTAGAAGTTGAAGAAGAGGAAATACTATAGGTAATAAACAAACTAAAAACTAAACAGTCAAGTGGACTGGACGAAATATCAAATGAAATTTTAAAATATCTCAAATATGAATTAGCTCAGGTTTTAACAGATATAGTAAATGCATCACTTAATCAAGGAATATTCCCAAATACATTAAAAAAGGTAATCGTTAGGCCACTATTCAAACAGAAGGGAAGTAAAACTGATGTAGAAAACTATAGACCAATTACTTTATGTTCCACTGTATCAAAAGTAATTGAGGGTATATATTTAAAAACGTTGCAAACATATTTAAAAAAATCTGATGTGTTACACTCACTTGACTTTCTCTACTCTTGTACAATCTGATTTTACAAACGCTTATTCTCCATATGCTTCATGTTAATCGAGATATCGAGATGTCAATCTTATTGGTAATATTCATGTAGATGCAAGGGGAATATGGTAGCTTTTAAGCGATAGTCAAATATTCTAACGCTGGTTGCTATGTGGCGCATTCCATTCTCTTTGCATGTCCAGGACATAAAAAAAATGAATAACGAATTTGAGAAAAAGTATAAGTATTGGAAAATTTAAGGAAATAACAAGCAATATCTCGAAAACGGTTCGCTCTACAAAAGAAATTTATATGACATAAGTTGTGTATTTTAACGTGATCTACATTTTTTGTGTAGTAACATTTTGTCTATCTCTTATGGTTTACCAGTTATGCAAAAGTCGTTCACAGTGAAGAATACTTTTGGAGACATTCCCAGAAAATTCGAGATATACATTTCATTTCTCATGACATTATCTTAAACATATGATATTTTCATCAAAATCATTAGAGCCATTTTTGACAAAATTAAAATTTTCGAAAAATCTTCCATGTAAAGGGTAGTCTGGGGTGGGGGGATTTTCTTGAAAACCTTCGTGTCGCATCTCTGGAAGATACTGAACCTAAATACCAAGTTTGGTGCTTATCCGACTGTTCGTTTTTGAGTTATGCTGTTCACACACACACACACGCATGCACGCACACACACACACACACACACACGGACATGTTTCCAAAAATGCTTTTTTTGGATTCAGGAGGTCTCAAAACATGTATTTCCGGTGAAATCTCGGTATCGAATTTTTGGGTGGAATGCAATACTTCCCCTACTTACTATACGTAGTAGAGAAAGTAAAAATTTAACAATCTCGAAATGGCAATATGGCTTCCAAGAACAGAAATCAAACAACCAATGCAATTAACGAAGTAAATAAATTTATAATAAATGCACTAAATGATAGAGATAGGGTAATTGCAATATTTATAGACCTCACAAAGGCTTTTGACTGCGTAAACATAGATATCCTAATAAACAAACTGGAAAACCATGGGGTGCGAGGATTGCCATTAAAGTGGATTACCTCATACTTAAAAAACAGAGATCAATGTGTGGAAGTGAGCTATAGAAATACAAATGGCATAGCAGAAAAAATAAAATAAGATTTTCAGAAAATGTTAGGCAAGGAGTCCCACAAGGTTCAAAATTGGATCCTTTCTTGTTTTTAATATATATAAATGATATATTTGAATTAATCCAAAAAAAAATGGGGGAACAGCAATAGGATATGCAGATGATATGATGATTATAGTTAAAAATAAAACTGAATTGGAAGTGGAACAAAAAGCAAATGACATACTAATGCTCATAAAACAATACTACTCGAGTTTACATATGATATTGAATGTTAAAAAAACTGCATGGATTAATTTTGAACTAGGAAGCGGTTTAACAAGCTCCATAAAATTACAAATAGATGGAGAAACTATCCCTGAAATGGAATGTGCAAATTTTCTAGGAGTAATAATAGACAAACACTTAAATTGGAAACCATACATAAGACATAAAAAAATTGAATAAAAGTATCTATATTATGAAGCAGGTTAGGAAAACAATGGACAATGAAACAGTTAAACAGGTTTACTATGCCTTTATATATTCGCATATAAAATATGGGATAACACTATGGGGGAATATCTCAGCAGTGGAAATGAAAAAAAAATTTAAACTTAAAAAAAAAAGGCAGTTAGAATCATAGGGAATGTCGATAGAAGACACGTTTGTAGAGATGCTTTTAAAAGTTTAAATATCTTAACTGTCCCATATATATATATGAAAGTGTAAAGCATGTGTTGCAAGAGCAAAATGTATCCAAAAATTGTAATGTACATAAATATATTTTAAGAAACAACGAAGACTACTACAGAACAATACTAAGAGGTACACTAAATAACAGGGAATTGGAAAGCATGGGAAAAGAACTGTTTAACACATTACAAAAAAAAAAAAAAAAATAAGTAAAACTAAAGTTGCTTTAAAAACAATTAAAAAATACTTAACTGAGAATGCATATTATAGCATGGAAGAGTATAAATATAACTTGTAAATAAAAAAAAAAAAAAAAAAAAAAAAAAAAAAAAACGTTATTGTAATCATATACATATATATATAAATTTTGACATGTCCTTTATTGTATATGCTAAAGGATGAATAAAATGACTTATGACTTATTCAACATGGTTCAGCATGATATTTTACTGGAGAAATTACAAATGTATGGAATAAGGGGAAAAGGGCAGGAATGGTTCCAATCTTATTTAAGTATTTGTAGACAAATGGTTGAAATAACTAAAACAGATCATTCAAATGTCCTAAGAAGTTACAATTCAAAAATTCAAAATATTAAGCATGGAGTACCCCAAGGTTCTATATTAGGGCCAATTCTATTTCTAATTTTCATCAATGATTTTCAAAACACAATGCCTACGTTAATATGTTTGCAGATGATACTAATATAATCATGGAAGGTTTAGAGGACAAAGAAGGCATAATAACTAGAATGGAAAATTGGTTCGATACTAATAAATTGCTTTTAAATCCATTAAAAACAGTAGAGTTATTCCATTCAGCCATAAAAAGAACAAGCAAGAGGATAGTATCAACCTACAGATTTATAACACAAAAATGTTACAGGTTGATCATACTAAATTCTTAGATTAGATTAGATTGGATTGGATTGCATTCTGTGAGTTCACTAGCAGCCATAAAGGCTTGTGAACATAGAACATGTCAAGGAAATGTACAAAAATTACATATAAACATAAATATTACACAGAATACAGAACATTTGAAATAAAATAGAGACATATTATATGCGTGTCAAGGAAATGTACAATATACTTACATATATATGTAAATATTACATAGAATACAGAACATTTAAAATAAAATAAAGACATATTATATACAAAATGAAATAAATCAGGTGTAATTTTGTACAAAATTGAATACCTTCCTACCTTTATAAGGTTAACATATTTATAGACAAGAACAGTTATTTTAACTTTCACTAGACTTGTACCTTTGTTCGTCTCATCATTTGTTCTATTTGGTTTGTAATGCATAGCATTTACTGTCAGTTCTTATTATACATACATTTAAATAGCTTCATTAATTCTAGAGCAGGCAATTGGAAAACTGGCAACTGTCATTAATATTTACTAATATTACTTTGAGAGCTATCTATGTATTATCATCAGGATGATTTGTCATCTGTCAGTTCTTATTATACATACATTTAAATAGCTTCATTAATTCTAGAGCAGGCAATTGGAAAACTGGCAACTGTCATTAATATTTACTAATATTACTTTGAGAGCTATCTATGTATTATCATCAGGATAATTTGTCATTCAGATAATCTTGTACAGAGTAATATGCTTTTGAGCATAGGTACTCTTTAACACCAGTTTTAAAGACATTGAAACTGTCAACTTAACCCTTATGATCATTAGGAAGAGTATTAAATATTTTTATAGTCTCATAATATACACCTTTCTGGAAGCAAGAAAGCTTTGCACTGGGATGATGGATATTACCCTGTTGTCTAGTGTTTATCTCTTGAATTTCCATGTTTGTAATAAATGTGGTTCAATTGCATACATAGAATTTTAAGATTGAAAATATGTACATGCAAGGTAGGGTTAATATCTTAAGTGTTCTAAAAAGATGTTTGCAAGAGTGTCTGCTATGGGTGCTGGAAATGATTCTTATAACCTTCTTTTGCATGAGGAATATTCATTTACTTTCTACCAAGTTTTCCCAAAATAATATTCCATATTCAATGACAGAGTTGAAATATGCATAGTATAGTAAATTAAGCGCATCTATAGAACTGACATTTACCACTGCTCGGATAGCATAACAGGCAGAACTGAGTTTGGGTAGGATATATGTAATGTGAACTTTCCAATCTAAATATCTGTCTACTTGGAGGTCCAGAAATTTAATATTGTCTATTTGTTCTAGTAACATGTCATTAATTCCAATTTCTATTGGAGTGTGTGGTGATTGATGGGTTATAAATTTAACAACTTTTGTTTCGTCTAGATTTACAGATAATTTGTTAACTTTAAACCAGTGTGATGTACAGTTCAAAACATAATTCAATTTAATTACACTCTCATTCAAGTTTTTACTGATCACCAGAACACTTGCAATATCCTTTATATAAAATGATAGGTCATTTATATAGATAAAAAATAGTCAAGGTCCTAGGACTGAATCTTGGGGCACACCTTGTGTTACTGTTTTCCATTTTGATATATGTTTTCCAAATCCAATATCATTGATTACTTCATGACTTTGTTTTCTTTCATTTAGATATGATACGAACCAACTTAGAGTTTAATTTTTTTGTCCATAGAATTTCAATTTTGCTATCAGAATATCATGATTAACACAGTCACATGCCTTTGCTAAGTCACAGAAAATCCCACCTACATGCATTTTTTTTGTTTAATACAGTTAACACTTCATGAGTAAGTTTAAAGTTGCATTATTGGTCGACATTCCTTTTCTGAACCCGAACTGATCCCTGACAAGTATGTTGTTACATTCAAGGTATTTATACAGTCTATTAAACATCACCTTATCAAGAACTTTTGAAAAAATTGGCGAGAGAGATATTGGTCTATAATTTGAAACATTATTGCATTTGCCTTTTTTGAAAAATGGTTTAACAATGGAAAATCTCATTCTGTCAGGGAGAATTCCTGACTTTAGTGATTCATTGCACAAATAATTAAGGGGAGTGGAAATTTGAGATGAGCATGATTTTAAGATTTTTATTGTTATTTCATCATAACCAGAAGAATTTTTGTTTTGAAGAAGTTAATAATTTTGTTTATTTCAGAAGGAGTTGTCAGGTTAACTTTAAATTCAGGCACTTCATTAGTGAAATTTGATCTTAGAAATTCCAAAGCTGCCTCTTTACTTCCAAAATTAATACTCAGTTTGTTTGTTACATCCAAAAAGAATTTCTTAAAAATTTCTGCTACTTCATGAGGTTTACTAATTTCTTGATTATCAATGTTTAGTGTTATCAAGTCATTTTGTAATGAGGATTTATTCGCTTCTCTTTTTATTATATTCCAAGTAATTTTTATTTTATTGTCAGAGAGCTGAATCTGTTTATTATAATGCAATATTCTAGCCACTTTTATTACCTTCTTTAGAAGCTTACAATATTTTTTGAAGTAGTGTTTTAAATCTATGTTATTACTAATTCTTACTTGCTCATATAATTCTCTTTTTACGTCTGCATGACGTCCTAATTCCTAAAGTGATCCAGGCATTCTGTCTTTTGAAGTTAGATATTTCGTTTATCTTGACAGGGAAGTGGGTTTTGAAACATTGAAGAAAACTGTTATATTTATTGTTGGTTCCATTCGTTTGGCAAGTTTGATTCCATGATTCAAGTTTAAGTGTTTTACTAAATTCGCTAAGAGTATTTTCATTTATTTACCTAGATTTCTGATAAGTATATTTAGGTTTGGATTTTAAATTTAACCTTTTAATGTGTAGAACTTGTGCATCATGATCCGACAGGCCATTAGTTTTTGATGAGACATTGCAAAAATTAATGCTATCTGAATTTACAAATATATTATTTATAACTGTAGAAGAGCTGTTTTGGATTCTTGTTGGAAAGTTTACTGTATGTATCATGTGGTATGTTGTAAGTAAAGGGCTGAGTTGTTCCCTTTGAAGACTAGGTTTCAAATAATCAACATTTATATACCACATATGATTAATTCTCTTTTTGGTTTGAATAAAATTTTTAGATGATGTTTAAGTTGCTTTCTGAATATTTCAAAATTGCCTAAGGGAGATCGATAAAGGGCTACTATAGTCAATTTACTTTCATTTAGCTGAACTGCACACAGTTCAAGGTTTTGTTCACTACAAAACTTGGATAAATCCAAAACTTTATAAGTCACATCATTTCTAACATATACACAAACCCTACCTTTATGCAAGTTTTTTCTTGAAAACTCTGCTGCTAAAGAGTACCCATGCAATAAAATTGGCTGAAATTCCTGTTAAGTGGTGTTCAGATAAGCGTAAAACGTGTGGCAATGGGTTTTCAGTATTAAGACTAATAGTAAGTTCATCTACTTTGTTTCTTAAGCCTCTTTATTTTGATGGAATACAGAGAGGCAGGTTTTATTTTTATTATTGTCATCATCACTATCGTTGAATAGTGCAATATGGTGGAATTAGGAATATGGTTAGATCACCATCTTGATTGGGGGTTTCATATTGCACATTTAATAACGAAGCTAAATAAATTTTATTTTTCATTTAGGGTAATAAACAAATAAAATAGATTTTCATGCCAAAAAAGTTCTATACTTTGCATATGCAGAGTGTATATTGACATATGGGATAATGTTTTGGGGAAATGGCAAAGACAGTCATTTAGTCTTTAAAACCCCCCAAAAAATAATCAGCAGTATTGCCAATATAGGCAAGATTGATTCATGCAGGCCAGTTTTTAAAGAATTAAAAATATTATCTTTGCCTTGTCTGTACTTATATGTTACACTATGTTACATCAAACAAAATATTAATAATTTCATAACAAATGAAGATGTTCATTCTCATAATACTAGGAATAAGGCGAATTTAAAAGTGATTGAACATAAAACCACCTTATTTGCCAAAGGAGTTAAATATTATGGTTCTGCATTATTCAATAAACTACCCATACAGTTAAAAGAATGGTCCATGTGCGGCTTCAAAAGGGATTTGAAGAAAGGGGTTTTTTACTCTGTAGATGAGTACTGACTCAATCAGTAATTAATTAAAATTTTATTTTGTATTATGATGTTATTAAGATATTTGATGGAAGCCATCCCATCCCGTCCCTCATGTTGTTCACTATAGGCCTCATTTAGTTGCCGAGTTTGTGTATTTTTGGTAGTGCATATAACCTAGGTATGGTGGGAAAATCTGGTTTAATTCTGGATTTGTCGGCTTTAGTTAATGTTTTGGTTTCTATCAATGTGTTTTGGAAAGACTTGGTGCACTCTTTTAATGGATTTTTTGGTTGATTTCTATGTACTCTGGGTTATGTAGTAATTGCATAACCCTAGTTTCATAATCTTCTTGTTCTAATATCACTAATGTGTTTCCTTTGTCTGCTTTGGTGTATACTACAGGCTTTGACTTCAGAGATTTGATAATTTTTTGATGTGGTATGTAGTGGTATTTTTGGGCTTGTATCTGGTCCAATATTGGTTCACACTGTGATTTTATTATTCTTTTATCATTATATGTTAGGTGATTGGAGGCTATTTCGATATCAGCAATGAAGTGCTCTGTAATTTTTGTGAAGTTTATACAGGTTTTTAGGCCATTGTTCAAGACAGATAACTCAGTGCTAGTGAATGATTCTTTTGAGAGGTTAACTACATAATGGCCTGTTGTGGGTTTATTGTTCTGGTTGTGTTTATATGCTGCCTTCGGTTTTTGGTTACGTCTAGGGGATTTTTTCCGGTGTTCCAGGGAGTTTTTTTTTGTTTGAGTATTAGATTGTTTAGTTTCTTTTTTAATTTCATTGTTTTGGTGCTCATTTTCTTGCTAAGTATCGTAAGGAAATTTGACTGTAAATTTTCCCATAAGTGTTGTCCTAAAACTTTCGGTAACCATAAGTGTAATTCATAGATTCTAAGGTCCAAGTTCTGTAAATGTGCATAATGTTTGTTCTTTTCAATTTCATTTACTTTCTTGTCTGCTATTGTTTGATGTTTTACATTGTGATTAAATTTTACATATTTTCTAATGTGTTTTAAGCAAAGATTTAAGAATCTTAAATTAGTAGCCATGGGTTTCTTTTTAATTTCTAGTTTTAAATACAGTTTTATGTCCTGTTTTATTCCAAAGTTGTGATTGAAATTGTGTATAATATAGTTGCAATTGGGACAGTATTAACAGTGAAGCGACAAATTGATTTTAATTATGAGTTGAAATAATGTTAAAAGCCTTCAATTACATCACGATGGTCAAAGGATGGACGATCGTTTCAAGGCTGCTAAGGCCCCATCTTCAGCGTTGAAGATTACTTAAAACTAACAAAATTATATCTGGATCAGAATTTTTCATTCCATAACAAAATCTTTAAACAAACTACAGGCCTAACTATGGGAAACCCCCTTTCACCACTTTCAGCAGAACTATATATGAGCCATTTTGAACACCATATTACTAAATCTTTCCCACATCTGTTCAAAACCTGGTATAGGTATGTAGATGATATTTTTGCTATTGTTCCAAAAAAACTTTCAGAAGATGCTTTGGAATTATTGAATTTACAAAAAAGATCTATAAAATTCACAATAGAAAAAGAAGAAAATGGCCAATTACCCTACCTAGACATCAGGATCATCAGAAATAATGCACACAACAAACTAACGTTCGGCATTTACAGGAAACCAACTCACACAGAAAATTATATTAAAAACAATAGCTACAATCCTACAAGTCACAAACATGCAATTTTAAATAGCATTACAAACAGGTTAGTACATATACCATTGGAAAAAGAGGAATACCAGAAAGAATACCAACACATAGTCACCATGAATGGATACCAGAAAAAAAAAAAAAAATAGATAAAAAGATAAAGTTTGAAAGACAGAAATACATCCAACAAACAACTACTTTACTCAGACAACAAAAACCACAAGCATACAGGAAATTCACTTACCACCCTTGGACACATCATAAATTTCAAAGGATTTTCAAGAAATACATCACCACCCTGTCTCCACAGAATAACCGGAATTTACAGAAACTACTATGCAACAGAACAAAACACCCTATCCCCAACGATAAATCAACTGGTATATTTAAAATAGTTTGTAATCACTGTAACCTGGTATGTATAGGAAGAACCAAAAGAAATCTTGAAATAAGACTTAAAAGAACATATGAGATGCATTTACCAAAAACAGATGGATAAATCAGCAGTAGCATATGATTTCTGGTCTTCAAACCATGAAATCACTCCAAACATAAAACTCTTAAAACCGATCAACAGCAGCAATGAATTGGACATCTGGGAAAAAATACATATTGTCAAACACAGGAATCACCTAATGAATTTCGAACTACTGCCACCCAGCAGCCTTTGGAGGTTCATCAGCCCAGCACCAGAGAACACCACTAACCACACACATTCCCCAGACAATAACCGGCAAATCATGGGAGCAAACTGTTCTCCCGAAACGTGTTTAAGTAAGAACATATTAGTGATGTAGTGTAACAACCTTCAACTCTATTTTAAATTATGATACACATCATTGTTACTAGCTTCTCAATCTTCAAAATTTATTTCTGAATAACATTTCTAATGCTGAACGAATCTATCCAATAAAAAAAATGATATATAAAAAAGAACAGTCTTGTTGCTCATATTTGTGAAATTGATCCCACAATAATTTGACAACATTACATTACACAAAAGGAAAATTTGGTTGCAAAAATTGACTTGCATGAAATGCTAAATATTGCTGCAAAAGTAGTCAATTTAATCAAGTAGCATGCACTGAACTCCTGTCTTTTCAAAAAAAAAGGTGCGAGGAAATGGGATCTACTCACACTAAACTGTTTTTGGACACTGAGGTGTAATGGTTATCACAAGGACATGTACTGACTGGCCTTTTCGAACTGAGATAAAACTTTTCCTTACACAACTGAAGTCCGATCTGGTCACATCTTTTTGAAGATGAAGCATGGATTTGCCAATTTGCTTACTGACAGATATACTTAATAGATTTAATAATCTCAATCTTCAATCCAAGGCTTTGACAAAAATATTTTTAAAGTCCATGAGAAAGTTAAGAGGTTTTATAAGAAAGTTTTGGATTGACCGCATTAAGAAGGGAAATTGTGTTTTTTCAATTGTGTTTGAACATAGTTAACAAAATGGAGTCAGTATTGGAAATGGTCTTTCGGAAATAATCCAAGTTATTACTCAAGTTACAGTATCTCAACATCTCAAGTTACAGTGTTTAAAATACTTCTCAGAAATTGAAAAAGAATATAAGACACAAGATTGGATTGCAGATCCCTTGTCCATCACTGCTATAAATTCTTCTGATCTTCCTGTAAAATCAGAAGTACGTCTGCTAGAAATGTCTGTTAATAATTCACTGAAAATTAAACATGAAAATATCGCAATTTGTGACTTATGGTGTTATGCAAGCAAAGAATATGTAGAACTTTAAGACAATGCAATTAAACAGCTTCTTCCATTCCCTTGACTTATTTGTGCAAGCAGGGCTTCTCTGCACTGAAAGCAATTAAAGCAAAACATAGAAATAAAATGAATTCAGAATCACCACCGATATTACCGCTAGTGAAGATCTAGCCATGAATCAACGTACTGGTGTGCAGAAACAAGCTCAGCCATCTCACTGAGAGGTCAGAAACATTCCAGCTCATAATATTTTTTTCCATGCATAATATTTATGTTACATGCTAACTGTAACATAATTCTATTTATTCACAGCACAATTTTCCTGTTTAGAATAAAACTGGATTATTTAATTGAATTAGCAAGTAATAAATTTTATAATTTATTTTTATTGTAGTTACCTATAATTTTGTTTAAGCCTTTAAGGATAGCTTAAATCTGGGGGTACACACTTGAATAAAAAAGTATCATTACGAGTACATGTGGAAAAATGGTTGAATATCAGCGTTAGATAATGCTCAAACTTTGGAAAAGTGTAAACTTTCAACATTGATATGCTAAAAAAAATGTAATACTGAGACAGTATTTTTACACTTAAATGCTTTCAGTCTAATTATATAATATAATTAGAAAATAACAGCCCGCCTTAAAGCAATATGTGTATGTAATATGTAAAATGTATGTAACAGTTATTGTATTATGTTTATACTATTGTGTACATGTATAATAATGTTATGTGAATGTATTACATAATTTAATAATGTAGGAGCTGTGAGAATAGGAGCCAAAAGTTGCTAACAATGAGGTAACAATGAGGTAACCTTGAGGCAATAATGAATTTGAAAGTTTAATAATGCTACTAATAATACTTGGAACAATAATGTAATATTTAAAACAGTTTATAAATAGCCAATCAACAACCAGAAAAACTGAAAGTTAAATAAAAGTATTCTATTGGAGTAAAATTAGCCAATCAGAGACTTGAAATAGAGAAATTTACAAATTTAAGCGGTAAACGCAAGATGATAGTAGACAGCATTCCCAACCGGACGCTAGACGGCAGCATACCTGAGCAGTTCATTCGCTCGGTACGTATTCAGTGCGAGACGAAAATTCATTACGGCAAGAATATTATAAAGTTTGTGTGTTAAAAAGTGCAAGTAATTAATAAATAATCTCACAGCTCTCTATATAAGTGAAGTGTTATTTAATCGTGTGAAGGATTAATAAAAGGAGTGAAGTAAAAATTATAATTTGTGTAAGCTTACATTCTTTAGCCGCATCACCCCCTGCTAAGAGATACATGTTTCTACAAATTACTACTGATGCAGCTGAGGCACACAAATATAATATTTAAATAAACATTAAAATTACAAAGTTGATTTTTAAACGTGGGGGCGAAGGCCACCGGGAACTTAGTATCGTACGTGGTTGCAACTACTTCAAGTTTTGGCTCCCCAACAGTGGAACTACAATGCAACTCCTAAAATACAAATTGGTTCCATACGTGGAGCTATAAATATTCTCCATACAAATTGTGTATTATAACAAGCTCTATATTTCACCTGCAGAAGTTTCTTTATTTCTTATGGTTTCCTAATTCATACAAAATTAAAACAAAATGGAATAAAGAGGACGTCACGGGCTATATGCAGTAATACAAAAGTATGCATTTTGTCATGCTAATATTTAAAATATACAGTTTTTTAATAAAAATCGTTGGGAGCCATTTTTGAGAAAATTGTGAAAAATATTCCATGTAAAGGATAGTTTGGTTGAGAAAAATTTTTGTGATGCAGCCTTGGAGGATGCTGAATTTAAATGTTTGGTATTTATCCAACATTTTGGTTTTGATATCTCCCTCTCGTGCATACTTACACATAGAGGTAGGGGACACAGGGAGAGGGAGGAAAAGGGAGTGTGAGGGGGAGGGAGGGAGACCTTTTTTTCTAAAAATCTGCTGTTACATTCAAATTATTTTCTCTATCTACGCCTCTACAAGCTATTTTTACAAAAGCATATTTTTCTATCCACTTCATATTAATTGAGATAAACATTTGCAGAAACAGATTCACTACATTTTGTATTTACAAGGGATGGGGAATGCTAAAGTGACAGTAAAAAATTTAAAAAATCTGTGTTACACTCACATCACTTTCTCTACTCTTGTACAAAATATTTTTACAAACGCTTATTCTTCATCTACTTCATGTTAATTGAGATAAACATTTGCAGACTGTATTTTATTGCTAATGTTCTTGTAGGTGTAAGGGGAATATGGTAGGCTTTAAGCGATAGTCAAATCTTTTAAGAGCTGGTTGCTATGTGGAGTATTGCATTCTCTTTGCATGTCCAGGACATAAAAAAAATAAAGCATTTTTGAAAACGCACGTGCGTGTGTGTGTGTGTGTGTCAACAGCATAACTCAAAAATGAAGTGTCAGATAAACACCAAACTTGGTATTTAGGTTCATAAGTTCCAGGGAAGCGACATGAAAGTTTTCAAAAAATATCCCCCCACCCCAAACCACCCCTTATATGGAACATTTTTCGAAAAGTTTTATTTTCTCAAAAATGGCTCTAATGATTTTGATTAAAGTATCACATGTTTAAGACATTTTTATGGCAAATAAAATGTATATCCTTAATTTTCTGGGGATGTCCCCAAAAGTCCTCTTCATTCTGAACAACTTTTGCATAACTGGTAAACCGCAAGAGATAGACAAAATTTTACTACATAAAAATGTAGATCTCGTTAAAACACACAATATATGTCAGAAACATTTTTTTTGTAAAGTGAACAATTTTCGAGATATTCCTTGTTATTTCTTTGAATTTTCCAAATTTTACTACATAAAAAATGTAGATCTCGTTAAAACACACAATATATATCATAAACATTTTTTTTTTTGTAAAGTGAACCATTTTCGAGATATTCCTTGTTATTTCTTTGAATTTTCCAATACTTACACTTTTTCTCAACTGAGAATTCGTTCTTTTTTTATGTTCTTCACATGCAAAGAGAATTACATTTTACACATAGCGACCAGTTCTAAAAATATTTGACTATTGCTTAAGGCATACTATGATCCCCTTGTTTTGTATTTGCGAGGGCAATATGGAAATACAGACATATAGCATAGACATATCTCTTAATAGCTGGTTGCTATGTGCAGCACAATTCTCTTTGCCACAGATTAATACTCTTTGCATATCCAAGACAAAAAAATGAATTACGAATTCCCATTTGAGAAAAAGTACAAGTAGTGGAAAATTTAAGGGAATGACAAGCAATATCTCTAAAATGGTTCACTCATCAAAAAAAATGTATATGACATAAATTGTGTATTTTAACGTGATCTACATTTTTTGTGTAGTAAAATTTTGTCTCTCTCTTATGGTTTACCAGTTATGCAAAAGTTGTTCACAATGAAGAATACTTTTGGAGACATTCCTGAAAATTCAAGATATACATTTTATTTGCCATAAAAATGTCTTATTCATATGATACTTTAATCAAAATCGTTAGAGCCGTTTTTGAGAAAATAAACAATTTCGAAAAATGTTCCATGTAAAGGGTAATCTGGGGTGGAGGGATTTTTTTGAAAACCTTCGTGCTGCATCTCTGGAAGATACTGAACCTAAATACCAAGTTAGGTGTTTATCTGACTGTTCGTTTGAGTTACGCTGTTCACAGACACACACACGTTTCCATAAATACTTTTTTTGATTCAGGAGGCCTCAAAATATGTATTTCCGGCGAAATCTTGGTATCAAATTTTTGAGTGGAATGCAATACTTCTCCTACTTACTATACATAGTAGAGAAAGTAAAAAAAGTTGGTATGTGCTGGCTTTGAAATTCCAATCTTTGCATTAACACAAAAAACAAACAAATGGCAACTTAGCACTACAAAAAATCAATTAAGTATTTGAAAATTCAAACGATAAAAAGTACCTCTGAAATGGTTAATGCCATTAAAAATTAAAAGGTGTTTTACTGAGATATATACATTTTTGTGACTAAGCTTTTGTATATCTCTTACATACCAATTATATAATAGTAGATTACGGTATAAGGGGTAAAAGTAGGGTTTAATTTTGCGAGTAGGAATGTTTGCGAAATGAAGACATCGCAATCTTACCAGCAAAATAAAACCACTTTTAACACATATGCATATACTATTTTTTTGACAGCACTCAAATTTGTAAAATATCAATAATATTATATTGATTCCTGAAACTAATAGAGATCACATTTAGAACGCGTTCTTGAAAAAATAAAAATTACGTTAAAAAAGCGAATGTAAGATGTTTTGTTGATTCGCTAGCAGTTATTTTTAGTGAAATTATTTTCACCATGTTTTACCTTACACCAGACAATGAAGTGATTTAATGCTGTATCATATTGCTTTCTGGATTTTTTGGGGTAAGTACTTTTAGTATTATTCTTTCTGCTGTTTCTATAATTTCACTTCCTTTTGAATTCATAATTTACGCCATTTAATCTTTATGTAGGTTAGATAAATGAGTAACTAAAAAATCTAAGAAAGCTGCCAGTATAACCTATAGGTTAACTCTACAACAAATTGCAATAAATTGAAGTATGAAGATTTGTAGTGTAAACAGATAATGTGAGCACCATGAGAAATTAATCATGTAATAAGACAATGAAAAGTAAAACCTTAGCTTTTAGCTCATGTGCTCTTTGTTAGAAGTTCTAATTTTAGGCTATGCTGTCCAAAAAAGTACATAAAATGCATTCAGAATGAAGACTTCTCAGACTATTCCCACAAATATCAAGATAACATGTGGATCCACAGGAAACATGTGGATTTTAATCAAAACTGTTAAGAGCTATTTTTTAAGAGAGTGGAAAAAACTAAACTTTTTGGAAGATGCAAAACTTAATATACTAGTTTGGAGAAGTGGAAAATTTTCTTGAATATGCACCAGACTCTCTCTCTTCCTTTTCCAGTGAAATCTCAATTAGAATGTTTAGTTGGAACACAACATTTCCTCTACTTACTATAGTTAAGTAGTATAAAAAGTAAAAATATAATTTTAACATTCGTTGATTTGTAGGCATCATTCCATCACTTGACTGTTTGATATCTCGTCTGATTTGATGACTGACCAAGACTGCTGGAAAAGGATCTCTTGCTATTCTAAGAAACTACATAAATACCTGAGTATCCAAGTACTAATGTAGTTGCAGTATTTAATTTAGTTGTATATTTTACAACTTATTTGTTTACTTTGTAGGCATCCTCTGATTAGAGAAGCAAACAAGAAATCTTCCGTATATGAGAATGGTTTGATAACTTGTTTGCATATTAATAGGCGGAAACAGCAACATCTATATATGTGGCCATTAACTTTCAACTAACTCACCTAAGATGTTTAAAATTAAATTGAGATTAACATTTTATGATGTAAAATAATCTCCAAATCGAACTAAGTTTCATCCATGATCATAAAACACCATTAAAAATTGATCCTTCAGTCAGCCTGTCATTCAGGCAACAAGATTTACTTGACTAAACCTTCAGATGTAGCATTAGCCATAAAATATTTTAATAATGAAACATCTTCACCTTCACACAGAGAAATAACAGATTTTTGGGTCCAATGCAATACTTAGTTTATCTTAGGAAGCTAATGATGGAGGAAGTAATATAATACATACTCCCATCCATCTTATCTTTAACATCTGACTGATAATGGATTTTGTTTTCAAGTTGCAACATTTACTCCGTGTGTGTGTGTGTGTGTGTGTGTGTGTGTGTGTGTGTGTGTGTGTGTGTGTGTGTGTGTGTGTGTGTGTGTGTGGGTGCGTGCGTGCGTGTCAAAAATAATAATAGTGAAAAGGATGATGAAAATGCGGTAATTAGCATAATCACTGGGTATGCACACATTTATCATTTGCTGATTCTACTGTACAAGTAATAGAAAACTGCTGTTCTATTATAGCTGCAAAGCAAACTGAAGATATAATTCTGGTCATCCTTACCAATAAAGCTGCAATGATTTTTCATTCATTTTAGTCAATATATCTTTAAGAGAATCCAGGTTGTTCCTGTTCTTCCCAAAAGCTTTGGATGCTGCTTCTCTATATGCCTGTGCCAGAAAAACAATACGTGATGCATTTTTTGTAGTTTTCACTGCTTGCTCCAGTGCTGAAAGCTCTTTTTGGGTAGGTATTTCAGTGAAATTTTCAACACGCCGAATACGACCAAGAACTTTACCATATAGGAAGTGCCATTCTCCTTCATTTCCATCTAAATTAACTGCTTTCTCAGCATATTCTAAAGCTGCCTGAAAAGAAATAAGTTCAAGTTATACACAACAGTCTGCAATTACCTTAAACTTTATTCTGTTAATTGAAGTTCTATGGAAGTGGTGAATTTGTCAACAACTATTAAAAGGAAATAAATTTTGTTGGAGTGCAAGGAGAAAACAATTTAGAGAAACCTTGAAAGTCAATGTTATACACACCACTTTAATGAATTTGAGATTTTGGAAAGGTTTTAAGAAAACAATTGTACAGGAAAAAAAACAGAATTTCTTGCTAAAATGTGTTCGAGTTGAAAGGGATAAACTGGCAGCAGTTTTGTGCGTGTGTGTGCGCGCGTGCACTTAATGCTATTTTTACTACATGCAGGCACCATGGGCAAAGAAACGATGATATATTAAATGAAATAATTGTAAAAGAAATTTGGGAAGGAAATGTTCTAGGCCTAAGTTAGAGTACTTTCCTCACATTTGCCAATTATGGAAACGGGGGAAAACCTGGAAAAAACCTCAGTCAGGGAGGATCCAGTGTCTGTACCATTCTCTATGAACAGCTAAGAGATTTATTTATACATCAAATGCTAAGAAGGTTTCCAACTCAACAGGTGCAGCGTGTAGATTCTTTGTAGATGAGAAATAATTTAAACAAAGCAATAATGATGATTTTTGTTTGTAGTTATGTTTAATCCCCTTTCTTACTACATTCGGCACCACAGGTGATGGACACTGATTATGCATGAAATATTTGGGAAGTAAAGATACCAAGACTCAGTTTACAGTACCTCACCAGCATTTACCAGTTACTGAGGAGAAAGAGGGGAGGGGGAATGCCTCAGTTGGGAAGGACAATCCTGGCGGGATTGAACTGCAGACCCCTGTTCACGAGCTTTAATGACATCGGTGATGATAATTTAGCAGAATATTGAATGTTTTGTGTTATAAACATCAACATGGTGCAGAAGCACCATTTACTTAAGCTTACACTAGTGCTAAGTCCTGCAATAGTAGTGACTTATTTTAGTGATTAAAATAAGCTAGTTGTATCCTGAGAAATTAAATTAATAGGGCTAGTTGCATCATTACAGAGACAAATAATAGGAGAAAGAAATAGAGAATACTACTTGCTGCTGTTTAATTATTCTTAGCAGAAACAACAAATGGAAGACCTCATGACCAAGAAGATATGATCCGATATTTCTTGGAATTTCAACTTTCCCTACAGAGCTCAATGGCTTTTAAAATACCTTCAAATCCCTTAAGTGCTACAATGTGTACAGTCCTAGTCTGCTCTCTCAAAATTAATAATTTAATAACAAGCACTGCTTTCTTAGCTCGCATTCATGGTGTGGTTTGGAGTTTGAATCTTTCTTAAGGTGAGTTGCTTGGGTTATGTTTTTTTATTTTCTGGGGGCTCATTTGCCATCATTTCACCCATTTCAGTTGTCCGATATGACCTACTGGTTAAAGGACATTAAACTATATATATGTTTTTTTTCTCTACCATATACCTCACTGGTAGAGGAAGTATCGCATTCCACCCAAAAATCTGATCTTGAGATCTTAATAGATATACATGTTTTGAGGCCCTCTGAAACAAAGAAATTTCTTCTAGAAAAAGGTGTGTTTGTGAACAGCGCAACTCAAAAACAATTAACAAATGGGATATTTAAGTTCAGTATCTTCCAAAGATGTGACACATAGATTTTCAGGAATATCCTACTACTCCTAACAACCCTTTACATTGAAAATGTTTCGTTATGTTTGATTAAAACAAAAAAAAAAAAAAAAAAAGATGATTTTTATTAAAACCCATATATAAAATACATGGCAAATAAAACGTTTATCTTGAATTTTTGGAAATAGCCTGTGAACTTCTGAAGTCCTATTCATTTGGTAGGAACTTTATGTAATTTTGTACAACCAGTAAATCATAAGTGATAGACAAAACTTACCACACAAAAAATGTATATGTTTAAAATAAAGTTTATTTAAATAACTTTTTTATGGCTTTAGTCATTTCAGAGATATCTGTTGTTATTGGTTTGAATTTTTGATGTACTGTCACATTCAGTTGTTGCTCACATCATGAAAAGATAATGGAATTTCAAGGCCAGACTACTGAACCTATTTTAAACATTTGACTACTGCTTCGGTTTCCTCTAATCCTCTTGTATCAACAATGACATGTGTACTATAGGTAAGTAGTAGAGAAAGTAAAAATATGACAATTTTTAGTGCCTTCAATATTGCAAAGCACTTATTACAGTTGCTTTGTCTGTTCATTTGTAAGTAGCATGAAACAGCTTGCCAGCTACTGGAAGATGGAATTGAGATTTTATATAGTAGTTCAAAGAAAATTTGTCAACACATTTCAAATTTAATTGAAATGAGTACAAAATTGAGAGTGGTTTAAATGGAGCAACTCCTAAAAATTCAGTTTTTAGGTGAACCATTGAATGTACGGATTTTAAATTTTATACATAATAGTTTGAATGTACTGATTCATGTCAAATTTGGTTGAAATTGGTACAAAATTAACATAATTTATTAGTTATATAGTCAAACACTTCCAAAATGAGATTGCAGCTGAAGTTTTCCAAACCAAGGCTAAAGGCTAGGTTGCTAGCCAAAACAAAAGAAATAATGCATGCATAATTGACTAAAACTTGGCAGAAATAAATAAATATGTGCTTTTAATTAATTTTTATTACCATTAGAGATGGAGTACAACCATGATGTTATCTAGCGCAATAGCTGAAACACAGTTAATACATTTCTCAAGTCAGTATCTTTGAAGTGAGTTTGTGCATGCGGATGCCATGTTCTATTCTCGCCTGGGTTGTAGTTTTTACAAGTCTTAAATGGGTTAAACATATTTTTAATCTTCTATAACTTGGCTGAAGAAAATGATAACACTTTTTATTTTATATTTATTGCCATGAATTGAGATGTTTTAAAAACATCTCGGATCCATTAGCATGTTCCTGGAAATGCCATGCTTTTCCTGTACACAGCTTAAGATGTTTTCACAAATTAAAACAGTACTAAAGCTACCATTAAAAGTAAATAAACCATAAGGGAATCTCATAGATTCATAACACATCCTACTATGCAACATAACAATAAAACCACCATTACAATTTACCAAGAACCATCATCGTTTAATAACTTCATTGCAATTGGCAAATATGTAAGCAACCTCAATTCTGTACAAATGGCAAAATGTAGACGGCTTTTATTATGTTACACACTGAAAATAATTTAGAACAAGACAAATTGTTATGGTATGTATTTTGTAATATATTTGAAAGAATTATACAAGTATGTTTAGGCATTGTTTATAATTCACATAGCTCAAGTTTTTAGGATTCAAATTTGTTTATTAAGCTCAGATAAAATATTGAAGAACTACGGACAGATAAACAGAATTAAATTTGGGGGAGGGGGAACTTTAATGCAAGAATCAGAGAAAAACAAATTAAAGTGGACTTAAATTGTTTGATCTAATGAAGACATACCTACAAAGTACTGTAGGAATGATATAGTCTTCAACAAAGAGGGCAAAAAGGTAATATAGTTTTGCAAGGAGAATAACTGTTTGATATGCAATGAAGTAAAAGGAAACAACAAGTTTGGAGAATTTACTTTTGTAAACAAAAATGGCCAAAGATAATATATTATACTCTTTAGGTGTAGAAAGACATATAGCACACTTCTTATGAATATATTCAAGTTCTCATTTCCCATTAAAAATTGAGCTCAAAATGCTAGAGGAAAGTAGTAGGGAGAAAGATTTCAGGTTAGGTGCTCAATTAGAACCTTACAAATCATTAAATGATACACCTGAATTGCTTCATACAAAACTAAATCAAAAAGTGAAAGGTTTGGGGTTAACAATTTTACAAGATCATTGGAGGATGGAAGTATTTTAAAAAGGATTTGTAGTACAGAGGAAGCTATTAAAAGAGCAAGAAACAAAATGAAAGTAACTGAGAGAAGGCTTAAAGTAAATGACAGCAGGTATGATCAAGAAAGCTTAGAAATAAAAAGAAGGGTACAGAGAGAGTTAAAACACTGGAGACAAGCAGGGGATGAAGTAGGAAAAAATGTCTCATACAAAGATGGGGATACAGGTGCTTGCTATATGCAAAAAAGAATGACAATAAGACAATTTGGGCAATGTAAAAAAGTGTACAAAATGGGGCAGAGGATGTTGTACCACAATAACATGGTGCAAGTTCTTTAACAGTCCTTTGAGGGTAAAAGCATTGCTTTCAAAACAATTTGATTAATGACAATCCATAGAAAATATATTTGTTGGACAGCAAACTCACTTTAAATGAAGCATTGGAACAAATCAACAAGCTATAACTGAATTAAGTTATAGACAGCGATAGTTATAGCGATAGACAGAATTCCAGAGAATTTTGGAAAGCGTGGGTAGAAAACCAAAACAGATGAAATAATTGTATTGGTGTGGATAATTTAATGTTGAAGGTAAAATAGTTAAAAATTGAGGAGTACGAAGACTAACTCCAATTTATAAAGGCAAAGGAGATATTAGCAGACCAGCGAATTGTAACTAGTCTGCTGGGCTATAAAATTATAATTCCAGAAATTATGTATAATTTAGGAAAGATAGCAAAAATAGTATTTTATAATTAGTACATAATTTTTAAGGTAAATATCTCAGTAATGAAAGGGGAAAGAGGTAGATAAATGTGCTTTGCATAGGAACAAAAAAAAAAAAAAAAAAAAAAAAAAAAAAAAAAAAAAAAAATTACACAATTTCTAGGTAAGCACTTTGGATCAAACTGAAAAAAATGTCAGAATCTATAAAAGCAATCCAAAATATTTAAAAGGGAAATTAATGTTGTACAAAATATGAAACAATAATCTATTGCATATTTCCACAGATAAGATGACCTTTAGATAAGACAGGGTATAAATTTTCATCAAAGTTCTATAGTTTTAGCATATATCTGTCCTATAAGATGATCCCCAAACTATCAGTGGCCTGTAAATTTAGTTTAAGTCAGTAATAGTCTGGATAATATATGCATTGAATCGGGCATTCGGTAATGATCTTGAGTATTCACAAGTGTTGTATGGGCTATTCAATTTTGTGGCCATACCCTACTCTGTACTAGTAAATAATTATGGCTGCATGCATAAAGGAAAACTTCCTTCAGCATTGTTACGTTTTTGCCTATAGAAGCACGTGCTAAATCATGAACTCGCATGTACCTCTAACAAGTTTCACTGTAGATTGTGCTGTGTGTTCAAACAATTTGTACTATAAGTGTAATCAGCATAAAATTTGTGAAGTGTGGGCTTAATCATGGAACCAATAAAAAAAAAAAAAAAAGGAAATATGAAGCAAGCTCCAAGGTAAAAGTCATAAAGCAGGCTAAAGAATCGAACAACTATGCTGCAGCATGGGTTTTCAATATAACAGAGAAGATGGTGAAAGATTGAAGTTGCTATTAAAAATGTCAATGTAAAAATGTTCTATGAGGAGAGGAATAGTTTGCTGGCCAGATTTAGAAAATAACATTACAAAATGGGTACAAGAACAGGGGTTCTTGTAACATTAGGGCTTATACACTGAAGTGGGCATGGGCCAATACAGAACAAGGCAAAGAATTTAAAGAACAGTAGGTTGGTGCAATCATTTCATGGACAGAAAAAGTCTGGTAATATAACAGAAAACAAAAATTATACAGAAATTAATACAGGATCTTGACCATAGTCACAAGTTTGTTTTTGTTATGAGGCAAAAATAAAAACCTTGCATTATCTAATATTGGAAATATAGATGAAACACGGCTAAACTTCAACATGGTAAGCAACAGAACTGTGGAAACAAAAGGCATAAAACCTGTTCAAGTCAGATTGTATAGGCCATGAAAAGCCCAGGTTTACAGTATTATTAACGTGCATGGCAGATTGAACAAAGTTAATTATCAAAGTTAATTAAATATGGTATCATATTTTGGGGAAATTCACCAGAAACTAAGGATGTATTTATCAAACAAAAACAAGCCATACGAATTATATGTGGTGAAAAAATGTTATGCTCATGTAAACCACTATTCACAAAGCTTGGCATACTTACTTTGGCATGTTCTTATATATTAGAAAGTCTTATTTGTAAAAAGAAATAAATTTAATGTTCAAAATAATGACAATGTCCATAGTCATTACACTAGACATAATAAGGATATACACTTAACCTCTGTCAGAACTACAATATGTAAGAATGCAGTACTGCATTCCAGTATAAGGAATTATAATTCCCTACCTAATGCCATTAAAGATATAAATAATTATAATGTGTTTAAAACTAGAACAAAGGCTTTCTTGCAGGAACACTGCTTCTACACCGTAAAGGAATATTTACAGTTTAATAAATCTTTGTTTGCATAAGACATTGTACTAATCCGTTAAGTTATCTAGTAGTATGTCATTCAATTTATAAATATATCTTTTGTATATCATAGTTGAACTCAAATTATATATAACTTTATTGTAATGTAATATATAAATTTAACTATTGACGTATCCTGTATCAATGTACTATGTACTGAATTGATGTTAAAGGATTAATAAAATTGAATTGAATTGAATATAGAAATACAGTAGCCTTTAAGCACATACATCTCTCTTAATAGCTGGTTGCTAGGTGCAGCACTATTCCCTTTGCCACAGATTAATACTCTTTGCATATCCAAGACAAAAAAATGAATAACGAATTCCCATTTGAGAAAATTATTGAAAAATTTAAGGGAATAACAAGCAATATCTTGAAAATGGTTCACTCAACAAAAATGTATATGATATAAATTGTGTGTTTTAACGCGATCTACATCTTTTGTGGAACAAAAATTTTGTCTATCTCTTATGGTTTACCAGTTATGCAAAAGTCATTCACAATGAAGAATACTTTTGGAGACATTCCCAGAAAATTCAAGATATACATTTTATTTGTCATGAAAATATCTTAAACATATGATATTTTAATCAAAATCGTTAAGAGCCATTTTTGAGAAAATTAAAATTTTCGAAAAATGTTCCATGTAAAGGGTACTCTGTAGTGGGGGGATTTTCTTGAAAACCTTCGTATCGCATCTCTGGAAGATACTGAACCTAAATACCAAGTTTGGTGTTTATCCGACGGTTCATTTCTGAGTTATGGTGTTCACAGACAGACACACACATGGACATGTTTCCAAAAATGCTTTTTTTGGATTCAGGGGTCTTAAAACATGTATTTCCGGTGAAATCTCGGTATCAAATTTTTGGGTGGAATACAATACTTCCCCTACTTACTATACATAGTAGAGAAAGTAAAAAGTTTACTACAATGTTGAATTTCTTAACATTAATAGTATTCTACTTGATTTCCCGTAGTACACATGCTACTGGGTCTCATGTGTAAGCTTATCCGTTTTCCAGTTACTGTTATGTTTTTTCCACTGTTTTTATTGTAATTATTTTTATATTCATATTCTTTTCTTTTCTCATTCGTTTTATTTGTTTATAAATACTGATTATGCTCTTAAACATGTTTTTATTTGTACATATTTGTGTAACGTTATAAAGGACAATAAATGTGAATTGAATTGAATGAGGGGCAAAAGCTGGAGCTATACAACCTGCATCACCTGATCTGATGTATTGTGTAATTTCGTGATCAAATTATGAAAAAAAGTGAAAGTGGAAACAGTGATCAAATCATTCAGAAATCTGAGATTTCTAATGCTATGGATGGCACTGAGGACAGGATGGGATGGGATACTGATGACAAAGCAGAAATTGGCTCGTCAGGTATAGAATGGGACTTATATGACGAGGTTCTCAACAATGAAAGTGAGGATGTACTTGAGTAGCTGAATGATGAATATGAGGATTTTGCAGGATTTTAAATACAGTGGTAAGTGATTTATTTTATAATGATTTTAATTTATATAAATTCAACCGATTTTTTTGTATCTATCCCATAAGACAACCCCAGATTTCGGGAGGCCTTTTTTTGTGATTCAACTATCGTCTTATCTGGGAAATATACAGTATTTATTGCTTATATTTTAGAAGAAATAAGTTACAATAATGCATGTTCACTAAGCATAAATAACATATATATATATATATATATATATTTGCTTTCTGCAGATGATCTAGTGACAGCTTCTCTAATTGAAGTATTAAAACAATCACTAGAAGCTATAGGCATACACTCTGTAGATGGAGTCTTATGATAAGTACAATTAAATCCAAGATTATGGTGGCGAAGCAACTAAAAAACAGGAGAAATGATGGTGGGAAGACAAAGAAATTGAGGTTATCAAGAAAACTTTACCTAGGGGTTACACTGTCTAGTAGTGTAAAATAGAGCAGCCAAAAAGGTAAAGCATTGATAAAAGGAAAATCGGCTATGAGTGCATTTAGATCTTGTGTAAACAAAATACCAAATATGCAAGTAAAATGATTAGAAAGAGAATATGTTCAGTGGTGAAGAGCAGAGTGATGCATGGATGGATCAGAAGAAAGCTGGAAAGCAAGGAATATGATAAGATTATTATGTAGACTTGCCCTAGGCTTACCTAGATCTTTTCCTAATGAGGTTGCTGTAATGGAACTAGGAAGACTAGGTTATAAAAGCAAGTTAATGGAAAGAGTGCTGCAATATTGGTACATAATATGGAAACCAGATGATGGAAATATCAAACAGTATTTGGTAAACACTTGCAAGTATTAAGGTGAAAGAAACTGGATGTATAAAATTCAAAATATTCTACAGGAAGTTGGCATGGGATTGCAATGATTTGAGGGGGAAATGGATTTTGGAAAGAGAAAAACAAGAATGAGATTATCAAAAGTAGGAATTATGGCCTGGTCTTACTGTTCAAAGTTCTCTGAAATTATATAGACTTGACTATCGTAGTAATGTAGTCAGGTTGTAATTGCCCTTAACACCGAATCCTAAGGTTTGTTGTATTATCTCCTATCTAGTTAAATAGTCCTGTTCCTTTAGTTAGGGACAGCAGTTTAAGCTTTCTTTATGAAAATCAAACCCTTTATCAAATCCAAAAGTTCATATATTTTCCTACCCAGAGCTTTACATCTGAGCATTATATGAGAGGCAGTTTCATCCTATTTGTTACATAGTCTGCATACTGGATCCTCTCTAAAGATTCCCATTGTATGTAATCTACAATATCCCATCAAGAGCTCGGTTATTAGATTTATTTCCGATCTATTGAGATTAAGTACATCTTCAGTGAATGAGGATATACTGCTCAACATTCTCTTACTGCGCTTGCATCCCCTCTGTTTGAGCCCATTGCACTCGGTTTTGATTAATCCTACTCAGCAATGGTTCTTCGAACAGAGTTTAAGGGTATGCCAAAAACTGGTTAAGGTTCAGTAAATGTTTGAGCAGATCCTTTTTTGCCAGGATATCTGCTTTTTCACTGCCTAAAATTCCCTTATGTCCAGGCACCGACCCAAGATTAACTTTGTTGTGTTTTGCCAATTGCATAAGGTTTATTGGGCAGTTTCAGAGTAAGATGTTATCTGATAACTTGCAATTGCTTTTAGTACAGCCTGACTCAGAGAAAATCCAAATGTTGCTTCCTTTGTAACCGCTTTTCATATTCTCTGAGCAAAGATTTCAATTGCATAAATTTCAGCTTGAATTATATACAGAACATTGAAAATATTGACATTTGTTATAATCTGGGAGGACTAGCATGGTTTAGTACAGAATTAATATGCCTAAGTGACATAAGGAATGGACATAAGAGGAAAATGTCCAAAGTGTGAGGAAGCAGATAGTATTGACATTGTATTTTGGAATGTAAACATACCATATTTTGGAGGAAATAGTTTCTTTTCCAAGCGGGGAAATTTATCAAATGAAATAAGAGGCAGAATTATAACTTTAACATAAATGAAAACTTAAAAGAACTTCATAAATACATCAGTAAAATGAGACAAAGATGGGAGATGGGCAATATCGATGATAACGACTACGTTGATAATGTATGCGGTTAGCATGAGCTGTACAAGGAAATTTTAAAAATTGGCACTACTTAGGATGAATATATATTCCATTATATACAGCACTTGTATTAATTATAATAGGTCAGAAGAAATGAAACTCACAAATAGGGGGTTATAATTTTAAAACATCATTTTAATAGTATCAACTTTCCATGAATTTTGTAATAAAAAAAGGTTATATATGGAAAAGTTGGTGAATAATAATAATAATGAATAATAATAATAATGAATAATAATAATAATAATAAATAATAATAATAAAATTCTGGCATGTTACATTCACATGACTTTCTCTACCCTCTATCTTTGTTAGTGGGTATACAATCTAGTCTTATTAAAGCTTATTACTTTTTTTTCTCCATCTATTACATTTTAATTCAAATAAACCTTTGCAAAAATGGCTGCATTACACATTTTGTTATATAAACACAAAGAGAACAGTGATAATCAAATGCTTAAGATCTATATGCTAGCCTTAAAATTCCGCATTGTTACCATGCAATGTTGACAGGACTTCAAAAGGATAACCAAGAAATGAACAATTTGAACCTTTAATAATAAATATCTCAGAAATGGCTTAAGCCACAATAAAACTTATTTAAAATAAATTGCGAGTTTTAAAGAGATCTACATTTTTTTTTGTTTGTTTTGTTTGTGTGTGTACATTTTCGTCTATCACTTAACATTTACCAGCTATACAAGATTATACAAAATTTTGTCCGAATGAAGTCGACTTCATGCTATTTCCAGAAAATTTAAGATATATATTTTGTCATGTAAATATATTTAATATATGGCATTTTAAACACACACCCACGCGCACGCACCACACCCACACCCCCCCCCCACACACACACGACCTTTTTCTAAAAATGCTTTTTTTGGATTCAGGAGGCCTCAAAACATGCATTTCCAGTGAAATCTCGGTATTTAATTTTTGGGTGGAATGCAATACCTTCTTTACATACCATGTATGTGGTAGAGAAAGTAAAAAGGTTATATATGGAAAAGTTGGTGAATAAACCCATTCATTCATATACAGTCCTCCACTGCAAACACCTACCTTTGTGCCCTCATAGCCATATTCCATAAGCATGGCTGACTGAATGGCAAATATAGCTGCCATGTTCTGTCTGTCCATATCCTCATATCTTGAAATACCATGCTTAAGTTTAACTGCATCAGTGAACATGTTTAATGAGACCAACAGATGACATTTGCTTGCATTTACAACATGTAATAGTGCTTCCTTTATATTTTGGAAAAATGCATCTGGCTTCTCACTTGTTTGACATTTGTTAATCAGATTTTCACACTCTTGAAGTTTTGTTAGTGCTTCTGAGGTACTTCCGTTGATGTAGTGTTCATGACACAATATAACAGTGAGAATAAACCTGCGCCATTCAAACTCTTCTTCACCATTATCACCATCATTTTCATCTTCTTCAAGTACATTGAGTTTATCATTGCATTTAGCAATTAATCTTTCTGTTGTAGTTCTTATGTTTTTGTAGTTGAGGGTCCATGTGAAAGGACACTGTAGAAGTTTAAGTTCTTCCTTTAAAAGCTCTTTTTCAGCATTTGCAACTTGCATACAATTACTATCCTGATTTACTGTTTCCTCAAAATTTGAACTTGCATATAAATCCTGGCATTCCTTAATATTACTGTCTTCTTTTTCTTCTGCTGTGGCATTATATTCTTCTTTTTCTCCTGTTATGACATTTTCTTTCTCTTCTGCTGTTTTAGCACTTACTTCTTTCTCTTTAGAAGTGTTTGCCTGACTGTTTTTGCTCAGATCTGTTTCTTCAAGATTTGAGGAAATTATTCGGGTTTCAGTATTATCTACAAATACTTGTACACATCTGCTGCTATTTGTATGCTGCAATATATTTGAGCTGACTTCTCCCGAATCACTTTGTACAGTTAGTGCTTTTAGCGCATCTTCAATATGTGTTAGAGCAACGCAGGATGCACTGTTAACATTACTGTCTCCTTTAGGTCTTGCTGATATAGGTAGCTCTGCAGAGGCCATCTTTAGCACGACCTGCTTAAATGCAGTTTCCAGGGGCTGTCCAGAACTGAAAAACAAATAAAATGTATACACCTATAAAATTAAATTTTGGTACTTTATCAATGGTATTGATAAGTCTATTCCTTTAAATAAAAGAAAGAGGTAACATTTCAACTTGAAGTTTAATAAATAAGTCTGACTGCTGCTCACTGGAAGAGACTGGGAACAAAAACATGAAAGTTACAAAGGATTAAAGTGGAATGAGATGAGATGGTGATAACTATATATAATAAAAAAAAAAAACCAATGGTTACACTCTATGACTTTCTCCAACCATTACAACTTCACAAAATCTCTTATGATATCGAAAATTACTTAGATTTTGTCTAGATTACTTAGTCTAGCTTAGAATTCAAAATTCAGCCCCATTTCACAAAATTAATTATTTAATTTTATGTTACATCTACAAACGCTCACAAGACCATCTGTATCCTTCTCAACAATAATTGTAATAGCCTTACTCCCAACATCATAATAATAATAATAATAATAATAATAATAATAATAATAATAATAATAATAATACTAATAATAATAATAATAATAATAATAATAATAATAATTACTTAGACTTTCACGACCTCATAAAATAACAAAGGAACAGTGTGTTCACATATTATTCATTGATGTTCTCACTGATAGTAATCATGGAGTAATAACACAGTCAAGATGTTTGGATATTCACTTATAATTTATAGTTACTCATTTTTAGTAAACAGCGAGTTTGCTTCTCTATAGGAAGTTCGTGATGTTTTCATAAGCAGAAACACAAACTCTGAGTGACATAAAAATGACAGTGGGAGTGGATAACAGCAATAATATAATATATAATAACAGCAGATTAAGTACCACTTCTTCTTCTGTTAATTTTGGCCTTTCTTTTTGTTTTATTTTTCTTGCAGTTTTATGTATGATGGTTACTGAGAATAAGCAAGATTATATTGGCATTACTTAAACTGCTATTATTTCTTTCCAACTCAGATTTTCTCTATAAATAAGGACGAGGCAGCCTGAATGTGACAACATGGAAGTCCGCTGCATTCCCAAGAAATCATTGTTATAAACTGTGATGTTTATGGTTCAACAGTTTATTTTGTTCTTTAGTGTCCTGAGAGTTTTAATTCTTTAAGTATCTTGTGTAATAATTGTTAAATGCCTCCAAAGAAACACAAGGCTACAAGGTAAGTGTAACCTAAGGCTAAACATTGTAGGGATAAACTATCAAACCACGGGCAACGCTGGGTATTTCAGCTTGTTTACTAATAATGTTCAAATTTAGTGAGATTCTTTTCAAGTTACATTATGATAAATTTTGAACTAAATATGACATCAAATTATGCAATACAAACTTGGTTCCATGCACAATATGATTAAGACTGCCTCTGTGGTTGGGTGGTGCGCACTCTACCTTTTTACCCTGGGGTCCAGGATTTGATTCCTCAGGTGGGGAATTTTTATTTAACTAGGATCATTCCTTACCCATCTCAGAGTCTGGAAGTATGCATGTGCTTCATGGTAAAAATAAATAACTCCACATTAAAAATCTGCAGTTTGAGTTACTAACATTATCAATTGTTTTTCAAATCAAAGGCCCTAAGATGACCGTAGAAATTAAGGGATTGGGGGGGGGGTTATACAAATGGGGGGATTGTTGGCATATCTTAAAGCAGTTTTTTGCTGCTATTAAACCCAAACAGGAAAAAAGAAGACACTTGCAAAATGTTGTTACAATTAATATTTTGGAAAAAGTTATTAGACAGACTGTTTATTATTTCAATGAGCTCTACAGTTTTGGAATAGCAATATATATCTCTCATGGTTTATCATTTGCATATTATAATGCACAATTCATTCTGAATAATGTACATTCACTCACAATATTTTTCTAATCTTTTTTGGGGGGGAGCGGAGGATTTCGGGTATTCAGGGGACTTCTAAGTATCTATTTCTGGTAAAATCTTAGATATTGAATTTTTTTTAGTGAAATACAACACTTTCACCTATCATAAATAAGTGGTAGAGAGAGTTAAAAAAGGAAAGGAGAGTAGTTGTTTTTACTGAGATGTAAAACACTTTTGATTAAGAAATGAAATTGCAGCGATAACTCGGGGAAAAATGTGTGTAAGAGGGATGGTATTTTTAGCACATTGAAATCAGAAATTTAGCACTTTGATTTGTACATTTGGCATTCTGTAACCTTTATACATCTGAAATTTATCATTTTATTTTGAAGAAAAGCATATACATTTGAATTGTGATAAAAAGGTAATGTCTTTTGAAATAACATTAATGCGAAATTCAAAATCATGCTGTAAAGGGTTGATGAGAGAGAAATGGATAAAATAAATTTTGAATTTATTTTGAAGTAATACAGGTTAACACAACACAGAGAAAGACAGAACAAATTAATACAGGCACAGGTATGACACAGAAAAAAGATAAAATTTATACTGATGCAAAACCAGAATAATATAAAGAAAATACACAAAGTTAATTTAAGTCATGCAAGTTCATGAATCAAACACACTTTTGGATGAAATCATAGAACATACATTAACATTTTGTTCCATCATTTGTGTTCTCCTGTCACTTATGATTAAATTGTCGTTACTGAAATATATTTTAACTATGCTGTTGGTACGACATTGCAGAACTGCGTTGGCAAACACTGGGTACTTTAGTGTAATAGCTGACAGCATTTGTGCAGGCAGTCTGCATAATTTGTATCAGTTGGGAATATACCTCAAAAATAACCATTTTAACAATTAAAAAATGGCATTCATCTTTTTCTATTGACAATACTTAACCAGCAGTGACAGGATTAAAATGCTTAGCAATCTCTTGTCACATTTTCTTCCATTTGGCTGCTCAACTTTTTGTTTGCATTTGAAGCATAACTCATAAAAATGTTTTGTTTTGTTTTTTTATTTTTTATTTTTACATATTCATTTCAAAAAGAGCCATGAATTACAATGAATTTGTGGGCAGCTATCTTCCAGCATAGTTTTCAACACAGTATATTAAGTTAACCGCTCAGCTCAGCTCTTAGGTTACATGCAACGGTAGAAAAACCCCTCCAACTGGGTAATTAATTTAATAATAAAATTATTAATAATTACTGTGACTGAGACGTGAGAGACAAATTTAGCCTGGCACTCTACTTTAAAATAATTACATATATCATTAGGAGCACAGCTGCGACTGCTTTCCCTGCAACCAAAAATTCATATTTTAAATAGAGTTGAATTTATTTTAAATGTCAAAGTAATAAAAAATTTATTAATTATGCTAGTTTCACTGGATAAAGAAAACTGCTCCCCTTTTCACATTGGCCTTCTTCATTCCAGAAGGATAGTCAAGTGCATCATTAACACACCAAGAATGTGCGTCACTATTGTTGACATTTCCAGAAGAAAAAATTAAAATTTGAAAAAAATTGCTGATATTGCATATTAGTATAATTTTTGCATTTTCAAAACACATAAAAAGTAGTTTATAGGTCATATTAGCATTTCATGCTATATCACATTTGCAAAAAGTCACCATTCCTACAAAATTATATACTATTCATACAAAATGATCATCCTTCTATTCATTTTGATCACAACTGCCTGGAAATAGTCCCAAACTAGGGGGCAACATACACTTCTTAGAGAACATACTTAAATGTTTATATGTGAGTTGTTATCATGTGCTGAAGTGGGACAGGCGGATTTCACTCATTTTCAAACAGTTAAATCTATGTTGCATAAATGGTGAACCAACATGCACTTCAACTTGGGATATTTTAAACATACGAAAGCATACATTTAGAAATGGTTAATGCCATGAGAAAAATCCTTTGACATAAGTTCTGTTTGCACATTTTTTCCATTAAGATTTTGTCTTTTATGATTTCCAGTTGCTTGAAATAAAATAAGAATCAAGAAAACTGGCTGTAAAGAGAAAATTCATGATACACATTTTGTCATACCAATATGTAAAACATTTTAACCAAAATGGGATCAAAGAGAGGTTTAAATTGGGAGTATGGTGATTGAAAGAATACAGGACTGAAAATGGTTTATGCGCTTATATGTGGGGGAGAGAAGATGCAATACATATTTTGCTAACACACAGAGGCATAGATATCTGGAGGAAAGAACTAATTCAACACAAATGGCTCATAATGGGAGGGGGGGGGGATAAAAAAAGTAATCAATAATAATAATGTTATTTATTAATTTATTGTCCATAGACTTCATAAAAGTTTTGGACATTGTCAACACTGTTTCCTTTGTGCAGTTTAACATTAAACAAGTCTTGGTCACATAAAATGCTTCATCAGGAATCTCAGGTTAGTAACTTTGGAAAGTATTTAGAGTTAAAAAAAATAGACTTGATCCATTAAATAAGGTTGTAAATATATATGCTTGATAAATTAGAATAGGTATGAAATTATAGACTATACATACAATAATAGGAAGCTAAAACTAAGATCAGAAACTGTTAGTATAATAAGAAAAGTATGCCATGAATACTTTGTATGGCTTGAGATAGAACCTGAGTTGGATTCAAGCAATATAAACTTTATAATGAACTTAGTACAAACAAATAATTAACATTATTAAGCCACTGTTTAGAAAATAAAGAATAAAAACTGTTCAATGTGAAGATTATTTAGGCTGGAAGGAATTCCACAAAAATCTTTTGTCTTGCACACTTGCACACATACAGTTCGGAAATTATATAGCCATCTTTTTCTATACAACTTTCTTCTAAAACAAAACCTTTTGCTTGATAAATTAGAATAGGTATGAAATTGTAGACTATACATACAATAATAGGAAGCTAAAACTAAGATCAGAAACTGTTAGTATAGTAAGAAAAGTATGCCATGAATACTTTGTATGGCTTGAGATAGAACCTGAGTTGGATTCAAGCAATATAATGAACTTAGTACAAACAAATAATTAACATTATTAAGCCACTGTTTAGAAAATAAAGAATAAAAACTGTTCAATGTAGAAGGTTATTTAGGCTGGAAGGAATTCCACAAAAATCTTTTGTCTTGCACACATACAGTTCGGTAATTATATAGCTATCTTTTTCTATACAACTTTCTTCTAAAACAAAACTTTTTTTAATGAATTTATGAAAACTGTATTGTGTAGAGCTTAGTTAAAAGAAAAGCACTGAACCACTATTATTACATGATTCTTATGTTCATCTTCAACCCATGTTGTCAACTCATTAGATTCTTTTCTTAGCTTAATGAGAGAAGGCGCTACTTGTTGCTAGATGTAAAATGCTAGAAGTTGTTAAATGAAATATTCGATTTTCCTCTTACATGTAACAAACAAATAACATTCAATTCACTTAATTAGTGCTAAAAACCTATAGACACCCTCAAATTTACACTGGTCCAATAAGCTGCAAATGTTAACTGAATTACCTCATCTAGGAACTCATAGCTGTCCTCGTGGTCTAGGGGTGCCATGCTGGCCTCTGATTCCCAAGGTGACAGGTTCAAACCTGGCGGTGGGCAGTGGATATTTTCAGGCGTAAAAATCCTTCCCTTCTTTTGGAAAGGAAGTAAAGCCAGTGGTCCTGTGTCGTAAATTTACAGCATGTAAAAGAACCTCAAGCCTGATAGAGACCTCTGGGTAAAATTTTGTCTTTTTCATGCCCAATACAGAATGGGACACTAACAACCACAGTAGTTAAAGTGTGTCCATAAATAAAACTCAATTTAAAAATTTAATTTTTAGCTCAGACGAATAACATTTTACCAGTAAGGTGGTGAACATACAACCATAATGCTGTAGTTACCAAAATGCTCAGAATACTATGCTTATTTATGTCTGTACATCCTGGAATTCCTGCAAATTAGAAGAGCAAACGCTGATGCTGTCAATAACATGATGTGATTCTTGGTACTAGCAATGTTTTCATAGCAAGAAGGCCTGACAGGGAGTAATAATGTAAGAAATGTTAAGTAAAGAAATCAATATGCTTGAAACTGTGCGACGGATGATGCTTGTTTTATATGTTTTTGTGTTTGTTAGCCCCACGTTGTGGAAGCCAATTTGCGATAGAAATGTTTCTCACGTAATTTGTGTAGCGTAAGTTATTAGAACTTGTAGATCATGTTGTGCTGCTTACTTCACGCGTTGCCATCTTGTGACGTCACTCCTTGTTTGGTTTGTAGCTCCATCTGGCGTAGCAATTTGCATCAGTTTTGAAATAATTCATTTTAAATGTCCTCCGGCTAACTGTTTGGGTCGAACATGTATCTCTTACAGGTTGTGAAGCGGAAAGGAATCTTTTATCCAGAAATTATACTGATGAAGAAAATTTGTTTTATAATTTTTATTGCCGAACACGTTCACGAACACTTGTACATATTGATTTAGATACTCGCCAAACTGAAACTGTTTGTAATAACTTCTTACTTATCACTTTTAACTCGCGTACTTCAACTTTGTGTATATTTAACTGTATAATATTTTAGATCTTTAATGATTTTTGCTGCGCGTAACTTGACGAACTGAAGGACTGACTGACGACGTGTAGTGTACACGAAATTTTGATGAACTGAGGCGACCGACGTGTAATGTATTGAGAATTTTGTTGAACTGGGGGCGATCTACCACGGACTCGACTTTATATACTCCCACTCCTCGACATGCCTAAAGATTATAAATGAACTGCTATTGGCTAATAAAACGCGCCAACATTAGCGTCTATTTTAATATCCAATGAAAACCACGAATACATATTGCTTTTAGGGAAACATTCTAGAAGTTTCTACCGAAAATGCGCGAAACATTACGTAACTTCCTTGTTCCCAGTAATGATAAACAGCTCACCCCCCTCGCTGCATTATTGCGTTATTATTGACAGTTTCAGTAAAGCCGTATATTATTATTTACCAATAATAATTACAATTAATAAACATCGGAAATCAATGTCACATAAAAATACATATTCATATTACAATCATTATTTACATTTAAGTAATTTGTGATACAAATTACCGTATCAACTGCTAGTTTTGCTGTCTGTAGAAAAAAGCTACATTTATTACTGGGCACTAAAAAAATTATTATGCCAGCTGAATTTATTAGTAAACACCTTATACGTAAGCAGGATTTCAGCATCCAAATTGTTTCAGAACAATTACTCAGAATATTATTGGTATTTTCACCTTTCATACCTTCTACAAATTTGTAGTAGGTGCTTTCATTCATAAAATTCAAAAGATTCATTTGGAATGAAATATGGGTGTTTGTCTTTCAACTGGAAATTCTTTCATAAACCACAAATGTACCTCTGGCAATTTTTGAAAAATTACACACTGTAGAATTTGCATGATCTTAGTATGCACAGATGATAAACAGGATGCTACACAAGAAAGTGTTTGACTTTTTGGGTGGTTGAAATGAACTATTAAGTGTATGCATCAGCAATTTCACTGAATTTAAACCTGGACCCCCACATCAAGGCAAGTTGCAACAATTTTGGGATGAGCAATTCATCAGATGCTGGATTGGGAGAACCATTTGCTTGTCCTCCACACTCCCTAGATTCTAACCCCAACAGAGATTTGACTCTGGGTTTTGTGAAGCAGTAGAGGATTTGTAACATTTGGCACAAGTTTTATCAAGCTATCACCAATAGCACACTAAATATTGCTAAATACCTGGAAATACAGCTTGAAAATCTACAGGATCAGTTGGTATGCATATACTGAAACTGTTTGAATCAATCATACAATGCAAGAGTTACTCTATAAGACAACAAAATCTTTATTAAATTATTGAGTTTACTTTAACATTCCTTATTAATAAAACTCAACTTTTCAATGCAGATAAGTCTCTGAAAACAACTGCTTATCAGGCATAAGAGTAACAACTTGTAACAGATTCAATCCTTAATTGAATCAAAACTTCCATTTGAAGTCACAGAAATAAAACTGAACTTTTATTTGGACCTTGTCTTTATTTATTTCATCAGGTAACACTAGTCAACAGTTGAGGCAGTATTTTATATCACAACACTGTGAATACCAGAGTGATTGTAGTGTAAATTAACATTATTGTATGACAATGATTTTAGATGTTTGTTAGCTATAAGCATTGTTAGGAAATAAGTTTACACACCTCACTGAAACTGACAATAGGAGTGGGTAACAATGAAGCAATGGGGTGAGTTGTTTATCACTTAGAAGAGAACAAACAAATGACGTCAGGGTAGCATGCCTTTCTTTAGAAATGGAGGGAATATCTTCCCTAGAGCATATGTGTTAGTAATTATGATTGGCTGACAAAACAGACGCTAATATTGGCATGATTTAGTAACCAATAGCAGCTCTATTATAATGTTTAGGCATATCGGGGTGAGGGAGTATAAATTCTTAAGCCAAAAGCAAGTATCGCGCAGTTCTACAGAATCATTCACGAGGTACACATCACGCAGTTCTCAGAAATCTCTCGCGAGGTACACATCACATAGTTCTAAAGAATCATTCATGAGATACATGTCGCGCAGTCTTTGAGGAATCTCTCATGAACTGAATGTCATAGTTTGGATGAATCTCTCTCGTCGTAAAATTAGTTACAAAATGTGAAGTACGCGACAACTATTACGACAGTAATTACATTCGGAAATATAACAGTTTCAGTCAGGCATGTATAAAGATTACAGATGTGAACTATTAATTAAGTGTAACGGCAATAAAAGTGTGAAAACAAATTCTTTTATCAGTGTTATCTTTTAGTAACAACTCCTTTCCGTTTACACGCCCTGTTCAGAGATATTTGCTCGACTGAGTAATAATAGCTAGCCAGAGGACAAAGAACATAAATCTTAAAATAATAAAACAATAACAGGCGCTCAGCAAATAAGATAACACGAGAGATTACTGCGACACAGTTAGTTCGAAACCAGGAGACTAAATTTGGCAGCAGTCAACTGCTGTACAAAAATTGTTTTCCCTATGCTTTAATGACACAATGAGTTTACTGAAAGGCATACTAAAGCAATAAATGAGCGTCGATTTTGGATATTGTAGCAATATAAGGTTTAAACCAGTCAGGTTAGCAACATAGCGTGCCTGTGCAGCAGTTATTTTCTCCACCATCATCTGTGTTCCCTCTAAGCTTTTTGGGGGGGGGGGCAGCTCTTAAAGCTGGTTTTCCTTTCTCCACTAGCACAACAAGGTCAACTTCTGATTCTAAAGGTGGCATGTGGACAGGAGCAGCCTACAAGGATCACAGAAGCTTTGCTTCCAATCTACATGTCCAGTTATAACATCCAATAATACGGGTTAAGTCTGACTCAAATACTCCTCATACATTCAATTTGTATTAAGGAACTAATGCTTTCATTCAATTCCAAAGTATATTTGTTCTACTGTCCATTCCAAACCAGAGTGCCTCTCATTGTAAACAAAATCTTTGCATTATCCATGCGAAAGTAGTTTGCAATACCCACCCCTAATGGCTGCTTGTTCCCCTCTCACGTGCTTGTTGAACGTTGTTTCAACTTATAAAAAGGCACCCTGCGAGAGATTCATAGTTCAAAATGCAATCGGAGGTAACAACCAATTTTATAAGTATGCAGAAATGAACATTTTACTGACGTTAATCACAATCCTCAGGCAAAAGTGCAACACCCAAATCCGAATCCTCCAAAGATGACTCAGCTGCTATATTGGAATCAGACTCAGCTGCTATATCGGAATCAGAACTACTCTCCAAAATAATAAGCTTATCCACAATTCCACAGCACTGTCGCACACAAAACAAGTTCCCACATTTTATTCTTCTTTTCTATTATGTTCTATTATGTCTGTCTATATTCCCTACGCGCTTTGGTTATACTTCTCACTGAAACGCCTGTAAAATCAGATATTAGTTTTGTAATATGCACTAATGCAAGTGTCGGGTATTTTTCTAATAGTGAGTTGAATATATTAAGTACTGTTTGTTTTTCGCCACTTTTTAATGGTTTCCCATTTTGTGCTTGAAGAGTTTATTTGCACTACACACCCCTTTCTCTGCCATGAGAACTCAAATACCAACTGACTAAATCACAAGATTTGACCTGAGATGAGCATGTGTGCGCTAGCGTACTATGAATGCATGTTTGCTTATCATATTTCTTGTGTTACACAAAGTGTTTATTGGGTACTCAGATAGCACTTTGGGAATTCATTGCTGCATTTCTCGTTATGTGCAAGAGAATGGCAGTCATGCATACAGTTGGTAATTAACAAGCAAGATACTCTCAGCATTAGCGCAATAGTAGACAAAAATCATATTTTGTAGTCTCATAACAGTTAGTATATATCCATTACCTTTAGCAATGAGTTCTGATGATAACCATATAAAATGTGCTAAAATTCCATGAAAGTTTAAGTGGTTGGGCACTGTTAGGATATTTATCAAATTTTAAGTGATAGTGTTGCATATGTTTGTGCTAGAGTACGGTTTGTTCTTGGTGAACACAGCCAATTTTGACTATAACTAGGTAGTTTAATGGAAGCAATACTTATGCACGCTATGCAAGCAGTATTTGTGTAAGTTATATAAAATACAAAGTCGTAGTTTATATTCACAGGAATATACTTTATAGCCTTGTTGAACAACATTGCATTTTGTGAATTTGTGTGTTAAATATTTTTGGACTAATAATTACTACTATCCAGGCTTGTAGGCCTGGTCTAGCAGGCATCGTAAATACAGACGTTTCGCCAATACAGCACTTGGCATCTTCAGGGTGAAGTGATTCAGTTGTCTGCAGTGGTCAGAGGCTGAATGCGGAGACCGGAGGATGACAATACTTTGGCCTTCTTAGATGTAAAAGTCATCAGAACGCCAAACCTCGGCCTAGAATGCAGTATATACAGGAAGCCCACCCACACAGATCAATCGATACCTAAACAAAACATCAAACCACCACCCCAGGCAGAAACAAGGAGCGATAAAAACTCTCACAACGAGCAACAAGAATCTGCAATGAAAAAGATACTTGAAAGAAGAACTCGAACATCTAACTCTGGCTTCCAGGCCAATGGCTACACGCAGAAAGAAATCCGGCGCGCACTTCATCCTAGGCACCCAACGAAAAAGAAGGATCATCGCACAAGTACAGCCTTCCTCTCCTACATTAAGAATGTTTCCAACCAAATAGGCAAGCTTCTGTGCTCATACGGATTGACATGATCTATAGACCAACACACAAAATCAAGGACTTGCTGACATCAGTCAAAGATAAGCATCACCTGCATATATCTGCAGTTGTATACAAAGTGCCCTGTAGCTGCGGCAAGGTTTACATAGGCACTACTATGCGCAGCGTGGCCATTAGACTGGAAGAACACGAGCGTCACAGCAAATTGGGACAAACAGAAAAATCATCTGTGGCGGAACACTCACTGTTATTCAGCCATGACATCAGCTTCAAAGAAACCAAAGTTTTATCTTCAACTGTAAACTACCATGCTCGACTACAGAGGGAGGCCATTGAAATTTATAAACACAAAAGCAATTTTAACCAGAAAGAAGAAGCTCTCCGTGTGCATAAAGCCTGGACACCTATCTCGGAGAAACACTTAGGGTACGGCCACACATCCAGCTGCACAGTACGCCAGGCGGAAGTCGCAAACAATAGAGATTAGGTTCAGTTGGCCACAGTGTGAGCAGCACATCAAATTGGAGGGGAAGGGACCACGTGGATCTTCACTACCTGTCGCTCAACGCTCGATATTGTTTTGAGATTCTCAATGTGCACTTAGATCAAGTGCTTTAACATGACTGAAGTGCTCTCCAAAGAAGAAAAAGATGTCTTGATTTCAGAGGTGCAGACCAGAAATTGTGGAATGACCGTGAAAAGAATTTTAAAAATGTGGTGACGAAGAAAGCTTGGGATGACATTAGGGCTCTATTATGGTGAGTTTGGTTTACATATTTACTTGGTAGGACATTCACACCATTATAGGCCATTTTAAATGCCAAATAAAGCTCTGTTTATACGATATAGTTATTAACACATTGTGCTTTAATTTGAGAATAGTGTGTGTAGAACTTTACATAAGTAGTTAGAAGATGGAGATGGAGATATATATATATATAAATAAAAACAAAAGTGTTAAAAAATATAAATGCATGACATGCAGAAGCATAAGCTATATTTATGTACTATAAACCAGTTTACACTTTTTATCTTGTCATTGCGTGCAAACGTAATTGTCCGACTATATTCTGTAATTCACTGAAGTATTAGGCAAGCTTTTCTCTGACTTGTCTGACAAGCTCACTAGAACTATTGTTCCTTCGATTCAAAGCAGCTTCATGATGAGCTTCCTCATTCACGCTCTGTTGCATCACTTCTTGATAATGAAAATCGCTATCACCATCTCACTCATGGATAATATTGTGTAGAACACAGGCACACTTAATTAATTAATTGATTGGCTTTGATTACATCAGTTTCATATCTTTGGAGAGGAATTGCCATTTTGCATACAGAATAGCAAAAGCACATTTGACACATTTTCGAGCCCGCAGTAAATGTTTGTTGAAATTCTCTCGCCTACGTGTCAGTCCTCTTCCTGGATAGGGCCTCATTAAATTAGGTTTTAAAGGATATGCCTCATCACCAATTAACACCAGCGGCAGTTGAATATTTGAATTCGGCAGTGTTTGGTTCAAAGGCACATTGAACTGATTTGTTTCTAACAAATTAAATAGAGTATATGCACTGAAAATACCTCCATCATTTGCTTTTCTCTTGCTCCCACTTAGATCATCACAAATTTCTTGTCTGTATCAGCAACTCCTTGTAGCACGATGGAGAAGTAACGCAGATAATTGTAGTAGCTGGAGCCTGAATTTCGAGGGCATTTTATTTGACAGTGTTTACCGTCAATTGCACCAAAACAATTTGGAAAATTCCAGCATTGATAATAATCTGTAGCTACTTTCTGGAGTTGCTACTCTGTAGTTTGAGGCATAAACTCTTGAACAAACTCGTCCCAAATTTCCTGGCATGTTTCATAAACAATTACACTTAGGGTTGATTTTCCTACCTAAATGAAAATGCCAGTGACCTAAATGACGATCCAGTAGCTAAGTACCTGAAAAGAAGGAAAATAATTATGTTACGTTTATTATTAATCAAGATCATTTACTTTACTGAAGCTATTTCTTTTTATAACTTTTAATCCTTTAAATTCTATGGTCATCTCGGGGGCTTTACTTGAATGGTAGCTATTAACAACTCTTTGAACTGCAGGAAGCAATCAGCAGGTTTTCTTCTTCAATTGGTACACGCTCACAACCAGACATTTTCCTGGGGGAGGGCAGGAAATAATCCTAATTAGAGAAAAATTCCTATCCTACATCCGAGAATTGAAGTCGGGATCGCAGTGTTAGCAATCATGTGCGCTTGCCACTAGATCATGCTAATAGTATATGAAGAATAGTAAGTACATCACGAATATTGAAACCTTTTCTCTCTAATTGCTCTTGTATTTCAGGTCACGTGGCAAAAAGCAAATGGAAAAACCTAAAAGACAAATTTAGGAGGGAGCACCAAAAACAAGCACAGAAGCAAACATCGGGGGCTCCTGGAACTTAAGTTACTTCATGGGCATTTTATGAGTCCATGATATTCATAAAGGATGTGATTTGTCCCGGAGAGACTTCTGGCAACTTAAATGTCAGCAACCAGGAAACAGCAGAAACTTTAGAAGGCGAGGATGAACCTGGACATCTGCCTCCACGGGAACACCCACTACATCAACACCAGAAGTTACAGTGCCTCAGTCATGACCTCGTAAGAGAAAATCAGAAGGTATTAATGAAAAAAAATGTTAGAGCTGGAAGAAAAGAAACTGCAACTTCTGATGCAGGAACAACAACATTCAGAAAAGGACGATGATCCGGATTTTCAGTTTTTAGTTAGCCTGGATCCGTACTTTCAAAATTTGAATGAAGTGATGAAATTGAGGTTAGATGCAAAAATAATAAATGACATTTTAGAGATTGTGAATCAAAGAGAAACTAGTGAAAGTTAAGTAAGTACAGCCTCTTGTATTATTAATTGTTTCGAAATAAATTATAAAAAAAGGTTAATGAGTTTTATAGATCTATACGAGATCTTGTATATAGAATATACTATAGAACAAGGATATGCATTTATGACTGCAGAAAATGGTCTTACCTCAGTGTTATGATCAGTCTCTCCTCAGGGCTAATAGGTCTCTGGAAGTAAGTTATTTGTTTCTCCAGTCAATGATGTAGTCTTTTCAGGAGAAAATCAAACTTTTGTAAGAACATTCTTGTGTACTTGAAAAACTTGTCCGGAAATCTCTGAAGCTGTGGGTATAAATGATGGAATTCTCCAAAAACCTTCTGCTGCCTATTTATAGGATGCACCCCGTAACGTTTGTTTCTCTTCATTTCTGCTATCTTCAAATAATTATTTTCCAACATGCGGATAACTTTAAAAAGTGCCATGATGTGAAAGCTGCTCCACTCAATGCTCACAGTGATATGATGCTGGGCATGGACAAGATATTGCTCGTCAACCCCCACCACTGCCCTTTGTCAAGACAGGTCGCTTGTCTTGCTGCGCAGCTGGACACTCACAGCGTGGCCGTACCCTTACACCAAGCCCGAAGAATGTTGGCAGGCTGAGGGAAGCCTGAAGAAGTGTTATAAGTGTACCTACCCTTGTTAGGGTTTAACCACTGGTAGGTAGGATAGGATTTTGCAGGATGGTGGTTGACACTGAGGTTGTGGGGGTGAAAGGAGGTAGCAATGAGCTCCTTGACAACTGTAGGTCAGGGTGCAATGGCCCTAGTGCACCGCTGGTGGAATATTATACTGAAAAATTATTTTGATTGTAATTTTGAATTTACCAAGCAACTCATGGAGGACTATAAAGGAGCTCAGCTCAGCTTTTGATGCTGGTTGGAGTTGCTCTTTGGGTACCCGCAAGCAATGCGGGGAACCCGGTGATGCCTCAAGCGGCATTCTCTGGGGTTATAGTCCCTAGAGACCAAACGAGGGCACTCCGATGGAATGGCAACTGGTTGTATAATTTTTTGGCCTGGCGCCTAATTTCATCCTCCAGGTATGGAAGAGATGAGGATTCGTGAAGTAGTCTCACTGGGAAAGCGCGGCATACAGAATAGATGACCTGGAGGCTGCTATTCTGCACTCGCTGCAGTCGGAGCAGACTGGAGTCTGCTGCCATGCCCTAGATCTCGCAGGCGTAAAGTAGGATGGGGATTATAAGTGCTCTAAAGAGGCGCAATGCCCCGACGCGAGAGATCCGCGATGTGACCCGCAAAAGTTAGACGCCTATCTAACTGAACACCTAAGTAAGTGATGGAATTCGTTCACTCTATCCTACGTCGGAGATAGGTAAATCAAGGGAAGTTGGCAACCCTGGTGTTAACGTCAGCTAACACGGGATTGTGATCTGAGTGTGGTGCATTGAGTGAGATGAAAGGGGAAGTGCTTGATCGGGAAGTCGATAACGGAAGCTCGTCCTCGACCTCTTGGATGGTTTATGGGTTGCCAGGGGCCCTCTACTCTGAGATGAGGGTCCGCATCTATCATGCGTATAATTTCATTGCCTCGTCTATCCGCCCGAAGGCCGCAATGCCAACGTACATGTTTGGCATTGAAGTCCCCAACCATGATAACATTAGAATGTAAGGCGAGGATGGAAAGGTAATCGTTGAGTACGAACAGCCTTCGGAGTGGGTGGTAAACAGACACCATCATAACTTCCGTACCGCCGAGATCAATACAGGCGGCCGTGGCCTCCAGGGTTTGAAGTGGCGGGAGTGGGATTGGGAGATGGACTACACTTTTCTCACGAGAACCGTGGTGCGACCTCCTCGGCGGCTCACATGGTCAGTCCTGAGGCAGCTGAAGCCTGGTAGGCGGAAAGGGGTATTTGGGCGGAGATGTGTTTCCCCGACTAAGATGAGGTCCAAGGCATATGAGCCGGCAAAGTGGTAAAGCTCATTCCCCTGGTCCGTCATGCCATACGCGTTCCAGAACGCGAACCGAAAAAAGGTACGAGACCTAACCGTCGAGACCGCGCCGTGCGTGCGTGCGTCAGATGGCAGGCTGAGGGCAACCCGATGGTGTGTTTAGGCGTGTACCTTCCCTAATTAGGGCTTTACCACGTAGTGACGGGATATGGGGGTTACAGGATGGCGGTTGTTCTTTAGGTGGGGGGAGAGAAAGGAGGTAACAAAGTTTGTTTCTCAACGGTAGCCGGTCATGGTGCAACTGCCCTTGTGCACCGCTGATGATGTGAATTTTGTAATATAAAACATGTTGGGATTTTAATTTTGAAGTCCAAGCTACTCTTGAAGGGATTGTATTGGAGTTCAGCTTTAGCTGCTGTTGGAATTACTCCGCTGTTACCGGATATGCCCGCAAGCCATGCGGGGAAGCCGGTGATGCCTCAAGCGGCGTGTTCTGGGGTTATAATCCCCAAGAGACCGAACGAGGGCGCTCTGATGGTATGGCAACTGGTCGTAAAAATTTTGCGGCCCGGCGCCTAATTTCATCCTCCACGTAAGGAAGAGATGAGGCTTCGTGAAGCAGTCTCACGGGAAAGGAGCGGTTTACACAATAGATGGCCCGAAAGCACCTATTCTGTACCCGTTGCAGGAGCAGCAGGCTGGAATCTGCGGCCATGCCCCAGATCTCGCAGGCATAAAGCAGGAAGGGGATTATCAGCGCTCGAAAAAGGTGTAACTTTAAAGGGACAGGCATCTCAGACCTCAGCATCGGGTACAATGAAGCCGCAGCCCCATGCCCCCGACGTGTCCCCGAAAAGTTAGGCCCTTATCTAACTTAACCCCCAGGTAGGTGATGGCATTTTTCCATTCTATTCTTCTTCCGAGATAGCTGAATGTGGGGAAGATTGCGGGAAAGTGGCGCTTGGTGAAGAGAATGGCGTGGCTTTTTGCCGGGTTGATGGATAATCGCCAACGCCTGCACCACTCTTGGAGGAGGCGGAGGTGTCTCTGAATGGGGTTGAAGGCTCTGTTGGGGTTTTTGCTTGTACAATACAGGAGCACGTCATCAGCGTACTGTGCCATGTTGACGTGCTGCTCTGTGGGTAGGTCGGCCACATATACACTAAAGAGTGTGGGGGATAACACAGAACCTTCGGGGACTCCGCCTCGTATTGGCCTTAGTGTAGATTTGTGTCCCGCAACCGAAACTACAAAAGTGCGGTGTTTTAAATATGTGTGTAGCAGGTGTATTATGTGTGTAGGGAGCTCCAGTTGGATGAGTTTTTTTGAGGAGACCCGCATGCCAGGTCGTCGAGAAGGCCTTCTCGACATCCAGTGAAACTGCGGCAGTGTAAGCCGTCCTGGAAGCCCAGGGCAGCCGCTTCCACCACGCGCAGCAATTGCTGGGAGGTCGAGTGCCCAGGACGGAAGCCGAACTGATGTGGTGGGATGGCTCAAATGTCCCCTAAGGTGGGAGACAAGCGGGTAAGAATGGTTTGAAAGGACAGAGAGGAGGCTAATGGATCTGTAATTTGCAGGATGTACCGGATCTTTCCCCGGCTTCAATATGCAGATAACCCGAGCCTCCCTCCACTCGCGTGGAAAGTGACTTAGGGCGAAGCACATATTGAAGACCCTGGTGAGAAAGAGCACGGCCCGGAAGGGAAGGCGTCGTAGCATGGCGGGTGTAAGCCCGTCAGGCCCCGGTGCCCTTTTGGGGTTGAGACGCCGGAGTGCGCCTTGGATTTCTGAAGGTCTTATGACGGGATATCGATCCGCATCGTCGGGGGGACGTCGAAGGAATCGGCGTACCTCCCTCCGAGTACGTTCGGAAAAGGCATCGTCCTGGGGGTTATCTCGAGGCCATATTGTCCTCTCAAGGTAGTCGGCAAACACATTTGCTTTGGCTTGGGGGAGGTAAGCCAGGCCTTGGGTGCCGTGGAGAGGGGAGGAATATTGATCTCTGAGGTTTCGGAGGTGTTTAGCAATCCTCCACACGTCGCCATCTTCGTGGTTCATACGGTTCATCGTCTCCTTCCACGCTCGCACTCTGTGCTCGCGAAGTCGGCGACGGACCTCTCGGCGCAGGCGCCTATGAAGCACTCGATTATGTGGCGTGCGGTGACGCTGGTAGAGTCTGCGTGCCGCCCAGGAGCGGCGGACTAGTAGATGGAGTTCAAGAGGAAGGACGTCAGGGTGCAAGGGGGCTGGGGTGTTGACGGTGAGGTTATGGACCGTTCGTACCACGATGGAAGTGAAGGAGGAGACAGCCGCCTCCAGGGTTGGGACGTCTACGATTCTCGGGTTGGGTGGAAGGGAGTCGTTGAGGCAAACCTTGACGCATTCCCAGACGACTTCCCGGTGTTGAACCGGGACGCCGTGACTGGCAACCTGGGTGTTAACCTCGGCTAACACAGGATTATGGTCTGAATGTAGCGCGTTGATTGATGTGAGTGAGATATGAAAGGGGAAATGCTTGATGATCGCGAAGTCGATAACGGTAGCCCGTCCTCGACCTCGTGGATGATGTGTAGGTTGCCAGGGACCCTCTGCTCTGAGTTGAGGGTCCGCATCTATCATACGTATAATTTCATTGCCTCGTCTACACGACGGGGGGGCAACAATGCCAACGCATGTTTGGCATTGAAGTCCCCAGCCATGATAACGTTAGGATGAAGGGCGAGGATGGATAGGTAATCGTTAAGTACGAACAGCCTTCGTGGAGGGTGGTAAACAGACATCACCATGACTTCCGTACCACCGAGATCAATACAGACGGCCGTGGCCTCCAGGGTTTGAAGTGGCGGGAGAGGGATTGGGCGTTGGACAACACTGTTCCTCACGAGAACCGCAGTGCCACCTCCTCGGCGGCCCAAACGGTCAGTCCTGAGGCAGCTGAAGCCCGTTAGGTGGAATCGGGTGTTGGGTTTGAAATGTGTTTCCCCGACTAAAATGAGGTCCAAGGCATATGAGCCAGCAAAGTGCTGGAGCTCATTCCCCTGATCGGCCATACCACACGCGTTCCAAAACGCGAACCGAAACGAGGTGCGTGACCTAGTTCGATTCGCCATTTCGGGCCGTCTGGATGACAGTGGTCAGGAGTGTGAGCCCCTCCATGGCAATTACCATCTTTGCGGCTTGGTCAGATGTTGACAGGAACCTGACCAGCAGGTCGCAGATGCGCTGGCCGTGGTTCTGCAGCAGCTGCTGCAACCATCCCAGCACATCAGAAACCTGTGGTGCAGGAGGAGGGGTTGGGGCTCTTCTCGGGAGAGGAGTGGGGGGCTTGAGCAAGGGCGCCGGTCCACTGGTCCCCTTATCGGCCCTCGATCTACGCGGAAGCGTGGGAGTACCACGCTCACACGAGGCCTCGGAGTCCGAGTCCGGTTCTCGCGCTGGACGACGTCTCCTTGTCCTTCTAGGACGGGGAGGTTTTGGGGTGTCTGGAGCTGGTGTTTGTGTCTTGCTGGATGTGGGTTGTGTGGGGGCCCTTGACACCGCAGGTCTACCCGAGGTGCTCTGTAGTGCTGCTGCATAAGAGCGTCGGGAAGCAGGCTGATGTTGCCGTGGCGGAGCCGGAGCTGGCGGGTGCTGCTGTTGTGCTGGTTGGCCTCCCCTACCTTGGGGGGGCTGCTGGTGCAGGTGGTTTACTTGAGGCTATCACAGCCTTCCTCGTTGGGCACCCGCCGTAACATGCCACATGCTCCCCCTTGCAGTTAGCACAGGTGGGAACTTCGGTGATTGTTCGGGGGCAGACCTCTCTTGGATGGGAGCCTCCGCACCTTAAGCAGCGCAGGTTGCGGAAGCAGAAGTGACTGGAGTGGTTAAACCCCAGGCACCGGTAACATTGTGGGGGACCGCCAGAGCCCTTGGATGGTTCGATGTGAACCCGAAGGTAGCAGATGGTGGTGACACCATCTATCTTTGCCTCCGGGTCTGCTGACCGCTCCACTACTAAAAATAGTGGGAGGGGGTGGGGCCTTGGCCATTTGGAGCTGGTCTGGTGAGCTGCTTCACCAAGCGTGGGGTGATGCCCTGGCGGGTGAGGTCGTCCTCGATGTCACTCACCGAGGTATCCGCTGGCAAACCTCGGATAACCCTACGAATGTCTCGGGCCTTATCCAGGCCGAAGGTAAAATGGGGAATGCCCCTCCTACCCAGCTGTTTAAGCAGCGTCGAATAGTCTCCGACCTGCTTAGCCTGGAAGATAAAGCGGCTTTTGTTCCGCCTCACCGTACATGACCCGATCAGGGTCGGCATGATTTCCTTCAGAAAGCCTACCGACCCCGCAGTCATCCACGATGATAGGCGGAACGTGGCTCCGCTGCCCGGCGTTCTGGGCGGACCCAGAAGCGGCAGGCTGCGCGGACGCTCCTGATTGGCCAGAGGGCACGCCCCCTGCAGCCAATCGGGAAGCACGCTTCCTTTTCCGTGAAACCACTTCACGGAAGTCGTCGTCTTCTCCGGCCGTGGAAAGGCCAGAGGAGCTTGCCTCATCCTCCTCCGCGCCGTAAAAACAGCAGACGTAATAATACCTCGCCAAACCATCCACTCCTAGAGGCGAGCCAAACACTGCACAGGACCTCACAATAAGCCCCGCCCACCCCATTATATAAGAGCGCCATCCTCCGGTCTCCCCCTATCCTGCCTATCAGAAAAGCACCTGGACCGGACAAGATACCAAATGCGGTACTAAAGAATCTCCCAAACAGAGCGCTGAAGACATTAGCCAATATCTTCAACTACACGCTTGAGCAAGGCCGGTTTCCCCCTGCGTGGAAAGAGGTCAAAATTTTGTTATTTCCGAAAGCTAACAAAAATCTAGCTCATCCCTTGAACTATAGACCAATTACCTCTTGAACACTTTAAGCAAAGTACTAGAAAAAGTAATATTAAAGTGAATAAATAAACACATACACCAACATAATATTCTAAAACCCGAACAGTTTGGGTTTAGAGTTTAGCATTCAACCACACTACAATTACTAAGAATGACGGAGGAAATCACCAAAGGTTATAATACGAATAAATCAACAGGAGCCATTGATCTAGATATTGAACGTGCGTTTGATAAAGTATGGCACGCCGGGCTCCTAAAGAAATTAAAACAATTAAATTTCCAAAAATAAGATGTAGCCCTCATTAGGGATTACCTCTGTGATCGACGATTTCATACATCGGTAGAGGAAGCGGTCTCAAGCACTAAAGCAATCAAGGCAGGGGTCCCACAAGGAAATCTATTGGAGCCGACACTGTTTAATTTATATAGAAATGATATGCCAGATCTCACAAGATCAAATAAACACGTATATGCAGATGACACTGCTATAATAACGCAGTCTACACAAACAAAAATCATACACCTGCGCTTGCAAAATGCGTTAAATGCACTTGAGCTTTGGTTCACCAAGTGGAGAATCAAAGTCAATCCCAGAAAAACACAAGCGATAGTCTTCACCAAAAGATTATTTCACCGCAAAGGTAAGCATGCTCTCCAGCCACTTAATTATCAAGGCGAAAGAATCGAATGGAAGGACCAAGTGACCTACTTAGGTCTTATCATGGATCAAGGCCTGACGTGGAATAAGCATAATGCTAAAGTCAGAGCCAAGCAAAAGGTCAGTTAAATAGATTGTTCCCAATATTTAACTTAAATAACCAACTAAAAATAAATATGGGACTCACTCTATATAAAACGCATAATAGGCCAATCATGACGTATGCAGCCCCGGTTTGGGGATATGCGACCAAGACGCACATACATAAGTTACAAACACTACAAAATAGGATAATACTAATAACTAAACAGCCGCCGGTAGCACCGGCATATCTACTACAGGTGGAATTAAAACTCCACACTATCGAAGAATTCATCAATAGTCTAAGCTTCAATCTCTATAACACAAGAGAAAGAACACGAATAGACTACTACAAGAATTAGGTTCATATGAAACCCATGAAAACAAACATAAACGACCGCTGTCACTATTCGACAGAACCTTTGGCCTAGGGAAACTGCAATAGATATTCAATAATACCTTGACTCACTAGTAACATTCCCATAATACCCATGACTACAGCTTCACTACGTGACCGTTGGTAGCCCTCGAAGTCCTTGCTCTCTGAGTCAAGGCGGCCGCCAGGGACTGAGGGATCCCCCGCGAGTGGTACTGGTTCACACCTTCACTTTCAGGCAGGCAGCCCGCCGTGTGCACACTGTATGCGACCGTGCAATGTATATGGATAATGCAAACGGTTTCTTAAAGCTAAGGACGATGCCAAACGGCTATAAAGCAAATACTCAATCAAATATAAACACAAAATCAATCCTTATAAGTAAAATACGACGCCACCAGACGGATCATAATAATGCTATCAAAATACAGAATAGCATTAACAATGCATATTGCAAAGACGAAGCCACAAGGCAGAACTGACGTACAGTTAATAGGACGCTTGTGAATTTTCAAATAAGAGCTAATAATCAAATACTCTACACATATAACGACTAATATTAATTTGATGCAGTACAGTGCATATTAAGCGAAATGGCTCTATTCGGGTACCGATATTCTGTTCATCAAGAAGTATTCATTTATGATTCATATGTCTGTACTGCATCTGCGAGTGCAGTAAGGAGATTTCAAGAGGAATTTCAAGTTCAACGATTCATAGATTAGTAAATAAATTATGTGAAACGGGAAGTCTTCCTGATAAGAAACATAAGAAACCATGTACAGTACTCCAGAGGAAACTCTAGATAACTTGGACACGCTCTAGAAAGGTCTCCTAGAAAATCACTTCAATGTCTATCCCAGAAAATGGAAATTTCCCATGGCTCTGTTCAAAACGGCTACAAAGTTACTCAATTTAAAGCCCTGTAAAATTACTGTAGCGCAAGAACTTAAACTGGGAGACCCTGAGGTAAGGATGTAATTTTGTGAATGGGTTTTGAATCAGGTACATGATGGTCAAATGGACCCTAATCTAATTTTCTTTTCAGACAAATCGTGGTTCCATCAAAGTGGGTATATTAATACACAAAAAAATCTGATGTGTTACACTCACATGACTTTCTCTACTCTTGTACAATCTAATTTTACAAACGCCTATTCTCCATATGCTTCATGTTAATCGAGATATCGAAATGTCAATCTTATTGGTAATTTTCTTGTAGATGCAAGGGAAATATGGTAGCTTTTAAGCGATAATCAAATATTTTAACACTGGTTGCTATGTGGCGCATTCCATTCTCTTTGCATGTCCAGGACATAAAAAAAATGAATAACGAATTTGAGAAAAAGTATAAGTATTGGAAAATTTAAGGAAATAACAAGCAATATCTCGAAAACGGTTCACTCAACAAAAGAAATGTATATGACATAAGTTGTGTATTTTAAGGCGATCTACATTTTTTGTGTAGTAAAATTTTGTCTATCTCTTATGGTTTACCAGTTATGCAAACGTCGTTCACAATGAAGAATACTTTTGGAGACATTCCCAGAAAATTCAAGATATACATTTCACTTCTCATGACATTATCTTAAACATATGATATTTTAATCAAAATCGTTAGAGCCATTTTTGACAAAATTAAAATTTTCGAAAAATCTTCCATGTAAAGGGTAGTCTGGGGTGGGGGGATTTTCTTGAAAACCTTCGTGTTGCATCTCTGGAAGATACTGAACCTAAATACCAAGTTTGGTGCTTATCCGACTGTTCGTTTTTGAGTTATGCTGTTCACAGACAAACACACACACACACACGGACATGTTTCCAAAAATGCTTTTTTTGGATTCAGGAGGTCCCAAAACATGTATTTCCGGTGAAATCTCGGTATCGAATTTTTGGGTGGAATGCAATACTTCCCCTACTTACTATAGGTACGTAGTAGAGAAAGTAAAACTCGTTACTCGAGTGCTGAAAAGCCTAACCACCTTCACCAGGAACCCTTGCATGATCAAAAATCTGATGTGTTACACTCACATGACTTTCTCTACTCTTGTACAAACTATTTTTACAAACGCTTATTCTCCATATGGTTCATGTTAATCGAGATATCGAGATGTCAATCTTATTGATAATTTTCTTGTAGATGCATGGGGAATATGGTAGGTTTTAAGCGATAGTCAAATATTTTAACGCTGGTTGCTATGTGGCGCATTCCATTCTCTTTGCATGTCCAGGACATAAAAAAAATGAATAACAAATTTGAGAAAAAGTATAAGTATTGGAAAATTTAAGGGAATAACAAGCAATATCTCGCAAACGGTTCACTCAACAAAAGAAATGTATATGACATAAATTGTGTATTTTAACGCGATCTACATTTTTCGTGTAGTAAAATTTTGTCTCTTATGGTTTACCAGTTATGAAAAAGTCGTTCATAACGAAGAATACTTTTGGAGACATTCCCAGAAAATTCGAGATATACATTTTATTTGTCATGACAATATCTTAAACATATGATATTTTAATCAAAATCGTTAGAGCCGTTTTTGAGAAAATTAAAATTTTCGAAAAATGTTCCATGTAAAGGGTAGTCTGGGGTGGGGGGATTTTCTTGAAAACCTTCGTGTCGCATCTCTGAAAGATACTGAACCTAAATACCAAGTTTGGTGTTTATCCGACTCTTCGTTTTTGAGTTATGCTGTTCACAGACACACAGACAGACAGACACACACGGACATGTTTCCAAAAATGCTTTTTTTGGATTCAGTGAGTCTCAAAACATGTATTTCCGGTGAAATCTCGGTATCGAAATTTTGGGTGGAATACAATACTTCCCCTACTTACTATACGTAGTAGAGAAAGTAAAAAACAGAGCTGTGATGTGCTATTAGTGGCGAGAGAATAACACGCCCAATTTTTACTTTCTCTACTACATATAGTAAGTAGGGGAAGTATTGCATTCCACCCAAAAATTCGATACCGAGATTTCACAGGAAATACGTGTTTTGAGGTGCACTGAATGCATATAAAGCATTTTTGGAAACATGTCCGTGTGTGTGTGTGTGAACAGCATAACTCAGAAACGAACAGTCGGATAAACACCAAACTTGGTATTTAGGTTCAGTATCTTCCAGAGATGCGACACAAAGGTTTTCAAGAAAATCCCCCCACCCCAGATTACCCTTTACATGGAACATTTTTCGAAAATTTTAATTTTCTCAAAAATGACTCGAATGATTTTGAATAAAATACCGTAAGTTTAAGACATTTTTATGGCAAATGAATTGTATATCTCGAATTTTCTGGGAATGTCTCCAAAAGTATTCTTCATTGTGAATGAGTTTTGCATAACTGGTAAACCATAAGAGATAGACAAAATTTTACTACACAGAAAATGCAGATCGCTTTAAAATACACAATTTATGTCATATACATATTTTTTGTTAAGTGAACCATTTTCGAGATATTGCTTGTTATTTCTTTAAATTTTCCAATACTTATACTTCTCAAATGGGAATTCGTTATTCCTTTTTTTTTTCCTGGTAATGCAAAGAGAATGGAATACTCCACATAGCAACCAGCTCTTAAACTATTTGACTATCGCTTAAATCCTAACAATTCCCCTTGCATCTACAAGAAAATTAGCAATAAGATTAGCATCTCGATATCTCGATTAACATGAAGCATATGCAGAATAAGCGTTGGTAAAAATAGTTTGTACAAGAGTAGAGAAAGTCATATGAGTGTAATACATCAGATTTTTTTGTGTGGAAACAATTAATAGTGAGAGGTATGTGCAAAACATTCTGCGGCCATTTGTTGACAAATTAACTCGGAGGGAAAGAAGTTATGCAACCTTCCAACAGAACCCTGTGTCAGCACACACAGCGAACTTCTCCTTACAGGAAATCCATTAAGTGTTTATCATCACTAACAACATATGGTTCCCACATTCCCCTGATTAAATCACTGCAATTTTTATCTCAGGGGTGGGGGGATTAAAAGAGAAAGTTTACAAAACAAATCCAAAACCTTAGAGGAACTTAAAAATAACATTTGTTAAGAAATTGCTGCCATTTCTCAGAGAGAACTGCAGCGTGTAATGGTCATTTTCCTAAGCAGGTGTCAGAAATGCTTGAAAGAAAGGAGGCACTTCCAACATCTCCTGGCTTGATATATGCAGGTACTTTTACTTTTAAGGATTTACTTTTTGTTTCTTTGTTTGAAAAACTCACACGACAAACCATAGTATATTTACTACGGACGTATTATCACACACTCAGCATGCATAACAAGCAACACTGCTGGCTGGCTAAGAGCTGCAAAACCTGCTCTGCTCTATGCTGATCACCCAGTATAAACAGTACACATTAAGAGATTGTATCAGTTATTGCCTTATCAGGATGGAATTTTTTTTTCTTCTTCTTTCTTTTCTTTGAAAGTGATTAATATTTAAATATGGGCTTTTCTTTCTAGGTTGAGTTATTAATGAGAGCAGAATTGCAAACATGAGCTTACGGTGTGAGCGGTGCCATTTGACCAGGTTAGTACCGTGAGTTCATCATGCTGCTGATGTAAGAAATGTTCTCAAAGCTGGAGTGCAGCTTAGACCTTGGACTGAGCTGACCGTAAATGTACCTGTTGAGTGCTTTCCACACTTTTCAGAAACTAGTTCAGGAATATATGAAGGTAGGCTAGTCTACGCACCTGTTACATAGATTAAAGGGGCATATTTTTAATGCAAGGAGTTAAATCTGATCAGTATTCAACATTAGAAGACATAGTAAAGTAATTAGGATGTTTATATAATAAAGTAAAGATGTGCAAACTAAAGTTCAGGAAAAGGATACAGATGCAATTTCAGTGGGTAATAAAGCCTGCGATCAGGTGCTAACTATGGAAGAATAAACTGTATGCGTGTAGAAGAAAATGTGGTATGTGATGAAAACTTCAACAAGTAATGATGTTTGCCAAAATATACTTGCCCAACTCTTATTAATTTGTAACCACTAATTTAAAGCAAATGTCAGGGTGTACAACAGACAGTATTTATTAATTTTTACCCATTGTAGTAAAATTAAAAAACAAGCAGCCGCATATGGTGCGAGTATTAGTATAGTTTTACAGATGTTGCATGCATATATACATCCTCCAGTTGCTAATGTATTAAATTCTATGACGGAGAAAAGGTCTCTTGATTGGTGTTTGTTGTATGTAAGAGATATTTTTATTTTGCATTAAGTTTTAATGCAATGATTTCAGTGTGAGATTTTTGGCAGCAAAGTAAATCCGAGTTATTTACTGATTTTACGTAGTATTCACTGGAGTGTGCTGGTGATAAATATTCCTTATTTACAAGCAGAAATTGTAACCCAATTGCAGGAAATTCAAGGCATCCTGAAATATGTGCATTTGTTTTATCTGCACAACACCTACAACTTTTGGGCAATTAGAGAATGTAGTTATTAACTTCCGACAGTTCTCTAGTATAGTTAATGAAAAGGCACCATCAGCACTTGTATTGAATCAAACCAAATTGAGTGCCAACTGTATGTTGGTATTGTAATAAAATGGGACATATAAAGGCACAATTTTATAGATGTTTAGTGACTATAAAATTGCATATTATTCTGTGAAACATGAAGATAGGAACCCCCCATGACTCACAGTGATAATGCCTGATAAATTTTTTTCAGATAGTGGGGAAAGAATCATAGGCACAAATTGTCTGATATTGCCATTTATTTACATTCACCAAATGCCAGATACAGTACATAATACAGAATACTTATCTCGTTATTTAATCTAATATTTGCAAAGTATTCAAGTGTAATGCCAAGTGAGGCAGATTTGTCTTGTATTAGTGTAGCTTCAGAACTGGTGAGAGTACTTGGTAAAATTTCCTGCCTATGAAAATAAGCTATTTTTAATGTAAGGCAACATTCTATTTAGTGCGAGATTTAGCAGTACAAATCATTTTAGGTGCAGATTTCATTGATAAGACTGATATGCTCCTAGATTTACAATCAAAGTTTATTTCTTTTCATTTTGCACCAAATACATATATAACATTACAAGTGCAGGATTATACTGTAACATGTGATAATTTAACAGTGCAAAGTGTTGTAAATTGGGCTCAAATTGAAGATCAGTAAGGTGTGTCTTGGCTAAAGTTACTGCACTTGACTGTGGATCAGAAAAGGCAAGTTCAACATTTGAGTCACAATATGACATGTTAACACAGAAATTGGGTAGAACGTCATTAACAGTGTTAGGATTTTTAGGTGCAAATTTCAGATGAAAAAAGGAAGGGAAAAGGTGATCAAATAAGGTGAAAAATGGGACAATAAGGTGCTGGTTTATTTAAGGGGATACACAACTGAAATTGCTATTTTCTAAATCCATTCAATTGGGCTGAAATTTTAACCACATGCCAGTGTTCTTTAGATATAATTCTTTTGTGAATTTCAATCCAAAATCTTAATGAGTTTTCAAGTTATTCATTTTCAAAATATAAAATTATGGGTATATGCAAAATGCAACACATGATGCATTTTTCAAAAAAAAAAAAAAAAAATCTTATGTTGCTTCTATGTCAAGGAACTACAAATCGGTCAGAATTTTTTTTTACCATTCCTAGTTTAAAAGAAAAAAAGTTTTGCAGTTTTGTATTTGCATTTTTTTTTCGTTTTTATGTATACATTGTTATCTTCAAAAACTAGTAGCGCAAAAACTATTCATTGCACAGAAAAATTATATGAGTTTTATTTATTTGGGTTTTTGAAATAAGCATAAAAAATATCAATATGAATGGATGAAAACTACAACGTGTGGAACATTTTGAATATGCAGAAATGCTGAAAATAAGAAACGCCTTAAAATGAAGTTTTAAAAATATAAACAGCTAGCAACCAAATGCGCAAGGGAATTTAAAAAGTCTCGTAACGAGTCTGAAGTGTTCGCTAGGTCAAAAACAAAAGTGGGTTCTAAAACTACAAGCAATGGAGAATTTTTTACGAACATAATTTTTTTTTTTTTTTAATTTTTGGTTAATTTCAGTTGTGCATTCCCTTAACTAATTCAACGATTTCTCTTTCCTCTATTCTAATTTATTGAACTAAAACCAAGTACATCAAATTATCACTCATCAAAAGAAGGAAAAAAACATGAAGCTGTTGTACTTCAAGACATTAAGCATCTCCACATTTTTAAAAGTAAGTCTGTTTCTATTAGGAGATAGACTGTCTTTGTAGATGCTAAAGCTTCTTTCAACATCCACACGAACCAGTGGGGCAAACCTTGTATTCACTCGGAATGGCAACTCTCCAGATGTGGCAAATTCCTCAATGTCTGGATTCTTCTGAGGACTAGATTCAAGTTTGTCTTTGGCAAAGCCATCTAACTGCTCCCTCACAGAAGTAAAAATAGCCCATTGTTTTTCCTTGTTCTTCCAATCGTTTAATAGCTGCAGGCAGGTCTTGTAACTATGGACACAATATAGTTCTGTTTGCAAATTATGTATTTTCTCCGGTAACAGAAGTTGCTGTGCTGAAATTGCACCTGCATCGGATGGATCCAAAGAAAGCACAAAATCTTTAATTTTGTCAAAATTCTCACACTACATAGCAGCACACTCAATCCAAGATTCCTAGCGAGTAATGACCAGGAAATTTGGAAGGGGCAGGCCAGTGTTTTCCCTGTAGTAAACAACATGGCTCAGAGCTTTCAGTAGAATCTTCTTCAGGACAGAGATGAATTGATTTGCGATGTTGTATTTGTTCCTTATGGATTCACAAACCCTGTGAAGGGCATGAGCCAAGCATGCCACATGCTTCAAGTTAGGAAATAAAGGTTTCAATTGGTTAACAGCTGAAACCATGTATGGAGCCTGGTCCGTAACCACAAGAAGAAGTTTTTCAAACTTGATACCAGTAGGCCAGAGTTTTTGGCAGAAGTCCATAATGGATTGGATTACTGTACTGGCATTGGCTTTCTGCAGTTTGTAAATTTTTAACATGGGCTTAGCTTTCTCCCCTGCTAAGGGAAAAACTAAAATGTTCAAAACATATCGTTCCATTGAGTCTATGGTTTCATCCGCAATGATTCCCATATCACAATCAGACACTTTCTCCTTGATTCTTTCTGTGGTTTCTTGGTAAACAGGCTCCATGTAGTTTTTTCTAAAAGTACTCTCATCGAGCATTGACATCTTTGTGTATTTTTCAAGAAATCCCTTGAAGGCTGGATGATTCACCTTGTTGAGTGGAATTCCTGCTTGTGTAAGAGCTGCACACAAATCAATGTTTAATTCCTTCAAATTTTGGCTTTTTGAAGAACTCTTGTTGAAACACATTTCGTAATAGAGGTTGCCGTGATTTGTTTGCTTGAAGAGTCTTGTTCATTTGATACTTAGAGTTGGAAATGTGTTGTTTGATGCGATCCTGCTGTGTTTTTCATCTAACAAAATTCAATCACAAATAGTACATTGCATAACAGTTCCATCAGTGTCTATGAAATCTTGCTTGAATATCCTCAGCCAGAACAATAAATCGAGCACTGGACACCTTTGGCATGGTAAAATCTAGTACTAGTATACTCGTTTGGAGAGCTAACACTAGTTCACTTGCTAACACAATGCGACTCACACAACTCACTCTTGCGCCCATTTGTTGTCCACATTCTCTTATAACACTGTGATAATTACCAGAATGTTCTCATTCATGCTGGAACTTAAGTCTTAGCGATTTCTAGTAGTTTCCAACAGAACCCAGTCTTAATAATTCTCGGAACTCCGCAGGTGAGGTTACTGCTGTCTCTGCGTGCCCAGCCTTCGCCTCCACGCAAACAGATGACATCTCTCACAGCAACAAACTCACATTCGCAAACAGCAGGCTACTGATTCTAGTGGGATAGAATCACTCATTGTCAATTGCATTATTGCGGGCTACTTTATATCAGTAAAGTGAGAGAAAGAGGTTTTCGTCGAACACACAATTATTTTCCATTGTTGCGGGTGTGCTTTCAATTCCTGTGCAGCGTTTACTGATAGAGGTAGGCTTACTATTCACAGTACACAGCAAGCTGAGGAGACATTAAGTGAAAGTTAAAGAATAAATTGGAATGAAACTTAAAAGAAAAAGGGGATTATGGGCATGGTTGGGGGAAAATGGGATAAAGGTGCCAAAAAGGGGTAAAGGTCCCAAAAAGAGGGAAAAAGGTGCGAGAAAAAATGCCTCTTATCGCAACTCGAAACAAAATTTCACACTGTGATATCTTTCTGCACAGCTTTAACTTAAACTAAGAAAATGGTGTGCACCTATAAATCCTAACCCTGGTCATTAATTAACTATACTATACAGCTAGAAGATGCTAAAGAAGATACTAAACTACCTCTGTATAGGATACCACCTCAAAGAATAGCTTTCTAAGAGAACAGATTAATGAAATATTGTTGCTGTTGTTCAACACTGGCACTGGGGATTAATTGATCTACATAATTTTCTCTCTGGTTTCCCAATATAAAGTCTGTAAGTTATCACTTTTAAGGCCTTTGCATTTGGAGAGATGCTGTTTGTTCAGGATGACTTCTTCACAGAGAGTGCACTTGGGTGTAGTAGGCATCATATCTTGTAGAGGTGTTCTGTGAGGCAATTGTGGCCAGTTGCCATCCTAAATAAGGCCACTGCAGTTTTCCTTGGCATTTTTTGTATATCAACTCTATCTTTAATATTCTTATAATCTTTATCTTTTAATTTATCTTCGTCAAGTCTCTGCTGTCTTTTGAAATGTTGTTTAATGTTATTTAATTGTTTATTTATTTCTATTTGTCCTGCAGGTTTTATTTGTTGTATTGCACCTTTCTTTGCTAATTGATCCACATGCTCATTGTCCAAAAGTCCAACATGAGCTAGGATCCATTGTAGAGTGACATGACTTTTAGTTTCAACTGCTTTAATTAGGCTTGTTATTTCTTTAATATTTCTTGTTGTTTTATTATTGTAATTTACTATCTCGTCTATGGCTGATTTTGAGTCTGATAAGTTGACCATTTTTGGTTTTATGTATGGTCTATACAGAATGTTCTGTAATGCTGCTTTTATAGCTGTTAATTCTCCATCATAGGGTTTGATGTTTCATCTGATGTTAGATACTGTGCAAAGTGCTTACAGTACACTCCTGCACAAGCATTGTTTTTATTGATGAGGGATCCATCTGTATATATTAAGAGCCATTTTTTTTCTGGCTATGTTTCATTTTCCATAGCTATTGCTATGGCTCTCCTTTCAACTGGTATATTGTTTTGCTTGTGTATTGTATATATCAGGTCATTCTGATACTGTATATCAATATATTCTATTGGACTCGTTACCTCTGTTGCTATTATATTTGTTGTGATTATATTCTTGTATTTTAGGTTATTAATATATGTTCTGAAGCTTATTTGACTTTTTAAATTACTTATAGTATCTGCTGTGTGGTACCACTTGTATCTGTTTCCATTGATTTGCAGTTTTTGTGCTAGAGTAATTGCTTTCAACTCATGTTCCAGTTCTATAGCCATGTTTTTTTGTGAAGCTTTGTAGTACTGTAATTGGTGTTGTTTTTACAGCTCCTGTTATTATTCTTAGTGAATTATTTTGTGAAATTTCTAGTTTACTTTTAAGTCTCTTGTTTACTGCTGCTAGTAGTTCTCCTCTATATAATAGGTTAGGTTTTATGTATTTTTTATATGTATTGTTAAGGAGGTCCATGCTTCCACGCCATTTTATTCCTGCTAAATGTTTTAAAATGTTATTCTTTTTGTTGATTTTATTCATTACATTGTTTACATGTTCTTTCATTCATAGTTTTTGATCTAATTCTATTCCTAGATATGTTGTTGTAGTTGCTTCTTGTAGTTTTTTGTTATTGATTTGCAGGCATATATTTTGTGTTTTACGCTGCATTGTAAATAGTTGATATTGAGTTTTCCCTGTATTTATTTCCATATTATTGTTATTATTAGTCCACTGTTCCAAGGTTATGATTGTACTCTCCATTATTGTTTGTAGTTTTTACTTTCTCTACTACGTATAGTAAGTAGGGGAAGTATTGCATTCCACCCAAAAATTCGATTTCACAGGAAATACATGTTTTGAGGTGCACTGAATGCATATAAAGCATTTTTGGAAACATGTCCATGTGTGTGTCTGTGAACAGCATAACTCAGAAATGAACAGTTGGATAAACACCAAACTTGGTTCAGTATCTTCCAGAGATGAGACACAAAGGTTTTCAAGAAAATCCCCCCACCACAGATTATCCTTTTACATGGAACATTTTTCGAAAATTTTAATTTTCTCAAAAATGGCTCTAATGATTTTGAATAAAATACCTTAAGGTTAGGACATTTTTATGGCAAATGAATTGTATATCTCGAATTTTCTGGGAATGTCTCCAAAAGTATTCTTCATTGTGAACAAGTTTTGCATAACTGGTAAACCATAAGAGATAGACAAAATTTTACTACACAAAAATGTAGATCGCGTTAAAATACACAATTTATGTCGTATACATTTTCTTTTGTTGAGTGAACCATTTTCGAGATATTGCTTGTTATTCCCTTAAATTTTCCAATACTTATATTTTTTCTCAAATGGGAATTTGTTATTCTTTTTTTTTTTGTCCTGGTAATGCAAAGAGAATGGAATACTCCATATAGCAACCAGCTCTTAAAATATTTGACTATTGCTTAAAGCCTACCAATTCTCCTTGCATCTTACAAGAATTAGCAATAAGATTAACATCTCGATATCTTGATTAATATGAAGCATTATGGAGAATAAGCATTTGTAAAAATAGTTTGTACAAGAGTAGAGAAAGTCATGTGAGTGTAACACATCAGATTTTTTTGTAATGTTTCCCAGATCTTATGTTCTTTTCTGATGTCCACATTACCACGTCCTCAACAAATATTCCTACTTGTATGTTAGCTATTTGCTTTAGTATTAAAAAAGGATATAATATTATTAAAGGATATTATTAATTAATATTAAAGGATATAATGTTAAGAAAGGATATAATATTACCATCCATTATTTCTAGTGCCAAAACCAAATAATGAAGTACGTCTTGTAGTTGATTATAAGGCATTGAACGGTAAAATGGATGTTTCAAGTGTTCCTTTGCCAAATTCAAATTTCATAAATTGTGTAAATGTTATACAGCTTTTGCAACTGATTGGAATCTTGCGAGTTTAACTGTCTTCCATTTGAATTAACAATAGGTGCACAATACTAACGTATTTATTAGACAATTTATTTGGTGATATAAAATATGAATATGCTTCATTATCTCAATGATTTAACTATTTACCCTGAAACTTTTGTGCAACATGTAGAGCACATTCATGAAGTGCTTTCAGGCCTTAGAAAGGTAGGATACACAGTTAATCCTGATAAAGTAAGGTTTGCTGCAAATAAGCTGAAATTTTTAGGTTATATTGTTTCTTCTGCAGGTGTACACGATCCAGTGCACACAAAACATTTGTGAATATCCTGTACCAACAACTGTTAAGTAGATTGCTTGTTTTGTTGGCATGTTGAATTAGTTTTCACAATTTATCTAAGAGTATGCAGAAAAATTAAATGTTTTGTCGCATGGAGGTCAAATTTAAATGGGGCAAAGAACAACAAGAAGCATTTATTAAGCTGGAGCAAGTTTTAATTTCTCCTCCTCCTTCCAGATTTTTCTAAACCTTTTATATTACCAATTGATGCCTCTGGTTTAACTGTATGGGTAGTGCTTTTACAATAATATTCAGAAGGGCGTAAAGCAGTGGCTTATGCATCACGTATGCTCACGGACTTAGAAGTGGTGCTAGATTTATGAACTTGAGGCTTTAGCCATTTAATATGGGTTGGAAAAGTTGTTTCTATTTAAAACATGTCAAATTTGTATTACTGTGTAATGATATACTATATGAGTAATACACATTTTTTCAAATATTTTTGAAATGATGTAATTTGTGTAATTCAAGGTCAAAGATTAAATCATATGACCTAGAAATCTGAATATCAGTTGAAAGGCAGTCTCACCAGCTTTTACTTGATATTACCCTCAACAATCAATGAGTTACACCAATAAATAGGAACGCTATTTGTGAAAAATATTGTTAGTTTTCAATTCTTTAATAAAGCACTGTATTTAACAAATTATTAAACAATATATATTTAATAAAGTACTATACTTAGGGCCTATAATTTGGTATGAATGCTTTTTCCCACAAATTAAATGTCTACTGAATTTCATTGAGGTAAAAGTATAAGTTGTGAACTGAGTGATTTGGAATGGAATGACACATTAAAAACCAACAATCAGGGATTGTTTCGGGCATTAGCAAATAAAAACAGCCATCTTCAGAGATGGGCAGTTAAAATTTCTGTTTTCAAATTTTAGAGGCACAAGAGGCACAATAAATGTGTAGCAGATGCTTTATCATGAATGTATATGAGCCAATAAAGGAAACAACCTCAGAAGTTAAAAAATTACCTGTTTTCTCGGTACTAAGTGAATGTCCTCTTGCTTTTGCAGATACACAAAGATACCAGGAAGATCTAAATTTAGCATCTATTATCAAAGATTTTAACTCTAATTCAGAAAGATACATATCATTTGAAAAATGATCTCATGTTGATTCGATTGTAAACATATTAGCAAAATTCGTTGTGGTACCTGATGTTTTGGTCCTGTTACTATTTCATTATTTTCATAAAAGTGTTCGAAGTGCTCACTTAGGAGTATTTAAAACCCATCATCGCATGCAACAATATTTTATCTGGAAGGATATTGACACCGATATATGTACCAGAATAAAGGCATGTAAAATGTGCATCATGAGAAAGCCCACCCAGCATACAAAACGGGGATTTTTATTATCCAAAGTAGCAAGTACACCAATGGAGAAACTTTTTCTTGAATATATTGGTCCATTTCCATGAATTAAAGCAGAATATAAGTATATTTTAGTAACAGTAGATGCCTTTAGTAAATATGTTTGGTTGTTTCCAACTAGGGAGACAAATGCAAATTTATTTACTTACGAAGGTTCCAATCAGCATACTACTCTAGGTAGGTTCAACTGAGGTGGTAAGCAAAATACAAAAGAATAAATACATAAAAAGAGAGTACACAAGAAAAAAACTACATATATCTATATACAGAGTAAGCCAAAGACTCCGAACCACATGTGCAGTGTTTTTCCTGTCCATGTCCTGGCGCTCGTTGCCGTTGGCCGCTATCATAGAAAGGCGCGGATGAAACCATACAACATTTTTAAAACTACTTTTAAAGGCTTTACTTACCAACTTTACGAAAGGAGATGCTGAAATTGGCCACCATCATTGTCCATACATTGTTGGCACATCTTTAGAAACTATCCATCACTCGCTATTGTTCACGTTGAGAAATTTCCTGGCAGATATTTTGTTTTAATTCTTCCAAGGTGTGTGGGTTTGTCTTGTACATTTTATGTTCTAAGTTACTCTGGAGGGGTATTTTATGAACAATATTACTGGCTGCTCTGTGTTTTTCCACTGGGTGTGTGGAAATATGATAAAAACATAACGCACTGTGCTATAAACAAAGTCACGCTGTTCTGGTTTTGCTTTGCAGTGTGAAGTGCACTTTTGAGTAGACAGTGATGTGATGTAGTTCAGTTATTACGAGTTATTTATTATTTTGTCCTGTACTTAGTCACAAAGTATATTATGGCTCAGTATATGTTTTCTATTGCACAGTGTGTATTTAGTAATGATTTGTATGTGTTCACTCGGTCAGCTCACCAAGCGAAAGTACAATTTGCAGAAAGATTTCCAGGTGTAAAAGTTCCAGGCCGTACAACGATCCATGAACTTTACAGTAAATTTCAGGCCACAGGAAGTGTTCAGGCTAAGAAATCTAAAAGATGGCATTCGGTTCTTACCGAAGAAACATTAGATGATGTCAGTCATCATTTGGAAAATTCCCCCCAAAAATTCCATGATGGATAGTTTCCTAAAAAGGTGCCAAAATGGACGTCAGTGGTGATCTGATACTATGGTTACGCCAATATTCCTGGAGTTTCATCCACTATAGAGAAATTAGTAGCGTGCAGTAATTCTAATACATGCGGTTGGCACTGTGCAGAGTTTCAGCCACCTGCCACCTACAACGCCAGTTGTTTTGTTTGGAAAACGGTTCTTGCAAAGAAATCTGCTCCGTTATTTGATTTCTGTGGGTGAAACATGTAACTGCTGCTGAAATTCACCGACAGCTGGTAGATGTTTACGGAGAGACTGTAATGTCTTGTGAGCATGTCACAGAATGGTGTTGAAAAGTTTGCAGCCGGCAGAGAAAACTCACTGGATGAGGATCGGCATCAATAGATTTGAACACAGCTTGCATGGAGGAGCTGATTCAGGACACGTTACAGCATATGAGGTACGATTGGGAATGTTGTTGGGAAGAGTTCATCACATTGTTTACGATATTCCACAGTACCAGAAAGTTTGTTCACAATGGGTTCCACAAAATCTGTTCAACCTACACAAGGAGAAGCACATGTTAAGTCCGCAACTTTTGCAACGGTTCTCCATGGAAAGGAACAGTTTTCTTCATCACATTATCAGGGTGACAAAACATGGATCCACCACTACACCCCCAGCAGTAAGCGGTCAGAACAGAAACACCCCTACTATCCAAAGACAAAGAAGTTTAAGTTGACGCCATCTGCCGGGAAGATGGCACAGTGTTCTGGGACAGTGCGGGTGTCATACTCGAGTTTTTGGAAAGAGGGTACACTGTGACCGCTGGCCAATACTACGAGACCTTGATACAATTGCATGAAGCAATCAGAAGGAAACGGGCAAGATTTCTCACTGATGGTATCATCTTCCTCACTACAACGCGTGATCTCACACAGCCCAGATTACCATGCTGGAAGCAGTTTTGCTGGGACATCAGCGACCACCTTCACTACAGCCTGGACCTCGTTCCACGTGACTTTCACCTTTTTCCTCACTTGAAGGAGCACCTAGGTGGCCAACAATTCGCCTCAGATGAGGAGATGAAGCACTTCGTGACAATGTGGCTGAACACACAATGACAGGATTTTTACCAACAAGATATATTCAAACTCATCCCACGAAGCGTCAGGTGCCTAAACCGATATGTAGACTATTTCTAAAAATAACCTAATGTATGTACTATCAGTCGGCTGTATTAGTTGTATGAAATAAAATGTACATGTTTCACTGCAGGCTTTGTAACTTTAGTTTGATCTACCCTCATGTATATTTATACATTTATTTTTGTAGTGTATAGTTGTCTAGTATGTGTATAATAATAGAATACTTATGTTGAAATCAGTTTTGGCCTGTTTTGGAGTACCAAAAGTTGTTACTGATAATGAATATTATAAGGCTCATGTATTGCGCACTTTCTGTTTTAATGCTGGTGTTAAATTGATAACAACTGTTCGTTACTATTCTTTAAGAGAATGTGTCAACAGAAATCTTAAGACACATTAATATCTTACCACTCATAGAACCATATGCATCTCGACATGAAGCTCACTGACAGCGTCCATTTAACTTGATTCACTTCCACAAACTGTCAGTTAGCCAATTGGTGTGGAGTTTACAAGATACTGTCAGATAACCCAAATCCTAAAGACATAAGAGATGTGTGGAGTAGGATTAGGAATAACTTAAATGGATCATCTGCTAGGTATAAGACGAAGTATAAATCACAAACATAAAAAATATTCCTTCGCAGTTAGTGAAGTATATTTACAGAATCACCCAATAAGTTCAGTCAAGGATAAGTTCATTGCCAAGATTGCGCCCAGATATATAAATGGCCATATTACATCACAAAAGTTATTTTTCCTGCTTCTGTGATTCTCGCTGAGGACAACAGTACAAAAAACAATAAGATGCTCATGTATCACAGTTAAAAAAGTAATTTTGAAGACGCAACTTTATTTGTTGTGTTTGTGTTCTTTTAAAATGTATATTTGAATATTTCAGGTTATTTGAGTTGCATTCAATTTATTTGGGCCTGATATTCCTAACATGTATTGTTTGTGTTTCCTCCCTGAGACAATTCAGATTCCTATTAAAGAGGAGTCTTTGCCCACGCATGTAAACATCCATCCAGAGGATATGCTTAGCTCCAAGAGTAAGCCTGGTGGCGTTCCTTTATACTGAAATATGGTACAATGTTTATACAGAGGAGTCTCTTACATCCTCTATTATCTTTATTTCACCTTCATGTCTTCACATTTAGGCATGCCAACCATTATCTTTAGTAACATTGACATGGAACCACAAAGAGGAATGAGTATCGAGAGTTGGTTCACCAAGATAAATGCAGTGTTTGTGATAATATACGTGCATGTGGTGACAGTGCTTATGGTGCAGTGCAGGCTGAAGAAAAGAAGGAAAAAATTTTAATTTCTTGATTTTCGTTGTAAATTTTATTTTTGAGTGTAAGAGGGAGACAGTAGTGTTATAAGGTTTAGGCCCAGTCAACTTGGCAACAAAGTGCACATGTGCAGAATTATTTCACCCCACCATTGTCTCTTTGTTCCCTGTTCACGTCAGCCAGCTATAAATTCTTGGCATTCCTCTTTTCTCTTAAAGGTGAGCTCAACTTCTGACTAAATATGACATGTAAACAGGAGGAGCCTACATTCATCACAGACGCTTTGCTTCCAATCCACTTGTCCAGTTATAACATCTAACAATATGGATAAAGCCTGACTCAAACAATCCTTATACGAGGTATGATCAAAAAGTAATGGGAATGTTTCTTTCTTTTAAAGAATTTTTATTTAATCATCAACTTTGTCCCCTTCAAAGTTATCCCTCTCAGATAAAATACACTTGTGCCAGCGCTTTTTCCAATCTTGGAAGCACTTCTGGAACTCACTTTTCGTTATAGTGTTCAGCTCCTTCAGCGATTGTTTTTGTCTCATCAATGGTGGCAAAACAGAATCACAGGGGGTCATGTCCGGCGAATACGGTGACTGATGCAGCAAAACGTTTTGTTTTTTTGTCAAAAAGTTACGAACAAGGATCGAGGTGTGAGTGGGTGCATTATCATGATGCAATTTCCATGAGTGGTTTTACAATAATTCTGGTAGTTTACTTCCGATGGCTTCACGCAAATGGCGCATAACTTCCAGGTAATACTCCTTATTGACTGTACACTATAAGGCAGGAACTCCTGATGCACTAGTCCATTGTAATCAAAGAAAACAGTGAGAAGAACCTTCACATGTGATCAAACTTGTCGAACATTTTTCAGTCTTGGCTCTTCAGGCAGTTTCCATTGGGACAATTGGGCCTTAGTTTCGACATCATACCCATATACCCATGTTTTGTCACCTGTTGTACCTTCTTTAGAAGTTCTGGATCGTTTTTGACTTCAGCAATTCCTGAGTGATGTCTATGCAATGTCATTTTTGGTTGAAATTGAACAATTTTGGAACAAACTTTGCTGCTACAAGTTTTTCCTATCCAAAACATCTGAAAAAATTGATCGGCATGAGCCAATTGATATGTCGACATCATCAGCAACCTCTCTGATGGCGATTCAGCAATTTTCCAGAATCATTTTCTTTACTTCTTCCACATTGTCATCAGTAATTGATGTGCTAGGGCATCCAGGGCAGTCAACGTCTTCTCGACCCTCTTTGAAACATTTATACCACTCGTAAACTCATCTTACTCATAGTAGATTCGCCAAAAGCCACAGTTAACATTTTGAATGCAGTGCTGCACTTTATTCCGTTTTTCAATCAAAGTATAATGCAAATTCTTTGATCCATCTTTTTCGAAAATAAAAATTCACCAGGCACTCGAAAACATGTAAAACTTTTTCAACTGTCAACAATAAACTAAATATTCAAAACAGCTGAAAATGCAAACATACATCAGGAACATGTGTACCAACAAGATAAAATAAAAGTTTTGAACATTGGATGTATAAAGCTTGCAAAATTAAAACACTCCTGTTATTTTTTTATCACAACTTGTATATTCAATTTGTACTACTTACACTTACATATATAAGTGTAAGTAATGTGTTCATTTAATTAACATGTACTACTAATTTGATTGCTTTTAGGACAGCAAGTATGTATCACAAATAACTTGTTACAAAGGTCACTAATTGCTATCACCTAACATTCAATATAGTTAAATTGTGATTTCAATTCCAAAGTACTATAGGCCTCTGACAACAAAACATTTGCAGGGTGTTCTGCTCTCCGGATGAGTGAGGGGGGATAGTACTACATGGCAGCTGCTCATGATGTCATAAATATATCTACTATCTACATTAAAAGCATTGTGCAATCTTAGTATTCCAGTGTGTTTCACTTGGAGCAGTGTGTACGTGCTTTCTAGTGATTTATAAAGTTATTTACAATGCCCAATAGAAAGGAAGAGCTCTGCACAGTCAAGCCCAAGAAACAGTTGCTAACGTTGTTAAAATCTGTGACAAGAAAGCAAACAAAAGCAACTGGTCATTCAGTATAATTAGCAGAAGAGCATAGCTTTCTAAGAGAATAGATGAAAATGTACCACACAAAAAATGTAGATCTCTTTAAAACACACAGTTTGTTTCAAATAACTTTTTTTGTGGCATAAGCCATTTCCAAGATTTTCCCTATTAATGGTTTGAATTGTTCAATGCTTTGTTATTCTTTTAAAGTGATGTTGATTTTCAGCTACTTCTTGCAATTACATGGAGAAAGAATACAGAATTTTAAGACTGGTGTGGGTGTGCATGTGTGTGTTTTTTTAATCTTAAATAGCATTCATGTCGAATAATTTTTTTTTTTGTAGCGTTACTATTTTCAAGATATTCTTTGATATTGGTCGGAATGGTCAAATATTTAATGTTTTTCTCAAGTGGTTAGTCTCTACTTTTTTTTCCCCTTTCTTTCTTTCTTTCTTTCTTTCTTTCTTGTGGTCATCCAAAAAGCATGGCATTTCATAGCCATCACATAACAACCCACTTATTAATAAAACTTTTTATCACTTTAGCTTACTGTATCATCCTTATACCTACAATGAATGTGTAACGAGTTTATCTCGATTGACAAGAAGTAGATAGAAGAATAGTCTTTTGTAAGAATAGTTTGTATAAGTGTGAGTAGGGAGAATCCTGTGAATGTAACAATATGTATATACTATATATACTATGTGCATTTCGTGGCAGAACGTTCCTCTTATCACTTGACTGATTTTCCCCATGATTGTGGATTAGAACAAGAGCCTTCAATTTCTATACAGCAAAATTACCAGATTGACTTTTCTGAAATTCTTCGTTCTTCGTAGCTCTGTTTTCCCTTTTCCTTTCTCTATCTTTAACCCTTTTCAGCACCAACTTTTTTTTTTTGTTACTTGCCAGTGCCATTGTTTCATTGATGGGCTTTCTTCTTCCTCTGAGCATCTTTTTGCAAATTATGTTTCCATTCTCATTCTCACCTTTGCTTTTTCAGTTTGTTTCTTTCTATCCAGCCTTATATATGTAACTAAAAAACCTAAATTTATCGTACCTACTGACTGCAATAATAAAGTAATTCATTTAAAAATCTTAACTGCTTCCTCACACATTGTTACATGCTAATCTTTAAAAGCTCTGATGCAGAATTATTTGTAGTGTTCATGAATTGTGTAAATAATGAGGCTTGAACAAATAATTCCTACAATATGATGGACGGGTCACTTAGAAACTACAAATAAATTGAGCTTTGGCATTGTGAAGCAAAATAAAATTTCAAGTTACAATTCAGCATGAAATTCTTGCACAAGTTATAACATTTATATTAACATTATCTTTTCAGGACACAAATAGGTGCAGTAAGAGAGCAATTTCTGAAATGATTTAAGACCCATCAGCCATGTGCTTTATTTGTTGCTTTCCCTCCAGAAAGCAAAGTAAAAAATGAAATCTTGAATAAATACACCACTGCCAACACAGGCATTTTTAGGATCAGAAGTGTAATCTCTTAACATCCGTCCCTTCAAACTTGTAGAAAAAATGAAGTCAGCCTAGAGAAAAATATTTTACTACTTCCACTGAGGTTTTTTCTTCCATATTAATCAATTATTCAATCTCAAATTTACAACAATTTTAAAAATTGTACTTCGGCTGATACTGGTGTGGAATTGTGGAGCTGCCAAACACAAGTGTGACATTTTGAACTGCTCTTTACTAGTATTACTGGACAAAATAAATAAGGTCAAGGTCCAAATTTGTGTAAATTCTGAGAAAAGTATAGTTTCAATTGTTATCTGTCCTATAAAATAAATGAAAACTTATTTTGAAACATATTACATCACCAGAAGTAGTTCCTCAGAACGTAGGTTCAAACCTGGCGGAGGGCAATGGATTTTTTTTTGGGCCGTAAACCTCCTTAGCATGGCTTCCTTCGAAAGGGAAGTAAAGCTGGTGGTTCATGTCGTAGATGTTCGGCACACAAAAGAACCTCAAGCCTGATAAACAGGCCTCTGAATAAAATTGCTGGTCTTTCATGCCAATATAGAATAGGACACTAAGAACCATAGTAGTTAAAGAGTGTCCATTAATAAAACTATATTTCATTTATTTATCTCCAGTTGACAAACTTTGTGACTTGATTTCGAATTAGCTGTTGACTAGTGTTACCTGATGAAATAGAAACATACATAAAAAGTATAATTATGTAGTTTATATTCGGAAATTTATGTAAAATGATCATTGCCAAAATTATATAAAATTATTTATAATACATGTATTACTGTAAATATAATAGAGCATGTTGTTAAATAGATTAATAACAAAAACCTGATGAAATATATAACAAGTTCCAAATAAACATTGCTTATATTTCTGCGATTTCAAATGAGAATTTTAAATTCAGTTTTTAAAATATTGTCACTTGTGGGTTGAATCTCTTAAAAGTTATTACTCATCCAATAACCAGGTGTCTTTAGAGACTCATCTGCATTGAAAATTTGAGTGAAAATAAGAAAAAATAAGGAATGTTGTATAAAGGATGTTTTTGTTTCTTTCATTTAGCAAGAAGTAACCAGACTTAAATTCATACCTTAGATATTGCAATCATTGTTTGTCACAGTTACATTTTTAATTTATTAAAAGCCCTTCCCAAGCAATGGTGATAAGGGAGCTAGAGGTTTTTTAAAATTAGCTTGGAAAACATTGCTGGAAGATAAGCTCTATTTGGATCGCTATATTGGGAAAGATAAATAATGGTTTGTGAATAAAATGTAATGTATTAACAGATATAAATACATGAGTAAAAATATAAATTGGTGGAACAAATATACTGCGTTTCTCTCACGAGAATGTGTGTAAGGAATATGTTGACATCAACAATTCTATTGCTATCTGAGAAAGATTTCTGCTCTACTTTCAAAATATCAACAAGATTATACAAAATTCTTCCCACATAAAGAGGACTTCGCAAGCTATTTCCAGAAAATTCAAGACATACATTTTATTTATCAAGTAAATATTTGAACATATGGTATTTTAATCAAAATTGAGCCAGTTTTTTTGAGAAAATAAAAAATGTTGAGTAATGTTCCATGTAAAGGGGTGATTTTCTTGAAAATCTTTGTCTCCCATCTTTGGAACATACTGAAGTTAAATTCCAGGTTTTGTCTTTATCCAAATTTTAATTTTTGAGTTATGCTGTTCACACACACCTTTTTCTAGAAATACTTTTTTGCATTCACGGTGCCTTAAAATATGTTGTTGTTCAATGGCATTGGGGATTAATTCATCTGCATCATTTTTCCTCTGGCTTCCCAATATAGTCTGCAAGTTATCACTTTTAAGACCTTTGCATGTCATTTCAGGATATCATCTTCACAGAGAGTGCACTTGGGTGTAGGTAGGCATGTATCTTGTAGAGATGTTCTGCGAGGCAATTGTGGCCAGTTGCCATCCTAAATAAGGCCACTGAAGTCTTCCTTGCATTTGTTGTATATCAGCTCTATCTTTAATATTCTTATAATCTTTATCTTTTAATTTATCTTCTTCGTCAAGTCTCTGCTGTCTTTTGAAATGTTGTTTAATGTTATTTAATTGTTTATCTATTTCTATTTGTCCTACAGGTTTTATTTGTTGTATTGCATCTTTCTTTGCTAATTCATCCGCATGTTCATCCCAAAAGTCCGACATGAACTGGGATCCATTGTAGAGTGACATGATTTCTAGTTTCAACTACTTTAATTAGGCTTCTTATTTCTTTAATATTTCTTGCTGTTTTATTATTGTAATTACTATTCCATCTATGGCTGATTTTGAGTCAAGATGACCATTTTTTGTTTTATGTATGGTCTATATAAAATGTTCTGTAATGCTGCTTTTATAGCTATTAATTCTCCATCATAGTGGTTTGACATTTCATCTAATGTTAGATACTGTGCAAAATGTTTACAGTATACTCCTGCACAGACATTTTTTTTATTGATGAGGGATCCATCTGTGTATATTCGGAGCCATTCTTTTTCTGGGTACCTTTCATTTTCCGTAGCTATTGCTATGGCTCTCATTTCATCTGGTATATTGTTTTGTTTGTGTATTGTATATATCAGGTCATTCTGGTATTGTATATCAATGTATTCTATTGAACTTGTTACCTCTGTTGCAATTATATTTGTTGTAATTATATTCTTGCAGTTTAAGTAAGAACGTAGGTTTTCATGGCCGGAGTCACAATTATAACTAATATGATTTTCCGGGCTGTTATGCCATGGTCTGCTGAAGAAAGATTTCCCAGACGTTTCGTCCACAACTGCGGTGGACATCTTCAGTGGCGCAGACGAAGTCTTCTCGGTGAAAGTATCGCAGCGTCTGATGCGTTGGCCGTTAGTGCCGCTCTCTGCTGATTGGCCCGCTGGTATGAGGGGGCTGGCGCCGGCTGTGTTGTTGCTCTCTTCTGATTGGCTCGCAGTGTTTTTCGGTTTTGTATGACCTTTCTTGTTTTTGATGACTAGATGCCAGTTACTGTTGAGTTTCAATGCTTCTTCTTTCCTATTGAAATTATTGGGATGTTTATAAATCTCTATTGCTTCGCGTTGTAGCCGGGTATGGTAATGCTTTATGGAGGAAAGAATGTTGGTGTCCTGAAATCTAATAATGTGTTCGCCCTCGGCTTCAATGGCATGTTCGGCGACTGCCGATTTTTCTGTATGGCCCAGGCGGCAGTTTCTTTTGTGTTCGCTAAGTCTGGTGTTTGCGCTCCGCTGTGTGGTACCAGCGGAGCGCAAACACCAGACTTAGCGAACACAAAAGAAACTGCCGCCTGGGCCATACAGAAAAATCGGCAGTCGCCGAACATGCCATTGAAGCCGAGGGCGAACACATTATTAGATTTCAGGACACCAACATTCTTTCCTCCATAAAGCATTACCATACCCGGCTACAACGCGAAGCAATAGAGATTTATAAACATCCCAATAATTTCAATAGGAAAGAAGAAGCATTGAAACTCAACAGTAACTGGCATCTAGTCATCAAAAACAAGAAAGGTCATACAAAACCGAAAAACACTGCGAGCCAATCAGAAGAGAGCAACAACACAGCCGGCGCCAGCCCCCTCATACCAGCGGGCCAATCAGCAGAGAGCGCCCACACTATAAAGAGAGCGGCACTAACGGCCAACGCATCAGACGCTGTGATACTTTCACCGAGAAGACTTCGTCCGCGCCACTGAAGATGTCCACCGCAGTTGTGGACGAAACGTCTGGGAAATCTTTCTTCAGGAGACCACGGCATAACAGCCCGGAAAATCATATTAGTTATAATCTTGCAGTTTAAGTTATTAATATATGTTCTGAAGCTTATTTGAGTTTTAAAATTACTTATAGTATCTGCTGTGTGGTACCACTTGTATCTGTTTCTATTGACTTGCAGTTTTTGTGCTAGAGTAATTGCTTTCAACTCATGTTCCAATTCTATAGGCATGTTTTTTGTGAAGTTTTGTAGTACTGTGATTGGTGGTGTTTCTACAGCTCCTGTTATTATTCTTAGTGAATTATTTTGTGAAATTTCTGGTTTACTTTTAAGTCTCTTGTTTACTGTTGCTAGTAGTTCTCCTCCATACAATAGGTTAGGTTTTATGTATGTTTTATATGTATTATTAAGTATTATTATGTTTCCACCCCATTTTATTCCTGCTAAACGTTTTAAAATGTTCTTTTTGTTGATTTTATTCATTACATTGTTTACATGTTCTTTCAATGATAGTTTCTGATCTAATTCTATCCCTAGATTCATTGTTGTAGTTGCTTCTTGTAGTTTTTTGTTGTTGATTTGCAGACATATGTTTTCTGTTTTATGCTGCATTGTGAGTAGTAGTTATTGAGTTTTTCTTGTATTTATTTCCATATTGTTATTATTAGTCCACTGTTCTAGGGTTATGATTGTATTCTCCATTGTTGTTTATAGTTTTTTGTAATGTTTCCCGATCTTATGTTCTTTTCTGAAGTCCATATTACCATGTCGTCAGCAAACATTCCTACTTGTATGTTACCTATTTTCTTTAGTACATCTACTAGGTCATTTATATATATATTGAACAGAATAGCACTTGTAACAGACCCTTGAGGTAGTCCAACTCTCGTTTGTTTCCATTTAGATGTGGCTCTTGTATTGTACTGCAAACCATCTTTGGGATAGAAAGGTTTGCAACCAGTTTAGCATGTGGCATGATATGCCATATGTCTTCATCTTGTATAGTAGCATTTCTCGCCATACTGTGTTAAATGCATCTTTGAAGTCGACAAACGGTGCTAGTGTAGTCTTACTATTATTATTGAAATTTTCTTTAATGTCCTGTGTGTCTTACAACCTGGTGTATTGCTGAGCTGTCCTTCCTAAATCCAGCATGTTCAGGGACTAATAGATTTGGTGTTTCTAGATAGTATGTCAGTCTTGTAGCTACCATTCTTTCTAAGAGTTTTGCTATGTTTGATGTTCGGTCTATAGCTATCTACCATTTGAGTGGGTTTTCCTTTCTTCTTAATGGGTATGATTTTTTGCTTTTTTCCATAGTGTTGGTATGTTATTTCTGGTTGTCCAGATTTTATTGAAAATGTTTAATAAAGTATGGAGTGCTTCATGTCCTAAATTTTTGAGCAGCTCTGGATGTATGTCATCAGGACCTGGACTCCTTTTATTTTTTAGTGTCCTTATTGCTTGCTTTATTTCTGGGAGTGTGAATGGCTCATTGAAGATGTTTTGAAAGTTAGACATATCTTCAAGGTTGCTATTTCTTAATGTAGTACTAGTTTTACAGTATGTTACTAATTTTTCTGCTATAAGGTTATCCTCGTATATTTCTTTATCATCAGCATTTAATGGCTGATTTTGTTGGTTTTCTCTATTTATTTGTTTAATGTAATTATGTACCTTAGTACTATTTGTTCAATAGTCTAGTTTGTTTATAAATTCTTCAAAGCTCTGCTTTTTTGACAGTTTTATAGCCTGTTTTAACTGTGCATTTGCTTTTCGCCATTCTATAACATCTGCTTTGTCTTGCATCCTTTCTGCTATTTCTCTAGTTTTATCTCGTTTTGATTTGAGTTGTGCTAACTGTTCATTCCAGAATGGTTTGTATTTATGAATTTTCCCTTTTGGAATACATTGTCTTGCAACTTTTAGAATTGTGGCATTTAGTTTTCACTACTTTGTTTATGTTTTGTTCCAATTTAATTTCTTTGAAAAGTTTGTTTGTTATCGTTTTATATTCTTCCCAGTGTGCCTTTTTGAAATTCCATTTAGGCCTTTTTTTTCTCTTTGTTCTAGGTGGTTGATGATTTAGATCTGTTTTTGTTATTATGGCTCTATGTCCACTACCACTATCTTCAATTACTTTTTTTGTAGTTTTATCTTTTAAATCAGTTGATATGATAGCAATGTCTGGATTGGTTGACTGTCCTGAGTAGTGTATGTAGGTTTTTGGGTCTTCATCCCTATGTAATATTTTCATTAAGTTGGAGTCTACAAATTTTTCAATAATTTCACCAGCTTTATTGTTGTCACTATCTTAGAGAATGTCTATTGAGATCACCAATTATGATTGTTTTATTTTCAATATCAATTATGTCCAGGTTGAGGTGATTGTTATTAGGTGGCTGTAGATACCATAGATTTTAAATTTATGGTTTTGTTTACAAGCTGTTATCCTATTATTTCAGAAGTGTCATCTTGGTTCATTTCTTTTATAATTTCAAATTTTCCATTTATGCATTGTTTAATGCCAGCAAGTATGCCACTTGCTATCTGTCTGTTTTTTTCTAATATATTTGTATTGTATTTTGGAAATTGATAGAAGTTTTCCTTTTGATGATCTATATTTGCTTCAGCTATGATGAATATATCTATGTCATTGTCTCTTAAAAGATTGTCTATCATGGTTTTTTTATTTTGGTTCATTCCAAAATAGCACTACTAAGAAGTGCTCAAAATATGTATTACCAGTAAAATCTTGGTATCCCATTTTTGGGTGGAATACAATGCCTTCTCTACCTACTATGTAGTAAGTAAGAAACTTAACTAAAACAGTGCATCGCCATTTAAGTAGTTACTGGTTGCTGATAAAATGATTCATATCACTGTTGCAATTTTTAACTCCTGAATGAAGCATGTTTAGCATTTTAAGCTTTTGCCTTATGAATGATACTATTTACCAATCATAAGATAAATGACAGCTTCAAGACATTTTCAGTTTCAAAAGATTTTGCTTTTACTTACATAAAACTTTTTTGTTTCTTGCTCTATTCCACACTTTACTGATTATTAAGTATAATTCCATATACATACATTTTGTTTTCTACCGCTAACCCAGAAAAAGTGCTTTATTACTGATTTTGTAAGATTTAACAGATACATTGAGGAGGGGGAGACAAAACTGTCGCCAGATAGAAAAAGGTTTAGTTGCAAATATTTTAATGATGGAAAAAGTAACCTGTGATGACATAATATCCGACTTAGCTATTGACAGTGGCATAGCCAGAAAAATATTAAAGGGGTACTTATTTATAAGGATCCATTTTTTATACAATTTGTATCAATTCAAATGATAATTAAAATTAGGATTGGATGTTTTATATATTCTAATTAGCAAATGTGTTGAGACATGAGAATTAATGACCACTGTGAAGTATTTTATATTACTGTTGCAGGCCATTTTATTTCACTGCAAAATAGGGTTTCCAGTTATTATGTTCTAAACTATGTGGAAACCAAATTTAGTACCAGAATGATAAAATACGCCAGGGTCCATTTTTTATACAAGTTGTATCAATTCAAATGATAAATGTGAATTATTCTTGAGTTGAAATACTTAAATAAATCCATTTCATATACACGATTAAGGTGCAGGAATTGTAATTAAAATTAAGATTGGATGTTTTGCGTATTTTAAGTTGCAAATGGTTGTGATATGAGAATTAATGACCACTGTGCAGTACTTTATATTACTGCTGCAGGCCATTTTATTTCACTAAAAATAGTGTTTCTAGTTATTCTGTTCTAAACTGGGAGATATTGCACTCATTTGAAAATCACTCAAATTTAGCACCGGAACAATCACATATCCCCGATATTTTAAATGGTTCTACTCATGCAAACTGAAGTACAATTTCTGTTGCTGTCACCTTTGACGATGTCTAAGACATACAGCATATAGAGCTACCAGTGATACAATTAAGAAGTATCTTGTTCCAGCCAACCTAAAAAAATGCTATTATTTTGAAGTTATTTTTGCTATTCATTTTTACATTGTTTTTAGCAAGGGTTTCAAACCCCCAAAACCCTTGCCTCTGGGTATTGGAGGGCTTATAACCTCTGTATATATATGACTGTCCTCATTGTGAACCTCTGGGCTCTTTGGGATCTTTAAATAAATGTAAGGCACCTGTGTTGAAAATTCAACAATAACTATAGAAATTAACTGTGCCATATGCAAAAGTGTGTTGATGAAGTGTTCAATTTCCCAAAACTATGGGATCTCATGAATGAAACATGCGAGTAAATTAACGCTGTACAATTTACCTATTTTTGTGAATTCCTGAAACGAAATTTTGACCAGGGTTTGCTAATGAACTGGGCCTTACAATACTTGGGAAGTATATTTCCTCTGTTCATGCTATCAAATACTTAAAATGACCAACATTATGCTCTAGTTGTGGCCCGCAGAGCGATCCCACTGTCCCGCACAGCGATGACGATGATGTCGTATATTACCAACAGATGTCACTCAATGCAAAACACTAGCTCAACAGATGTCACTGTCACACGCTTGACTAACACAATACTGCCAACATATGAATAATTGATGCCACCAAAGCGCCGCAACTTCGACCATAGGGCATAGCTGAGGGATATTATATAACCTTAGGTTTATGAATTCACAGAAGATTGTGTTTAGGTTACATTTTTTTTATTTATATAACCTTACATTTCTGAATTCACGGAAGTTTATCTTACCAGACGACGTCATGTAGATGTTTTACCCTGTGCGCAAGCGCCGGGACTTAGAATAACAGCTTGACCCGATAGACCAACACCTACTGTTTAGGTTACTCTTCTTTTAATATAAGCTTAGGCCTCTGATATACTTTTATAGGTTAGGTTAGGTTTAGTTTTAGTTTTATTTTATATAAGCTTGTTTTAATTAGTTACCAGTGGTTACATCAAAGCACAACCTTACGTTTCTGGTTCACGGTAGGTTAGGATTACTTGTTTTTATATAAGCTTACGTTTCTGAATTCAGAGGTTAACTTTAGGTTAGGTTTTTTTTTTATGTAAGCTTGCATTAACTATCTACCACTGTTACGGTAAAGCAACTTCTTTATTACACTGTTATTACAATCGAAATAACCTCTTAATAAAATATAATTTGACAAAAACTATTACAAACTTAAAACTTTGGTGCATATTCTTTTGCTGCTTTCAATTAGTGCATGGTGCAGCCGTCTTTGAATGCGTTACGTTTTCTCAGCGGGAATAACACACGAAGAAAAATAAGAAGAAGAAACACTACTAACAACTGCGCATCGCATATTTGGTGGATTTTCATTTATGTTGGCAGTTCCCACTATACCTCTTCAACGGAAAAAATGGCTACGTTTGTTTTGTTTCGTACGCGATTCGCCTATATAAGTAAACACCGTCGAGAGGCGGGTCGGTGGGCACAAGCTATCGAACAGACCACATCTACTTCTAAACTCACTCACAAGGTAAATTATTCGCTTTTCTTTGGCTAATTTAAGCTACTTCGACGGGACACAACTAGAGTAGGTTAGCCAATGACATTTCATACATAATGTGCACAATCTGTATGAAATACATAAAGGATAAATTAATGTGGCATAATGGTAATGTTGCTCCAGAGGTCGACATGTCATGGCGGGTGCCGCACGTCACGCAGGCTACCCTGCAGAAAAAAACCGCTAAAATTTCGGGAATGTGCGGCATTTGGCTTTTTAAAAGCCCTAAAGTTGTTTAAGCACTTCCGATTGTATTCTGGCGCCATTTATTGACTTGGTTATGTATTCTGGTGTGATTTTTATTAGCAGTCAACAATCAACATGGAGAACTTACGCATCCTTGCGGAGAATGAGATCTTATATAATGATGCTGTCCTAATGGAAAATTGGGACATAGAACAACTTGCAGAAGAGCTAGCAAGCTTAGGAGGCAGTTCGGCACTTTTCAGGAGCTCTTCAACTCATACTTGCACGAGTTCATGTACAGCAGCTGTTCCAATTGGAGTGTATTTCAGAATGTTCTTGTGGCACTCTCCGAGAATTATCCTGCGGCATAGCATCTTCAAAGCTCTCTTCTCCCTCACAACTTCCTTTTCATCTTTCTTTTCTTCCAAAATTTCATATTTCTTCATTGTCTATCCTCCAGAACTTCATCTTCCTTATATACATCGATGTAAAACAACCTTTATTGAGGCTAACAATTGCACCCTGAAAGAGCAGGTATGCCCTTATTTAGTTCTGTTGCATTTGTTTACTGCATCGCGGTAATTATTTAGTTGTATTACTGTTGCACAATTATTCAGTTGTATTGCACAAGCGCTATGGTCATTACTAAACGCCAAGCATTAGACAATTATAACAATATTTTTTACTGATTTACGGTTATTATTGAGTTTTATTGCATTAATTCACTATTTCGTGCTTTTCTATTACGGCAGCGTGTAACAGTTTGCAACAATACCAAACTGTTTCCTGTTTTACTAACGCGGCAGCGTTTTTTCCGTTTAACAGTTGGTACCTGACATTGCGCATTTACATCGTCCGCCATGACCCGTCGACCTCTGGAGCAACATTAGCCATGATTGCGTTTAAGTGATGGTGGTTTAGGGAATCTTAATGCTGAAAATAATAGGTAACCAGTCATTGACCACAGAAAATGAAGGGAATAATGGAATATGAACACGTAACACAAGTGGTAATCACTGAAATTGAAGAAAACACGAGTTCTACCTCATTTCCAAAAAGCATAGATCCAATACTAAATACTGGTATCAGTACAACGAAACAAAAACTTACACAAGTTAAACTTTATATTATTCTTTACTTACTACTTCGCTTACTTAATCTGAGAGGCAACGTATCAACTGTAGGCCGAAAGGATTTTCAATGTACTGCGCACAGAACAGCAAACTATTAGAAGTGCAACTCTCGTGTTAAACGTTGGAAACACGAGGGCGATCGCAGCGTGAGTAGTGATCTGGGGTTGAACTAAACTATGAAAAATCGTGCTCTCGGATGATGACGTCACTCGTAGCTACTACAGCTGTATTTTTCATACCTGCCTAGCTGTCTGCTCAGCTGATATGTTCCAATATTGTATCGCTACTGACGACGTACAAAGTTAATTACGTGAGCTTCAATAATCGTGATTGCACTTGGAGTTATTCATATTTCTTTTTAAAGGAGTCGATTAAAGCTCACATAAAATAACTTGTCACTGTCATCTGTAGCAATACAATATTAGAACACAATTATGATCAGTTGAACACTCACAGCTAGGCTAGTATGAAAAACACAACTGTTTATTCCTGTGTAACTTATTAAATTATCCAATAGTCGGCACATACATTGCTTTTTATATAATATTATTGGGGTTAATAGTGGTTGCTGAATGTTTCTATGTCATAATACATAATGGTCACATTTAAATTTTTGAGAGTGAATGAGATCCAGCACCTTGCAATAATTTCTTCTGCATGCTTCATAGTAAAATCTTTTGCACTTAAACTGCCTCCATGGTTTGTTTGAACTTCCAACCAACAGTAGGATGTGGAATTTGACAGGAAAATTGGAAGAATAACACAGGTTTGACACTTGTTATTTTATTCTACACTAGATAGCGCAATACAATTTGACATGAATAACTTAATTCCATTTCCTACAAAGAAACTTCTGCACACATTATATGCAATAGTGTAGCTATTGTTTGTCATTCACTAAATTGCTATTAGCAGTGCAATAAATGTCATTAGCAAGTTTCACCACACCATTTAACACTATTAATGTCATTGTCACTCTCTGTGCTCTGACTTGAAGCACCATCACTGGACACAAATAGCCACAACTTAACTCCAACTTTCCATTGTGTATATCCTAGAATTAAATAGAACACACATGTTTAAACTACCCTTAAAAGTAGGTTTCTGAAAAGAGAAATTACTTACATTAAGGAAAAATTTGTGGTTACAAACACCTTGTGATTATATTACACACTATCCACTGTAAACCAGAGTTCTCTCTGATGTAAACAAAGCATATGCTTCCTCTTGTCTTCAAACTAAGCACTACGCTTATGCCAATGTAAATAATTCCTTAAACGTATTGTGTCATGAAACATTGGAGTAGGAAAGGTATAGAACTACACATTTTATTGTGATTATCGTAAGAACTCATTGTGAAAGGTTATGGATATATAGTAACTGTTAAGAGATTACAAAATATGATTTTAATTCTACCTGCTATTGCATTAACAATCAAAGATTATGTTTTTGTTAATTATCAACTGTATGGATGACTGCTATTCTCTTGCCTATATGAGAAATACAGCAATGAATTCTCAGCATTGCTATCTGAGTACCAAATAAACTCTTTGCATAACACAGGAAATATGATAAGCAAACAGTCATTCATAATACGCTAGCACTCATATGCTCAGCTCAAGTCAAATCTTCGACTTTATCAGTTAGTGTTTGAGTTGCCATGACAAAGGAAGAAGTGCATAGTGTGAATAAGCTGTTTTAACACAAAACTGGGAAACGGTTAAAAAGTGGCAAAAAAGTTTGGTTGATAAAGTGCTAAATGAGAAGGAAACAACACTTTTTATTGTAAAACCACCACCACTTTGTGTTACTTGAACAAAATAAAATTCAGTATATGCAAAGGATCCATGGATCTTTTCATTGAAGGTTCAATGAATCAGATCTTTTGAAGGATCCTTCGAACTGTTATTTATAGTGAAATTTTAAATACTTTTCATTAAAAAAATTACTAACCTTCTGTGAATTCAGAAAACTAAGCTTATATATATAAATAAACAAACCTAATGCTAACCTTCCATAAATTCAGAAACCTAAGCTTATATAAAAAAAACCTAACCTCCCATAGTAACTTGGATGCAATGTGCTGTATATGAAAAGTGTTTAAAATACGTAGTGTGTTAAAATGTTCACTATAAATAACAGATCAAAGGATCATTCAGAAGATCCAATTCATTGAAGAGATTCATGAAACCTTCACTGAAAAGAGCCATGGGTTGTTTGCATATACACAATAGTGGATGAGTATATACAATCAGACAAAAAATTCAATGCCATGCCTGGGATTCAAACCAGCAATCTTTAACTTGCCATACCACTGCTCTGCCATCTAAGACTTTCTCTACTCACAGTAAGCTATTTTCATAAGTATTCTACAAATGATTCATCATATATCGTGATCAACTTCATGTTTATCATGTGTGTTAACTTAAAAGGCTTCAATACATTTAAAAAATATTAAATGCCCATTACTTCAAAACCTTTGATTTTTGCACAAAAACAACACGATCATTTAAATGCCTATACATTTCTTATAATATCCTGCAACTTAATTACTACTGCACAATATATCTTTAAGGGAAGGATTTTGTATCATCAAAATTGCTACAAAGTTTAAATGGTAGAAAACAGACACGAAAGATTGGAACCACTTTGGAATTTCAAAGCCTCAGAACACATACTGAAGCCGCTAATTTCACTCAAAACAAACACTTCAGTTATTCTTGGAAACAAATGCTTTTGAGCATCTGTAATAACAGATTACAAGGACATTAATTGTCAAAAAAGCTACCAGAATTTCTATTTTCATACACCATGCCCAGTTCAAAAAAGTACATAGTGGCAGTTAGATAAAAATGCCCAAAAGGGGGTGAATTACTAAAATATATGTGAATGATATCAAATATCTTTCTTCCTTCTGTATTAGAAAATTTCATTTGGGCACTGTCTTAAAAGAATTATAGTATCATTGGCATGCTATCCTTGACAGTTAGTGTGTCAGTCCACCAATAATCCTACATTTTTTAATTATACAAGAGAATCACTCGCATGATCTGCATCTATGTGTTTGAATATTAGCACAGTAACATGCTAATTAATTTGCATTAAAGGTTGATTTTACCTTACCTACTTTTGGCTGTGATCTCCACCCATCAATTATGAAGTGCAAACACGAAAATTAATCGTATATTCCACTGTCTGGATGACTCACAATATCTGAAAATTAAATCAGGACAATATAAAATTCAGCAACACTAAGAAGCTCTTAAAAACTTAACCTTTCATCTAGCACTCTCATGCTGGAAACTTAATAACATACCTTCAGATTCTATGTCACCAATCGGGACTCGAACCACAACACTGGAAGGAATGTAAATCGTAGGCGTATCCCCTCTGTCTGGACGGCTCAATAAATCTGAAAATTAATTCGTTATATAAAAATGTTGCAACATACAGTAACCTATCAGTTTTCTACTTCATTCTACGAATATCACTGAAGTTAATAGAAAATACCAATATTACAACAAATATACATTCAATCAGAAATAGCGTAAATGTATGATTACCGTCTCGGCTTTGTTCCTGATGAAAAAACTTCGGGCGAAAACTTCCAGCTATAAAAATCCAAGATGGTCCCTTTCGTCGTGCCTTTGCCATTTAGTTCGTTACGAACGTCCAAACTTGAAACAGCCAATCAGAAAATTCGCCTTTCCCGCAAAAGTACAACTAGTGACACACCGTGTCCATGTGGGGAGTTAGTGCCCTCGGTTTCCACTTAGCCAATCCAACCATCACCCCTGTGATGGTTGGATTGTTGGATAGTACTGCGCATACTATGCAATTACGTATCATTTCACAGTGCTGCAGCACAAATGTGAGTTACATGGAGGTATACATCATAGTAAACCACAGAACACCAAAGTATAGTAGTGAACTAAAGCAAAGTAGTGAACTAGTGATAGGTCGAAGGAGTCGGAGTCGTTTCAAAGGAAGCTTTCCTCTTTCGAAAGCACAGAACACCAAAGTATAAGAAGTCCTACCCTAGTGTTAAATTGGTGGAAACACGAAAGCGATCGCAGCGTGAGTAGTGATCGGGGATGGAACTAAACTATGAAAAATCGTGCTCTCGGATGATGACGTCACTCGTAGCACCTACAGCTGTATTTTTCATACTTGCCTAGCTGTCTACTCAGCTGATCATATGTTCTAATACTGTATCGCTACTGATGGCGTACAAACTTAATTAGTGAGCTTCAATAATCGTGATTGCACTTTGAATTATTCAAATTTCTTTTTAAAGAAGTCGATTAAAGCTCACATAAAATAACTTGTCACTGTCATCTGTAGCAATACAATATTAGAACACAATTATGATCAGCTGAACACCTCACAGCTAGGCTAGTATGAAAAACACAACTGTTTATTCCTGTGTAACTTATTTAAATTATCCAATAGTCGGCACATACATTGCTTTTTATATAATATTATTGAGGTTAAAGTGGTTGCTGAATGTTTCTATGTCATAATACATAATGGTCACATTTAAATTTTTGAGAGTGAATGAGATCCAGCACCTTGCAATAATTTCTTCTGCATGCTTCATAGTAAAATCTTTTGCACTTAAACTGCCTCCATGGTTTGTTTGAACTTGCAACCAACAGTAGGATGTGAAATTTGACAGGAAAATTGGAAGAATAACACATGTTTGACACTGTTGTTTTATTCTACTCTTAGATAGCGCAATATATTTTGACATGAATAACTTAACTCCATTTCCTACAAAGAAAGTTCTGCACACATTATATGCAATAGTGTAGCTATTGTTTGTCATTCACTAAATCGCTATTAGCAGTGCAATAAATGTCATTAGCCAGTTTCACCACACCATTTAACACCATTAATGTCATTGTCACTCCCTGTGCTCTGACTTGAAGCACCATCACTAGACACAAATACCCACAACTTAACTCCAACTTTCCATTGTGTATATCCTAGAATTAAATAGAACACACATGTTTAAACTACCCTTAAAAGTAGGTTTCTGAAACGAGAAATTGCTTACATTAAGGAAACATTTGTGGTTACAAACACCTTGTGATTATATTACACACTATCCACTGTAAACCAGAGTTCTCTCTGATGTAAACAAAGCATATGCTTCCTCTTGTCATTAAATTAAGCACTACGCTTACGCCAATGCAAATAGTTCCTTAAACGTATTGCATCATGAAATATTGGAGTAGGAAAGGTATAAAACTACACATTTTATTGCGATTATCGTAAGAACTCACTGTGAAAGGTGATGGATATATAACAACTGTTAAGAGATTACAAAATGTGATTTTCTTAATTCTACCTGCTATTGCATTAACAATCAAAGAGTATCTTTTCGTTAATTACCAACTGTATGGATGACTGCTATTCTCTTGCCTATATGAGAAATGCAGCAATGAATTCGCAGCGGTGCTATCTGAGTACCAAATAAACTCTTTGCATAACACAGGAAATATGATAAGCAAACAGTCATTCATAATACGCTAGCACTCATATGCTCAGCTCAGGTCAAATCAGCGTATGTCAAGTGGGATAGTAACTGCCGGTGCAGCATCGATGTTCCCACATCGGCCGACCCCGAACCAAACATTTTGAGCGCTGCACATCAGGTTCCTGTCAACAGATGTCTCTCTTTCCCAGATTTCAACGGATGTATAGTAAGTATCAGTGATACCAATATCCATTAATTTAGTAGCATCGTAATTTCAACAGTATAGTAGGAAATACTAAGTAAAACAATAAACCAATGACTGAATTATAATTAAATTCTGCACATTCATACATTACGGCAATGAGTTGTGAAATAATACCTTATACAGGTAGCCTGTTCTCTAGCATGTACATGTTGTTCACCTTGATGGGAAGGAAGTCAGAAGATGGAAGTCAGCTGATAAAATAGCAATGCCGAAAATATAAAAATAAAGCTGATTTTTCGTATCAACGAGCAATTGTGTAAATGTAGGAGTTTATAGTGATACCTTATTTAATATTGAGTACCAAATAACACGCATCTGATGTTTAAAATTGGAACATGTCCTGAAAACCTAGTAAGGTAGAAGACAGGTTATGAATCGACAGTTTAGTTGGTCTTAAAGAAGATTTGAAATATATAGCGAAAACAAGCTAACCTTAAATATACACTATACTTAGTATGTTAAGGTGTTAAAATGTGTGTTTGTGCTATTTAGTGTTGAAATGTGTTCGAATTAGGGACTGTATTTCGAAAAGTTTGTTTTTGTGGATTGCACAGTAATATCGTAAAACGAACATGAGAACTCATGCTCAAAGGTTATGTCTGACACCTATTTCAATTTTGAATGTGATCTTATGATAATAGTTTGGGATCCATAGTTTGATTTTGGATGTGTATTAGTGTTGTGCTCAAACACTATTTCCTGCTGTTATACCAAATAAATAAATTAGGACATAATGCTGTTTTCATTGCAAAATAACTTAAAGCATTTCATAAACAGAAAATTCTCCATATATACTGTGTATCTTTGGGAATTTTTTGTCAGTCTGGGTAACTCGGTTAAGCGCTGGCCTTGGAAGCACAAATAGTTACATAAAACTTGTGTATCACCACATTATTGCTGAATGATTTCTACATATCGAAATGTCAGCTACCATATTTATGACCAAACACCCAACTTAAATTATATAAATATATAATATGTATTGCATGGCGCACAGGTGTGCGGGGAGCGGAGGTACCGTAACATGCGCTCAGTCACAATAGAAATTCACTGCATTACCGACTCAATCGTTAGTTCCAATTAGTGCTACTCCGAAAGATCAGGAAAAAAGCGCCCTATTCGACACCTTATCCTGACCATTGAGTTGAGAATCTGGTTAATCTGTGGGTCAAATCTTCAATTTTATCAGATAGTGTTTGAGTTGCCGTGACAAAGGAAGAAGTGCGTAGTGTGAATAAGCTGTTTAAACACAAAACTGGGAAACCGTTAAAAAGTGGCAAAAACGTTTGGTTGATAAAGTGCTAAATGAGAAGGAAATAACACTTTTATTGTAAAACCACCACCACTTTGTGTTACTTGAACAAAATAAAATTCAGTATACGCAAAGGATCCATGGATCTTTTCATTGAATGTTCAATGAATCAGATCTTTTGAAGGATCCTTCGAACTGTTATTTATAGTGAAATTTTAAACACTTTTCATTAAAAAAATACTATCCTTCTGTGAATTCAGAAAACTAAGCTTATATATAAATAAACTAACCTAATGCTAATCTTCCATAAATTCAGAAACCTAAGCTTATATAAAAAAAAAACCTAACCTCCCATAGTACCTCGGATGCAATGCGCTGTATATGAAAAGCGTTTAAAATACTTAGTGTGTTAAAATGTTCACTATAAATAACAGATCAAGGGATCATTCAAAAGATCCAATTCATTGAAAAGATTCATGGAACCTTCACCGAAAAGAGCTATGGGTTGTTTGCATATACAGAATAGTTGATGAGTATATACAATCAGACAAAAAATTCAATGCCATGCCTGGTATTCAAACCAGCAATCCTGAACTTGCCATACCACTGCTCTGCCATCTAAGACTTTCTCTACTCACAGTAAGCTATTTTCATAAGTATTCTACAAATGATTCATCATATATCGTGATTAACTTCATGTTTATCAGATGTGTTAACTTAAAAGGCTTCAATATATTTAAAAAATATTAAATGCCCATTACTTCAAAACCTTTGATTTTTGCACAAAAACAACACGATCATTTAAATGGCTATACATTTCTTATAATATCCTGCAACTTAATTACTACTGCACAATGTATCTTTAAGGGAAGGATTTTGTATAATCAAAATTGCTACACAGTTTAAATGGTAGAAAACAGACACGAAAGATTGAAACCACTTTGGAATTTCAAAGCCTCAGAACACATACTGAAGCAGCTAATTTCACTCAAAACAAACGCTTCAGTTATTTTTGGAAACAAATGCTTTTGAGCATCTGTACTAACAGATTACAGGGACATTAATTGTCAAAAAAGCTACCAGAATTTCTATTTTCATACACCATGCCCAGTTTAAAAAAGGACATAGTGGCAGTTAGATAAAAATGCCCAAAAGAGGGTGAATTACTGAAATATATGTGAATGATATCAAATATCTTTCTTCTTTCTGTATTAGAAAATTTCATTTGGGCACTGTCTTAAAAGAATTATAGTATCATTGGCATGCTATCCTTGCAGTTAGTGTGTCAGTCCACCAACAGTCCTACATTTTTTAATTATACACGAGCATCACTCGCATGATCTGCATCTATGTGTTTGAATATTAGCACAGTAACATGCTAATTAATTTGCATTAAGGTTTATTTTACCTTACCTACTTTTGGCTGTATCTCCACCCATCAATTATGAAGTGCAAACAAGAAAATTAATCTATATTCCACTGTCTGGCTGACTTACAATATCTGAAAAGTAAATCAGACAATATAAAATTCAGCAACACTAAGAAGCTCTTAAAAACTTAACCTTTCATCCAGCACTGTAATGATGGAAACTTAATAACTTGCTCAAACTTAATAACATACCTTCAGATTCTGTCACCATTCGGGACCCGAACCACAACACTGGAAGGAATGTAAGCTAATGTTGTCTTATAGTGTGCCCGTAGAAAACGCTTATAAAATCAAAAGGAAAGCGAATAAATTACCGTAAGAGTGAGTTTAGAACGCGAACGTGAATGATTCGAGTTTTAGACGCGCCGATCCCTCGGCTACGCTTTGATAAAACTTCGGACGAAAACTTCCAGCTATAAAAATCCAAGATGGTCCCTTTTTTCGTGCCTGCCATTTAGTTCGTTACGAACTTCGAAACTTGAAACAGCCAATCAGAAAATTCGGGTTTCCCGCAAAAGTACAACTAGTGATACACCGTGTTCATGTGGGGAGTTAGTGCACTTGGTTTCCACTTCTCCAATACAACCTTCACCCCTATGTTCGAAAGTGTGAAGAAGTGTTGTGAAGTAACCATTCTACAATACGGAACTGGCACTGCCTTTCTCAGTGTTGCCAATGTAGTTGTTTTACAACTAAATATGGTCTTTTTGAACGACTGCCTAGTTGGAAAATTAATCGTTTTAGTTCCTAGTGGGAAATCTAGTTCTTTTAAAAAGTCATCTGGTTGAAATCTGTTTTTTTTTCAAATCACGCGGTTTCGTGTAGTTATTACACTTTTAAAAGCGATTTAGTGACCACTTTGTCCGTTGCATGGCTTGATATATCCAATGTATATACAGGGAAAAAATCTGATGTGTTACACTCACATGACTTTCTCTACTCTTGTACAAACTATTTTTACAAACGCTTATTCTCCATCTACTTCATGTTAATCGAGATAAACATTTGCAGACTCTTATCTTATTGCTAATTTTCTTGTAGATGTAAGGGGAATATATATTTACAAGGGCAATATAGAAATACAGTAGCCTATAAGCACATACATATCTCTTAATAGCTGGTTGCTAGGTACAGCACCATTCCCTTTGCCACAGATTAATACTCTTTACATATCCAAGACAAAAAAATGAATAACGAATTCCATTTGAGAAAAGTATTGAAAAATTTAAGGGAATAGCAAGCAATATCTCGAAAATTGTTCACGCAACAAAAAATGTATATAACATAAATTGTGAATTTTAACGCGATCTACATTTTTTGTGTAGTAACATTTTGTCTATCTCTTATGGTTTACCAGTTATGCAAAAGTTGTTCACAATGAAGAATACTTTTGGAGACATTCCCAGAAAATTCAAGATATACATTTTATTTGCCATGAAAATATCGTAAACATATGATATTTTAATCAAAATCCTTAGAGCTATTTTTGAGAAAACTAAAATTTTTGAAAAATGTTCCATGTAAAGGGTAATCTGGGATGGGGGGATTTTCTTGAAAACTTTCGTGTCGCATTTCAGGAAGATACTGGACATAAATACCAAGTTTGGTGTTTATCCGACTGTTCATTTCTGAGTTATGCTGTTCACAGACAGGCACACAGACAAACACACGGACATGTTTCCAAAAATGATTTTTTTGGATTCAGGGGCTCTCAAAACATATATCTCCGGTGAAATCTCGGTATCGAATTTTTGGGTGGAATACAATACTTCCCCTCCTTATTATACGTAGTAGAGAAAGTAATATACAATTTGGATTGCGTCATCGTAATATGTTGACTTGCTGTGATTATTCACCCTGTTTCTCGTAATAATAAATGTTGTGCTATCTACGTGTTTATAACCCGAACACTTGAAACATCAAATATACTTGAGAGATCTCTCAAGCCCACTTTCTTCACAGTAGCTGCTTGTAACAATGATATCGGTGTTGGCGGTAATCCAAGTAGGTGGCATGCTATTTTGTAAATTTTGTTTATAACTACTCGCTAGTCGCTGATGTTTATATTGGCAGTTAAAATCAACTCTGCTTATGTGACATATTATTGTCGTCTCTCAGTTAATGTGTTTTATTATTAGGTGCGTGTGCTTCTCTCGTAGTGAAAAGAATTGTTAGTTTTTCGATTAACACTAAAATGGGCAAAGTAAAACCACAATATACTCAAAAGTTTCGAGAAGAGTGGCTGAAAAATCCAAACATATCAGAATGGTTATCTCGGGCTGTATGTGATAATACAAAAGCGTTCCGCAAAGTGTGTCGTAGCATAAGAGCTCGGTTAGCAGACTTAGAAAATCATGCGGAAACAAAAACAAACAAACAAACCACAAATATGCAGCTTCTGCGTTTTGCTTCCAAAGACAGACACACAAGTTTCAAACCAGTGCTGGATTCCTTAGAACGCAACATTATCGAAGCATCACTTGCTCTTTTCGTGTCCGCACATTGTGTAATTATGTCATGCGATCATTTAAGCGAAATGAGTTGAAACAGATTCAGAGATAGTGTAGCTGCGAGTCAGATTAAGTTACATCTCACGTATTGCAGTGCTATTATTAAAATGTTCTTGGACCGTATTTTGCAAATGACCTAAGAAGTGATATTGGTGATTCAATGCATAGTATCTTAGTGGACGAATCAATTGACATTAGCGTCACTAAAGCTTCTGGCAATAGCTATTGTGTATCACAGTAAAATATCTGACAGGATTGTTTCAACGTATCTTGAACTTGTCGAACTTGAAGATGTGATACTGGGTCTATTGCGTCTGGAATTATAGAGGCCTTGAAATGAATTAATTTAAATTTGCAAAGGTTGCGAGGCATCGGAACAGACAATGCTAGTGTGATGGTGGGGATTAATAATGGAGTATATCAAATACTTAAAAGGGAGATTCCACACTTGATACTTATAAGGTGTGTATGCTATTCTATCCAACTGGCAACCTCTGCAGCAAATGCAGAATCTCTTCCAAGAAATTTAGATTTTGTAGTTAGAGAAACTTACAATTGGTTTTCTCGGTCTTCTACGCGGCAACTCTTTTACCGCCAAATTTTTTCCACTCTAAATGATGGGGATGAACCACTCAAAATACCCCGGGGTTGTGACACGAGATGTAGACGCGTGCAAACTATTAGATGATCTGGTAGTTATTATTCAATCGTTTCTTAAAGTAATTGCCATTCCCACCTATTCAGCGCTGAGAAAATTCCTTGATGGTGATTTCGAGAAACATCTAGATCCAAAGCTGTATCTAGGTTATTTGTTTGAAAGCAAACTTTCAGAAATTACAAATAAAATAACAGAACAAGAAGAAAAAACTGATAGAGAAAGGTGTGTAAAATTTGTTTCTTTGCTCATCAAACAGCTATTACCTGATAACATTGAAATATTGAGGAAACTGTCTCTGCTTGCTATCTCAAAGGCTGTTGTTGTGTTAAAGAAACCGTTAATTCCCCTATTAGCAATATCACAATTGGATAGTGAAACAATCGCGAAAGTAGAATTGCAGTGGCAAAAGTTGACCATTATACAGTGGAAGAATGTTAATAATTCGGTCAATTTTTGGTGAAGAGGTATTCAAATATCGTGATACTAGTGGCGGAAATCCTTTCAAAGAATTTGCAGACTTTGCTTTATCTAAGCTGGAGCTTCCTTGGTCAAATGCCGAGGTTGAAAGGATATTCAGCCAATTAAATCTGGTGAAAACGAAAACAAGGAATCGAATGCGCACAAAAATGGTGAATGCTATACTGGAAATTCGTGCAGGTCCTCGCAGAAATAATACATTCTGCAACAATTATGAACTTCCTGCAAATTTTCTAAAAAATAGGCACATGGAAGCATATAAATCTAGAGCATCAACGTCTACTGCATCTTTACCATCCGCTGCAACTTCAACTTCTACAATTTGTCTTTCCCAGGGTGAGGACAATGGCATCAGTGGTGATGATCTTGATCTAAATTTTTAGGTAAGGGATATTATTTTAATTTAATGCTATGGCCTATGACTTATTACTTTAAGGATTAAAATTAATAACAGAAATGTAGTTCTTTTGAGGCCATTTTTAGTCTTTTTACACCAAATTTGGCTGGCAAAATATTTTACTGTTTGCAACACTGGCCTTTCTTTCAATCACTTCCAACTCCTCCGAAGTACTTCCACAAATAGTAGCAATTAAAATGCTAACGAGAAAAGAAGAAAAGCAAATTAAGAATATTGGGGAGTTTTTAAAGAAAGTAAAAGAGAAATGGAGTAGAAAAGTAAGAGAGATAAGAAAGGTAGAAAGGCAAATGGAGGAAGGAGAAGATGGGCAAATATGGATAAAAGGTAGTAAGGAATGTTTAGAGGAGCCAGAAGGCCAGGGTGCCAGGCAAAAAGAGCAGCATAGCTGGTAAGGAAATTTGGACATATGTTAAGATTAGTTTACTTCCACAACAGGTTTACCTCCACTTCGCCGGAGTACTTCCAAGCAGGGTTGCCAATTTAGCTATTTTGTGAAATTAAATTGAGTTTTATTTATGGACGCTCTTTAACTGACGGGAGCTTAGCGCCCCATTCTACATTGGGCATGAAATACGGGTAATTTTGCTCAGAGGCCTCTTTATCACATTTGAGGTTCTTTTACGTGCCGTAAATCTACGACACGGGACCACCGGCTTTACTTCCCTTCCTAAGGATTTTTATCCATCGACCTCCGCCGAGTTTGAACCCGCAACCTCGGAAATTAGAGGCTAGCACGGTAACAACTACACCACGGAGGACCACGCAATTTTGTGGCAAGATCAGGCTAGATCTTGCCATTTTAAAAACATAATTAACTACTAATTTGTGAAAAAGCCACCAGTAGCTTTCCTGGCCATTTCCCCTCTTCTTTGTAGCCATTTCTAGGTATTTTCATTTCCATGTGCTCCTTATTTAAAATAATTACTAAATCTATTATTTTAAATTTGTATCTTCAACCCGGTGGATTCATAGATTGCAATGTACAGATTTTCCAGTCAGTCTACAGTGCAGGATGAAGGGCAAAATGGATTTTGCAATCGTAAGCCGTTATGATGTCATGAGGACGATTATTCACCGGATTACGTAAGACCTCATTGCACCACGGTTCATAATGTGGGGAACAACCGTCCTCATGACATCATTTAGTAATGTGACCATTTAGTAGTGTATGTATTAGTATATGTGTATACATTTAGTATGTATGTATTAATCTATGTATGTGACTCAACACTGCTTGAACAAGAAGAGGAAAGTTGATTTAGTCAGATCTGAGCAGGGTTGCCAATTTGACGGACCTTCCGTCAAAATTGATAGAATTTTAAGCTGTATGACGGATAAAAATTGGCTTTGACGGATTTTTCGGCGGAAATTATTATGAATTATTCCGTCTTTTGTCGGATTTTTCCTAGCTTCTTTAAAAAATTAGTTGAATTTGTTTTTAAGAATTGAGACGCATGCAAGACTTTATTTGCATATCATTGCATGGGCCACGATACCTATATTTACGAAATACTCAATGGCACCACAACTCGGATTACGTATCAGAAAGTCTTTTATCATGCTACCAAAGGTATAGATTAGGTTATCGTAGCATAAATTTGCTGTCACCTCGTTTATTCAACATCTGTTATCTGTGCACTGAATATGTTAATACTGTTAGCCCGGGTGCTTGCGATAAAGTATAAATAATAACACTTGATGTAGTATTCACGAGAGAGATTCCTCAAGCTTACTTCCATCAGAATAGTTGCCTAATATACGGCATTAGTGTTTCTGATAAGCTATGTGGGCTGAATGCTATTTATCAATAACGTTTGTGACTTCTCCATATATTAAATTAGTTTGCTTTTCAGTTTGTATGCGTACGTGACGTGATCCCATATTCAAGAATTCATGATCAGAGTTAACTGCATTCAGTGCGTCCATTACATCGTCATTTGCATATTGTGTACATGTTTCTTAAGATTCAGTGGGTGGTGCTTTTTATTTTACGTTTTAACATGTCAGAAAAGGATAAGCGATATGCTCGAAAGGTTTGGAAAGAGTTCTTAAATAATGAACAATAATTGAAGGATTGGTTATTAGAGGTGCCCGGTGAAACAAGTAATGCGCGGTGCAACTATTGTCATTGCAATCTGAGTGTATGCTTGTCAGATTTAGTAAGAAAAAAGTAAGAAACATTTAAAAACAGCAGAACCCTTTTCAACTTCACGCTAGTCAAAATTGTCATTTCAACCAATTAAACATACTATGAACGCGCAGCGGTTGAAGCTGCCCTTATTTTGTTTGTAATTAATCATTGTTCAATCAGATCCGTTGATCATCTTTCAGATCTAACTAAGAAATGTTTCCAAAGTGCTGACCATGCACCTCTTTTAAGGCTGCACCGTACAAAGTGCAGTGCTTTAATTAGGAATATTCTCTATCAGCACTTTAAATTAGAACCACAAAATGACATCGGCATTGGCCATTTTAGTCATCTTATAGACGAGTCTCCAGACATTTCTGTCACCATACTATTGGCTGTCTGTATTGTATACTTTTCAATACAACAAATCACTATTATATCCACTTTCTTTGGAATTGTTGAACTAGATCAGGGGAATGCTGATTGTATTGTCATTGCAGTAAAGTATTTACTTTCAGATTGTGGTGTAGACATCAAACAAATGAGAGGAATGGGAACTGATAATGCTTCAGTAATGGTGGGCATTAACAATGGTGTCTACCAGAAACTGAAATGTGAGATAACTAACCTTGTGTTGATCCCCTGGGTTTGCCATTCTGTTCAGTTAGCTGTGTCCTCTGCTACCGAAATGCTACAAAGAAATCTTGAGTTTTTAATTTCGGAAACTTACTCTTGGTTTTCTAGGTCTTCTTCTCGACAAGTCACATACAGGGACTTGTTTAGAGCAATAAATGATGGAGCCGAAACCCTTAAAATTGTACAACAATCAAACACAAGGTGACTGTCGATCGAAGTTGTTGTTTATCGGATTCTAAACCAATGGCTTAAACTACAGACTCATTTTGAGATATGCAGACTTCAAACTAAGTGCTACACAGCTGAACTCCTTCATAGCATGTACTCTGATGTCATTAATAAGCTCTATCTTATATTTCTCTTACCACATCTTGAAGAATGTCAAAAAGTGAATAAATCATTCCAGACAAGTACAGCAGACCCTTCAACGCTTCTGCAAGACTGTTACACTAATTTTAGGCCTTTCAAGACAGATTGTTGTTCTCGGTTATAGGGGGGATCTGCTATCCGTGGACGTTAGAAAATACAAATCCCCTAATATTTATCTTGGCCATAATTTAGAAGTTTTGATAGTGGATTTTATGAAACAAAACAAAATTAGTCCTGAAAGTGAAAAGGTATTTCGCAGTAGGTGCGAGAATTTTCTGCTTTGCTTAGCAGAGGAGCTCCAGCGGCGACTGCGGAATAATGCTAAGATTTTGCAAAAAGTATCTTTAAGTGCACCTGAAAAGAGTTTGAAGGTGATTAAAGAAAGTGTAATCCCGCTAGCTCAAGAATTTGAATTACCTGAAACTAAAATAACGAAAACCGACTTTTAGTGGTCAAAATTAAATACTGTTCAATGGAAAAATGTTGGCAACACAGCAGAGTTTTGGCAAGAGGTCGTATCATTTAACTCGTAAGGACACGCGTGGGGTGAATTATACCCCAAGATAGCTTTCATACGCCGGTAACATTGTAACATACATTCTGTAACAATGGCTTTCCACATACCTTTCAATCAACAGTTTCTCCTTATAACAATGTGTTAGTGGAGCAGTTTCATGCATTATCTTAGTCAGTAAACACGTGTTCTCTGGTGTGTGGGTAAAAACATACCCCGCGCGTGGGCTGGAAAATGGATTACAGATTCGAACAAAACAAGGACACGAGAACCTATCTAGAATGATAGTGCAAGTCAAAATGAGAAAAATAGTGGCGAAAATGACCACATTTCAGAAAGTGAACATGTGATAGATACAGAGCAAGAGACAGAGAGTGGCGATAATAAAGAGGATGTGCCTTAATCGATTCAGGTATATTTCGAAGGAAAAAGCCCGTAAAACCAAAACTCCATGTAAGAAGTGCTACAAACTGATTTGTGAAGAACGTGTTGACAGTGATTCTAATAATTAGAGACAAAAAGTCAACTTTCTAGAATAGAAATTCTTTGTGAACCTGGATTCTGCCATATGAGAAAAGAACAATGCAGTGTTAATTTTTCTAAAATACTTATTTTTGATGTATTACAATACTATTTAAAAAGTAATTACGTGCATATATAGCAGAGGACTTATTTGAAAGATATGTATGTTCACTTAAGTTTTTTTCGAAAATGTAATATTGAATCTTTGTAATTTTCATCGAGTTACTGTCGGATAAGAAGAAAAGTTAAATGCTGTTCAAAACGCACTAATGTTGCGATATACATAACTACATTCCGATTTCCTTAATTGTGTATGCTTTGTTTTTCCAAATTGGGGTAAAAATACCCCATGCGTGTAGGTACATTACAAAGTTATACGTGTGTACATAAGGGATAAAGTTGCAAGTTCCCAAAATCCATTTCAAGAACTCTCAGACTTTGCAATGATGCTTTTGGTCTTACCTTCGTCAAACGCTGACGTCGAAAGAGCATTTAGTATGCTCAACATTGTGTAAAGGTCCTTTAGGAATGGACTTAAAACCAATATGGTTAACTCAATTCTCACCGTGCGGGCCGGACTTAAGCGGGTGAAAATGTGTTGTTATGATTATGTCCTACCAGAAAATGTTCTGATGCAAATTGGTACAATGGCTGCGTACCGTGAAGCAAGCCAACCCAGCACTTCAACTGAGGAACTAGAGGCAGAGGATGATGTGGGTGAATTATTACTTTAATCATCATCGGTGAGTAAATTTGCTATTTATTTTTACTTGAAAATACGCACTAATTTTTTCTATTTTGTCTGATTCGAACGCATTTTTAGGTGTTGTTCCGGCGGATAAACGAATAACGGGTGGTATATTTAAAGCAAATTTCATTTTTACACGAAAATGCGGAGTATATTTTATTTTCTGAATGTTTTCTGAATGTATTATACTCTGTGGCAGCAATAATGTGTCGATGACCTGAATTTGAACGAGGGAGAGGGCCTAAAAATCTATACCCAACGTTCACCAATGAAGTTAACTGGGATAGGTTATAGAAGATCAGCTGGTTTCTGATTCTTGTTCATTTTCTCAACTGAAAACAGGGGTATGTCCGGACAAAATACTCAATAGATTTCCTCATTCCAACCCAATGGTATCTCGAATTAATTTTGTTGAAAGTTGTTGAAAATACTAAATGGCCAGACAAAGGGTCATCATGGCAGGAAGGCAAAATTTCATGCTTAAGTGATTCAGGTATAACAAGTAAATGTAATGGACCAGTATAGCCAGCATTTTTCCTATACAACACATCAGAATTAAGCACATACGTGTAAGTTTGTCTTGTACTTTGGGAGAAGCTAACTGAGGATCATTAAGCGCATTTATGACAGGTAAAATAAGCGAATCAGCTTTCTGTTTACCCGCAACTTCGATAGGATAAAGCAACAAGTAATAAGTTCATATAACTATTCAAGTTGTTCTGGTTCAGGCTGTGAAACTGGAAAGCTAGAAAGGGTATCAGCATCATTATGTTTCTTGCCAGATTTGTAAGAAATAGTATAGTAAAATTCTTGTATTTTAAGACTCCACCGAGCTAGGCCTCCTGTCAAATCCTTTAAGTTATTTAGGTAACAAGGAGAGTGATGGTCTGACACAACATGTACTTTGTATCCAAAAACAAAATTTGGATAATGAGCGAATGACCAAAAGTTCAAGTTCGGGACAGCGTAATTATCATATTTTGAGAGGGTCCTAGAAGCACAAGCAACCTTCAACTTTTTGTAGTAAAACACACCCAGGACCAAGCCCACTAGCGTTTGTATGCAATTCAGTATATGTGCTAGGTGTGTAATGAAATGAGTAGGGCTCCTATTTTTAGGTGGAATAAACCTTCATTTTAGGTCTCATATATGTTTAAAATAGGTTGTTTAAGTTTTTCTTGATTAAAATCTTTTTTTATGTTTTGCTTCGTGGGTCAATACAGGTGTAAATCATTTTGCTTTTCTGGTACTTAGCTGTAAGATATATTTTTTGGCATTGCTGTACATTCTGAAATTTTCTGGCGTAAACGATTTCCTATTATCACGTAACACATTCTTGTATGAAGAAAAGGTTCTTTCAACGGAACATGACGTCATTGGAGCGTAGAACATAGATGCAAGTGCAGCAGGTTCCAGGAGTAGTTCTCCTGTATACTTTTCTCCCTGCAATACTGAATTAATGATTTTCATATCTCCAAAAGCAGGATTTCGTGAAGAATTTTCTGCAACTTCAAAGAACATGGAACTCCCACTGGTCCAGTATTTCTTTACTGGAAACATTGCCAATGATATATAGAGTATCTTTCAGTGGCAAAGTTGTAGCTTCTGGTATAAAAAATGTATCTTAATGTATGCAAGGGAAGCGGCAACAGTGAGACACTCGAGTGATTTCCTAGCCTTGGAAATTCAGAAAGTTTCCGTTTCATACAACTCCGTGACGACATTTTTAACGTCTTTTAAGTGCTCGGCATAGTAAATGGCAGCAGACAGCCAAGTGCGCTCCTCCTGACCTTCTATCAGCTGCATCCATGTGTCACCATGTCACATGTGCTGCGGTTAACTGTAGTAAATTGAACTATTTACTGGCTATAAGTGGTGGAAATAACTTTACAATGAGTTTCAATTCGAAAATAACATTCCTCATTTCGAAAAAGAAAAAACAGCTATTTTTAGGTTATTTACAGGTGTCAACCTCTAATTTATGTATGTTTAGGTGTAATGAAATTCGCATATTCTGCTCCAGGAAGCGTGAAATGAGTATATATATATATATATATATATATATATATATATATATATATCTTGAAGTGTGTTAATTAAATGCCGAGGAAATATATAGGTTAAAACCTAAAAATCCTGGCTCTAGTAATGAGACAAAACAGGTGCAGAAGTTAGGTAATTTCTTATATTTTGAATTGTAAATAGTTGATCAAAACCCCATACATAGTCTACATTTTTCCTGGACCAACTGAATCAGGAGCTGACAAATTTTGGAGTAATTCTTCACAAATATCCTGAAATCTCTTATACTCTTTGGTTTAGGGAGTTGCTAAATAACTTTGAATTTAACAGAATCAGGGAGAATGCCCTCTTCTGACACTTCAAATCCTAATAGTTTTATCTTTTCCATAGCAAAGAAATATTTTAACAGGTTTAAGTTTAAAAGTGTGTGAAGCCACACGTTAAAAACAGCCTCCAAATTGTCTAAGAGCTCCTCAAAGGTTTTTAGTAAATACATCATCCAGATAAACTAAAGCTTTCTTAAATTTCAAATTACCTAATAGCTTTTCAAAAATATAACTGAAGAATCTGGGAGCGTTTGCAAGGCTAAATGAAAGTCTGTCAAATTAACATTGTCCTTCATGAGTGAAAAAGGAAGCGTATTTATTACTACTTTCAGCAATGGGGACCTGAAATAAGCTGACAATAAATCTAATGAAGCAAACCATTTTGCCTCACCCAGGTAACTGATTAAGTCATGAATGAGTGGCAATGGGAAGGAAGTAGTTTCACATATAGCATTTAGTCTCCTGTAGTCGACACAGAACTTCATGGAATTATCTTATTTCTTGACTAAAACCACAGGGGAACTCCAAGAAGTCTGAGAATATCTAATTATGCCTGCATCTTTCATCTGTTGTAGGATTTGAGAAATAATTTCCTTTTGTTTACGTGGTACTCTGTATGGGCGTTGTTTAATAGGTTTAGGAAGAGTGACCTTAATTTCAAATTCAGCTACATCAGTAGAGTCTAAATCTCGAAGTAGCAAAAACATGTGAAGATTTCAGTAGCAAGGTATGCAGATGACCACGTTGATTAGGGCGTAATTTAGGACTGACTTTCCAATCAAAATTAGGAGCTTTCAGAGTTGTAACATCGCTAGAAGAAACAGAATTACTTTGTATTAAAGCTACATATGAGCATTCGCATGAGCATGAGCATGAGTTCTTGCAAACAATGTTTGAGATACAGCCGAATTATTATGAAGAGGGATAGTATAAGCTTCGGCAGAGTGACACACAAGAGGTGGGATCATAAGATTCTTTTTGTTCATTATGCTAAGCAATGGTTCGAACATCACGTCATTAGTAATTGCAGCAGTTGGCTGCATTGACACATAACAGGTCGAGAAAGGTGGGATTCTATCTTCAGTCAATGAACTTTTGTTGGGCACAACAACGTGATTATCATCATTCAAAGGGCTGACAGCAATGTCTGCAAAGGGGCCTCTAGTTGTTACAGAGATGGGAATAATAATACTATGATCCTTAACTTGAAGTGAAACACGATGTTGAGCATAATTAATCACAGCATTATGTGCAGTCAAGAAATTATTTCCAAGAATAAAGTCGTGAGCTAAGTGTTTAAACACTAATACACCTTCCCGAAAAGGTGCACCACAAATTATAAAATCCAAGATGTTATGATAGGGAGCATCCAATAATTTGTAGCCTGCAGTTTTAAGCAAAATTTCAACAGGTCCCTATAGGTTCCAATTTTGAAACTTGTAACATGTATAGCATTCACAATACCAATAGCAGTTCCTGTACCTAACAAAATAAACATTTCTTTAGCATCAATGTGCCCAATTACCTGCAAACTATGACCCGAAAGAGAAGATATATTATTCAAAGTAGGAGCAGGCACAGTGTGTTGAGTTGTTACCTTTAAGTCACATCGTCGGGCTCGGCACCACTCGTTTTTTGGATGTGTCAAATTCATTCTGCAGTAGCGAGAAATATGTCCCCTATTTCAGTTATAACATATAACTGAGGAACCTTCTCTGTCATTGTATCCATCGTTCCTGCCATTTGATGATCTCTGCCTGCTGTCCTGGCGATGACCAGCACTGTCAAAAACTTGAAATGGTCTCTGAGGTACTGAACGCGCAGACTGAGTAACTTGCATTGACAACTGTTCGACCTTTTTACGTAGCACAGAAATAAATTCTGGCACATTAACTGATGTTGCACTAGGTATCGTAGTTGGTGAGTGGTATATAAGTCTGCATTGCCAACTCCTTTAATAATCTGTAGCACCTCATCAACAGTTTGAGGATTCAAAGGCAACAGTGCCTGAACATAAGTGGCTTTCAAACCCTTGAGCAAGTTTTGCATTTGCTCCGCCTGTGTAATTGCTGGGCTTACCTGATCACATAGGGATAAAGCATACAAACATAATCCAAAACTAATTCACTGTCAAGTTGAATACGTTACCTAAGCTTAATTTCTAACTACTCCTTCTGGTGGGACATTTGAAAAGCTGACAGAAAGTGAGAAATAAGGATATTCCAATCATGCTGAGGATGCCTGTGACAAACGTTTGATACCAAATGGCAGAGGTTTCTTTTAAGTAACAGGGAAAAAGTTTAAGCTCTTGATCATTATTCCAAGAATTTGCTTTAGTAATCATTTCAAAGTTGCGAACAAAAGCATTAGCTGATGTCAATGTATGACTTAGAAAAAACTTTGGCTCAATCATGGGTTTAGTCAACATAGGTTGTATATTCGCTATGGTAGCTGCAACCTGATTCTGAATAACGGAATTAACAGTGCATTCATGTCAATATTACTTGCTCACTATCTTCAGAAACTTCAGAAATAGACATATTTGAACATTGCCTACGTGAACGTGTAGTACACATTTTAAAATAGTAAGGTTACAAATCTGACCCTCAAAACAATACACCACCATTATCACTGCACGAAAGTTGCCTCACCCTAAACTGTTAGAAAATGAAAATTTTAACTGTAATATCCTTAGGGAATTAAGCTGAATTGCCAAATGGTATTACTCATAAACGTGAGGTGCAAAACCTATAGCTAAGATTATGCTAACATGCCATATAAACGACTCCTAAATAGTAACTAAACAGAACTACTCAGGCTAAAATGTAAAACTTGACGTACAGAAGCCCAACGCTTAGACTGTACTCTTAAAACATGGTATTAACGCGAAGCAAACGTTGCCCGAACCACATTTTTCACATTAAAATATGTACTTATTGGGCAAAAAGTAAGCTCACTTTAAAGCACTGAGTAATAACAGGCTCACTTGGTTTAACTACATAACGCACCAATAAACACTCATAAAGCAATGTAAATCTTCACTTTACTGCAGGAGCAATATGAAAAACGTGAAACACGTAAATCCTGCTAAAATGTGCAAATTTACTATCACACAACATTTTGTTAAAACTTTCAAAACTTTCTTTAGACAATATATTGAAAAAGTTTTGTTAGCTCCACGTATGGAAGCGAATTTGAAGAAGTCATTTTGTGTGGGAGTTGGCACCATGCTTTGTGCGTCAATTTGAAGTAGGTTGTATTGAAGGACTTGTATTGTGGTTCAACTGTTGGGGAGCCGAACTTGAAGTAGTTGCAACCGCACGTATGGTAAAAGGTTTCCAGTAGCCTTCACCCCAAATTTACTTTCAGGTGGCCTTTGCCCTAAGTTTAAAAAAAATAACTTTGTAATTTGACTGTTTCTTTAAATATTATATATTTATGTTTGCATCGGATGCGTCGTATTATTGTTAGAGATACGTTTCTCTTAGCAGGATTGTGGTGCGACTAAGAACGTAGGCTTACACAGATTATAATTGTACTTCACTCCTTTTAGTAATGCTTGATACGATTTAAATAACACTTCACTAATATAGAGAGCTATAAGATTCTTTTTATTAATTAATTACACTTTTTAACACGTAAACGTATTTTTCGTCTCCTACGAATACGTATTAAAGTTCTTGAGGACACTTTTTGCGTCTGGTTAGAAACACTGTTTGAAACCAACTGACTTCTGAATTTGTAAAATTTTCTTCTTTTCAGTTTCTGATAGGGTAATCTTAATCCAATAGAATACCTTCATTTAACTAAAGCTTTTTCTGGTTATTGACTGGCTATTTTTAAACTGTCTCAAAATTTACATTATTGTTGCTCCAATAATGACTAGTAACATTTAAACTTTCAAATTCATTATTGCCTTAAGGTTACCTCATTATTATCTCATTGTTAGCAACGTTTAACCTATTATTCTCACAGCTCCTACATTATTAAATTACGTAATACATTCACATAACATTATTACACATAGATACAATAGTATACAATAATATAAACATATGCAATGACTGTTACATATACATATTGCTTTAAGGCGGGCTATTATTGAATTTACATATTATATAATTGGACTGAAATCATTTAAGTGTTAAAAATACTGCCTCAAATGGCCCCCTTTTAGAAATATTTATAAATTGTTCTTTTTAAATTTTTAAATATTTTCTGAAGGTCTCTTGAAAGAAACATAAACCTTTTATTATTGCACTACTTATTTTTCACTGTCACTTTTATTTAACACCCGCTGATTTTTCACTACACTCGTGTATAGGAGAATACTTCATTTTGTTCTTTCACTTGTTCGACACCATGAGGGCAATGACCTGGTGTGAGGTCAATGATCTGGGTTCACTGACCTGAGTGAAGTTTGATTATTCACTAACATAGCCACTATTAAGCATTTTATGTGCTATAGATTTAACATATAATTAGTGATATTAACACTTGTTACCCTTTCTTTACAACTTATTTCTTAAGCATTTTTATTAGTTTCTTACAATTTGTAACAATATAAATGCAGTTGTTATTCAGATTATTATGTTTTTCTTACTAACAATGGATTATCTTCTATTACATATTTTTTTATCTAAACTCTCTTTTGTTATATTGACAATTGATTACATTAGTAAACGTATTAGTATACATTTTAATTTTTTTTAAAATTACATTACTTTCCCCTTTTATGTTCCAAATACTTTTTTTCTTCTTGTGCCTCAGACTGTTTACATTTATATGGCTTTAAAATTTGTAAGTGTAATCTTCACATTATTTTATTTGTTTTATTATTCCTAAGTTCGAATGTATCTGTTCCAAATATATTTATTATTTCATAAGGACCATGGTAGCTCAGAAGCAATCTCCAATATTCTTTACGAAGTTTATATGACAACGTCTTGTTGTTCAGTAACACTTGATCTCCTATCTTTACTTTCCAAACTCTTCTTTTTCTTTCTTCATGTGTTTGTTTTCTCTTCAGGGGTTTTGCTTGTATTTTTAAAAATCCTAGTTTAAAAATTTTCCCATTTTCTGGCAATTTAAGTCTTCAATAACTTATGGTACATTATGACTCAAAGTATTATTTAATTGTTTATGATGAAGTTCTATTGGTTTAAATCCTGTTACTGTATTTATGGATTGATTAAGTAGATTTTGAATAATATTGATGTATGTGTACCATCTGCTCTGCTTGTTATGACACACCATACGTGGATAATTTGAAATTTCTTTTATCTCTCTCTCTCTCTACCGGATTGACAGTAGGTCTATATCTTGATGAAAAATACTGTTTAACTCCCAAATCTTTAATTCCATTCATAAATTTAGAACTGGTAAACACTGATGCATTATCACAAAGTATGCCTGAACTATTACTTCCTCTAGGAAATACGATTTTGTTAATTTGTTTAAACATGCTGTGCTGGTGCATTCTTGAGTGCATATATTCGTACATATTTGCTAAATACGCCATAGCATACAAATACAAATTTATACCCAAACGTACTTACAGGCATTCGACCATGCAAATCTAAACTTAATAAACATCTTGGTTTATCTCTAAGTACTGAGTTTGTAGTATATTTATAAGCTACATCAATTTGTTTTGCTTTCTGACAAAGATCACAACATGATGTGTATTTTCTTACTTTATGTTCTGGTTTGGAGATATATAAATTATCTAAAATATTTAGGGTTGTCTTCTCTGTACCTGCATGTATTAATCCTAAATGAAATTGTTCTATTATTTCTAATTCCATACTTATTGGAATATATGTTTTCCACCTCTTTATCTCCTTTCCATGTTTTTTATATAATACACAATTTTCAACAGCGATTGTAATAAACTTTGCCTCTTCTATCTTCGAAGAGTTTTCTTTCAAACTTGCTAATTTAATATCTTTGTCTTGCTCTTCTTTAACGTTTTTAAATTGGTTCTTCAATTCTTTCTTCATTGGAATGTCTATCGTAAGCACTTTAATTTCATATTGTTGTCTAGAACAGCTTTCAGGAAATTGTTTGTTGTGGTTGATTCTTAATACTAAATCACGGAATGTATTTTGTTTGCCTGGAATATGTATAATTTCTACATGGAATTCCATTATAGCTAGAATCATTCTAGCTAACTTTCCACTATATAATTTATATTTCTGAATAAAAGTCTAGCTAATATAATCTGTATATATTTTCACTTTCTTCTGAAATATATATGGCTTAAATTTAAGAAATGGACAATATAGTGTTCCAATTTCTAACATTGTTACTGATGCATTTCTTTCAATATTGGTTAAACCACGTGAAGTGATACTTATTACATGAAATGTGTTGTCATGTTTTCTTTGCCCTAGTATTCCTGCATATCCCTGACAAGATGCATCCACATAAACTCATAATCTAATTCATCTCTTGGACGTTCCAGCAATATTGCATTTGCAAATAACTTTCTTACATTTTCAAAACATTTTTGTAGGTCTGCTGTCCACTTCCATTTATTTGTTTTCTTTAGACGTTGTCTTAAAGGTTCTACTTCTATGGAATATCTTGGTAAAATTTACTTTCATAATTCCAAATAAGCGTCGTAGTTGTCGAATATTTATAGGTGGTGGTATTTTTAAAATGGTTTCTATTCTTTCTTCATCTGGTCGAATGCCTATTTCATTAATTACATATCCTAGGAATTGGATTTCAGGTGCACAGAATTTTGACTTTTAATATTAAGGTCATGCAATGTTCATGTAATTTATTTAATACATAATTTACGTTTTCTAAGTGTTCCTCAAACGTTTGGCTTATTATTAGAAAATCATCAGTGTATCTGATTAAGAAATCATATGCTGTGTCACCAAAGATACTATGTATTGCTCTCAGGAATCCACTAGCATTATTATTTGATCCATATGGGTTTATACAATAGCTATATTGTAATCCAAAAACTTGAAAGGTGCGTAACCACGTATTTTTGGATCTAGCTCGACTTGCCAAAATGAATCTGTAAGATCTACAGAAGAGATAGATTTGCCACGTGGTAATTTTGCAATTGTTTGTTCTATACTTTCATTTTGAAAGTGGTCTGGTAGCATGAATTTATTTAAATATTTTCCATCTATAGTGATTCTTAAATTATTATCTTTCTTTGCCGTTCAACAAACACTATTTATATACTGTGAATTGCTAAGCTCAATGATGTTATTTTCTAGCATACTAGCTATTAATTTTTTAGCTTCGTTTCTTGGATTTACTGGTAGGATATTATATTTTCTTCTAAATGCTGGTATATTTTCTACTGTGAATGTGTGAATATATGTACACCGTCCTGGAATTTCATTGAATACATGCGTATTGTCTTCTAATAACTTTTCCATTATTATCTTTTCACTGTCAGTCAGTATTGTATTTGTCATCAGTGTATCTGTGTGTATTTTCCTATCTTCTATCTCTGTTGCAGAACTATCTTCTATCTGCTCTAGTATATTTGCTTCTGCCATCGGGTTCTTTGTATAAGGGTGTTCTTAGAGGTTAAGCGTCAGTAACCTTTTATTATTTTCCCTGCTTGCTTGGATATTTACTATTTGTATGAAGCATTCTTCTTCATATACTGTATTTTCTTGTTCCATTCTTTGCACTCTACATACTTTATCTTTGATATAAGACACGTATATATTCTTTTCTTCTTTATTTAATAAAAGTCTGTCCTTCTTAAGATCAACTATCGCAGAGAACTCTATTAATACATCACATCCAATTATAACTTCGCATATTGAGTTTGGAACTATTAAAAACGTGACCTCCAATGTAATATCTGCTATTTGTATAGGTATAAATGCTTGAGATTTGATAGTTTGGTTCATTGTACCTATGGCTACCCTACATATTACATTATTTATTGGGGCTATCATAAGTTGTATCCCTTCATTTAATAGTTGTTCATAAATTTTTTTGAGCAGATAGAGCTTGATGATCCTGAATCTATTGCAACATTTACTTCCCTTCCTGCTATAATACTTTGTATATACGGTGATTCATATTTGTTTTTACAATTCCCTGTGTTTGTATGGAGACGGTAACAATCAAAGTGTGTAGATATTTTATTCTTGCCACTTAGAGCAGAAGGTACTGTATTGCCAGAATCTACGTCAGGTAATACATAATTTGGTTTTCCTGGTGAGTATTTTCAGTATTTACAGGGTTGCCATTTTGTACAGCAGTTACTATTATTTCATTATCATTAACATTTATGTATGAGCCACACCCCCTAGCTCTTGTTCTCCCACTGTAATTGCTATGTCCTCCACGTGTATACATTTCTGTAGTTGTGTTGTGGAAGTTTCCCCTGTTTTGCATACTTCCTCTATGCTGAAATCAATTATTACCTCTAGGTGAAGTAGAACTCTGCTGATTAATCCTTTCCATTCTTACATAGTTTATGTGTTCTTGTTTCCCTTGTTGTCTTGAATCTCTGATATTTTGAGTGTTGTAATTGAATCTGTTTTGGCCCTGAAATTCATTATTTCTCCTATTTTCCTGGTGATAGCGTGTATTTTAAGGCTTATCATTACACCTATCGCGTCTGATTTGTCGTTCTCGTCTGTGTGGACTGCAAATTTCGTTCCTATTACTATTTCCTTGCTGTTCTAATGATGATATTAGCTCTGTCATCTCATAAATAGTTTTAGGTCTTGCAATAAGAATGTAGTTTTGTATATGTAGAGGGTAGTGTCTGGTAATTAAATTAATAAAATCTTTTTCATGCATGGCTGAACTTAAATATATGACATATCCTGCATATTTTATAAGATAATCTGTCATTGATAAGTTGTCATCTGTGCTATACTGTGAATAACTTAGGCTTGACCGAATCTTATGCTGCACAGTGGTATTCCAAAACTTATTCATAAGTCAAACCCTAAAAGTTTCAAAATTTATTTTACTATCTGCTAGCATATGTAACCATTCTAAGGTTTTGTTGTCCAAGCAGTTTCTAACAAGTATCATCTTTAATGCTTCAGGCACATTTTTCAATTTAAACTATTCTACTAAATCATGTGTAAATTGTACTGGACCTGAGGAAGCATTAAAATAAGGTAAAGGTAATTCATTAAGCACAGAATAATAGTTTGACTTCTGACTTGGTACATGCACATGTGTGTCATCATTATTGTTTTGTGTTTGAGAGGCTGATGCTATGGAAAAAGCAGTAGCGTCTCTTGTGATGTTAGTTAACAAAGATGATACGCTTCTTTCTGCACTTGCATTATTGTCATGCATTTGATTAGCATTTACAGAATTAGTGGCATTTGTATTTACCTTTGGTACACTGGTACTTAAATTTTCAAAACTATTTCTGAGTTTATCTATTTCTTTGTTACTTTCTTTACTCTATCTTTAATTTCATCTATCATTGATTTGTGTGCTTCTTTAATTGCATCTGCATTTGTTTTTGCCATTTCATGCCTTTAATTGATTTCCCCTGTTAAATATATTTGTACTTGTACTGGATCTGCATTTGTATTTTGTACCATTGTTTTCAATTATTCACCCTGTTTATCTAACTTATTACAAATACCTTGTTTAGTATTAGTAAGTTTTAACTCCATTTCAGTTACATTTTTATCAATATGATTTGACAATTTCTGTTCTAGCTGATTGCAGCCCTTGTTTACTTTTAAATCTATATCTTTTTGAAGTAATTGGAAGATTGTTCTAGTTTTATTTCTAACTTCCTACTTTCAGCTTTGCTTTCTTTCATACAGTTTTATATTTGCTTAGCTAGATCATATTTTATACTTGATAGCTCTGTATTTGTTTCAGTTAACTTACTACTTAATTCTGTACTAGTTTCATTTAGCTTACTATTCAACTCTTGTTACTTAAATCTACTCTCAGCTCTGTACTAGTTTAGTTATCTTATTACTTAACTGTTTACTTAATTCTGCTCTCAGCTCTGTATTAGTTTCAGTTATCTTTTTAGTTATTGCTTTTAGAAGCCACATAATATTTTGTTGTGATAAGTTTCTTACTCTTGTTGGCTAGATGTGTGAGGGTTTCTTTCCTTTTTGTTCCCTGCACTAACATGTGTAACGGTGATTGTCCTTGCATACTACTGCTATCTTATAATGAAACAGAAGTACTTCTTATTGTGATGTTATCATATTATAATTTAAACTTGACTCGTTATATGTTAATTCCCATTACATAGGCGCTAGATGTTAACTAAGGAGCGCTTTCGGGAGCTATGTTTCTCCCATCTTCAGCTAAGTCCGACTAAATGGCTCTTCCTCTCACCTAACCCCAAGAAATATTTCATTAAACGCTTCTTCTGCTCTCTGTCGTGAAAAATTGGAAACTGGTAGTGTCGTTGCCATCTGTAGGGAAGGTTGGGAACTCATCTCTCTTCTTTCCTTTGTCTTGTAGTCTGATTGGCCTGCATTCTGTTGTGAAGAATTTGAAACTCTTGGTATTGAATTTGTTGCATCTGTGATGAAGATTGGGAACTTCTATTTTCCCTCTTGTAGCTTGATTGGATCAACTGCATTAAATGGTCTGTAGGCGGAACTTCAAAATTCAAAGCATTCTTAATGTTGAGATGAATGAAAATCTTTTCCCAAATTTCCAAGAGTGAAGGGATCTGTATGAATTTTAGTAGTTTTATCTCTTGTCCTATTTCATGGTTACTATTCAAAAATGATTGGCCACTGCTGATTTATCTATTTGCTTCAATTTTATATTTCTTTGATGTTCACTTAGTCTTATTTTTAAATTCCTTTTAGTCCTCCCTATATATGAGCCATGGCAGTCATGACATGAAATCTGATAAATTCCTGATTTTTTAAGTTATCAGTTGTATTAGTCAAAGGTGTATCAGCATATTTCTTTAAACTGTAGGTATTCTGAGGTGCCAGTTGAATCTGATATATTCTAAATAATTTTTCAAAAATTTTAAACGTCACTGGGTGGTATGTGAACTTCTTATATATCAAATCCTGTTTATTTGGATTTTGTAGGGTACTGATGCTATGTAAAATTATGTTTCTTTTTATATCTAGTAATTAAGTTATTAATAGGTTGAGTTTTGAAACCATTTTCAATGGCTACATTCTTTATATAGTTTAATTCAGTGACATAATCTTCTTTTTCCAACGGTACTCTAATCAATCTATGAATCAAACTTCTGAAAACAGCATGTTGGTGTGATATAGGATTGTAGAAATTATTCTTGATATAGTTATCCACATGTGTTGGTTTTCTATAAATTCCAAATTTAAGATTATTTTGTTTTGTTTTTACAGGTACATCCAAGAAGGGTAATGAATTATTAGTTTCTATTTCCATAGTAAATTTGATATGTGTATCTTATTCATTAAAATAGCCAGAGATAAATTAATGCAATCTTGAGGAATAATAGCAAAAATGTCATCTACATATCTGTGCCACATCTTGAAAATATATGGGTATGAAGTAGTAACAGTTTCTTCTAAGGAGCTCATATAAAGGTCTGCCAGCAGAGGAGATAATGGATTATTAATAGCCAAACCATGTGTCTGCTTGTAGAAATTCTTATTGAAAGAAAAATAATTTTGATTGATACAGCAAATTGTAAGTGTGATCATTTCTTGAATGTAACTTTCTTGTAATTTAAGTGATTCCAACCAATTTCTTAACAGATCTGGAGTATTATCTGTAGGTACATTTGTAAATAGTGATGTAACATCAATGGATACTAGTATATCTTCTTTATTAATTGTGTAATTCTGAATATGATTAATTAATTCTGCAGAGGTTTTAATACTTAAGGATGGGAATTTTTCCATGGATGTGAATTCTTTTGTCAACCATTTAGCTAAACCATAGCTGGGTGAACCTACCAGTTTCCAATTTTTCATGACAGAGAGCAGAAGAAGCGTCTATAGCGGGCTGTTATTGAATTTACATAAATAATTAGACTGAAATTATTAAAGTGTTAAAAATACTGCCTCAGTATTCACAGAAGAAACAAAAGAAAGAGGCCTGAGGAATATCTTGCACGTGGGCACTATATGAGAACGACACCGCCAAAACTCACATTTTCAAGGGAAATAAACCTACAAAGCCCGTGTGTATGTAAAAGCGCCAGGAGTAAATTGGAAAGATGTGGACTTCAACATTGGGATATTATAAAACTGTTAAAAGGAAAGAAATTATAACATTGAATTATCACGTGCTGCGAGTAAATTTAGGACCAAAATGAAGTGCGCCTGAACATCAACGTGACTAGTAAACATCTTATTTCTAACAAAATTATTAATAGTTGTTAGATCACCTTACATAATTAAGCACACAACTAAGCGAGAAATACAATAAAGCAAGCTTAAGCAAGAAATAAAATTAAAACTATATATAAATCTGGGAGTTAGTTACTTTAAAATGTGAATTTTCGAGTACTATAGCATTTTTATATTCTGCACCACATGCTAAATTTTAAATTTGTTTCTTGCTTAGGTTTGCTTTATATATTTATAATACCGATTACTGACCAAAAATGTATGGATTCAAATATAAGCGTTATACCCTAAAAACCTGAAAAGAAGCATTTCTAGCCTCTAGTTCCCGATTTCGCGTGTTCAAATCTGGTGGAGGGTGATGGATTTTTTTTCGGATGTAAAAATCCTTAGCATGGCTTCCTTCGGAAGGGAAGTAAAGCCGGTGGTCCCGTGTCGTAGATTTACGGCACGTAAAAGAACCACAAGCCTTATAAAGAGACCTCTGAGCAAAATTACTGGTCTTTCACGCCCAGTAGAATGGGACGATAAGAACCATAGTAGTTAAAAGAACGTCCATAAACAAAGCTCCATTTGATTTCAAGAAGAATTTCAAGTTGTTGTGCAAGCACGTGGCAGCCAACACATCACCATTAAAATATTCAGCGCATCATTATAAAACATTATGCCCAAAAATACGCCAATACATTCCAAATCAACTTAACAGAATACTAAAGCAAAAGAAGAGAGGATTGCCAAGTTTTAACACGATTTAAAGGTCTCGCGGACGCCATTGTTACTTAGCGCAGCGTTTCAAGACAAAGATTCAAAGCATTATGCGAGATTAAAGAGAAAAAATATATTTGATATCTCCCCGGCAAGCTCCAGCAATTATGTTGCATCCCCGTCCCTAAATAAGCCCAAAGTAACATTACACGCGCTTTGTTGCAAGATGATTTCAAACCGAAACCCAACACTACAGATTTAGTTCTCCAGGGAGGACATGTTAAACAGTTAACCCTAAATCCTATCAGAACTTCACGAATAAAAGGTAAAAGAGCAAGGCACAACACACAAGAATAAGCAAGCCGCACATTATCTTACTTTATTAATACCTAGATTTAACTGTATATTACCTTATGTAATGGAGCTATCTTCTTTGGTGACCACCGGAGAGAAAGGCCGAAACACTTCCTTCTTCCTTGACTACAAACCCTGTTCTCACCCCACGCTAACGGTTACACAAACCACCTTGGAAAGTCACTGTTTACCCCCCACCCAACTTCTGCTAATGGTCCGCTCAAAAGTCGTCCACCAGCTTCTCGAACAATTTAAATGCAGTCGCGCATCCTTGCAAACTGCGTCACTTCCGACCAGCTCATATTGAGTAATGTAAAATATACATCTGCCACAATATGTGTAGATACAACGGTACTACGCACCTGGAACATCGGTCGTTTACCACTGCTCATTCAGAAGCTAAGGAAGGACTGCGTTTTCCGAGTAAGGGCCGGGTCGGTTTAGGAGAATCGAGTGCCTCAGGAATCGATACTAAGCGTTACAATGTTTGCTATAACAATTAATTCGATCTCGAAATGTGTTCCTCTAGAGATGAGGTGAGATATGATTGTTCATTCTGGGGGTCTGCTTTTGCCAGTCAAACTATAAGGATTAAAATTATACAAAACAGGAGCCTACGTCTGATGGCGGTATCACCATGGCAGGTGTACAACGCAGTTCTGCATAGGGAACGTAGGAATTACGCAGGTAACAAACGTTCCTCAGCATGAATTACACACGAGTTCTAAGAACATTCGAAAATCATAAAAATCCTCTGATTCAGCAAACAAACTAATATACCAGCTAGTCCACCGCTCAGAAGATCAAAACGAAAACATCACACCGACTTACGACTATAATTCAGTTGAGTACATACTCGTGGTTATTTTCGTTCTCCGTGGTGTAGTGGTTACCATGCTAACTTCCCGTTCCCTACGTCGCGGGTTCAAAATCGGCGGAGAGCGATGGATTTTTTTCGGGCGTAAAAATCCTTAGTATGGCTTCCTTCGGAAGGTAAATAAAGCCGGTGGTCCCGTGTCGTTGATTTACGGCACGTAAAAGAACCCCAAGCCTGATAAAGAGGCCTCGGAACAAAATTACCTGCCTTTCATGCCCAATATAGACAGGGGCGCTAAGGACCACAGTAGTTAAAGAGCGTCCATAAATAAAACTCAGTTTAAAATATCTCATATTTATCGTTGGATAAGTACCCGATCGCAAGTTTCATGTTATTTATTTAACTTAAAATGTATGCGCAACTGTGCTGTATTCAATTTATACAATAAAGTTACCTTAAAAATAAAATTGAGTCAAAGAAACAAACGAGAAAATGCATGGAATCATTTAAGTGTCAGTACGCCCTGGTTCATGATTGCACCCCAATGTAAGCCTCGTGTTAGTTTCTCAGATGATATATGTGAAAATATGAACTTAGGAACATTTGAAAAACTGAAAAGTAAAAGGAAGTACATGCTTTCAAATGTTCGCAAATAATATGAAATACTTGTGTATAATGGAGCACTAATATTGGTCCTAAGTAATATTCTGCATTTATAAAATATAGTTATGCGTATAATAATAACATTTGAAAACTCTGTTCTTCAAGAGCTAAGTTACAAACGTAAACAGGCGCTTGTGATCTTTTGGCTGTAGCACTTATGTCATATTATTCCTCTTTTACAACTAGCTCCAGAAACATTCAGTCAGTTTAAAGCTTTATTACAGGTATTAGAGCTCTGCTCTAAAAGCTTTATTTAATTATGCAAATTTCTCATTTCGAGAAATACCACACCCAAGTAAGCGGAAGTGGGAACATTTCCCTTCAATGGCATTAATTATACATGTCTTAGTTAGCTTCCCATTCCCTCTCTCCTACATGCTCTAGTTTTCGAGGTCGCGGGTTCAAATCCGGCGAAGGGCGATAATTTCTTTCGGGCGTAAAGTCCTTAGCGTGGTTTCCTTCGGAACGGAAGTAAAGCCGGTGTACCGTGTCGTAGATTTACGGCACGTAAAGGCACCTCATGTCGGATAAAGAGGTCTCGGAGCAAAATTTTCGATCTTTCACCTCGAATATAGAATGGATCGCTAAGAACCATAGCAGTTAAAAAGCGACCATTAATAAAACTCAATTCAATTCCCCCTCTCCAGCCAGGACCAGGTATTGCTTATGACAATTTCAGGTAAACGAAGACCGGTTTCCGCATGCCATAAAATTACTTGTACTTCAAAGTAGATCGGCGTGATTTTGTGAACAGAAATACATGCAGCTGATTGTTGACACAGAAGAAATTGTCTTGATGCCTCCTAAATATTTACGTGCTGTAATTGGGACGTTACGGGGCAGCACTCCGTACCACCTAAAAACTGAGCACTTGCCAGCTTGTGGGCAAATCGTCTTTAAATTTCAAAAATGAAAATAAATCACCAACATAGTTTGTGTTAATGACCAACATACTCTTAATCAAAATGGAGAGGCACGTAAAGATTTTGGGTGCTTTAACAATTTCATGAACTCTTTCTTTGGTCACACAGAATATATCACATGTCACAAGATCACATATAATTGGGTAACAAGGGAAGCAGGTCAATAATTCACTACTTTCTAGCCAATGAAAAGGTGTAGAGTTATTTGAAGACGTAAGGGTTGTAGAGAAGCAGATGTTAGCTCTTACTACTACCTAGTACTGGCAAAGGTGAAACTGAAAACAAGATGGGCCAATTGTCTGAATAAAAGTGCGCTCAGAGAGATGCTGGGAAACACATTCACTAAAAGAACTACCCATTAGAGAGTAATGCTCCAAGTGACACTCGCTAGATACAGACACTCTCTGTATAAGTGAACACGACAAAAACGATGATATCGCTAAGGAACGGAAAATATTAGGAACTCTATAGTAAAGGCTGAAAGTAAATGTCTAGGGACTAGGAGTAAAAAGAAAGACAAAAAAGGAATTATATGAGGAAGTTTTGTTAAGCAACCGAAAACCAGCCTGTATTAGTTCAATTTGTTTCGTTTTAACACAAATTGGGAAGTTTGTTGCCTATTTATAACAAGAATCAAGTGAGACATGAAGCTCAACCTTTCTGGAATCGTATTCTACGCATAAGATGTTGTTACCTCAATTTTTAATTTTTTTGCTTCATTAGAGTGATGACGCTAACCTACTATGGAATGATGAGCTTAAAACTTTGAGAAAGGAGAAGAAATTAGCTTATCTAAAATGGCTATAGACAAAACATCAAGTACAATTGGTATATAAACGGTAGCAACTCAAACTAAAAAAGTAAGAATGGCACATAAAGACAATTGGTACAGATATGTCACGAATATATATATATATATATATATGCGCATTTACTGTAAAGTAAATGCGTATAAAGTAATGAAATATCTATCACAGGCAAGAAAGGGATAAAGCAGACATAAGTGCAATATGGGTGGGAAATGTATTGACTGTTTCAAGAAATAGTGGATAGATAAATAAAAATGTTTAATGCAAGAGAACACCAAGATATACATATTCACCTCCCAGAAGTTGACAAAATAGAACTAGAGGAACTTGAAAAAGTTCTAGAGAAATCGAAAAATAGAAAAACTCCAGATTTAGATGGTATCCAAATATAATTAAAAAAATACTCTTCAATGACGTTGAAAACAAGATTTTTAAAACTTTTGAACCAGTGTGGACTCAGAATAAAATTCTAAGAGAATAGATAGTAGCAAATACCATCCCTAAATTTAAGAAATGAGATCGAAAAAACGTACTGACCACAGAGGGATCAGCCTATTAAATGAAGCATATAAAATCGACGCAAAAATAAGACGATTACATTGTATTATTGGAACCATTCTCCTGGAAGATCAGTCAAGAATTCGGAAATGGAGAATCATGCATCAAATACATATTCATAATGAAACAAATGATAGAAAAATGTACAGAGTTTAATAAATAACTCCATTTATTATTCATAGATTATCAGAAAGCATTTGATAATGTAAAACGAAGTACACCTTGGGAAATGATGGAATTAGGAGGTATCCCTAAACATTTAATTGATGTGGTAAGAAGTATGTAGGAATACTCCATCTTATGTTATAAATCCAAAGAAGGAACTCTATACAAAGAGTCAGTAAACTTAGCAGTAAGACAGGGCTGCAGTTTATCGCATACGCTTTTTAATCTTTACCTTGACGAAGGAATGAGCAGTTTGAAATTGTAGTTGCATACATTTAATATGTTTCAAAACATTAATAAAAGAACATTTTAAACTACCTCTTGTATGCTAACGATCAAGTTATTTTAGCTAGTGACGAGGATACGCTACAAAGAAGCTTAATTGAACATTACGAACTCACAAAAGACAGAAATTTGACCATATCGACAGCGAAAGCCAAAGTAAAAGAGTTATGAGATCAAAGGTTGTAGTGGAACATGGTATTATAGAAAAAGTTAACCATTTTAATTTTCTTTGCTGCCATTTATTTTATGTACATGAAGAGGATATTAATAATAAAACTGTAAAATTTAATAACATGCTCGGGGCCATTAGAAGAACACTTCATAATAAGACAAGGAGATATACACAGATTAAACTATATAAAGTTATATCATTACCAACAGGCTTGTATGAGAGCGAAATTTGGACCCTAACGGAGAAAGAAAGACGCCGACTGCAAACAGCAGAAATGCGATTTCTCCAAAGAGTGGTTATTGTTTAGGTGCAGCATCCTTGCCGCTGCTCCGCTGGTGTCTGTTTGTATCCATATAAGGCGTTGTTCTTAAATTTTGAATTACCACTCCCAAAAAGGGGGTAGTTGCGTTCTGCTATTTTCTGTTGGTTGGTTTATGGCTTTCGCTACCGGTGATGACCGCACGCCATGCGAGGAACCAGGTAGCGCCTTTAGTGGCGTTCTGTGGACCTAGTAGTTCTGCAGGTATCTGATAAGAACGTTATCATGGCTGTGCAATCTGGCCTAGAAAGTTTGAGCCCAGCGCCTGATCATATCCTCCACGTATGGGAGGACCGCTCACAGGGCGGCAAATATTCCTGCTTCATTGGAGCTAGTCTTGCGTCCAGCCATAATCTTGTATCACTATGCTCTGCGTTATATAAACAGATTTGCCAGCTATCGAAAATCAAAATAAGGGGCAGATACTAATTTTGCCTTCCTCCCATGTGCAACTGAGAAACGCTTATAACAATATTTACAAAAGGCTTTGTACTTAACGTCGCCTTTGCATATAACCAATCGTTAAATTCAGTTTAGTTTTCCCAATACTTTCTTAAAAGACACAGCTGTTATATATCTTTTTAACATGATCACATTTGCGGTTTAAATTTATATAGATTTCAATTATTAATTTACTTCCTGTTTCCAACAAATGACCATGTTTTCGTATTCATTTCACAAGCTTCTAACAAACAGGTTACAGGTATCAATTCAAAAGGTAAAAGTAAACGGCACAGAAGTTGTTAATTATTAGGCCTCATATCTAGCCCAATCCCAAACTCGTCATTTTTTTAGACAAAGCAATTATAGGTGGGCCAATTCCAACATTTCCAGCTGTTATAACAGTATAAAACTTACCAAAAGTTACTTTTTGAAATATAAAGAAATATAGCATTTGGTTTTACCGAATTCGGAGGTGAAAACATTAACGTAATTTTTTTTCAAGTTTCAAAATACTCCAAATCCGGGAAAATTACCGTCCCGGATAGGAACTGTCCGGGGCGGGGCATTTAGATCAAATTCGGGATTGTCCCTAAAATCTGGGACGTCTGGCAACCCAGGTTAACAATGCTCACCATCAACATTATAGGAAGAACTGGGTTTGTTGCATCTAATTCTAGTTCGTGTCATTCATTGCAAACTTGCGTTATTACATGCCTCAGAATTTACACTTCAGAAGAATATTCATTCTCTCATAAGGGAAACTAGCAATTGGTTTTATATGTCCCATGGTCGCCGCGATGAGTATCATCAAATTTACGAGACACTAAATTGCGGCGATAAGCTTTTCAAAGTGCTAAAAAAGTTTGCAATGCGATGGAACTGAGCTTGCTATTTCGGAAATTCTAGATCTTTGGACAGAACACAAGCTGCTTTTCGAACTTATGAAGCATAAAAGCAACTGTTACACTGCAGATATGGTTTCTTCGATGTGTAATTCTACAGCGGTGAACGCAATAGAATGTTCTATACTCGAGTTTCGTTTGTATTTTATACTTTGTCTATCTGAGATAAACTTTAAGAGAAGCCCAAGTGCCATTAAAAGTGCCGCAAACACCACAAAACCTTTAAACACACTCAATCACAATTTAAGTTTAATTTGCAACAAAACTGATTCCATTAGTTAAATCAATTATTTTGCTGCTTGCTGAGAAGAACACTATACACAGGGTATTTTTGTCGTCCTCAGTGGTGAAGTGGTTACCAAACTATATTATAATTCCCGAGAACTCGGATTCAAACCCGGAGGAGGCCAATGAATTTTTCGGGGTAAAATTCTTAGCATGGCTTCCTTCGGAAGAGAAGTAAAGCCGGTGGTCCCGTGTCGTAGATTTACGGCATGTAAAAAGAACCTCAAACCGGATAAGGTGGCCTCTGAGCAAAATTTCCGCTAAGACCCATAGCAGTTAAAGAGCGTCCAAAAATAATACTCAATTTCCACATTTGGGTATGCTTTTGAGAAAGGAATAAAAGCAGCTCATTTGCCATTCATCGAAGTACCAACACTTGCACAGAAAACGCAGCTTTGATATCTTAGTACAGTTCAGTAAGGAACTGCATCTATGCCTCGCCAAAATATAAGTGCTATGCAAAAAATAGCAACTTTAGTTGTAGATGAACTTTTAGAGACAAACAAAGCATTGGATATTGTAGGCAACACACAGGAACTGGCATTAGCAAGCGAGATAACAAAACCGTGTATCATCGAACGGGATAGCTCAGGTGGTAACAGTTAAAGTTAAGCGAAGGTCTAGCAGGGCAAGAACCGAAACCCAAGGTCCCTCTCCTTCCCTAGGGTGGCGCCTACCGAGTGGCGCGAACTCGCGAGGTCTGTAGTTCAAATTCCGTGTTTTCGTGGTTTCCCTTATTCGCCAAGGTTAATAAGAATTGTATTATTGTTAATATCACGATCCAAAGTTCCACCTAAAGCAATACTAAAGTATAAACGTATGTAATAGCCAATACTATGCCATTTATCCACAGATTATGAAGGCAGGTAGATTTGACGGCACCATCAAACGTCGATGATTTCGAAGTTTTTGGTTCACTTGCTCAACGTGTCGGTCCGAATACTGGGCCTACCATTCCGCTGTTCATCGTGCTCATTTATGCAGCCATTTAGATATTCTTGACACCAGTATCGAACCTGTTTGTCACTCATTATGTCCGGTCCATACATGAGGCATAACTCACAATGGATGTCCGCAGCTGACGATCCTTTTGCCAACAAAACCTATCACACCGCGCACTTCACAACTGTCCGGATCAACGATTGTCGTGGCCATTGCGATCTGCTCTCACCGACTGACAAACGCCTAAAGCGTCACACTAACACTGCGGTAGATTTTCGGAGTCGGCGGACAGCGCTGCTGGTGTGAAAGTCATTCAGGGCTACCATCCGTTAAATATTGCTCACCAGACCTTAGTTTTGGAATATGCCTGGTATATTTCGAGGTTTATGGTTTACTAGTTATGCAAACTTCAGCAAGAATGGTCAGAACTTCGGAGGCTGCTCCAGAAAATTCAAAATATACATTTTCTTCAAGCCAATATGATATTTAAAAAAATCGTTAGAGCCATTTTAAGACAATTAAGAAAAACGAAAGTGTTCCATGTAAACGGTTGTTTAGGGATTTCATGCAAATCTTCAGTCTAATCCTTGGAAGATTCTGGACTTATACTCTAAGTTTGGTATTTATTCGACTTTTCGCTTTTGAGCTGTGCTGTCCACATACACAACCGCGCGCGCACTTAATTGTTTCTAAAATTACCTTGTTGGGTCCAGGGGACCTCAAAAACCTGTTTTGCCTCTGGAAATCTTAATATCGAGTATTTTTGTAATGCAATACATATTCCACCTCACATAAGGACGTGTGGAGAATGTAAAATTCTAAATATATAGCTTATTGTCGAATTCTTGGGGAGCATTTCAACACAACCGTTTATAACCATATTTCTGACAGGTTCCGTTATTTAAAATATCTTCATGGATGAATATTACAAGGTTATATCAATCTTTCGTTGTTATTTGTATGCAAACCAGTAATTACAGAAAGATGTAATTCTGATCACATCTCATGTGTAAGGAAGAGTCACAAGCTTGTGCGTTATCAAACCTTTTACTTGTTTTTTTCTAAGTTTTATTAACATTCAGAAAACAGAATCTAATTACAAGGTTTTAGACCATCACGTGACTACACATTGCATCTGAGTGGCAGAAAGTGTGGAGGGAGCAGAGTGGGAGAGAAGGGAATAGGGACATGGAGTTATAATGGAAGAGAAAGTGGCAAATGAGGAGAGAAGAATGGTGAAAGTGGATAAGGTGGAGGGAAAGAGTGAGAGGAAGAAGACATGTTCTGCTACCGCGGAAAAACAAGTGGGGCTGTGAGTTCTGGTAATATATAATAAAACTGTAACAACATTTTCTGGCAAATTTGGAATGAGTAATTGATAGTAGGCTAGCTTGAAGCAGAAAGCGGCATTCTTAAAGTGTTGGCTTGCGTATATTATCTTTTCATGCAATAATAGCAAAAAGTTAGATACAACATACCTTAGGTGGCACTCAAAGGAATGGCTATTTTGTATACTAATTTGTTACCCCCAATGGGAAGAGTTGTATTGGGAAGCAAAAACGTTTGAAGTGACTTAAATGTAATAAACATTGGAGTCAAATACATACACAAATGCTTCACAAAAGTTTTAACTTACACAGAATTAGTATCGTAGGACCTTTTTTACATCACCTGATGTAAAAATTTAATTATTTAACTTTTTATAAAATGTTAGATAACAGAAGTACCTACATAAACATAACGCTTGTCAGAAGTTGTATTACTTAAATTCAAATGGACGAATATTTAAGAAGTTATAGAAATTTTGATTACTATTATTTGTATATTTAAATCGATTGCAACGACAAAAAACATAGTTTCAATTGAATTGCAAACATAAGGAAAAGCATAAGTTTGTGTACTGTTAAACCCTTTACTTATATTATGAGTAATTATTAATATTCCAGAAAAATAATTTTGTTATTGGATTTCAAAACATCACAACATGTAATTTGCACAGAGAGAGGGAAATTGAGAGAATGGAAAGGAACATTATTATTATTGTTTAAGTCTAGGACTCTTGCAAGTGCCCGTATTCCTCTGACCAGTAATTATGAGGCAGTATTTTTAACACTTAAATAATTTCAGTCTAATTATATAATATTAAATTCAATAATAGCCCGCCTTAAAGCAATTGTGTATGTAACAATATATAAGGAGTGTATATTACAGTCATTGTATATGTTTATATTATTGCATCCATGTGTAATAATGCTATATGAATGTATTACGTAACTTAATGTAGTATGTGTGAGAATAATAAGTTAAACATTGCTAACAATGAGGTAACAATAAGGTAACCTTGAGGCAATAATGAGTTTGAAAGTTTATATGCTACTAGTCATTATTGGAGCAACAATAATGTAAATTTTGAGACAGTTTATAAAATAGCCAATCAGCAACCAGAAAAAGCCGTAGTTAAATGAAGGTATTCTATTGAAGTAGGATTAGCCAATCAGAAACTGAAAAGGAGAAACATTTACAAATTCAGAAGTCAGTTGCCCGCAAACAGTGTTCCTAACCGGACGCGAGACACGTCTTCAAGAAATTTAATACGTATTCTACGTATTCGTGTGAGACGAAAATAGTTTACGTGTTAAAACGTGCAAGTAATTAATTAAAGTATCTCACAGGTCCCTATATCAGTGAAGTGTTATTTAAATCGTATCAAACATAAATAAAAGGAGTGAAGTAAAATTATAATCTGTGCAAGCCTACATTCTTTTGCACCACAACCCTGCCAAGACATCCATGTCTCTAACAATAACACTGACGCAACCGAGGCAAACATAAATATATAATATTTAAAGAAACAGTAAAAACTTACAAAGTTAATATTTTTAAAATTAGGGCAAAGGCTACCGGAAAGTGGGTACTATACGTGTGGTTGCAACGAATTTCAAGTTCGGTTCCCCAACCGCTGAAATATAATACAACTCCTTCAATGCAACCTACTTCAAATTGACGCCCAAGTGGTGCAAACAAGTTAAAAGAAAACTTCTTCAAATTGGCGTCCATACGTGGTGCTAATAAATAACGTAACAAACCATCTTCAAATTGGCGCCCAGCGTGGGGCTCGAAGAGACAAGAATTGGCGATAATAACTAAACACAAGAGAGCATCGAACATCATAGAACTATCAGAATCGACGAAACTACAAGACTTCACTTCAGGAAACTTCAGAAAAAATTAGGAAAACTTCAGAAAACTCCAGGGAACTTAAAAATCATCTACATCATCCAAGGACAGGAACAATTCTTTCAGGAGTACGGGACATGCAGTCAATAATTCAACAACAATCTACGTGGCAACACCGAGTATAAAGGTTCACTAACAACCAGAACAAAAGGTCAGAAAATTCCAGCATTATATGTATATAATTGTCAAAATAGTTTAGAAAATGTATTATTATTAGGATAATTTCATGCTGTTAAGAAGCGGTAAATTAAAATTGAGCATTTCCAAACCAAATATAGCAAAAGAAAATAAACAAAATAAAATGGAAACAGAAAACAATGAAAATATGGAAGTAGGAGAGGATGGGTCAGGCATTACAGAGTACAATGTAAATTTACAATCAGAGCTAGAGGAAACAAATAGGTTAGATGTAGAAGAACAGTTATCTGTAAATTCACAGATAGGCATTTAAAAGATAGCAGTAGTATGCAAGGTCAATCACCTTTACACATGTTAGTGCAGGGAACAGCAAAAGAAAGAAACCCTCACATATCTAGCCAACAAGTGCAAGAAAACATATCACAACAAAATGTTATGTGCATTCTAAAAGCAATAATTTACTTTAGTAATAAGTTAACTGAACAAAGTAATAAGATAGAGCAAATGAGAGGAGAGTTAAAAGAAACTAATAATAAGATAACTGAAACTAGTACAGAGCTGAAAGTAGAGTTAAGTAATAAGATAACTGAAACTAATAATAAGTTAAATGAAACCAATACAGAGCTTTCTAGTATCAAAAATGATCCAGCTAAGCAAATAGAAAATTGCATGAAAGAAAGTAAAGCCGAAAGTCGGAGGTTAGAAATAAAACTAGAACAATCTTCCAAACCACTTTAAAAAGATATATATTTAAAAGTAAACCAAGGTTGTAAGCAGCTAGAACAGAAATTGTCAAGTCATATTCATAAAAATGTAACTGAAATGGAGTTAAAACTTACTAATACTAAACAGGGTATTTGTAGCAAGTTAGATAAACAGGGTGAAGGATTAAAAACAATGGTAGAAAATACAAATGCAGATCTTGTACAAGTACAAATAGATTTAACAGGGGAAAAAACAAAATGCACGAAATGGCAAAAACAAATGCAGAAGCAATAAAAGAAGCAAATACAGGACAAGTAAAGTCAATGATACATGAAATTAAAGATAAAGTACAAGAAGCAACAAAGAAACTGATAAACTTAGAAATAATTTTGAAAATTTAGCACCAGTGTACCAAAGGTAAATGCAAATGTAACTAGTTCTGTAAATGCTAATCAAATGCATGACAATAATACAAGTGCAGAAAAAAGTGTAGCACCTTTGTTAACTAATAATACAAAAGATGCTACTGCTTTTTCCATAGCATCAGCCTCTTAAACACACAACAATAATGATGACACACATTAAGACGGTTCTTATGCCGCTGGGTTTACTGATGCGGCTAACTTACCGCCTCTCGTCGGTCCGGGGGATGGGGTGCGGCTGCCAGGCGCTGTTCTTTGTGTCCGTTGTGAAGTCCCCTCCGGCGGCTTCTTCTTCTGCGCACGTCTCCGATGCTTCGAAAATGACCCACGCTCCGTCGTAGATTACACCATTTAAAGTTTGCCGGGCTATTTTGGTTTTTGCTCAGGACGGAGGATGGGAATCTGATAGGTGTTTATGTTTTAACAAAAACAGGTCGAAGATCTCGGGCGTACAGGTGTTGGATGAGGACGGGTAGTAATGAAATTCATGGAAGTCACCAATACTAGGTTTATTTCCAGTAGCAGCGAAACAACATTTCACTTTCCATACTTTGTTCGTGGCACGAGATGGCCTAAACCCTAACTTCTTTAATATAGCGTATTTAACAAATTGATATAATGCCAGACTACTGGTGTCTAACGCGGCTGCTTTGTTTCAAATACCCAGATGCACTGCCTTGATCACTCACACGATTGTAATTTACATCCGCATCGGCGGAATTATATTTAACACTGCAGCATACTTATCGCGGGAATTCTAGAGGCGAGAGACACGGATCTGAGTCGTGCACATTACGAAGACTGGGGCCTCAGCCAAATTTTGTCGGTCTTTTATACTCAACACACCCTACTCTAGGGTCATCATGCTAAAACCTTCTTATTGGCTATATCTTCGAGGGCCTCGAAGCGTGGGCTTTTAATTTTGTACTGATAGGCTGAATTTACAAGTCACATGTTACAAACGTCACGTGGGACTTTATTTAGTTTCGCGCGAATTTGCTTTCCTGTGACCACGGAAGCGTCAATCCTTGCTAACAAACGCATAACAGAATCGTACCCTCCCGTTATTTTAACAAAGACTGCAGCCAAACAGAGCAATAAAATGTGCTGCTTTTCCCTAAAAGGTTCAACTTCTCGTCTGCCACACTCATCTTGCCAGGAACATGTTTCCATACAGAAAAAATACAGATTACAAAAAATATTTACAAAGAAATTATTAATAAAATCTACATAAGCATATATGTCAAAAATAACAGAATAACAGGGGCTATCTACCGATACCAAACACGAGGTAGGCATATCCCGTTTCAAAATGCCCCAATCGTTGGAAGACAAAAAGACTGAGTAGCTAATTTAATCTCTTTTTCTTCCTACGATTCTTTCCTCTGATTGTGGCTATAATTCCAACCCTTAACCGTTAGACATAAAATAACAATTACACATCATGATAACGTAAATGATATATCACTATAAGTGCTTAGATTTGCATTTCGCAAGGAAACTGCTCCTTAACAATTTACTTTCCCTTTCTTCGTTTACATCTTGCCTAGTAGAGAATAGTGCATTTTGTGTCCGGGATAGGTTTGTTTCGTTTCACCCTCTCTTTCAGGTTACGATTACTACATCACACACAAGTATGCGGAAGGGATTCCACACAACTCTGTCAGCTCCGTCACAGTGGCCTGAGTTACCCTTTTCACGGCAGGTATACACTACATTGGCTCACTGCTCGTCGGGCATTCTCTTTTTACGCAACTAACACACGAAACTTCATTCTCGCCGTGCCTCTCACAGCATGGAAATAACGAAATACCCTTATGTACACAAATACAAGATGAATAACAACAATTAATTTAAATAGGAGAACAGTAACCTTCACAATGAAAATTTACAACTAGATAAATGTGAAAAGGTACACAAAAATATTTACATAAGCTTTACACCCTCAGAAAAGTCGGATCTTTCCCGTCGTGTCTTTTATCCTCACCCCTTTTCCTTCTTCTGTCAGTTGTTTATACGGACGAAGTAGTTGCTTATGGTAACGTCCAATAATCTTATTACTCTCTCGATCCACCAGTTCATAAGTGTCTGTGCAGAATTTTTTTGAGATGGCGAAGGGTCCCCTGTAAAGGTTATACATCCGAAAATATTGTTTCTTCAAGGCGTTGGACTTTTGTTTGTCCTTTACGAGCACTAAATCGCCGATTCTTATGCTCCATTTTCTCCTCTTCCGTTTTCGGTGAGCCTCCTTCCTTTTTTGGCCTTAGCTTCCATCCTGGACTTTGCCTTTTCCAAAATTTCCGCTTCCGATGGCTCCTTTTGATTCTGAGTTGGGATGACCTTGGGATGTTTTTTTCTGGAATCTCCATTAATTTCCCTTCCATAAGTTCGATGGGCTTGAATCCCGTCGAAGGATTTACGGAATAATTTATGATTTTTTCTATAGTCGCTATAGATTCGACCCAACTGGCATGGCGGTGATGAGATAACAACCTCAGAAAAACTGTGACGTCACGCAGGGCTCGCTTGCAGGATTTGCTCTGGGGGCGATATCGGGAACAATGATAAAGTTTTATTTTATTTTCCTCCAAAGTCTTCACAAATTTCCTGCTCGTAAAAATCGCTGCGTTTTCCGTCAGGACGGCCTCTATTTTCCCTTGCTCTGGTATGTAGTGGTTTAAAATTTTGTTTAGACACCAAGCGCTGGTTATCTTGCGTACCGGGTAAATTTTGAAAATACGTCCAGCATCACCACGACGTGTCTGAAGCCGAATCTTCCAACAGGCATCTCTCCGTGACAGTCTATTAGTACGAGCGCCCTAGGTTTATCCCTCAAAATGGCGTGAGTCTTGTATTCATAGGCGACGTTTAAGGGCTTCGCTCGTTGACATACGTTACATGCGGCGATTATTCTTCTCACTTTGTGTCTCAATCGCGGAATGTATACATTTTCTGCAATCATGAGAGCGGTTCTATCGGTACATGTATGTTCCAATGAGAGGTGATAAGCTTCAATTAGTTTTCTTTCGAGGCTTTGCGGCACGAAGGTTTTCCAGTTTTGTACTTCTCTGTCGAATAATTTGTATAGTATACCATTCTGCATACCTATGGTTCCTTTTATATTTTCCGAAATCTCAGGCGCGTTACTTATGAGATCCATTAATTTTGTATCCTGCCTCTGCCTTTCGCCGATGTTCTTCAAATCCGCAGCAAGTTGTTTGTCCAAGCGTATGTTTATTTGCATTAGTGTAACTTCCTCCTCAGCCGCTCACTGCCATCTGGAATTTTAGCATCGCGATTTAACCTCGAGAGCAGGTCACTAAAAACGCTTTCTTTGCCGGGGATATACTTAATTTCCACGTCGAAGGAGAGAATCTCGTGGATATAGCGAGAGATTTTGGTGCTTGTTAAGCTGCACTTCTGCATGAAGTATAAGCTCACGTGATAAGTGAAAATAGTGATTTTATTTTATGAACTTTTGTATTGCGTAATATACGGCCGATACTTCCAGCTCCGTCACAGATACGTTTCATTCTTTGGGGCTTAAACCGCGTGACGCCGTGCTAATCATGTGAAATTCCCCGCTCTGTTCTCTTTGGCCGAGCAAGCAACCGTATCCCTGGCATGAGACATCAACGTAAATTTCGTAAGGCAGCCCGTCTTTTGGTCTTTCCAATAGTATCGACTTGCCGAATAATTCTTTAATTTTTTCGAAAGCTTCTTGGTGCTTGCGTTCCCAGCGCCATTTTGTCCCTTTTTTCAACAGATCCCTAATGGGGGCTATCTCTATGGCATACCTTGGAATAAACTTGCTCTGAAGGTTTAAAATGCCGAGTAGCGAACGCACTTGTTTAACGTTTCTCGGAGGCGGTATTTTTATTACAGCCTCTACTCGTTCAGGATTTGGTGTAATTCCTGCTTCACTTATTACATATCCCAGGAACTCTACTTTTTCGACGCAAAATTGTGATTTTTGCAGATTTACAGTTATGTTACCCTCGGACAAAACGTAGTGTATGTGACGCAGGTGTTCCTCAAAATCTTTATCGATTATCAAAAAGTCGTCCACATACTGAATAAGGAAATGGTCCGTCGTGTCACCGAAAATCGCGTCCATGGCACATAAAAATCCATGGCCAGTCGTCATAAGTCCAAAGGGCATCCTGAGAAATTCCCACTGTTTCCCCCGGTGTAAAACCGAGGTGTACGGCTTAACACTATCTTCCATCTCGACCTGCCAATACGAGGAAACAAGATCAAGAGTAGTCATGAATTATTCTCGGTTGATTTTAGAAATAAGAACTTCTATTCTCTCGTTCCGAAAACGTTCCGGCGTAGTATGTCGATTCAGAGTCCGAGCGTCTATGGTCATGCGAAGGTCATTATTATTTTTTAAAGTCCACACCCGGTTCACGAAGGCTGACCGAGATGGTCTTATAATTTCACTCTTAAACATTTTGTTTATAATTTCATTCGCCTTTTCCCTGAGTGCGATAGGTAATTCCCTATACTTGTGAGTGTATGGTTTCAAATCTTTCACCTCGAAGCTGTGTTTATAGGCGTTGCATTTTCCGGGCTTTTCTGAAAAAACCTGCTGTTTGCTCTTCAAAACAGAAATTAGTGTTTTCTTTTGTGATTCCGACAAATGGTGAACATTAGCGAGTTTGCTTTCCAAGTCCCTGGGACCACATCCCATTGTGACGGTAAACCGGTTTTGCGCGCCTTCGGCATCCGCTGTTCTTTTGGCGATATAATCAGAGGGGCTATTTACACTTTCTTCGGCGGAGGGCTTACATACATCTCTAGTTTCTGTCATTACGCCCTTCAGCATATGTATCAGTGCGCCATGCTCTGTTTCCATTAATTGCAAAAAAAATTCCTCATCTGCCAAAGCAACAATCTCCTTTTTATCCGGCCCCATACAAAGGTAATAGTGCACTCCGTGTCGCCTTTGCAATGTGTCATAGTCCGATTTGCGAAGTTTATGCTCGCCTTTAACTCGTAAAGAATGTCACACCCTATCAGAGAATTACAAATGAGGTTTTGTACTATTAAGAAAATGCACTCGAATTCGGCCTCACCAATTTTGAACGTAATTAGGACTTGTAGTTTTATCCTTTGGACGGCCTTGTTAACTGCAACCCGACAGACAATATTCTTAGTTGGCAACGTCATAAGTTTCAGCTTCCAATTCACAAGATGGTTATACATTTTATCGCTGCATACACTAATACTTGCGCCAGAGTCGACATACGCGTCATATTCCTTCTGAGCGATTTCCATCCTAATTTTAGGTAACTCGGTAATTTCATGTTCCGTGGTATGTCGAAACGTCGCCAGCGTATCTCCAGTGTCCAATATTTTTAGTTCAGATTCTTTTGTCCTGGTTTCTCAGAAATAAATCATGCCAGCTGGAGCAAAACTCGAACCTACACTTCGACTCTGCGTTAGTTTTCCTGGTTGGCTTGTTCGTTGTCACTGGGGTGTCTGCTGCCCATCCTCTCGGACGAACTGTTCAGTCTCCCCTGTACTTGGTCATGCCTGTTTTTATCCCCGCGGCTATTAATTGCCAAATTCTGATCTCTCTAGCCGGCCTCTTCGTCTCCCTGGGAACCGTCTTCGTACTCGCTCATTTAGCGATTGGAAACTTCGTCTGTTTCGACGTCCGCTGTTGTAACCTCGGCACCGCCTATCTCTTCCGACCGTGAAGTAATTGATATGGTGATCACGCCCTTGTCCACGGTTTCCGTTCCGTTGTCGGGCATCGAACCTAGGTACCTCCGGTTCATATCTGTCCCGTATATTTTCCTCTCGGCCTATGCCTTGATATTGGGATCCTCTATGATAGTGTTGAGGTCCCCTGTTTCCTCTCGAGCTATGATTTTGGGTAACCCCGTAATGTCTTTGCCCATGCCGACGCTCAAAAGCAGATATCAGCTCTATAAGCTCATGGATGGTACGCGGTTTAGCAATATACAAGTAGTGCGTGATTTGCTCCGGGAAGTGCTGAATGATCAAGCTTATAAAAATCCTTTTCCTCTACGTGAGGCTGCAATAAACGGCTGTTTTGCGCCTGCTCCAGCAAATAGTCCAACATGCTTTGCGACGAATGCTCATTATATCGGCCATTACTAAGGGCAGATCGAACATAATTTTGTGTGTTAACATTCCAAAACTTGCTTAAAACATCTGTTTAAAGAATTCACAGTTCTGGTTTTCGCCGAGGGTTAGACGGATCCATTGCTGCAATTTATTTGGCAGCCAACCTCTTACTAATCAGCATTTTGAATTGCTCGGGCACTTGTGTTAGACGGAAATACTGCTCCAGATCGGCTATATATTGTTTTGGGTGGTCCCGCCGTTTTCCTGAAATTTTGGCATGTCTATCTCGTTCAACAGATAGCTAAATCCCCGAACATAGGCGACACATTTGCATAAGGGTGAGGGATGCTGTTACTTTGATTCGAATGAGTGTCAGCGAGGGGAGGTGATTGCCCAGTCGCCTCACTTTCCCTTTCATAACAATGGTTTATATCACTAGGATTAGATACATCAGAACTATGGCTAGGTACATTGACATCGCCCTCGGCGTGCTTAGTATGACTTTGGCTAACCTCTAGCCGCTTAAGAGAGCCCTTAATCTCACTAATCCGGCTTTCAACTTCGTGGTGAAATGAGGAAAGATCGTTTTTCAATTTCAGGTTTAACCCTTCCCTTGCGTGTGTAAAAAAAAGTGTATCACCTTTGTTAACTAATAATACAAGAGACGGTATTGCTTTTTCCATAGCATCAGCCTCTTAAACACACAACAATAATGATGATACACACTGAGGCGGTTCTTATGCCGCTGGGTTCACTGATACGGCTAACATACCGCCTCTCGTCGGTGATGCAGTAATTTGTATCACAAATTACTTAAATGTAAATAATGATTGTAATATGAATATGCATTTTTATGTGACATTGATTTGAGATGTTTCTTGACTGTAATTATTGTTGAGAAGTAAGTTTATACGACCTTACTGAAACTGTCAATAATAGCGCAATAATGCAGAGAGGGGGGTGAGCTGTTTATCATTATTGGAAACGAGGAAGTTACGTAATGTTGGCGCGTTTTTTCCGTTGAGAACCTTCTGGAATGTTTTCTCCCTAAAGCATATGTATTCATAATTTTCATTCGATATTAAGATAGACGCTAATGTTGGCGCGTTTTATTAGCCAATAGCAGTTCAGTTATAATCTTTAGGCGTATCTGGATGCAGGAGTATAAATAAGCTAGGTTAGAGGTAAAGTCAGTCAGTCGCTCAGTTCATCGAAAGTCTCAATACATTACACGTCGCCTTCAGTTGCTCAGTTCATCAAAAATCTGTGTACACTACACGTCGTCTTCAGTCAGTCAGTTCGTCATACATCGGATATAGATTCACAAGTTACGCGCAGCAGAATTATGAAAGATCTAAAATATGGTAAAGTTAATTATACAAAAGGTTGAAGTACGTTGATTAAAAGTGATCAGTAAGAAGTTATTATAACAGTTTCAGTTTGGCGAGTATCTAGATCAATATGTAAAAGTGATAGTGAACGTGTTCGACAATAAAAATTATAAAACAAATTTCTTCATCAGTGTTCCTTTTGGATAAAAGATTCCTTTCCGTTTACACAACCCTGATCAAGACACATGTTCGACCCAAGATAAGATAATAGCTAGCCGGAGGACAGTAAACAAAACTTAAAATTCTTTCAAACACTGATACTAGGTACCACAAATTGTTAACACTAGATGGAGCTACAAACCGAACAAATGAATGACATCACAAGATGGCTTCAACACTGATGTAAACAAACATTTGTAAGTAATACCGTTACAAATTGGCTACCACAACGTGGGGCTACAATAATGTCAAATATAAACACAAAAATAATACCGTCGCAAATTGGCTCCCATACGTGGGGCAGTTAAAATTATGTAACCAAACAAAACAAAAGCAACACAACATAAGATCTTCAAGTTCTAATAATTTACGTAAAAACATATTACGTAAGCAACAAGAATGTTATCGCAAATTGGCACCCAGAACGTGGGGCAGAGTAACCAGGAAAGGAACACGATGACCAGGAAAGGATCAGAATAACCAGGAAGGGGCAGAATTAACCAGGAAGAAGTGAGATGACCAAAGGGGCGAATGGAGAAGTGAACTGAACTACAACACGCAGATTCCAGAAACAACAAAAGGGACGACAGACTACACGGATGATTGGACATCGTAATTCCGAGATTACAAGGCAACAAGGAATTCAACTACAAAACAACAAGACGACGTAGATTCATCATAACACAACGCAGAAGCGACATATAACCTAGGGGAGAGGGGCAGGAAGCTGGACATCAATGTAACAGCAACAGACAGCATCACAAAGGCCAGAGTATCGTAATTTTTTTTTAGAAAACAAAATTGTAACCTTCTAATGTACTTAAGGAGTGGTAGGATAAAGAAAACAATGGCTACTAATAATACAGAAGAAATAATTATGGAGGGAGATAATGTAACAGTTACCTGTAATTCAATACAGGTTACAGAAAATAGCTCAAACGTTTTAGGATTTGAGGGTGGAAATGTTAGTGCAGAAAGTCAGAATAGAATAGCAGGAAATGTTAATCTTGATACTAGTATGATTATGGAAATGCTGAAAAATTTGAATGAAGATATGCAAAAGTATCTTAGTAAGAAAATAGATCAAAACAGGGAAGATATTGATAGGAGTTTAGAACAAAAACTAACTCAGAATAATGAGAAATTGAGGGAAGATATTATTTAGAGTGTAGAACAAAAAGTAGATCAGAGTTTTGAGGAATTAAGAGAAGATATAAAAAAAGATAATAGGAAATCAATTGAAAATATTGGTAGGAGTAATGAGATATTAGAGCAAAATGTAGATCAAAGCAAGGAAGAAATTGAAAAGAAAGTTACGAAGCTAGATAGTAGTATGCCAAAAATGAGAGATGAAAATCAAGAAGTAATAGCAAGTGAGACAGGAGAAATTTCAAAGAAAATGTTAAACATGAGCAGGGAAATAGGTAACAAAGAAAGTGAGGTTAATACTAAAAGTGAACATGTTGATGTAGAATGTACAGAGTCAGGTAGTAGATTGAGTAACATTTCAAGTGAGATAAGAGAGATGAAAGAGGTTATGAATGTAGATGTGAATCAGGCGCAAGTTAATTTCAGAGGGGAGATATCAGAAATACAGAATGAATCAGAAATGCAAAGAAACAAATTGTACGAAGAAGTAAACGTTTTGCCTGTAAATAATCGAAAGCTAACTTCTGAAATTAACAAGTACCAAGACGTTCAAATTGAAAACTCCAGTCCAGTACAGTTTAGTACAGATTTGTCAGAGTATTCTCAAGTTAAAAAGATAGCAGATGAATTGAAAATGAAAGTTGTTAAAAGATGTATTGCTCAGGAAACTTTAGGTTGTTTTCAAATGTTATCATGTGATGAACTTTCAAATGAATACAAGAGGTTATTCATGAACAAAAATTTGAAGGTTAGGATACGGCTACGAGTAATGTTTAGCCACACACAATTTGATCCAGGAGGGTAAATAGCAATGAGATGTAAAGTAAGTGCTGGATAGTTAAAGATGACTTGCAGAGCAATGTATTGGAACGTAAGAGGGTTAAATAAATATGTACGTCATGTGAAAGGAGAAATAAATTTTGGACATGACTAAATGTTTAAGAGGAAAATAACATTTTATTAGTAACTGAACATGTGAAATAAAGCATGATGTTATATTAAAGTAAAGTACATAAATACTATTCCAAGAGTATTGTTAAGATAAAGTACAAAATAACAAGAATTGGTAAATATAACTAAAACAAATATTTATGTAGCAAATAGAACATGTGAAACAGTGCCTAGATTTAAGAGATGTAAATATTTGTGTAGAGGGTGAATATTTTGGTAAAAATGTTAAACAATTACAAAAATCTTAAATGTATAAATTTTTGTCAACAACTTAAGAAAGTAAACAATTTGGTAACAGTAATTAAATAATTTAGGGTACAGTATTTGCTATAAAAAATTTTGTGATGTGAGATTAATATCCAAATTAATTAAACCAGAGCCAGTAAGTAGTGGCAAGATAAAAAAAAACATATGTCGTATGTTAAATGCGTGTGAAGTGCAAAGTGAAAGTGATAGCGTGTGTTCCAAGATTTAGGAGACTAAAAACCCAATTATAAAATTTCCAAACAAGTTGTAAATATTTATAATTATGTTTCTAGTGGGGCATATGATGCAGTAATTTGTATCACAAATTACTTAAATGTAAATAATGATTGTAATATGAATATGCACTTTTATGTGACATTGATTTGAGATGTTTCTTGACTGTAATTATTGTTGAGAAGTAAGTTTATACGACCTTACTGAAACTGTCAATAATAGCGCAATAATGCAGAGAGGGGGGTGAGCTGTTTATCATTATTGGAAACGAGGAAGTTACGTAATGTTGGCGCGTTTTTTCCGTTGAGAACCTTCTGGAATGTTTTCTCCCTAAAGCATATGTATTCATAATTTTCATTCGATATTAAGATAGACGCTAATGTTGGCGCGTTTTATTAGCCAATAGCAGTTCAGTTATAATCTTTAGGCGTATCTGGATGCAGGAGTATAAATAAGCTAGGTTAGAGGTAAAGTCAGTCAGTCGCTCAGTTCATCGAAAGTCTCAATACATTACACGTCGCCTTCAGTTGCTCAGTTCATCAAAAATCTGTGTACACTACACGTCGTCTTCAGTCAGTCAGTTCGTCATACATCGGATATAGATTCACAAGTTACGCGCAGCAGAATTATGAAAGATCTAAAATATGGTAAAGTTAATTATACAAAAGGTTGAAGTACGTTGATTAAAAGTGATCAGTAAGAAGTATTTATAACAGTTTCAGTTTGGCGAGTATCTAGATCAATATGTAAAAGTGATAGTGAACGTGTTCGACAATAAAAATTATAAAACAAATTTCTTCATCAGTGTTCTTTTTGGATAAAAGATTCCTTTCCGTTTACACAACCCTGATCAAGACACATGTTCGACCCAAGATAAGATAATAGCTAGCCGGAGGACAGTAAACAAAACTTAAAATTCTTTCAAACACTGATACTAGGTACCACAAATTGTTAACACTAGATGGAGCTACAAACCGAACAAATGAATGACGTCACAAGATGGCTTCAACACTGATGTAAACAAACATTTGTAAGTAATACCGTTACAAATTGGCTACCACAACGTGGGGCTACAATAATGTCAAATATAAACACAAAAATAATACCCTCGCAAATTGGCTCCCATACGTGGGGCAGTTAAAATTATGTAACCAAACAAAACAAAAGCAACACAACATAAGATCTTCAAGTTCTAATAATTTACGTAAAAGCATATTACGTAAGCAACAAGAATATTATCGCAAATTGGCACCCAGAACGTGGGGCAGAGTAACCAGGAAAGGAACACGATGACCAGGAAAGGATCAGAATAACCAGGAAGGGGCAGAATTAACCAGGAAGAAGTGAGATGACCAAAGGGGCGAATGGAGAAGTGAACTGAACTACAACACGCAGATTCCAGAAACAACAAAAGGGACGACAGACTACACGGATGATTGGACATCGTAATTCCGAGATTACAAGGCAACAAGGAATTCAACTACAAAACAACAAGACGACGTAGATTCATCATAACACAACGCAGAAGCGACATATAACCTAGGAGAGAGGGGCAGGAAGCTGGACATCAATGTAACAGCAACAGACAGCATCACAAAGGCCAGAGTATCGTAATTTTTTTTAGAAAACAAAATTGTAACCTTCAAATGTACTTAACGAGTGGTAGGATAAAGAAACCAATGGCTACTAATAATACAGAAGAAATAATTATGGAGGGAGATAATGTAACAGTTACCTGTAATTCAATACAGGTTACAGAAAATAGCTCAAACTTTTTAGGATTTGAGGGTGGAAATGTTAGTGCAGAAAGTCAGAATAGAATAGCAGGAAATGTTAATCTTGATACTAGTATGATTATGGAAATGCTGAAAAATTTGAATGAAGATATGCAAAAGTATCTTAGTAAGAAAATAGATCAAAACAGGGAAGATATTGATAGGAGTTTAGAACAAAAACTAACTCAGAATAATGAGAAATTGAGGGAAGATATTATTAAGAGTGTAGAACAAAAAGTAGATCAGAGTTTTGAGGAATTGAGAGAGGATATAAAAAAAGATAATAGGAAATCAATTGAAAATATTGGTAGGAGTAATGAGATATTAGAGCAAAAAGTAGATCAAAGCAAGGAAGAAATTGAAAAGAAAGTTACGAAGCTAGATAGTAGTATGCCAAAAATGAGAGATGAAAATCAGGAAGTAATAGCAAGTGAGACAGGAGTAATTTCAAAGAAAATGTTAGACATGAGCAGGGAAATAGGTAACAAAGAAAGTGAGGTTAATACTAAAAGTGAACATGTTGATGTAGAATGTACAGAGTCAGGTAGTAGATTGAGTAACATTTCAAGTGAGATAAGAGAGATGAAAGAGGTTATGAATGTAGATGTGAATCATTTGCAAGTTAATTTCAGAGGGGAGATATCAGAAATACAGAATGAATCAGAAATGCAAAGAAACAAATTGTACGAAGAAGTTAAAGTTTTGCCTGTAAATAATCGAAAGCTAACTTCTGAAATTAACAAGTACCAAGATGTTCAAATTGAAAACTCCAGTCCAGTACAGTTTAGTACAGATTTGTCAGAGTATTCTCAAGTTAAAAAGATAGCAGATGAATTGAAAATGAAAGTTGTTAAAAGATGTATTGCTCAGGAAACTTTAGGTTGTTTTCAAATGTTATCATGTGATGAACTTTCAAATGAATACAAGAGGTTATTCATGAACAAAAATTTGAAGGTTAGGATACGGCTACGAGTAATGTTTAGCCACACACAATTTGATCCAGGAGGGTAAATAGCAATGAGATGTAAAGTAAATGCTGGATAGTTAAAGATGACTTGCAGAGCAATGTATTGGAACGTAAGAGGGTTAAATAAATATGTACGTCATGTGAAAGGAGAAATAAATTTTGGACATGACTAAATGTTTAAGAAGAAAATAACATTTTATTAGTAACTGAACATGTGAAATAAAGCATGATGTTATATTAAAGTAAAGTACATAAATACTATTCCAAGAGTATTGTTAAGATAAAGTACAAAATAACAAAAATTGGTAAATATAATTAAAAACAAATATTTATGTAGCAAATAGAACATGTGAAACAGTGCCTAGATTTAAGAGATGTAAATATTTGTGTAGAGGGTGAATATTTTGGTAAAAATGTTAAACAATTACAAAAATCTTAAATGTATAAATTTTTGTCAACAACTTAAGAAAGTAAACAATTTGGTAACAGTAATTAAATAATTTAGGGTACAGTATTTGCTATAAAAAATTTTGTGATGTCAGATTAATATCTAAATTAATTAAACCAGAGCCAGTAAGCAGTGGCAAGATAAAAAAAAACATATGTCGTATGTTAAATGCGTGTGAAGTGCAAAGTGAAAGTGATAGCGTGTGTTCCAAGATTTAGGAGACTAAAAACCCAATTATAAAATTTCCAAACAAGTTGTAAATATTTATAATTATGTTTCTAGTGGGGCATATGATGCAGTAATTTGTATCACAAATTACTTAAATGTAAATAATGATTGTAATATGAATATGCATTTTTATGTGACATTGATTTGAGATGTTTCTTGACTGTAATTATTGTTGAGAAGTAAGTTTATACGACCTTACTGAAACTGTCAATAATAGCGCAATAATGCAGAGAGGGGGGTGAGCTGTTTATCATTATTGGAAACGAGGAAGTTACGTAATGTTGGCGCGTTTTTTCCGTTGAGAACCTTCTGGAATGTTTTCTCCCTAAAGCATATGTATTCATAATTTTCATTCGATATTAAGATAGACGCTAATGTTGGCGCGTTTTATTAGCCAATAGCAGTTCAGTTATAATCTTTAGGCGTATCTGGATGCAGGAGTATAAATAAGCTAGGTTAGAGGTAAAGTCAGTCAGTCGCTCAGTTCATCGAAAGTCTCAATACATTACACGTCGCCTTCAGTTGCTCAGTTCATCAAAAATCTGTGTACACTACACGTCGTCTTCAGTCAGTTAGTTCGTCATACATCGGATATAGATTCACAAGTTACGCGCAGCAGAATTATGAAAGATCTAAAATATGGTAAAGTTAATTATACAAAAGGTTGAAGTACGTTGATTAAAAGTGATCAGTAAGAAGTTATTATAACAGTTTCAGTTTGGCGAGTATCTAGACCAATATGTAAAAGTGATAGTGAACGTGTTCGACAATAAAAATTATAAAACAAATTTCTTCATCAGTGTTCTTTTTGGATAAAAGATTCCTTTCCGTTTACACAACCCTGATCAAGACACATGTTCGACCCAAGATAAGATAATAGCTAGCCGGAGGACAGTAAACAAAACTTAAAATTCTTTCAAACACTGATACTAGGTACCACAAATTGTTAACACTAGATGGAGCTACAAACCGAACAAATGAATGACGTCACAAGATGGCTTCAACACTGATGTAAACAAATATTTGTAAGTAATACCGTTACAAATTGGCTACCACAACGTGGGGCTACAATATTGTCAAATATAAACACAAAAATAATACCGTCGCAAATTGGCTCCCATACGTGGGGCAGTTAAAATTATGTAACCAAACAAAACAAAAGCAACACAACATAAGATCTTCAAGTTCTAATAATTTACGTAAAAACATATTACGTAAACAATAATACTACCACATCGGTCCGGATGATGGGGTGCGGCGCCAGGCGCTGTCCTTTGTGTCCGTTGTGAAGTCCCCTCCGGCGGCTTCTTCTTCTGCGCGCGTCTCCGATGCGTCGTAGATGACCTACGCTCTGTCGTAGATTACACCATTTAAAGTTTTCCGGGCTATTTTGGTTTTTGCTCAGGGCGGAGGATGGGAATCTGATAGATGATTTTGTTTTAACAAAAACAGGTCGAAGATCTCGGGCGTACAGGTTCTGGGTGAGGACGGGTAGTAATAAAATTCATGGAAGTCACCAATACTAGGTTTATTTCCAGTAGCAGCGAAACAACATTTCACTTTGCATAATTTGTTCGTGGCACGAGATGGCCTAAACCCTAACTTCTTTAATATAGCGTATTTAACAAATTGATATAATGCCAGACGTATCAGTACCCCGATCACTACTGGTGTCTAACGCGGCTGCTTTGTTTCAAATACCCAGATGCACTGCCTTGATCACTCACGCGATTGTAATTTACATCCGCATCTGCGGAATTATATTTAACACTGCGGCACACTTATCGCGGGAATTCTAGAGGCGAGAGACGCGGATCTGCGTCGTGCACATTACGAAGACTGGGGCCTCAGCCAAATTTTGTCGGTCTTTTATACTCAACACACCCTACTCTAGGGTCACCGAGCTAAAACCTTCTTATTGGCTATCTCTTCACAGGGCCTCGAAGCGTGGGCTTTCAATTTTACATGGTACAAACGTACGCGGGACTTTATTTAGTTTTGCGCGAATTTGCTTTGCTGTGACCACGGAAGCGTCAATCCTTGCTAACAAAAGCATAACAGAATCGTACCCTCCCGTTATTTTAACAAAGACTGCAGCCAAACAGAGCAATAAAATGTTCTGCTTTTCCCTAAAAGGTACAACTTCTAGCCTGCCACACTCGTCTTGCCAGGAACATGCTTGCATACAGAAAAAATACAGATTACAAAAAATATTTACACAGAAATTATTAATAAAATCTACATAAGCATATATGTCAAAAAGAACAGAATAACAGGGGCTATCTACCGATACCAAACACGAGGTAGGCACATCCCGTTCAACATCGGCATGTACCAAATCAGATTTCAAACTATTATTCTGTGGTAAATGAATTACCTTTACCTTATTTTAATGCTTCCTCAAGTCCAGTAAAATTTATTCATTATTTAGTAGAATATTTTAAATTGAAAAAACTGCCTGAAGCATTAAAGATGATACTTGCTAGAAAATGCTTGGATAACAAAACCTTAGAATAGTTATATATGCTAGCAGATAGTGAAATGGATTTTGAAACATTTAGAGTTTTATTCATGAATAAGTTTTGGAATACCACTGTGCAACATAAGATTACGGCTAGGCTAAAAAGTCTATGACACAAGAATAAAAAGAAAATTAAAATAAAGTATGTAGGTTATGTGTGGCCCAAAAAGAAAAAGAAAATAAGTGTAAACAGTCTGTGGCACAAGAAGAAAAAGGAAATGAAAATAAAGTTTCTGGAACATAAAAGCGGAAATAAATGTAATTTAAAAAGGTATAAGCGACCAATTGTCAATATAACAAAATAGAGTTTAGATAAAAACATGTAATAGAAGAAAGAACCATTGTTAGTAGGAAAAATATAAAAAAATCTGAATAGCAACTGCATTTATATTGTATAAGGTATAAATTGCTAGAAATTGTAAGAAATATAAAAATGTTTAAGAAAGAGGTTGTAAAGAAAGGGTAACAAGCGTTAATATCACTAAGTGAATTTTAAATCTATAGCAATTTGAAGTGGTATATTTGTTATTAGTTGGTAGTTGGAAGATGCTTCATGTTTATATGCCCCATGTATGGAAGCCAATTTGTCGCAGTCACTTCCTGTTATCTTATCGCTGGGCGCCTGTTATTGTTTTATTATTTTGCATTTTGGGTTCATTTAGCTCCGGCTAGCTATTATTATTATTATTCAGTCGAGCAAATCTCTTAAACAGGGTGTGTAAACGGAAAGGATTTTGTTACTCAAAGATAACACTGATAAAAGAATTTTTTTTACACTTTTATTACCGTCACAATTAATTAGGTTCACATATTGACTCGTGATACACGCCAAACTGAAACTGTTATATTTTCTAATATCACTATAATCACTTATTTACTGCACATTATTAATTCGCGTGTTTCACATTTATAACAAACTTTAAGACGCGAGAGATTCTGTAGAATTGCGACGTGTACTTTATGTATGCTTCCGTTGAACTACGCGACGTGTAACCCGCGAACGATTCTGATGAACTAACTGTGCGACGTATAACGCGTGAATGCTTCTGTTGGACTGACGAAATCTGCCTCTGACTTTAGCTTTTTATACTTCCACGCCCCGATATGCCTAAAGATTATAACCGAGCTGCTATTGGTTAATAAAACGCGCCAACATTAGCGTCTATTTTTATATCCAATCAAAAATTACGAAAACATATGCTCTAGGGAAAATATTCCCGCTATTTTTAAGAAAAGCGCGCCAATCTGACGTCATTTGTTTGTCTCTTCTAATTAATATTCAACTCACCCCCTCGCACATTGTTATCCGCTCCTATTGTCATTTTCAGTGAGGCCGTGTAAACTTATTTCCTAACAATGCTTATAATTAACAAACATCTCAAATCAATGTCATACAATAATGCTTATTTACACTACAATCACTCTGGCATTTACATTATTGTGATAAAAATTACTGCCACATATGCCCCACTAGAAACATAATTATAAATATTTACAACTTGTTTGGAAATTTTATAATTGGGTTTTTAGTCTCCTGAATCTTGGAACACACGGTATTTATCACTTGCACTTAACACTGCACACGCATTTAACACACGACATATATTTTGCCTTTATCTCGCCACTATTTACTGGCTCTGGTTTAATGTGTTTGTATACATACATCTGATATTACAATTTTTATAGCAAATTCTGTACCCTGAACTATTTAGTTACAAAATGTTTATACTTCCTTAGATTGTTGACAAAAATTTATTCATTTAAGATTTTTGTAATTATTAAATATATTTACCAAAATATTCATCCCGTACACAAATATATTTACATCTCTTACATCTAGACACTATTTCACATTATCTGTGCGCTACATAAGAATTCTGCTTTAATTATCTTTACCCCTTTTTTATTATTTTGTACTTTATATTCACAATACTCTGGGAATTATATCTACGTACTTTTACTTTAATGTGACATTAAGTTTTCATTATTACATGCTTCATTTCAAATGCTGTTACAGTTTACTAAGAAAATGTTCTTTTTCCCCTTTAAACATTTATTTTTGTCCAGAACTTATTTCTCTTTTCTCATGACATATATACATAGATAACCCTCTTACATTCCAATACTTTGTTCTGCAGTTCAGCTTTAACTATCCAGAATCTACTTTTCAGCATCTTATTCTTCTGTTTCTTCTTTATCCTCATTGTTGTATGGTTTCAGCATCTCAATACGGAACTTTCCAATGGCTTTTCGAGTTGTTGGGTTACATAATTCATATGTATTTGTTCCATATACTTCAACAACTTCATATGGTCCATGATATTTTAGAAACATTCGCCAATAAAGTTTATTTGCCATATCAGACAATTTCTTAGTTTTAACCAAAACTAAATCTCCTATTTCGATCCTCCATTCCTTTCTTTTCTTTTCTTCATGTTTCCTTTTTCTTTTTATTGGCCTTTTTCTTCATCCTCTCGAATGCTTGTCGGAACATCTCTTCTTTCGTTTGTGGTATCGAGTGCTCATCTGGAATGGCTTCTGGAATTTTCTTACATATTGTATTTATCTTCTTTCCTAACTTAAGTTCACATGGTTTGTATCCTGTCACATTGTTTACTATTTCATTGAGTAGATTCTGAACGAAATTCACGTATCCATACCATTGGGTTTGTTTTCGATGACACAGCACCCTTAAGTAATTCGAAATTTCCTTAATTTCCCTCTCCATTGGGTTGGAGTTCGTTCTGTATCTTGACGAAAAATATTGTTTAATGCCATTTGCTTTCAGTCCCTCCATAATTTTTTTTCCTGTGAAGTACGAAGCACTATCCCTCAATACAGATTGGATTGGTCATTCTTCTATCACATGACTTGAGTAGTCTATTCAAACATGCTAAACTTGTAAGTTTTCTCAAAGGGCAAATTCTTACATATTTGCTGAATATATCATAACAGACAAATATATATTTGTTTCCAAATTGACTTGGAGGCATGGGACCATGAATATCAATACTAATTACGCACCTCGGCTTATCCCTTATAACCGAATTAGTCTCAAATGCATGTGCTGCATTTATTTTTTTAGCTTTCTGACATAGGTTGCAGCACGAGATAAATTTCCGAACTTTCTGACGCAATTTGGATATATATAAATTTTCTAAAATCATAGAAGTTGTCGGGTCCGTCCCTGAGTGTGCTAACCCTTCGTGAAAATTCTTAATTAGTTCCTTTTCCATGCTTTTCGGAACCATTACCTTCCACTAGGCATTTCTTTTCCATGCTTCTTGTATAATGTTCCATTCCGAATTGCTACAATTTCTTTCTTTGCCTCTTCAATTAATGGTACTTTTCCTTTAAGTTCAAATAATTTTGAGTCTTCATTTTGAATTTCCCCCATATTTTCCAATTTTCTTATCATTTCTTTACTTAAAGGAATTTCAATTATCAATATTTTGACTTAATTTCTGGGCCTTTCAGTATTCTCGGGAATTTGTGGGTTGTACTTTAATCTTGATAGCAAATCACTGAAGGTATTATTCTTGCCAGGAATGTGTATAATTTCAATATCAAATGCAGATATTGCGTGAATGTATCTAGCAAGTTTTCCACTACATAATCTACACCGTTGGATGAAAGTTAGGCTGATGTGAGCTGAATATACTTTCACCTTTTGCTGATAAATATAGGTCTTAAAACGAATCAATGAAAAAAGTTGTTAATCAATGTTTGTAAGTCCTCTAGAAGCTGTACTAATGACGTGAAGGTCATTGTTGATGTCTCGCTGTCCTAAAATTCCCGCGAATCCTTGCATTGATGCGTCGACATAAATCTCGTATTTCAAATTTTCTCTGGGCCTCTCGAGCAATATGGACTTAGCAAAGAGTTCTTTTACCCTCTCAAAACATTTTTGATGATCCTCTGTCCATCTCCACTTAATATTCTTTCGGAGTAGCTGCCGCACCCGTTCTATTTCAGACGAATACCTTGGTACGAACTTACTCTGAAAGTTCAATACCCCTAAGAGACGTCTAACTTGCTTTATATTCTTTGGTGGTGGAATTTTCATTATTGCTTCAGTTCTCTGCTGGTCTAGTCTTATACCTCGTTCATCCACTACATAACCCAGAAAATTTATTTCCTTGACACAAAATTTTGATTTTAGTATGTTTACAGTCATACCATGTTTTTGGAGTTTATTTAATACGTAATGTACATCATTCATATGTTTTTCAAATGTTTGACTAATGATGAGGAAGTCGTCAATATACTTTATTAAATAATCATCTGCAGAATTTCCAAAAATACTGTGAATTGCTCTCAAAAATCCACTTCCTGAGTTTTTTAAACCAAAAGGATTTACACAAAAACGATACTGGATCCCCGAGTGAAATGAAGTGTAATCACGCACTTGTGGATCTAATTCCACTTGCCAATATGACGCAGTGAGGTCAATGGATGTCAAAAATCTCCCTCTTGAAAGTTTCGTAATTAGTTGTTCAAATCATTCTCTTTGAAAATGATCCGGCTTCATATATTGGTTGACATATCTACCATCTAATGCTAATCTCAAACTACCATCTCGTTTTATACTCCAACAAATTGAATTTATATATTGAGAATTACTTTGCTCAATAATCCCATTTTCTAACATGCTATTTATCAGTTTTGTAGCTTTGTCCCTAAGATTTATAGGTAAATTGTCATACTTATGCCTATATGGTGGCATGTCCTCTACCTGAAATGTATGTTGATATACGTTACATCTACCTGGGATATTACTAAATACTGAACTATTGTTCATCAAGACGTCATGAAGAATTTGTTTTTGTGTGTTCGTAATGTTATAAGCTTCTTCACACTTGTGTAGTATTTCCTCATTTCTCTTCTCTTCCCAGTTGTTGTCTGTCTCGCTCGCACGGTCGTCTTTTGTTCGGGTTATAAATTTCTCTACTTTCTCTGGCCTTTCTACTAGCTGTTGAAAATATGACGTGGTATTTCCTTCATATTTTGTGAGTACTTGCTTTATCTGACGGCTTTCATCGGTTTCTGTTATTTGCACAAAAACTCTTGGTCACAAAGATTTTCTTCATTCTTTGTCATCTCAATCACAGAAACTTTCTCTTTTATAAACGGTACCTTTATTTCTCTATTGTCTTTTGTCATTTTTAACTCCTCGTGTTTAAAATCTATACGTGCTTCATATTCATGTAAGAAGTCTTATCCTATAATTATGTCACAAATCAGATGGTTTACAATTAGAAACATAACCTCGAAATTTTCTCCGCCGATAAGTATATTAAGTAGAGCTTGTGTTTTTATGACCTGTGTCGTTCTTCCAATTGCAACACGACAAACTAAATTACTAGTGGGAAGAGCCATAATTTTGTTACCTTCATTTATCAAATTTATATAAAATTTCTGCGAACAAACTGAAGCTGATGAACCGGAATCTACAGTTGCAATGACCTCTTTCTTCGCGATTTCTATCTTAACATGAGGTGACTCGAAATTTTCCTCCTTATCTTTCGTTGCTGCAATATTCTTACAGAGTGTGTGTGTAGGCATATTATTTGTATTGGTAATGGATACTGAATTATTAAAGACGTCCTGAGAACCTACTGCACAGGAGTCTATTGACAGTTTTCCTGGTTACTTCCATGTTCATGTACGGGACTGCCATTCCTAACCGGCGCTAAATCTATCTCATTTTCGCTACCATTGTTTTGAGTTCCCCTTCCTCGATTTCGAAATCCTCGATTTCTGAAATTATGTCCTCTTGGCACGTAATTTTCTTGCCGTTCCTCGGATCTTTCCCGGTTAGTGTTTTCCCTCCAGTGAGTGAAATTTCCCCTTTGCCTGATGTACCGCCTTCCTTGATTTTGCCCTCTTTCCGGCAATCTTTCTGTCCTGACGTAATTTATTTGTTCCTGTCGACCTGGTCTCCCATCTATCCTCGGTCTTTCAAAACTTGGAACGTATGATTGGTACCGTTGCCTGGTATTATTCTCATGACGTCTGTCTTGTCCTCTACTTTGGTGATAATAACTACCTTGGTAATTTCGTCTATCTCGCACATCTAAAAATCTATGCTCCCACTCCCGAGGTATATCTTCTTCCTGTTGTTCCAAAGCTGTCATTAATTCTGTCATCTCATAGATACTACGTGGTTTTGCAATTAATAAATAATTTTGTATCCTTAAAGGATAATGCCTTGTGAGCAAACTCACAAAATCTTCCTCATTGATTGGAGGTGACAAGTTCCTAACCTGACTTGCATGTTTCAGTAAGTAATCAGTCATTGATATTCCCTCTCGTGGATCAAATTGACCATGACTAAGCATTGCCCGTATTCTGTGCTGTACCGTAACATTCCAAAATCTGTTCATGAATAGCCTCTTAAAGGATTCATATGAAATTTCACCCCCTGATACCATTTGTAACCAATCTAAAGTTTTCTGGTTCAAACATCTTTTGACAACTATCATTTTCAATGCTTCCGGTATCTTTTTAATTTGAAAATATTCTGACAAGTCTGCAATAAACTACTGGATTGGAGTTTTCATTAAATTTTGGAAGTGGAAAACCACTTAAGATATGATTATAGTTTTGAATGTCCCTTACTCCCATATTTAAATTCTCTAGTGTTACTAGTGCATTCTGAGTTTCAGCATGAGTTATAGATGAAGCCGCCGCATCATTCACATTATTAGTCATACCTGAGGAACTACGTCTATCATTATTCTGTACATCAGATACATTAACATCACATATATTTACCCTTGAATTCAATTCTAACCTATTTACAGTACCTTGCAGACTTTCTATTGTCTGTTCCATTTTTTGATTATTCTCATTTTGAACAGCTTGGTGCTTGTTAATTTCAGAAGTTAGTTTTTGATTCAAATCTATAGACAAAACTTTAGCTTCTTCAGACAATTTATTTCTTTGTGTTTCTGACTCCTTCTGTATTTCAGATATCTCCCCTCTGAAATTAATTTGCACCTGAATTAAATCTGCATTCATCTCTCTTAGCTCACTTGAAATGCTATTCATTCGGCTACCTAACTCTGTACATTTTACATCAACATGTTCAATTTTATTATTAACCGCACTTTTTTGGTTAGATATTTCCCTGCTCATGTCTGACATTTTCTTTGAAACTTCCCCTATCTCATTTGCTTTCATTTCCTGATTTTCATTTCTCATTCTTATCATACTACTATATAGCTCCATAAATTTCTTTTCAATTTCTTCCCTGTTTTGATCTAATTTATGCTGTAATTTCTCATTACTCTTACCAATTTCTTCCCTTAATTGATCTGTAATACTCTTACCAATATCTTCCCTTAATTCTCTATTATTCTTTTCCATATCTTCTCTCAATTCCCTATTATTCTTTTCCATATTCTGGGTTAGTTTTTCTAATTTCTCACTACTCTGAGTTAGTTTTTGTTCTAATTTCTCATAATTCTGAGTTAGTTTTTCTAATTTCTCATTAGTCTTACCAATATCTTCCCTCAATCCCCTATTATTCTTTTCCATATCTTCCCTGTTTTGTTCTAAACTCTTACCAATTTCTTTCAGCATTTCCATCATCATACTAGCATCAAAATTAACATTTCCTGCTATTCTATTCTGACTTTCTTCACTAACATTTCCTCCCTCAAATCCTACATTGTTTGAGCCATTTTTTCTGTAACCTGTATTGAATTACAGCTAGTTGTTACATTATCCCCTTCCATAATTGTTTCTTCAGTATTATTAGTAGACATTGCTTTCTTAATCCTACCACTTCTTAAGACCATTTAATTTCTCACAATTTTTTTAGGTTAAAAAAATTTACAATATTCTAACCTTTGTGATGCTGTCTGTTGATGTTGCTTTGATGTCCAGCTTCCTGCCCCTCTCTCCTAGATGTATATGTCGCCTCTGCGTCGTACTACGATGAATCTGCGTCGTCTCGCTGTTTTGGTGTTGTGGTTGAATTCCCCAGTTGCCTTCTATTCTCGTAATTACGATGTCCACTCATCCGCGTCGTAGGTCGTTCTTGTAGTTGTTTCTGGAATCTGCGTCTTGCAGTTAATTTCACTGCTCCATTCAATCCACGTCCTGGTTCCTTCGTCCCTTCCTGGTTATTTTCGCTCCTTCCTGGTTAATGCGCCCCTTCCTGGTTAATGCGCCCCTTCCTGGTTATTTCGCCCCACGTTCTGGGTGCCAATTTGAAGTGGTATATTTGTTATTAGTTGGTAGTTGGAAGATGCTTCATGTTTATATGCCTCATGTATGGAAGCCAATTTGTCGCAGTCACTTCCTGTTATCTTATCGCTGGGCGCCTGTTATTGTTTTATTATTTTGCATTTTGGGTTCATTTAGCTCTGGCTAGCTATTATTATTATTATTATTATTATTATTATTATTATTATTATTATTATTATTCAGTCCAGCAAATCTCTTAAACAGGGTGTGTAAACGGAAAGGATTTTGTTACTCAAAGATAACACTGATAAAAGAATTTGTTTTTACACTTTTATTACCGTCACAATTAATTAAGTTCACATATTGACTCGTGATACACGCCAAACTGAAACTGTTATATTTTCTAATATCACTATAATCACTTACTTACTGCACATTATGAATTCGCGTGTTTCACATTTATAACAAACTTTAAGACGCGAGAGATTCTGTAGAATTGCGACGTGTACTTTATGTATGCTTCCGTTGAACTACGCGACGTGTAACCCGCGAACGATTCTGATGAACTAACTGTGCGACGTATAACGCGTGAATACTTCTGTTGGTCTGACGAAATCTGCCTCTGACTTTAGCTTTTTATACTCCCACATCCCGATATGCCTAAAGATTATAACCGAGCTGCTATTGGTTAATAAAACGCGCCAACATTAGCGTCTATTTTTATATCCAATCAAAAATTACGAAAACATATGCTCTAGGGAAAATATTTCCGCTATTTCTAAGAAAAGCGCGCCAATCTGACGTCATTTGTTTGTCTCTTCTAATTAATATTCAACTCACCCCTCGCACATTGTTATCCGCTCCTATTGTCAGTTTCAGTGAGGCCGTGTAAACGTATTTCCTAACAATGCTTATAATTAACAAACATCTCAAATCAATGTCATACAATAATGCTTATTTACACTACAATCACTCTGGCATTTACATTATTGTGATACAAATTACTGCCACAAAATAAAATGCTTAATAGTGCCTATGTTAGTGAATAAACAAACTTCACTTGGGTCATTGAATACCGGATCATTGACCTCACACCAAGTCATTGACCTCAAAGTGTCGAACAAGTGAAAGAACAAAATGAAATATTCTGCTATACACGAGAGTAGTGAAAAACCAGTGAGTGTTAAATAAAAGTGACAGTGAAAAATAAGAAGTGTAATAGTAAAAAAAGTCTGTGTTTCTTTCTTTCAGGAGACTTTCAGAAAAGATTTAAAGAACAACAATTTTTAGATATTTCCAAAAGGGGGCAATTTGAGGCAGTATTTTTAAGACTTAAATAATTTGTCTAATTATATAATATGTAAGTTCAATAAGAACCCGCCTTAAAGCAATTGTGTATGTAACAATATATAAGGAGTGTATATTACAGTCATTGTATATGTTTATATTATTGCATCCATGTGTAATAATGCTATGTGAATGTATTACGTAATTCAATAATGTAGGAGTTGTGAGAATAATACGTTAAACGTTGCTAACAATGAGGTAACCTTGAGGCAATAATGAGTTTGAAAGTTTAAATGCTACTAGTCATTATTGCAGCAACAATAATGTAAATTTTAAGACAGTTTATAAAATAGCCAATCAACAACCAGAAATAGCCTTAGTTAAATGAAGGTATTCTATTGGAGTAGGATTAGCCAATCAGAAACTGAAAAAGAGAAACATTTACAAATTCAGAAGTCAGTTGCCTGCAAAGTGTTCCTAACCGGACGCGAGACACGTCCTTAGGAAATTTAATACGTATTCGTGTGAGACGAAAATAGTTTGCGTGTTAAAAGGTGCAAGTAATTAATTAAAGAATCTCACAGGTCTCTATATCAGTGAAGTGTTATTTAAATCGTATCAAGCATAAATAAAATGAGTGAAGTAAAATTATAATCTGTGTAAGCCTACATTCTTTTTGCACCATAACCCTGCCAAGACATCCATGTCTCTAACAATAATACCGTCGTAGGCGAGGCAAAATAAATATATAATATTTAAAGAAACAGTAAAAACTTACAAAGTTAATATTTTTAAACTTAGGGCGAAGGCTACCGGAAAGCGGGTACTATACGTGTGGTTGCAACGAATTTCAAGTTCGGTTCCCCAACCGTTGAAATATAATACAACTCATTCAATGCAACCTACTTCAAATTGACACCCAAGTGGTGCAAACAAGCTAAAAGAAAACAAGTTCTTCAAATTGGCGTCCATACGTGGTGCTAATAAATAACGTAACAAACCATCTTCAATTAATACAAAATGCTGCATTAAAACTGCTTAATATAATGAAGGTAATTTCTTAATTTCAAATAATAATATTATACGAATCTGAATTTAATGGACGATATACTGTAATGCACTCGTAGAACTTGGCCATTTCCACGTATTTTTTGACAATGGGATGGTCAATTTCCATACAACAGATTAAAAATAAAATGAAATTTCCGGTACAATTATTGGTTAAAATTAGTTCAGTAGGAGCATTACAAAAGATTTGCAATCTAATTTAATATCCTGTGGGACTAGGACTAATTGCGGAGTGGGACTTATTACCACGACCTACAAGGTCTGTTGTGCCTGAAGCCCCTGACGGGGTGTCCTCGGGAGCGAGGGGTGAGAGGAGACCGAGAGGGGCCCGACCAGGAGCACGACAAGCAGAGTTCAGAGTCCCTACCATTTACGGATTGAAACTCTCCGGATGGCAGCTGGTGCAACCGACTACCTTCCCCCTGTGGGCTTAGAAATCCCTGGGGAACTCGGGACTCGGAGGTCGCCCCCTTTTCTGGGGGGGGAGGAAGGGTTACAGAGAGCATCCTTTCCTCCTGCCATGCAACGCCGAGTCTCCCGCTTTTAACTCTGAAACAGACCAAGCAAATGAGAAGTGAAGTGAAATGAGAATGTAGGTGAAATGGTGGGACAGAAATTTCGGGGAATGTAATAAACCTTCCTGGCATTCGCCTAGCGTCCCAGGAAAACCCCCAAAAAACCCATGGGTCAGGATGGTCAGCCACGGGAATCGAACTCACGACATCCCGAATGCGGGCCACAGACGTTATCGTCTGAATCATCCTTTAAAGCCTCCTACTTAAACTAAAAAATCTGATGTGTTACACTCACATAACTTTCTCTACTCTTGTACAATCTATTTTTACAAACGCCTATTCTCCATATGCTTCATATTAATCGAGATATCGAGATGTCAATCTTATTTGTAATTTTCTTGTAGATGCAAGGGGAATATGGTAGCTTTTAAGCGATAGTCAAATATTTTATCACTGGTTGCTATGTGGCGCATTTCATTCTCTTTGCATGTCCAGGACATAAAAAAATCTGATGTGTTACACTCACATGACTTTCTCTACTCTTGTACAATCTATTTTTACAAACGCCTATTCTCCATATGCTTTATGTTAATCGAGATATCGAGATGTCAATCTTATTGCTAATTTTCTTGTAGATGCAAGGGGAATATGGTAGCTTTTAAGCGATGGTCAAATATTTTAACGCTGGTTGCTATGCGGCGCATTCCATTCTCTTTGCAAGTCCAGGACATAAAAAAATGAATAACGAATTTGAGAAAAAGTATAAGTATTGGAAAATTTAAGGGAATAACAAGCAATATCTCGAAAACGGTTCACTCAACAAAAGAAATGTGTATGACATAAGTTGTGTATTTTAACGAGATCTACATTTTTTGTGTAGTCAAATTTTGTCTATCTCTTATGGTTTACCAGTTATGCAAAAGTCGTTCACAATGAAGAATACTTTTGGAGACATTCCCAGAAAATTCGAGATATACATTTCATTTCTCATGACATTATCTTAAACATATGATATTTTAATCAAAATCGTTAGAGCCATTTTTGAAAAAATTAAAATTTTCGAAAAATGTTCCATGTAAAGGGTAGTCTGGGGTGGGGGGGATTTTCTTGAAAACCTTCGTGTCGCATCTCTGGAAGATACTGAACCTAAATACCAAGTTTGGTGTTTATCCGACTGTTCGTTTTTGAGTTATGCTGTTCACAGACACACACACAGACACACACACGGACATGTTTCCAAAAATGCTTTTTTTGGATTCAGGAGGTCTCAAAACATGTATTTCCGGTGAAATCTCGGTATCGAATTTTTGGGTGGAATGCAATACTTCCCCTACTTACTATAAGTAGTAGAGAAAGTAAAAAGGTAATGTTCATTATATGTAGAAGCTGTCATTCTGCTGTATTAATTATCCTATGAGAAGCGGTAAAACAGCCTTTCTCCTGATTCTTCAGCAAATTCCGAACGGATTTTCTCGTTCACTTCATATTTTTGTTCACTGTCCTATTTAAACATCTTTAACTCCATTAAGCAGAGCTTCTATTTCCTCGATTTCCGTTAAACTTCACGCAGACAAATGATTAAAAATCATTGCTTTTTGTGTATTTGTTTATTGGATAGATTCCTTCAGCATTAGAAATGCTATTCAGAACCAGGACAAGCTTTACATACAGTTTCTATCGATCGGTTGAGCCATTGGCACCAATGCGTAGCAGCTCCATGTCATTTACACAATTGTTACTATGTGCGTTCTAAATCTCTTGACGTTTCGTGAAAACCAATACGGAGTGACGCGCGGTTGTCAATCTTCACTTCGCTTCGTTTTGTCAGAACTTTACGTGTTTGTTAGAAATGCCATCGCAATGTACACTTAAAAGCTACAAGAACACAAGAAGAAACACAATAATGGAAATGTAATACACAAATAGAGAAATAAAAACCATACCTTTCTATGCGTCCTTTGTTATTCAAGTGGCACGGCTAACAGCACATCTTTTTTCGCTTCCCTACACACACGTGAAATAGTTGGTATACTTAATGAGCATGTCTCAAGCGTAAGCTCTTAACATTTCGTGAAGTTAACATTTTTGCGTTTTTGTTTTTCGTTGGCATACTTTTTAAAGAAAATATACACAATGAAGACGACTGCTATATCCACTTATGCTAATGGGCTTATTAAGCAACATTTTCATGAAAGAGTTAACTTTATAAGCGTTAGGATAAAGCCTATCACTGTAAGAACTGAGTTGCTAAACCGCAGTTGAATTCACATCTGAGTCGCTTACCTTTCCCTTAAGCGCACTGTATAATGTACACCAACAGTATTTTTGCTTTATCAAAGTTTTAACAATACTTTAACAATGTTTTATCCTTGTGCTATCGCGTCAAGGGTGCAATGAATTCCGTTGTTGATGCTTCCTCGAGAATGTGATGACAGATGGTGATTCTTTGCTTAAAGTTCTCAGTTGGCTTATTCTTTATATGGCTTTGTAGTGGTAGTAATAGTAGTGGTGGTGTTGGTGATGGTGGTGGTAGTGGTACGGTCCAAGTAATGAGGGTTGAATGTTGAAAAAGCACAACACACTCTTCTCATGTAACGGATACTTGCTTGGTTTTAGGACCTGGCATTGTGCACATTGGCTTTCAAGACATTATTCTGTGAAAAGTATACATGGCATTGTTTATTAAAAACATGTGGGGCAACTATTTCTAAATGTATTTAAGAACACGGAGAATTGCAAATTTTTAATTGATTTTTATGTCTGTGACATAATATAAATCACCTCGACAGCAATGGGTTTATTACTATTACAAGCATAACTATAACTAAAAGTCCGCATTTAAACATCACGAAAGATAACCGTAAATTAATAGCAAACCGTTAGGTGTAACAATATGATTCTTTCTTGTACTTGTTTAGGAAAACGTCGCTAGGAAGCTACTTGTTGCTTTTCTGAAACGACGAAATCCGCTTTCCCGCAGATGATATTGCAATTATAGTTTTATCAACGGCGAGGTCCGTCTGAGGCAACGCCGTACTGCTGTTATTCATTAGTGCCGTATTAGTGGTCACGCCTCAAACGTTTAGAGATTTGGACCGCATAATAGGTAGCACGACTACGCATATTACACATTTGGTCTGTCTCCAGTTCTAGGCGCCTGTCCTTTAAATGAGTAGAGTTGCCAATCTGACGGACTTTCCATTACAATTGACAAATTTTCAAGTGGTACGACGGGTTAAAAACGTATTTTAAGAATGAGGATTTTTTATGGGGTTATGAATCATTTTGAATGAGTTTGCTCATTAGTTTTTATTCTAAAAAGTATGTTGTATTTTCTTTGGACAATTCTTATGCAAACAAATCGTTATTTTATTTCCCTACATGGCCATGATATATTTACGAATTTCTTGTGTGGCTTCATAAGGTGGTGTATTTCTGCATCAGAGTGTTCATTATGCTGCCTAATAAACTTGCTGACAGCCCAGTTTTCCCCATCTGTATACTTACTGAATAATATGTTATATTGTTAACCGGACACTTGCGATATGGTATAAATAATAACTTAAGATTTAACATCCACATGAGAGATTCCACAACGTACCTCCCTCAGTATAGTTGCCTAATATAATACGTATTGCCATTTCCGAAGTGAGCTGAGCATTATTAACATCAGCCTTTGTGACTTCGAGCTCAGATTGACAATCAGAGTTAAGCCAGTGTGAAAAGTACACCGGTAAGAAAATATACTTTATTAAATCTGGTTTATATTTTATTGAAAATACGGAGTAGGTTTTATTTAGTCGATCCGATGAGTAAACAAGCGAGTAGTATATTTAATGCTTTTTAAATTTTATTTTACATGAAAATACGGAGAATGTCTTATTACTTTCTCTGTTACGTATGGTAAGAAGGGAATGTATTGCATTCCACTAAAAAATGCGATACCGAGTTTTCACCGGAAATACACGTTTTGAGGCGCCCTGAGCTCAAATAAAGCATTTTTGGAACATGTCCGTGTGTGTCTATCTATATGTAATTCAAAAACAAAAAGTTTGATAAATACCAGATTTGGTATTTAGGTTCAATATCTTCCAAAGATGCGATACGAACATTTTTATCAAAACATTACATGAAACATTTTTCGAAATTTTTTATTTTCTAAAATGGCTCTAATGATTTTATTAAAATACCATATATTAGAGACGTTTACACGAAAATAAAATGTATACCTTGAATTTTCGGGGAATAGCCTATGAAGTCTTCATTCGAAGCGAATTTTGTATGATGTTGTATAACTTGTAAACGTTAAGCGATAGACGAAAACGTACTACACATCTTTTTAGGACACACAATTTATTTAAAATAAGCTTTTTTCGGCATAAGGCGTTTCTGAGATATCTTGTTATTAAGGGTTCGAATTGTTCATTTTTCAATCATTCTCTCCAAGTCCTTTCAACATTCAGTCGTTGAAATGAAAAAAAAAAACAAATTGGTACTAACATATTAAGGATGGAAGTGAAACGAACACCAAAGATTTATTAAATTAAAAGCTTAGAGGATATCGCCAAGTAGGTAGACCAAAAGAAGATGGAGCGATATGTTCGAGGACAGAACAGTTTGACAGGCCTGGTGGAAGAAGCAGGCCAGCTATAGCCACCGCTAGCTTTAAGGAAGCTGGAGCCGAAGGTTCGGCAACGCAGCCCGAACTGCAACTAGTATGCTGGGACAGCGCATTGAACATTTAGTAATTTCTTGCCTTTTGTGAACGTTACGTATAGGAACTAAAATGTCTGGCAACATATTTAGTAGTTCCCAATAGCACACTCCATCTAGATAGTAATCATCATTGTCTTTCGCTCTACCTTACGCCTAATGCTTTATTACCACCCATTAATCCTTTAATACAAAAACCTCTTTACAAGAACTTTACTTAAGTTATACCCCATTTCTTTAAGATTGAGATATTGGGTACAGCAATTAATGCACATATTTCTAATTTTCAGAACTACTGTGTTCTTTTGTCAGAACTTAGGATTGAAGGAAAATGATTAAAAGTTATTAAAACTAAAGAATAATAATTTTAGACACTATTTTATTCATATATTTATACTACTGGATTATGGAGGATCTCTTAAATACAACTTCCTTAATTTGATCTAAGTTAAGGCTGGTTACATGGCATAATTTAAATTATTTTGCTAGTTGTTTAACAATGTAGCAGCTAGTCATACATGAGTTACCACAAAAGCAAAAGCATTTAAAAATTATAGGATAGGAAGTAACAACATATTCTCTCTCAAGAAACTAGTTTTGAACTTCTCCGTGGAGAAAGCTGACATAACCTAAGCTTAAAGGTAAAGCCCCAGCATCATCATTTGGAAAACATGAGATTATAACAAATAAGGAAAAAACGTTTTAAAATATGTTGTGTTTTATCTGCATACGACATTTCACTTCCTCTGAAATTAAAGCAACTTCCTTCTTTTGACTGAGTTATGCATACGATTCATTTATCATTTAAATGTTTTTGTTTAATTGTTTAACAGTATGTTGGCAAAAGGAATTTACCATCAAGCCATATATAGTGCTAAATGGATTACATGCTAAACGAGTTACACGACGAGTTTTCTGCAAAACCAGTAACTACTCCAACTTTGTACTGAAAGCTTGGATTTATATGCCATTCAAATGAAGATTTACTACCTTTTCCTCTTCAGACAACCTGCTAGCCACAGTTTTTAGAAAATACAGATTATTTGAATCACTACTTAGTGTGACATCAAAAGAAGAAATAAACTTCTGCAATTGTTTTGGATGAGGTAAACACAGGAGCCTATTTGTTCTTATAGCATCATATGCTGCATGGGACTGTTAAAACCTCATAAATGCGCAGAGCATCATATTTACAGAGTATTTACTTTTTTTCATGGCACAAAAGAGTAGCTGTTCATTTTGAAAATCTAAGTGAAAATTATTTTCTCTTTCTTCTAATCCTAATTTTCCAGAAATGTAATGCTTTCTCTAACTGTTTCCAAAGTTTCAGTATTACTAACCTCTACAGGATTTTACTGTCATTTATTACATACTTTATTAGGATACTTTCTAACTCTGACCACTTTGTAACTTTGAGATTTCTGTGAAAAATCCATTTCAAATCACTGGCACTTATAATAGCTGAGCTTGTACAGACTTGAATTACCATATCAGAATTCACTTTTACACTTGCTGCAATTTTTGGGACACCTTCGACAGATAATTGATAAAAACATACATCACTCAACACCAGATAATTTCACTTATTCCCCTCTGAAAGCTTCTGCAGAAAGTTATTATGTAAATCGGAGAAACCTGTAATAACATCTTCGGTCAACTATGCTTCGTTCTTCTTCGTTCTTCTTCTTCTTCTTCTTCTTCTTCTTCTTCTTCTTCTTCTTCTTCTTCTTCTTCAAGGTTTCCTCTTCTTTATTTCTTCTTTCACTAGGATCCCTTCGTGTTACTTCATTTCTTGGGTTGCTTAAATAAGTTTGGAGGTTAGGAAACATCCGCGGTATTGTTCCAGATCGTAGTTTTGGTCGAGCACGTGGGAATTTTTCTTGTTACCTTCTGAATTATGATAAACATTGTAGATAATTACATCTTCGGTTCAAAATGCTTTATGAATACTACAGATCTCTTCGTTGGATTCCAGCCAAGGTGTGATTCTAGCCCCTTCTCGGAATCCATTTGACCCACGTATGTGTATTTCAGGATCAGCAGGAAACTTGAACAAGCTACATAGCTGCTTTTTTCGGAATCGTAATTACTGTTACAGCCTGGCACACAGCATTTATCTGGCATAAAAAAAAGTAAAATCGAAATCATCTTTGGAATTAACCTAAAAGCATTAACAGCATACAGACCACTTTTCGCCTGTATAAGTAATTACTTATACATTATAGGTATATAGCGTCCAGTTCCTAAACTTTTCACTGTCGCTGTTCCCTTTGTATCAATAACGAAATGTGTAATGTAGCTATTACTGCAAAGGCTTATTTAGATTAAAATGTAGTAAATAGAAAAATAAGCTTTAGTAAAAAATAATTTTGTGTATCTATTAATAAACGACAGAGGGTAGAGAAAGTCATTTGAATGTATCGTATGAGATTCTTTTCTTCTTATTTTGACGGATTTTGGGGCTTTTTGGGTGTTGTAGACGGGGGAACGAATAATGTGTTGGCAACTCTGAATTTAGGAATTGGTATGTAAACCTGTGGTATGTAATAATACTTTGGTGTTCTGTGATGGCAACCCTGCTCCCCTGCTGGGCACTAGCGCTTGCAGAAAGCCACCCGAAGTTGCCCGACGAAGTTCGAGCGAATGCCGAAAATGAACGAAAGGGAACGTTCTTCCAGTTCAAGGGAGAAGGTAGTCCATTCCGGCACATTTTGCTCCCATTGGCTGTGGTCAAATACGTAACGTGGAACGTTGGCGCGCGCATTTCGACTGGCAATTGAAAGTGAATACATAAAGCCATGCGCTTCAAAGCATGAATTTGTACATACATAGTACAAATCGGTTTAAGTTCAGTACCTTCCAAAGATGCAACACAAAGATTTTCAAAAAAATTCTCCACCCAAAATAACCATCATACTCCTCTCCATTCCTGACATGTCTTTTGTGATATTGTCATCTTGCTACAGTGCCAGTCTCTATAGACATAGCAGGTTTGATATTGGACTTTAAATACTTAAGCTACCATGTAAATATTATTGCTGGATCGAACGTAGTAGGAATACCGGTAGCACACAGTGATTGTATAATTGTTAGTCAATGGGATAGATGGATCTGTTGCATACCAGTTTTATATGTTATAATGTGTTATGTATATGCAAACTCCACCATTTTCTAAATGTTTTCTTATACAGGGTGAAAGGTATTGCTTGAACTGTAATAAAATGGCTAATAGACACAGGCACAAGGAACATCACTATGTTTCATTTTTGTAGGTTTAATGACAAAAATTGTATTGGACATATTTGCACTAATCATTATATAGAATCCATGATTAACGTACAGTTCAAGCAGTACCTTCCACCCTGTATACTGTCTTCCCAAATAATACCCATGCAGTAATAATGAGAATTTCTCGTTTCAAGTGATGTCTTTCTCAAACATGTCTTCAAGGTAATAGAAATTACATGGGAAATTGAAATTTAAGCATAACATAAGTATAAAGTTATAATTTCGAGCTTATTCAAAGTGAATTAATCATCATAATAGTATCAACCTCATGTAAGCACTTTATGTAGGGCAGATTGCATGTGATGGTGATTAACACTTATTTGCTATTGTTGTCCTACTGTAATGCATGTCAAGAAGTTTACTGTTGAAATGGTGATGGTTTACAAATTTTTCTCTCTTAGATAATGCATGATGGGGAGGGGAGCATCCCCCCCCCAAAGGCTGTTCTTGGCTTTGGGTATATTCCTACTTACTCTGTATACTTCATAATTGTATGATGTGTTCAATTTCCCTGAGCATTGCTCACAGTGGAGACAAATGAACAAACACAAACAAACATCACTGTATGGGCTCAAGTTGTTTTTTTCCCATATGACCTGTCAATAAATTTAAAGTTCCCATGTGCTGTAGGACCTCCACTGTGTTATACCAAATGTTATATATAGAACCTTTCCCAGGAAAAGGAATCAAAGTGTATTTTCTATTCAATAACTGTAAGTTTTATTAACTAGAACTGGCTTTGTGTATGCATAAGTGACTAAGTGTAATTACCTATAAGATCATTCCAATAGATTGTAATAACAGACATTCAAGAGGTTAGAATTTAATGGACATTTTAATTGGGTAGGCCATTCAAATGTATATTAATGTAGGCACATGTTCCTTAAAATACCATACAAATGTATTATACAGTATTATTAAATATGAATGTGAATGCAATGTCTCTAAATAATAACAATGTCTCTTTGTGTTTAGCCATATCACACCCATCCTTCATAATTGTCAATCACTTTAACATGTAGTTTAGTGTGCCAGTATTAATTGTTTTTTCATATGTTGACTGCAGAAAGAATGTAACAGCACATGCTGGTTTATAAATTTGGGTGGCTGGATGAGACACTCGTTCATTACTATTGCTCTCTGTCCTCCATAATATTTTTAATTTTAATGTCCCTTTTAACTTCACAGGTTTACAGAGATTCGAGACTGGGGGGAGGGGGGATGACAATGATGAAGATGGTGCAATTGATGGAATTATGGTGGGGAAAACCAGACAACATTCATTCTAAGTGCCATTTTATCTACCACAAAATCCCACCTCTGATCCCTAGGATTGAATCCAGGCTTTTTTTGTGAGAGGCCATAGTGCTGCCCAATTAGAAGTATGAATGAGACAACATTTAAAACAGAGATAGCATTACTCAATACTATCAAATAATGAAACCAAGAAGTTGTTTTACAAGGCAGCTCCCACTATGACTTCACAAATGAGAGAATAACTATTTCAGCAGATATTTTGCCATGCAATATATATTATACATTTATATAATTTAAGTTGGGTGTTTTGTCATAAATATGGTAGCTGACATTTCGATATGTAGAAATCATTCAGCAATAATGCGGTAATACACAAGTTTTATGTAACTATTTGTGCTTCCAAGGCCAGCGCTTAACCGAGTTACCCAGATTGACAAAAAATTCCCAAAGATATACAGTACATATGGAGAATTTTCTGTTTATGAAATGCTTTAAGTTATTTTGCAATGAAAAGAGCATTATGTCCTAATTTATTTATTTGGTATAACAGCAGGAAATAGTGTTTGAGCACAACACTAATACACATCCAAAATCAAACTATGGATCCCAAACTATTATCATTACATCACATTCAAAATTGAAATAGGTATCAGACATAACCTTTGAGCACGAGTTCTCTTGTTCGTTTTACGATATTAGTGTGCAATTCATAAAAATAAACTTTTTAAATACAGTCCCTAATTCGAACACATTTTAACACCGTAAGATACTAAGTTATAGTTTATATTTAAGGTTAGCTTGTTTTCGCTATATATATTTCAATTCTTCATTAAAACCAACTAAACTTTCGATTCATAACCTGTCTTCTACCTTACTAGGTTTTCAGGTCATATTCCAGTTTTAAACATCGAATGCGCGTTATTTGGTACTCAATATTAAATAAGGTATCACTATAAACTCCTACATTTACATAATTGCTCGTTGAAACGAAAATTCTGCTTTATTTTTATATTTTCGGCATTGCTATTTAATCAGCTGACTTCCATCTTAGTTTAGTTTCAAGCCTCAGCAATCAGCATGGCAGAGGTCGCGACATTCGCTTTGGAAGCGTGGTGTTCGTACACCTTCGGGTGGCTTTCTGCAAGCGCTTGTCTGCTGGGCCTAAAAATGGCGCTGGGTGGTGTGTGTAATGGAAGGTGGCTCTTTAAAGTAGGTAGTATTTAAAGTTGCAATTAATTAAGGGTCTACGTTTTAGATGTTTAAAATGTATAATTAATTCAGAGGTGCATATTTTAGTTGTGTAAAATGTGTTGTGAATAAAACTAGCTCAAGTGTAGGATTTCCTTCCGGTTGACCCACCAACCAAATCTAAGTGAAGTCAGAGGAGAGTGAAACCCTACACTTGTTCCAAAAATATTTTATTAAATGTATAATGAATATTTTAGGTTTCCCAGACTATATCATCATGTTCGAAATCACTTCATACAAGTGCTGCCGCTTTCGGAATCGTAAGTATATTACAGGTTTAAGGAATTTGAGTGTCTGTCTGAAATCCACACAAAGAGCGTTGCTCCAGAATATTTAACATATGAGAACGGGTTTTAAAGCGATATTTATACATTTTCATTAATATCTCCGCAGTTTTATCAGTTCATGAACCTTTTGCTGTCCTAAAGTAACCACAATAACCACAGCAACAACCACCTTTTCTTGTGGTATTCCATCGATGAATACTTGTAAATTGATTGGGAACTGGAGCATACTGCAGTATCGGATTATGGAGGAAATATCTATATAGATGTAACACATGCATACACTGCACTAATTTTATTTCTTTGATACCATCAGGTCATTCCATGAAAACTTAAACCATGATGGACAATTTTTTATAAGTCAAGGTTGATAGTGTTAAATTGGAAGTAAGAAAGTAATATGGGTAGAATATGGCAAGATAACAGCTTGGGCTGAAGTATAGCTATATTCTAAGGAAGATTGCTAGCACAGATAAATAAATAAAAATTGGAAGTAAAATATACGATCTGTGAGAAATTATGTAAACAACAAGTGGGAACATTGTTACATTTCTACAGAGAGAGCCAAAAAACTATGAACCGGCTGCACTGTGTTTTTCCTGTCTGTGTACTTTATGAAAGGAGATACTGAAACTGGCCACCGTCATCATACATTTATGGCACCTCTTTAGGAAACTATTCATCACTCGCTGAAGTTCACGTTGAGAAATGCTGGAAATTTCCTGGTGGATATTTTGTTTTAATTCTTCCAGGTGTGTGGGTTTGTTTTCTACACTTTGTTTTAAGTTACCCCAGAGATACACACTTTCATAAAGTTGTTAAGTAAAGCCTTTAAAAGTAGCTTTAAAAATTATGGTTTCATCTGCACCTCTCTATGATAACGGCAACGAGTGCCGAGGACGCGGACAGGAAAAACACTGCACAGCTGGTTCGTAGTGTTTTGGCTCTCCCTGTATTATTGTGATTTTACTGCAAGGTGACAACAAATGAAAGAAATGTTAGGCAGCTATATTTAAAAAGTTTCTTAAGGGTAAGGTTTAAATGATTTTGAAGATTAATGTTTTTTGCTTACATATAGACTCATTCGCTAGATTTACGTTGAATTTATTGGTCATTGGATAAAGTTCTATTTACCTCAATAAGAGTTTAAGATGCATAATACTTAATGGAATTGGTTCATAAAAGAAGATGTCTCAACTAATGGAAGGTGCCCACCCATTTGCTCTGAAAAGATGCCTCGTGTATATAGGTGCATTTGGTGATATTTTGATGTAAGTTCTACCAACTGAATAAAGCAGACTTTGGCAAATTACTGTAGCCAGCATATAAAAATGAAGCGGAATGAGGGTAGAAAACATGGCAAAGTGTAGTGTAAGTGACTTTAAACTGAGATAGAGACTAATAAAATGGATGGTGATGGCTGTGAGTACTAAATGTTCGGGTTTACTCACAGATTTTGGGAGAAAGAAGATGAATTAGCAGAGCTATTTTACAACTTGCTATACTTTGAAGGGGCAATTCATTGCAAAAGATGTGGAAACCAGGTAGGTAAATAAAACTAAACTTCTGTAATGCTTCCAGGAATCAGAAGCCAAATTGATATATATATATATCAAATAACAACCTAACCTAACTTCATTGCTCCCGGGAATCAAAAGCCAAGGTTTATATAAAAAAAACTAAACCTAACCTTCTGTGAATCAGAAACCAAAGCTTAAACATCGATAAGGAGCACATACTCGCTTTACTCATGTACTTGCTTTGGTGTAGTCAATGCTGCTAATTAACCCAAGCTTACATAAAAAAAATTAAACCTAACCATACCTCCTGTGAATCCGAAAGCAAAGCTTAAATAAGTAGTGAATCATAAACATCGTTAAGTAGTGCATGCTTGCTTCGCTAGCTTTCATGTAACCACTGATTGCTAATTAAATCTATCCTCCCATGAAACAGAAAGCAACGCTTAAATAAATAGGGAATCAACACTGGTTGCTAATTAACCTAAGCTTATATATATAAAATAACCTAACCTAACCTTCCGTGAATCATAAAGCAAGCTAATATGTTTCCATTTCAGATGTTTGCTCCACTTGAAGGTGTACTTTGGCTGTGTTTTGATTTACAAAGTTGGGAATACAAGGAAATCTCCCATAGTGACTCTGGTGCAATGCGTGTGTATGACACTGATGGTGGACATTTTGTTCATTACAGAACATACTTCTGTTGATTTTGTTTTATTGCAATGTGTTAAAGTGTGTTGAAATATTTAAAAAGTGTGTTAAAATGTTCATTATGAATAAAAGATCCGATTCATTGAAGATCCATGGATCTTTGACATATGCGGAATAATAGCAAACTTGAATTATCATTGTTTAAATGTCCCATTCCATCACAGAAAGAGTATTTTTTGTATTATTTTGAAACAATTAATATTTATTCATTGCTGATATGTATAATCAGTGAGCTTCGTGTGATAAACCTGAAATAACACAAAAACATAAAACTGGAGAAAGCTTTTACTCATTGTCCTATTCTGTTACATACTAGTATATTTGCATCAGTAGATTCAACATGATGTGTTTTAAATTAGATTCTACGAAACACTTTTATAAGTGCAGTGTATATTTAAAATATGCAGGTTATACCTTTGCAAATAGTGTGCTGTAGGCATAATCTTATAAAATGCCTGTGTGAGATTAAGGATTTAGTTAAGCAATGTTATCAAAGGGACTATATATCCTGCATATACTGCAACCTCCTGGGAAAAAGAATGTGATGGTAAGAGAGAATGAAGAAAAGATAAAATTTCAGAAGAGGTTTATGAACACTACTATTGCAAAGGCATATCAGTTATTAAAAAAGGAAAACCCTAATAAGAAATTGGGAAATAAAAACTATTTTCATTGTGACTCAAATTTGTCCCAGTCAGCTGCTTGCACCGCTTTCATGAGAACATAAATTTACTTTAGACTGCTCTGTTTGGGTATGAGGAGGATATTCCTAAAACATCACAACTAATCAATACATTAGTATTCAATTCTGAAAGTGATAACTGCATGTCAAGCACATATGATAGCTGTGGCATCAGAAACCTGCTAGCCAGCATAATAAACAGATGATACAAATGAATTTGTGTGGTTTGTTTGAAACACCACTGATGGAAAAATTGAAAAAGTTCTGAGGAAAGGACACTGTACGTGAAGCATTTGAAGAACTTATTGAAAGAGTACCCCAGCTTTTAAAACATTGCTTCTTGATAAAAACTCACCATACATATTTTCAAGAGAAGGAAGGTGCTGTGGATGGCAAATAAATTGTAGTACAGATTAATTTTGCCGAAAATGACACTGCCAGATTTCAAAATGAAATTCAATTGGCATAATTTAACTCACAACAGATCACAATCTTCAGAGCTATTCCTGAATAAATTCTGCAATGGTACGAGGTTTGCAATTGTCTGTGACAAAATATTTCATGACAAATATACTATCAACACATTCCTTCAAAGGCTGGTTTCTCGGATCAGGACTAACATTTTTTCAGTTGGTGAAAGGAAGCCACTTTAAATAGTGTTATTCTCTATGTAATTTAACTCGCCTTCAGAAAGAGTTCGAAGTTCTGTTAACATGGAACTTTCTAGCTACAGGTCATGGGAAAGGCAATGTCACTGGTGTTGGAGGAGTACTGAAGAGATTACTATGGCGTGCTGTATTAGGTGGAAAATATGGTTACCAATGCAAAGTCTCTTTTGTTCTAGATATGAAATGGATTGACAAAAGACACAATTTTATGCTATTAATGATATCTGACACTCATTCTAAGCACTATAGTAAAGTTGTATACTCCTATATGAGGGTGGTCTGAAAAGTTTCCGACCTAATAAAGATACAAGACATTTTTTCAGAATTTTTTTTTTTTTTTTTTTTTTTTTTTATTTTTCAACATAGTCTCCTTGTAACTCTACACCCTTCTCCCAGTGATGCTCCCATCTCTGTAGCCCATCCAAATAGTACTCAGCGTTTTTCTCTGCAAAATAAATTGTTCACGAAGGTGATTGCGTCTTCATGTGACGAAAATTTCTGTCATCTGAGCGCAATTTTCAGATGAGGGAACAAAAAGAAGTCGCTTGGGGCTAGATCTGGTGAGTAAGGCGGATGGTCAAGCAGTTCAAACCGTAATTCATGGATTTTCGCCACTGCAACCGCTGAGGTGTGAGACGGTGCGTTGTCTTGGTGAAACAGGATTTTCTTTTTCTGCAAATGTGGTCGTTTTTCCGCAAGTTCTGCCTTCAGCTTGTCAATTAATGATGCGTAGTATGCTCCTGTAATGGTTTTTTCCTTTTTGAAGATAATCGATTAAAATAACTCCATGACTATCCCAAAAATCAGTCGCCATCACCTTCCCAGCCGAAAAAACAGTTTTTGCTTTTTTTGGAGCCAGTTCCCCCTTTGCAGTCCACTGTTTGGACTGTATTTTTGTTCCGGGCGTATAATGGTGTATCCAAGTTTCATCTACAGTAATTAATCGGCGCCAAAACTCGCATTTATTGTACCTAAACTGCGCCAACAGAGCATTGCAAATGTTCATTCGAACACATTTTTGGTCAAACACGGCATCCAACGCGCGGACACCTTTCTCGTGTCTAAATGTTGATTTAATATGTGACAAACACGTTTTTTTTAGACATGTTCATAGCCTCTGCTATCTCTCTCACTTTAATTCTGCGGTTATCTAGCACCATTTGGTGAACTTTGGCGATGTTTGCATTGGTAGTTGCAATTTTTGGACTTCCCGAACGTTCGTCTCCCAAGCTCTTATGGCCACGTTTAAATTCAGCTGCCCAAAATTTCACTGTCATAAATGATGGTGCAGAGTCCCCATACACAGAATCCAACTCATCTTTGATTTGCATAGGCGTATTGCCTTTCAAAAACAAATATTTAATGACAGCTCGATACTCGATTTTTTTCCATTTTCATAAAAATGCTCACATCACCTCACTCAAACGACTGTTACATAACAACTGAGCGTCCAAAATGGCTGAAACTTTGGTGAGTAACTGTCAACAGATGAACAACAAAATTCACCAGCTTTTGTTTACAAGTGCTGCCATCTTCATGTTGAGATCAGAAACTTTTCAGACCATCCTCGTAATGTGATTTACAAAGAGAATGCTTTGCCCCAAAAAGGTTTGAGCTTTGATTTTATGACTAGCAGAAGTATCCAAATTGAAACAATGGAAAGAAATTCAAATGTTCAAGTTAGGTGCTTTGGTAGTGGTGAAGTTTATGACAAAAGAGACAGCTAAACACTTCGTAGTACAAGTTTAAAAGTTGACAATACGGAATGTGAGATCAATTTTATGAAAAACCAACACAGATTTCAAATTTGCTTTTGAAAGTAATGATACTGCATGGGTAGCAATTTCTAATATATTGGACGTACTTCCACTTCATGATGTAGATAAATACCAGAGATTTTCATTTCTTGGTGTAAACATCACTTATATATCAATAATATAATGCAGGTTGTAATAAAGAATGCAACTTAGTAACACTGGTGTGATAATTATTTAATAAAAGATGTAGTTTCAGCAGTTTTCATTTTGTACCTGCCTCTTTAACTGTCCCTTCTCATCACATTATACCCCCGCTGTTGAATCTTTGCACATGACAGTTCGTGTGGCTTCGTGTAACGTTGGCTATGTTGTGGTTGCGACGTTGCCAGAGTGGTTAGTAAACAACAGCAGCTGATTGTTCTTTCTATTCTGTCTAAGCCGCACACAGAAAGTGTACAACATAAATAGCAAACATCATTGAATAACAACTATTTTGTTTTATTATTATTATAGTTAATTGAAAATAACTCAGCATAAGCATTGCAACGTATGTAGAATAAATTAGCACTTTTGACAATATAGAAACAGTAGTAGTGCTCACAGACTCAGTTTCTGCCATTCAAGCAATAGAATGATATGATAGTCCAGATGAATCTTATAATATTAAGGATGCGAGATCTTATTATAGATTACTCCAAACAAAATTTCAACAGATAATATTACTGTGGATACCAGCGCATGTGGGAGTAAATGATAACAAGACTGCAGACTTTCTGGCCAAAAAGGGTGCAGTGTTATACTCAAAACTTATAGTCTTGTGGACTGGATATGAAATTAAAAAATGATAAAATTAATATAGAACAAAAATATCAGCATAATATTCAAAAGGAAATTACTAACAAAATTACTCCAATATAAAAGAAATAGTACAAAAAATAAAAAACGTTCCAAGGAAAGAAGCTGTTGCTCATTTCAGATTAGCCACTAGACATGACTGTCTGGCAGAACATCTACATAGGTTTGGTTTCATGAATGACAAAGCATGTAAGATTTGCAATGCTGACAAGATTTTAAATGGAGAACACTTATTAGAATACCCAGAATTGAGGAAAGCTGTACCAGATGGGAATATACACAATTTATATTGGCTAGCTAGGGAAAAATTGATAGATCAAAATCCTGCACATTAGATCAACAACAACAACAACAACAACAACACAATATAGGAACAAAATAATGCAAACATGCCTGCTACAATGAGGAGAAATAAAACAAATTATAAGCTGTGATGATAAAGTTATTTTCACTCATGCTACATTCCAGATGTTCAGGAATTTTGTCCTCTTTCTCTTGGAGTTTCACTTCCTTGTAAATAACAGTTCTCGTGATTAGTTCAAGAGCTGCTGCAGTTTGTTGTATGGCTTTATCAGCAGGAATAGAGGGATGCCCATGAACCTTCATGTACTCCTCCTATTCTAAGAATTCCCAGGTTGTTCTTAACAGTTCCAATGCCTGACTATTAAGTGGCATATCTTGATGCAAAGGATTTTCACTTCGTGAATCATCACTTGGTGATCAGCGTCTCTTTGAGACACTGTCGCACTTCAAATCTTGTATAAATAATATGAAAGGAAAAAAAATGTATATATACATATAAATGAACACCAACAATAACCACACATATAAATAACAATGAGCAATATTAGCTTGCAAAGAATAACTCAATGCACGTGCTAGAGATTCACAAACTGATACATGTGGTTGGAAATAGCTACATCCGGCAACAGAGCGGCTTTCAGTTCTGCTTCTGCTTTGTCCTAGACCACCCGAAATGCTGCCTTGTGATTGGTTTAGGAAGTCTAACAGTTAAAGCGTTTCATCTGGTGTTTTTTGATTTTTTTTTGTTTTGTTTTTTGTGCGAGTGTACCAACATAATCACTAGCTGTCAAGTGCAGCATTTCAATGACGGGGTAATAGTAAAAAATAACTAAAAAGTTATGATTTTCATGTAATTCCCCACTCTTATATTAATATCAGGTATATGGCTAGTCATTACTGAAATGATGAGACAACACATTTGTATAGTTTCACAGAACTTTGGAGTTGTTTTAACTCAGAGGAAACTTCCTTTGTGGACATGTCCCGTTTTTTCGCAGGAAAATTACTTAATATTTTTACTTCAATTAACAAGATATTTTCCCTTTGGGTCATCCCATGCCAAATCATCACAGCTCAGAACCCGACCATCTCAGATCTTCAGTAAAGTTGGTAAGATTGTAGAGACCATCAAGTAAATTACATATGTGAAAGAGTATACATCAGTAGTGGACCGTATTCATACAGCAGGGTTGCAAACATGGTGAAAATCTTAAAATTTATGCTTGCAAGCCCCACAAAAAATGGAATAGTTCTGCTTCTAATTGTGCCACAACTGTAATCTTGGGCTTGTTTTGAAGCTAAAGGAACTAACATGTCCTTAAAAAGGGTTTAATTCTAAAGCATATAATTTTTAAGTTCAAGGTCAAGGGTTAGACCTTTGACCTTGAATATAAAAAAATGTAGGTTTGGGATTTTTGGATATAAAGTATGTTATATAGCTAAATATAATCTTTCTTTGATGTAGGTTTAATCTTGGGAAGGCTTTGGGAAAATGAGAACAAATTGAAATGCATGGAGACTAATGTAATGCACAAATATTTGTAAGTGCATAATATAATGGTGGCATATAATGGCAACCAGTACATAAACTTTTCAGAAAACCAACAAGTCAGTGTCTTCTCCTTAATAATGCTTTGGATTTCTGTAGCATTTAATGTATATGTTTGTCTAGTTGCAGTGTGAGGATCAACCTTCACCAGAACACATGCATGTGTTACTGAAAATGTAACTTGAACTAACATGTACTTCAGTACATGGGGTACTGAAAATGTCAAACTTGTGAGGGTACAAAAATGATGGATTTGGACCACTGGGATGGAGAAAACTAATTAACAGCTCCTGGGATGCTACATTCACATTCATCATACAACCTAGCCACCAAGCCACCAAGCATTATTATAGACGTATGTCACAAATTTTATTTCTTCCAAAGATGGTGTATCACGTGAGAAGCTTGTTTGCAGATCCGTGGTAACATCTGCTGAAAATTTATTCATTTTTAAGTTATTCCTTACCCCAGGTGTGAAAGCATGAAATGCTGAAGTACCAAGAACTCGCTTGGCTTCTTCATGCCATTTGTGTAGTAACTTTCTGTTCTTCAAAATTTCATCTTCAGACGCGCACATACAGTTCATGTTCTTAATATAATCTTTTGCCCAGTCGAAGAGCTGCCGTGAAGTCATGATTTGTTCAGTATAAATATGCTGTAAGCTAGCCCTGCTGCTAACCTCTTCACGGTCCCACCAAGTCCATCACATAAATTCTTGCTATGAGAAGTGGCAAAGAAATGCCACTCAGCTGAAATACCAAAATCAGCTTCATGGGACACTAAATTTGAGAAGTTCTTCCCGTTTTTGTATTGGCCTACACAACCATCTGAGAAGTAATATATTTTGCATACAATTTCAATGTTTTGCTTCAGGAAGTGTACAAACAGTTCTGAAATGTATGCACAGCAACTGTATTGTGTTGCAAACAGTCTGAAATAACTACCAAGTTTGTACACAACAAATCTTCTGTTTCAGTCTGTCTGTAATAAATAGCAAATCCGTGAATTGTGATTGGGAATTATTCCGAAGGTAACCCTGTACCTCATCTTGCAGTATGAATGAATAGTTCTCTGCAAAATGACACACTAGAATAACTTCATCTATCCCTAGGCCGTCTTTCAAATGTATCAAATATGGCGACTGTTGAACAGCAATGAAAGAATGTGTCTGTAGTTGAGTTAACTTGGCTATTAGCAAGTCAATGAAATCTTCAAGAGGTCATCACAGTTGCCTCAAGTGTGCATATCTGTGATGTTAACCACGGTTTGAAAGTAAAATTTTCAATAACATTTGATTCTAGCACATTTTCAACTTCATTATCTTGCTTGTTCGTGGGCACTCACCACATTCTTTGAAGAAGCAGTCTACTTTGGGTGGATTGCACATCATATTTGCAATGTAGTGTTGGTAAATAAAGAGGTGGTGCCGCTGGTCTTCCATTAGTTTATTTAATTTTCACCCTTCCAACAACAGTTTCACATTTTGATGCATAGCACAAACACATACCATATGTATACCATTTACTCCCACTAGAACACATTATTTTGGACGCCGGCAAATTTTGAGAATCGTACCTTTACATTGGAATGTGACTGTTTGAGGTGAGCATGCACTTTTGAAAGATTATTTAAAAGAAGTTGCTTTTGTATCACCACTTCGCAGTGTAATAAAATCCTTTTTGCCAGGCATTATCCTGCTGACATCACTGCAATAGAAGCCCACCACAATCTTAACAATATCACGGTCCAAGCTCCTTCCTAGTTTAGGATTTGGTGATGATAAAATCCCAGACTCACACACTAATTCTTTTGCTTTTCTAATCATGTAGTTACTAGCATGAGAAAATTCTTTCTCTATTCTTCTGATGCTCCAATCTTTAGGAAGAAGAGTCAGAATAATCACCTTCACAGAATGTTTTGTAGTTTCTTCAAATTTGTCTTTCAGCTGCTACAATATGGTACCAGCACAACACTGTTTACAATCAGATATGGGCTCTTTATCCGCAACGTGTAAAATGTTCTTTTTAACTTCTGCAATTTTATGAGCTTTCCTTTTACAATATTGTACTCCTTTCATGCTCTTTTTCTTTATAGGTGATGCTCCAACATTACTTAAACTTTTATTTAATGACAGCAAAGCTGAGTCAGTCTTGTATGCTGTCATCTCTGTGTTACTGTCCTCTACTGATGTGCTTGGCTCTTCTTCAGAAGGAGAAACAGTCCTCTTAATTTGTTTTCTGCAGTTGTCACAGATAATCTGGTCACTTCTGAGTGTGGCAGGACTTCAGTCATCCATGGTAGCACTTTACACAATTGTTTTCTATTGCTTTTGCGTCTTTTAATACCAAATGGGTTGCAACACTGTGTCTTAATGTACTTCTCCATCGTCATATAAATGTAATTGTTGAAGTTCCAGAAATCAACACCTCCATCAATAACATACCTCACAATGCAGAGAATAAGCCACACTGGGAACTCCACTCCACAGACAGAGGCAATGTGTATTAGGCAAATCTCGGCGTGTATAGGAGATAAAGCTGAACCTGCCCATAGGATTGCGTAATGCAAGAGTAGCCCATTTAACATACTTAAATATCCATTTACTCGTGTTCCCAAAGCCTTCCCAAGATTGAACACACACCAAAGAAAGATTATATTTAGCTGTATAACATTATTTTAAAAAAAATACTCAACCTATGTTTTCTTTTATATTTACGGTCAAAGGTCATGACCTTGAACTTAAACATTGTATATTTTAGGATGAAGCCCGTTTTAATGACATCTCAGCTCCTTTAGTTTCAAAATAAGCATAAGATTACAGTTATAGCATAATTAGAAGCAGAGTTATTCATGTTTGCAACCCTGCAATACAAAAAACAATGTATCATAGAGGATTAAAAGTTTGACATAGAGTCATTTCCATGGGTTCTGAGACATTCTACGAAATTTCATAAAAATCTAAAGGGCTAAGGTTGAAAATCCCACTTTGTGGTGATTTGGCATGGAATGACCTTTTTATGCTTTTTGTGTTAACCTTTAGGATTGAAATTCTCTATTATGAATAAAATAAACATTCACAATTTCTTTAAGAGTTATTTTTGGAACAATACAGAGAAACAAAAGATTCAAATTGTCCCATTCCGTAGAATGGCTCCATTATACATAATAAACAACAATGAACCTGCTGCTTTAGGTATTTTCATGAATTTATGGCATATTTTGTCACTTTTTGTTCTATATTACTCACTATCAGAAGTCGCATTGCATGCATCTTACTTGTAGCATCATGGGAACATTGGTTGCATTTTCTTTCTCCTGCCAACATTTGAAATCCCAATATAGCTGAAAAAAATATGATTGAGGGCCCTAAGCCACAAGGCATAACCCAACGTTGAGGGCCCTAAACTGCAGAGCGTAGCTGAGGGATTGTTTAGAAGTAGAGGACTGAAGCAGTGTGCGACGACAGGGTGTAGCCTTAGGAGCTGCCCGTGCAAAACTCGAATCATTTACATTGGCAGCACTTCCTTCAAAATGACTCAAGAAAGCACTACATAAGAGGTCTCATAAAAGGGAGGGTGAGTGGGCCCAATAATTCTGCTACAGCAACATCTAACGTACCAAAATGTTCCTCATAACACAAGAATTACTCTGGAGATCAAAATACCCCAATTTCTTAAGTAAAACACTTCAATTTAGCCCATAATCCAATACTGCACTAGAACTGTTGTATCATAAGTGGAGAGAAAGCAATTTTGTTAAATGTATTTAAATTCTGCAAAAAGTATCCTTTCGTGACAGAAGATGTAGCAAGATTGACTTTGGAAAGCACATGTTTTCTGCATCCTCTTCCAGCTTCCAACTGATGCCATTACCAACTTGTTATGTAAATAACTCATACATTAGCAGCATTCAAGTGCTGTTTGTATTACAGTTATTCAAAATGTGTATACCTATATTAGTTCCAATTATAAAACACGCAGCTTATTCACTCTCTCCAGCTGCAAGCTGTCATCAATCAAATTGTATGTAACCATGACAAAAGGTAACTATCTTAGAAGTAAAATGTCCAGTGCAACCAGCAACTTTATATGTGGCCTGGCATCAGTTTACCACCCCCTCACACATATTATGTATCCTCTTTGTAATATATATTTATGTATTTGCTACTACTGATCTGGATGCCCACAAAACGTTTTCATTAAAATGCTTCACAATTTACTGCTTCAGTGATAATTCAATAAGTATAGCATGTTATAACAAACATTAGTTCTCATTTCTTTTACTGTAAGCTGAAAAATATGCAATGTGGTGGTATAACCGTGTCGTGACCAGCTTTATTTGACAGTGAATTTGGTTAGCTGCTGTTCAACAATAAGAACAGTAGAATTGTTGCTTTTACTAGGAATGTTTTTGACGTGTTTGTTTTCTGTTGTAACTTTTATCCTGGGTAATGGTTCCATAATTAATCGGCAACAGAAATGCCACAAAATGATAATTTAGAGAATGAAAATGCAAATATTACACAATTTAAAATGAGTTTTGAGTTTGGAAGCCTGTGACCGACCTACTCACCCTCCAGTTTTAAGACACATTCTTATACACAAATTAAATCACTAAACTGTCAACAATCCCCTCCATTTTGCTACTAGTGCACATGTTTATAAGAAACTGCCAACCTATGAGTATTAATGAAATCTGTGAAAATAGTGATTTTTTTTCTTCTTCTAAAACAGACTTGTTGCCGATATATCCATAAGCATAATTAAAAAGTAAAATACTTTGGCATACACATGAAATTCGTTGTCGTCTTCTTCACTATACGATTTCTAATAATGTGTTATTTCAAGTAAAATTATGTGTTTATTCACCAAAGGAAATCGCTTATGGAGTTAAGGAGCGCATGCTTTGTTGTAACCACTGGTTCCTAATTAGCCTAAGTTTATATTAAAAACTAAGTCTAACCTCCTGTGAATCACTGCCTGCTAATTAAGCTAATTTTATATAAAAAATCTAAACCTAAGCTCTGGTTGCTCATTAAGTTAAGTTTATATAAAACTAAACCTCATCTAACCTCCTGTGAATTGGAAACCTAAGCTTGTATATAAATTGTGAGTCATAAAAATCGTTATGGAAGGCGTGCTTTTGTTTGTGTTTCACACTTGAACTTGATGTAAAACATTTGCTAGTGAATATAATGTAACTTCAAAGAAGCTGCTGTACCTAAGTGTATGTTCCTGCTATTACAATTAAGAATATTTCTAAGTTCCTATGTGGCTTTATTTTTAAAAATAAAATTATATATCCATTGCACTTGCATTGATATCCCATTTAATGATATTTTAGATGTGATTACTACATTATTAGCAGTTTCTACCTACTCCCGTCTCACAATAGCTTTTAACGTGGACTTACACCAACCAATTGCAACAAAAGAACTGCTGATGCTAACAGATTTCAGTTTTGGAAGCATTACTTGTCTTCCAGCACACATTTTCATGTAACTTGTGTACACTCCTTGCTGATTGTGTACTGTAGTTTTCTGGCTACTCTCTAAATTTCTATTCTATATACACACACATGATTCAACTTTCACATTTATACTAGGAAGAAAACTAAATTCCTTTACCATCTCCTGTTAGCCTTGAGTGTAGTTTGTATTTTTTACTTGTAAGGTTTAATTTACCCTTGGTTCCCTTTTAACAATAATATTTTCAAGAACATCACTTTAGAAATCTCTTCACCCTAGTTTACAATCCTGTCCCCTTGTTCCGGTAATGCATCTTTGTGCAACTTTTCCTTCCAACAGCTTTAATGAATTATAGATTTCTTATAATAATCTATACTAAAATTACATAACTTAGGTGCTATGGATATGTGACAGAATACACAAATATGCATAGCTGGATTGCTTCGTATTTATACAAGGACTCTAAAACATCACATATGTTAATGATAATTAAAAGGGTGTTTAAATAACAGAGAGTCACACTCTTACTTTTAAATTGTCTTTAGGGTATTTTACTGGATGAGTTGGCAAGCTTTGCATTATGGATTGCTGTAACCTTGGAAGAATAGCTTTGTGTTATTTTTTAGGCCGTGCAGCTGTTGGGTTGCTTGGATTGAGACCTTGAATCGCAATTGGAGACAATGGCTTTTATGCACACGGAGTGTGTCGCTATGCTGGAAGCATATTTTGAGTTCAAATCATATGAAAGATGTTTGAAGAGATGGAGAAAGCTATTTCCCAATAATCTGTCACCAGGTAAAAGTGCCATTTATGCACTTGTGTGCCAGTTTTGTGATATGGGCTCTGTGCATGATAGACCAAGAAGTGGAAGACCCAAGGTAGTCACACAACATTTCGTTCATGATATTGAGCAGGAAAAAGTTACTTCACCATGAAAATTGGTAAGATGTTTGGCACAACAAATTGGATCATCAAATGTATCCACACATAAAGCACTTAAGCTAGCCAAAGTGCGCCCGTATTGTATTAAAGTTGTCCAGGAAGTACGGCCGCCTGATCTAGGGAAATGTCACCATTACTACCATTGGTTCCATACTTTCACAAACAACAATATAACCATTCTGGTAAAGACTTTCTTTATAAATGAGATGTGGTTCCCTTAAATGATTACATGAATTCTCAGAACACTAGGATTTGGGCAGCTGAAAATCCACATGTCTTCCATGAAGTGCTGCTTCATTCCCAAAAAATCTGCATTTGGTGTGCAATATTGCGAAGGATTGTTGTACCCTTTTTCTTTGAGGAAACAGTCAATAGTTTCATCTACACGGTATTGTGTAGCAGTTTGTGGCTCTGTTAAAAGAGGACGAATGTTGCAATTGGTTTCAGCAAGATGGTGCCACTTGTCATGCTGCAAACGAGACTATGGGGATGTTGAGGGATTTTTTTTTTCCCCAGAAGTTGGATAAACTCCAACAATTTATGGCCTCCACATTCCCCCAATCTGACCTCTCCAGATTTCTTTTGTGGGGCTATTTAAGGGAAAGAGTGTACAGTGGCAACCCACACTCACTACAAGAACTCGGACACAATTTCTAACTGTATTGCTGAAATAACACCAGCAACATCAAAAAAGTGTCGCAGAACATGTGTTGTCATGTGGAATTGTGTTTAAAGAAAATGGTGGTCATTTTCTTTTGGCGCTTGTTGTGAAATGTTAACATGAAAAGTGCTGTGAAACATGTGGTGTTGTGTTTGGAAGAAAATAGTGACCATTTGCAGCAGTTGCTGTGAACAGGAACGTTGCAAAAGTAATGCATTTAAAATGGTTTATTGGCATGTACTTATTGTCCTCAGAGATTGCAAAATTCTTAAAAATGGGGTTCAAAATTGGTTTCATGTATGTAAAGGTATGTGTAACAAATATACGTATCCATTCATTTGTGTGTAATAAAATTTGGGGAAAAAATTAATAAACTCTAAGTGTTGGAACTTTACAAACACCCTGTATTATCAGTTAGGAACTATTAATATGTGTGTGTGTGTGTTTGGGGGTGTGGGTGTGGGTGGGTGTTTTTTTAGGACCCAAAATACTGCCACAATATAAATATAAGGTAGAGGAAGGGTACTCAATTTTTAAAGAGATGTATACACAAGGTTGACTTCTTCCTACCATGGTTAAAACTATTTTTTTATGTTTTATTGTTAAACTATCTTGAGAATGAAATATGACATTTTTTTTTCCATCTAAATGTTTGTAGACGGAGACTTTAATCAAACACTTTGCCTTGCATTTTTGGAAGATGTTTGATCTAAATATGAAATTTGATATTATCTGACTGGATTTTTTAGTTATGCGTACACTGTTTTCCAATCTGACCAAAAACTCAGTAACAAAATAACCTTATAACACCAGTTTCAAATTTGGTTTTAAATATTTTTGTCTATTTTTAAATGTTTGTGCGCGCGTGTGTGATAAAATACTTGTTTTGAGGCCCATTGAATCCAAAAGGAGCATTTTTAGAAAAAGTATGCATATCTGTAAAAATCCTCTACCCCAAACTTTCCTTTACATGTGTTTTTTAATTTATCAAAAATGGCTGTAATGATTTTGATTAAAATGCATATCTTGAATTTTCTGCTAAGTCCACTGTATTTGGAAACAGTTTTGTGTAACTGGTAAATTATGAGAGCTAAACAAAACCTTACTGCAATAAAAATGTAAATCTTTAAAACATACAGTTTATTCTGAATAACCTTTTTTGTAGAATCAAGCATTTCAGAGATGTGTATTATTTAGGTTTGAATTTTTAAATGCTTATGTCACCTTTTCTTGTCCTGTCTCACACAGTTGTTTCTCACAATGTTATGGAAAGATTGGAATTTCAAGACCAGTCTATAGCAACCTACTTTTAAACATTTTATTATAATTTTGGTCTCTTGTATCCCATTTGTACCTACAACAATATGCATAATGAAACTATTTCTGCAAACATTTATCTCAATTAACATGAAGTAGAAAGAAAAACAGAATTTTGGCAGAGTAGTTTGTTAAAGCTAAATAAATGATGAGTAGAGAATGTTATGTAAATATGACATGAGAGTTTTAGCTCGTATTTTGGTGTGAAGCACTGAAGGCTTTTAATGTTGCTTACCAAACTTTAAGTATCACCTGTATTTTAAGTTTACTAAGTGACTGTTATTTTCAGCAAGCACCAGTGTCAAAACCAGAAGGCCGGACAAAATGCACATTAATTCCTGGGGATGGAGTGGGTCCTGAGCTTGTGTATTCTGTACAAGAAGTTTTCAAGGTAAAATTTAAAAGTTTTATGTGATAAAGAATACCAATATTGATATAGATCAGATTTTATTTGACTTAAAATACTGTTTGAAAGGAAAGTATTACTCTGCATTATATAAATATGGTATTAGTTACTATTTGGCGTATATGTTTTCATTCATAATGTTAAGCTCTTAATTTTGAAGATAAAAAGGAGGGGAAAATGTGTGAATTTTTGTTGACAAAACTTTGACTTTGTTACTTATGCTGGAACGGTATTACAATTTCATCTTCCAGCCATTTGCAAAAAGGCAATAAAGTGATTAAACATACCTACCTCTCCATCTCGTGTTACTTCTCTCTATACATTCCTTTCGCTCATTAAGTATTTTAAACATTTATGTTTTGTTGGTTTTTAACCCATTTGTATCATTTGACAACCAGGGCTCACGCACGCTTTTTTGGCATTTGAATCGTATGATGAGCTCAGCTTGCAATGCTGCATTGCTCTACATAACTGTATGTAGTTTAGGTTCCATCTCACAGATGTCATTGTATACAGTTTGAATGAAGTGCTGATATGAGATATTTGTAATTCCTGCAGTATGACCCTACCAACTGTGTTTCAACCAAGGAAAAATAATTTTATTCTTCCTGCAGCAGATGAAATTTGGACCGATATTATTAGTTTGTCTCAAGTGCAAAAATTGCATATTTAATTGTATTGGAGCAAAAACTGATGCCTTGACACCCCAATTGTAAGTAAAAAAGATGACATTGCTCTTCATTTAGAGGATTGTGTTGAGGTCTATCACACATAACAGTACGACAACAGTACTGGTGAGTTTATGTTTTTGATATTGTGCACACCAATTTTCAGCAGAAACTCTTATTGGTTGATTTTAAATGATATTTTAAGCATTAAGCTGTTACCTCCCTCATGCTAGGGGATTTAAGTCTTCGTTAGTTGAATAAGCATTTAAATATGACACGATTGTGTTAATGGCTTAAAAGTTTGATGCTAGGGATATTGTTAATTTATATGTTGTTAATGTGTACTTAACTGGCTCAATTAGATCCAAATAAAATTATAAATCTTAACTAATATGGAGTTACAATATCTCTTTGAAAACCAGGGGTCCCAGATTTAAATAAAGAAAAAAGTTTCTGTGTAAATTGAGTAAGAATACCGAACGTTTTTATATTATTTTGTGTATGTTATACTATTCACATTCAATCATAAAACATCTGCTTTTCTGCTACCTCTAACATTCCTCTCATTGTAAAATAAGTATTGCCATAGTTTTATCCATATCAGAGTTCACAGGTTGGTTTTCCTTTTAGATATATTTGGTTATTTTATTGTTCCATTTATTTGTTGGAGAATGTTAAAGGTTAAAAATTATGCATTACACAGTTTTCTTTCTCTCTTTATGAGCAAGTCGGTATTCATAAATAAATAATTAATATGTGTGTATATATAGTTAGTATAAAAAAGAGTTATTGAAATGCAAAATAAAGTGGTGTTAAATACAATGTTTATTTTAATCTGCCTGAAGAAGAGCATAAAAAACCAAAATATTAATCTAGTAGGCACACTAGACTTGTTAAAGCTGCTATCATAAGCATTCATTTGTCATACTATGCATATTACAGATAACCCTACATTTTATTGGTTCGGATGCAGTGAAAGTTTTATGCTTTTGTGTGTACTAACAAAACGTAAACAGATTAATCTTGATGATACTTAGCTCCTGTTTATTTTGTCTCTCAGATTTGCTAATCACATTGAAGTATGAAAGCTTATGAGTAATGGCATTTCTTTCCTAAGAGTTTTAGTAATAGCCAAGAGTTATCACTTACAATTGCTGTCCCAACAGTTGAATTGTATTCACTCTTAAGTCGATCCGCAGTAAAAGAAAACTCAGGTGATGAGTGCACCATTATAACGTATCCTTCCGCCATTTGGGCCAGAAATACTGTCATACTTTCATGACCATGTGCTGAGTACACATGGCACATAATGCAAAAAGAACAGAGACCTTATTTTAACAACTTAAACGGTGACTAGCATATTCTGTTAGACATTAAAGGTGATAGATTGATAGTTACAACAAAATAAACATTTGCACATATAATAGTTAATTTTAAAAGAAATAACAAAAACAAAAAGTAACAGGTATGCGATAACTTACATTTATTCGCTCTCTGGAAGTGGTTTTTTATCAAGTTTTGGTGGCTCATTTTTAAAAAAGAAATTCTGCACTGTTACACGAATTGCCTTCTTCACAAAACCATTAAGATTCTTGTATCGCGTATTTCGCATGCTTTATTTTTTTTTTTCTGGTGTAACCACTTTTCCCATTTTAGGTTTTTCTTTACGAGCACTGTTTATGCTTGTACTTGAAACACTGGTGAACTCAGAAATTAATATTACCACATATCACGATAAGTAAGCCCTGGATTTTTAGGTTCTAAAAAGTTAAAATTAGGTTCTATGTATCAGTGTATTAGGATTATATAGGATCTTATATGTTGAATTTAGGAATTTATAGGATCCTTGGCATATATTCATGCAAATCACTGGGCACTTTGTTTAAAACACTAACTTTAAATTGTAAAAAGTTAAATTAACTGTAACTTTAGTATGTATTTGAAAGTACCAAATTCAAAAATGTCATGTTAGAAACTCCCTATAACGGAAGAAGCAATAATGCACACTACTCAACAGCGCTATTAAAATGTTTGCCTCTAGTTTTCCCCTATTGTTGCGGCATGTAAACATCACACGTTTCAGAAATGCTGCGTGCCACTGACCACCTCTTTCCACTATAGCTAGAAAATGATAACTCTATCACGAAAAATAGGTTTTATTAGGTCCTAACGTAAAATTAGGTCAATTTAGGCTCTATAAAATTGAAGTATATTACTTGTTGGTAACTAAAACATTAGAATAAACCGAAGTTTGGAGCGTAGGAGGTCAGGAATAAAATAGGCCGGAACCTAAGAATCCGGGGCTTAATGATAAGTGTTAGATATTTCTCACATAACTTACATTTAACACTATTGTTGTTCCACTGCTAGTCAATGGTTTGCCTGGCTTATGCTTTACATAAGTTGACAAAGATGCAAGAGCAAATTCACCATCTGCCATGATACTAAACACAAACTGTTGGTTTCTGGCTATAAATAATATACAATAAGTGACTCATACTAATGCATGTTGGGACTTGTAGCCATGTTTAACATTATAAATCAATGTTCATTAAACCCTTAGGTATTTGTATTAATATTATAGCATTTAGGAATAAATGCATTCTAAAATTTAGATTATTAGCATGAGACTACTTTCCTGCACACATTGTTAGCATGTACTTCGGTGCACTGATCATATGGGTTTGTTTTGGCATGGATCAACCTAAGAGAGAATACAGTATAAGTATGATAAGTGTGAACTCAACATGAAGAAATAGAAAATATTATTTTGGATTTATTTATTCAAGTGAACTGAGTGAAGTTGAAAATTAAACTTTGGGCTAAAGCACGGTACACTGGAATCAGCCGATATTTCTATAAGTATGATTCATACGCATCTGCATGATTAATTTATTGCTTAAGAGTGATGAGTACAAATAAGGAACACAAATATACATTGTATATAACATGTTTTAACACATTTATATCAATTATTGGCACTTTAGTCTCTTATAAACCACTAACACAAAGCCAATTATGTGCATCCCCCTGAAGCATTATGGGAACATTGTCTGTGTTGTGTGTTGCCAACTTTGGCAAACCAAATATAGTGGAAGGTAAGGAATGCTGCCAAAACCTAAACCGCAAAGCATAGCTGAGGGTTGAAGGTCCTAAGCCGCAACGCATAGCTGTGGGATCTGTTAGGCCAAACCAGTGATCCAAGTTTGTATATATTCTTGGTCACTACATTTTCATATGTTGGCAGCATTTATTTAGTACAATTTTGCCTCCTTTGGTTGATAACATCTCACCTCAGAATTTCTCAAGTTTCTGCTATATAACAAGCATCGCTAAAAAGGGATTTTGAGTGGGCCAAATGATTTCTTGGGCGAAACAACTTTGCATTACTTGTAGATCATTGTGCATGTTTAACTTCCTTGATTTTGTAAGTAAATATGCTCTATTTCCCTGATTGTGGAACACCATACTGAAACCAAACTTTGCAACTTATCTTGGTGGCATAGCCTAAAAAGGAAAATTGAGGATGCTGTCATCTGTAGAGAAGTAAACTGAGGAGACTTGCTGAAAGAAAAATTTAGGCTTCCTGTCTTTCTAAGAAGTACAGACTAACCAGGTTCAAATATTCTGCATGCAAACATTTGTGTACCTAGTAAACAAGGTCAAAAAGTATATTAACTGTGTTGAATGAAAGCATTTTTGGATAGTGTAATATTTCATAGTTGTGCTTGCTTCTAATGAGCTGTAAAAACTTTATGAGGAGGCTGTACAATATCTCCAAAACTAAGCATTGTAGAAAGAAATGTCTTTAATAAAAGTTGCTTGATATTGCAGCAGTTCATTTTTTTTTAAATTATTATTATTATTATTATTATTATTATTATTATTATTATTATTAAAGATTAAAAACAGAAGCGTTATTAACAGTGAAGTATTCATCATGATTTAGATTGAGTCACACTTTTTTACACTCACCTTCACTAATTAAAGTTACATAAAACAGAAACGTTTTTGAGGGCATTCGTCCTCATCGTCAGTGACTGGGTCACCCACTGACGATGAGGACGAATGCCCTCGAAAATGTTTCTGTTTTATGTAACTTTAATTAGTGAAGGTGAGTGTAAAAAAGTGTGACTCAATCTAAATCATTATTATTATTGTTATTAACTTATTAGTAATAGTGCACCGAGTCTTTTATCTGCAGGGTTAGCATGGGACGGATAGACAAAAATTAAATTATTGCACCACTTTTAGTTTCATGTTGTATTTTATTGTATTTCAATAAATATATATTTTTTCTTTTAACATAAAAAATGTACCGTCTTATGTAGTATTCCTTTTTAAACTATTCTTAATATATGTCTGAGAAAATATACTTTTCTCTTCTATGAGTATGTTCAAAATATATATTTTGTTTGATCCTTAGTCAGAAAGAAAACAAATTATATACATATTGTTAAAAATGTTCTCCTTATACATAACTATTCCTATAGAGATGTTAATAGATATTTGCATTTGTCTTTTATTTTCTCCTTTATATATTAGCAAATGAATTGAGTTCTTCACACTGACAGTAACTATCAAAGTGGGTTATGAAATTTTGAATTCTTAAGGTTATAGTATTTCTTTGGTTATGTTTCCCAAATATTTATCCTGATTATTTAGTTTTCTCGGATACATACATTTTAATATACAAATATTTTCACTGGTAAGTAATGATCACAGTTTTCATATAAATTAAGTAACTTCTTTAATTACATATGCATTTAAATAAAATAATGTCCAATTAATATACTAACATATTTTAATTTTATAATTAAAAAATATGTAGTAAACATCTCTTTGAGGTCTTATATAAGCTGTAATATTTGCCTCTTATTGTTTATTTTATATTTACTTTAATATTGCTTCTGTTACCTCATTTTGTTATTATAAAAGAAATTTAAATAGAAACAATAATTCCTCTTGTTTTTTGAAATTAATTCCTAACTCATTTGCTTTGTTAAGTTTTCATATATAATTCCATAGTTTTGCCTTTTTTTGTGTTGGTATTTGTTTGTGTATTTTGTTTTAACCATTGCTGTAGTGTACATTTACCTTGTAGTGAGAAGGGAAACAGTGAAGTTAATTTGACAATGAAGTGTACATATGCTATGCAGTTATATTGCATATATCTTCTGCTCTACATCTTTAGGTGCAGATTTTTATTTATGATTTACACCATATGAAGTCTGAAATATTCCTTTTATTAAATATAGGTTATCCATTTTTCAATGTTATTTAACATACACATTCATTTCATGTGCATTTCTATTAATCCCAACTAATATCTTTGTTATTTCTATTCCCTGCATTCTATATATTAATTCTATTCCTTTACATGTTATTGGCTTCTTTTTATTTTATTTCTAGCATCACCTACTGTATTATTTTTCTCTATTGCTTTTTTTTATTTATTCGTCATTGAACTTAGTTATTTTTATATTTGTATAATATACTTGTGAGAAAATTAATATTTTTATAATTAGTCCTCCCTTTACATTTCTATTTCTTCATTGAAGTGTGTGCGCATGCGTGCGTGTGTGCATGCATGTATGTGTGCGTGAATACCACTCTTTGCATATCTTATTAAAACAAAGAATTCTCACTTTATTCGAAGACAAATTCTATATCACATTCTTATGTTGACATCTTTATATGTCAAAAACAAATTCTATGCAAGTAGTAACAGTGATGTGAATTGAAATTATATAGAAAATTTGAGTCGGGGTTGAAACACTTTATCACTTACATGTTTTACAACTTGACTGGTTGTGGTCCGGCCTGAAGTTGGCCACTTCTGATGATGGGAGCAATTAGCTCTCAAAAACAGTTAAGTTGTACGAGTTGGCCACTTCCGTTAATGGGAGCAATTAGCTCTCGAAACCGGTCAAGTTGTAAAACATGTAAGCAATGTTAAGTGTTTCAACTTCAACTCAAATTTGTTCTTTATTTATTTTTTTTTAATTTTTTTTTATTATTAATCAACTTTATTTGTTCTATTTTTCAGACTGTGGTTTGCTTGTTTATTTATTTATTTTATTTTCTCTCACTTGCATGTTCGGAGCATACACTGTGTATTTTTGGAAAACTGAAGTAAATCGTTTTAATTCTCCAAAACGAATTCCTTTCTTTTCTTTCATATTGAGCTACATGGAATATTAATTGTTTTCTTTATATTTGTGTGCAATAAAGTGATTCACATTAGTAACATTCAATAAAATTTAAGTGCGAATTAGAAAGGAGTTTTGTTTTCAGCTATAATATTACCATAGTTGCCTATTAAATTTTTCAAACATTTGATTTTTTTTAAAGCTTTTCTTGTTTTTAAAATTTGGCTATATCTTTATTTATCTGCTTCCTTATATGGTTTTAATTTGCTTTTATTATATCTTCCAAGTAGTTTTCTTATTTACATTTTGTAATTCATATGTATGGTCCCCCAATTGTTTTGTTACAATTAAAGGCCCAGTGAACATTAGTTCCATTTTGCTATTTCTGTTCATAGATGCTTTAGATGGGTTATGTTTGTTTAGAAGTACTTTCTCTCCCACTGCTGGAAGCCAAGTTTTATGAGACTGTTTTACTTTCTTTCTTCCTTTCCCTGCTTTTTTCTGTAACCTGAATGCTGACACTTTTCCTTTTCAGTTAATTCTCTTGGGAATGCCATCATAGTGGGGATATCAATGGTTAGCTGCTTTGGCTTTGTATTCAGCATTACTTTGACGGGGGCAAATGGATTTATGGAATTATTTATTACCCCCTTGATGTAATTGCACTTATCAACCCAGGAGGTGTGAAATTGATCTAGATGTAGTTTTCCAGCAGGTTCATATTGATGGTTAGCGTGTTTCCTTGTGTTGAGTTTTGGTCTGTTTGTCCATTTCTGTCTGTTTCTTGATATCTGCATTCACTTACATTCCAGTAACTCCTGCCTCTTGAATGTGTGCTCTTTGTGTTATCCTCTGATCATTTAAACATTCTCTGCAGAAATGTTTCATTTTTATGGTTGTACCTTTTTGGTTATCTGTTATTATGAAATCTTGAATTACGATCCCTATGGTTTGATTCATTCCTTGGTATTGTACTGTAGTATCTTTCTTTAATGTTTTGTTGTTTTTTATTGTTGTGACCTGAAAATATTGGGTAGCAGCTTCTATCCCTTCATTTGAGTTATATCGATTCCTCTGAGTTTCACTGTGATGTATATTTGCCATTGTGCCTCCATGTTGATTTTGCATTGGGTTGCATGTTCCATTCTTGTTTCTGTTTTCTGCTTGTTTCCCATTTTGTGTTTCGAAAGCTGTTAAAGAGTTCTGTCACATCTGCAAAATCTACTGGTTTTGCTACAATTAGCCCTGTTCTGACTGAGTCTGGAACATTCTTATTAAGCTCGTTAGTAATTCTGATTTGTTTGGCTCTGGTAGTTTCCCCTTGTTAGCTATCTTCATAAAGTAGTGAACTAGCGATAATCTTTTGTATGGTTCATATTTCCCTGTTGCCAACTCAACCTTTGATTCTGTTTTGCTGGGCTGTAATATCTGGATAGAAATAGATTTCTGAATGAGGTGTATATCTCATGGCCAGTCAGTGTTAAGCTTAACCAATCCAGTGCTTTGTTCTTAAGGCTTTTCTTCACTATTAGCATTCTTAGTTTGTTTGGAATCCTCTTCATCCTAAGTATTCTTCCATTTCTCTGATAAATAACTTCGGATCATCGCCTTTATCTTAGTTGGTCATGGGAGGAGTGATTTCATGTAACACATTGTTCGTGTAACTAGAGTTTTGTGTTCCGTGTGTGGTTGTGTGTGTGTGCGTGCGTGCGCGCGTGCGCTCATGCTTTTTACATTACTTAGCTGTATATCATTTACAGCATTTGTATTTGAAGTATTATTTAAATCTACATTTTTATTTTGCATCTGCAGTGCAACCATAACCTTATTTACATTTATTTTTCTTTCTCTTTCTGTAAAGCTTCACACATTACTTTCAACCCATTTCTTATTTCTGTCTGGCTGCCTCATGTTCTCTGTTGTACTTTGTTGTGATTGCACTGCGTCAGTCACTATTTTGATTTCAGAGGATAGATTATGCACTACATTATAAATATTTACTACTTCCTTTCTCATTATTTCAATTTGTGGCAGTAATTTATTATGGAGGGAGATAATGTAACAGTTAGCTGTAATTCAATGCAGATTATGGAAAATAGCTCAAACAATGCAGTATTTGAGGGAGGAAATATTAGTGCAGAAAGTGAGAATAGAATAGCAGGAAATGTTAATTTTGATGCTAGTATGATGATGGAAATGCTGAGAAATATTGGTGAGAAATTAGAAAAGAATAATAGGGAATTGGCGGAAGATATTGGTAAGACTAATGAGAAATTAGAAAAACTAACTCAGAGTTATGAGAAATTAGAGCAAACATTAGATCAAAGCAGGGAAGAAATTGAAAAGAAAGTTATGAAGCTAGATAGTAATATGCCAAGAATGAGAAATGAAAATCAAGAAATAATAGCAAGTGAGATAGGAAAAGTTTCAAAGGAAATGTCAGACATGAGTAGTGAAATATCTAACAAAAAAGGTGAGGTTAATACTAAAATTGAACATGTTGACGTAAAATGTACAGAGCTAGGTAGCCGAATGAATAGTATTTCAAGTGAGCTTAGAGAGATGATGGAGGCTACAAATGCAGATTTAATGCAGGTGCAAGTTAATTTCAGAGGTGAGATATCTGAAATTCAGAAGGAGTCGGAAACACAAAGAAATAAATTGTCCGAAGAAGTTAAAGTTTTGTCTATAAATAGTCAAAAGCTAACTTCTGAAATTAACAAACACCAAGCTATTCAGAATGAAAACTCCAATCCAGTACAGTTTATTACAGACTTAGAGTACTCTCAAATTAAAAAGATACCGGAAGAATTGAAAATGATAGTTGTTAAAAGCTGTGTTGTTCAGAAAACTTTAGATTGGTTTCAAATGGTATCATGGGGTGAAATGAATCCTTAAAGAGGTTATCCATGAAGAGGTTTTGGAAGGTTATGATACAGCTACGAGTAATGTTTAGCCATAGACAATTTGATCCAGGAGGGGGAATAACAATGACTGCTAAAAAAAATAAAAAAAGGTAAACAAATCCAGGATAGTTAAAGCTGAACTGCAGAACGAAGTATTGGAATGTAAGAGGGTTATCTATGTATATATGTCATGAGAAAGGAGAAATAAATTCAGGACAAAAATAAATGTTTAAAGGGGAAAAAGAGCATTTTCTTAGTAAACTGTAACAGCATTTGAAATGCAGCAAGTAATAATTAAAACTTAATGTTATATTAAAGTAAAAGTACGTAGGTATAATTCAAATAGTATTTTGAATATAAAGTACAAAACAACAAAAAAAAGGGTAAAGATAATTAAAACAAATACTTATGTAGCACACAGATAATGTGAAATTGTGTCTAGAATTAAGTGATGTAAATATATTTGTGTAGAGGATGAATATTTTGGTAAATATGTTTAATAATTACAAAATGAACCAGGTTAAAAATCTTGAATGTATAAATTTTTTTCAACAACCTAAGAAAGTAAACCATTTTGTAACAGTAACTAAATAATTCAGGGTACAGTATTTGCTATAAAAAATTGTAATGTTAGATGTATGTATATAAACACATTAGACCAGAGCCAGTAAATAGTGGCGAGATAAAGGCAAAATGTATGACGTGTGTTAAGTGCAAATGATGAATACCGTGTTTTACAAGATTCAGGAGACTAAAAACCCAATTATAAAATTTCCAAACAAGTTGTAAATATTTATAATTATGTTTCTAGTGGGGCATATGTGGCAGTAATTTATATCACAATAATGTAAATGCCAGAGTGATTGTAGTGTAAATAAGCATTATTGTATGACATTGATTTGAGATGTTTGTTAATTATATGCATTGTTAGGAAATAAGTTTACACGGCCTCACTGAAACTGACAATAAGAGCGGGTAACAATGAGCGAGGGGGTGAGTTGTTTATCAATTATTAGAGACAAGCAAATGACGTCAGATTGGCGCGCTTTTCTGTAGAAATGGAGGGAATATTTTCCCTAGAGCATTTGTGTTCGTAATTTTGATTGGATATAAAAATAGACGCTAATGTTGGCGCGTTTTATTAACCAATAGCAGCTCGGTTATAATCTTTAGGCATATCGGGGTGTGGGAGTTTAAAAAGCTAAAGCCAGAGGCAAGTATTGCCAGTTCAACAAAATCATCCACGCGTTACACGTCGCTGAGTCCAACAGAATCATTCAGAAGTTAAACGTCGCTTAGTTCATCAGAATCGTTCGCGAGTTACACGTCGCAATTCTACAGAATCTCTCGCGTCTTAAAGTTTGTTATAAATGTGAAACACGCGAATTAATAATGTGCAGTAAATAAGTGATTATAGTGATATTAGAAAATATAACAGTTTCAGTCTGGCATGTATCACGAGTCAATATGTGAACTTAATTAATTGTGACGGTAATAAAAGTGTAAAAACAAATTCTTTTATCAGTGTTATCTTTGAGTAACAAATCCTTTCCGTTTACACACCTTGATCAAGAGATATGCTCGACTTAATAATAATAATAATAATAATAATAATAATAATAGCTAGCTGGACGACAATGAACCCAACATTCAAAGTAGTAAAACAATAACAGGCGCTCAGAAATAAGATAACACGAAGTGACCGCGACAAATTGGCTCCCATACGTTGTGCAAATAAACATGAAGCATCTTCCAACTACCAACTACAAATATATTCTGCTTCAAATTTCTTTTCTTAATGTATTCTTAATTTCTTCCACCTGTTTTGATTCAAAATTACTCTGGCTTGCCTTTAACTTTTCTACTTCCTCAGTAACATATTATGAATTTTGCTTTCTAGGTTAGCCCTATACTCTGTCATTTCACTTTTGCATTTTCCTACTTTTTCTTCTAATACCATTTTGTTTTCTCTCATTTCAATCTCTAAACTACCTGTTCTATTTCCTAAGATTTCTATCTTATTTTCAAGTGTGCTTTTAGTTTCACTTATTTCCCTTTGTACATTTTTTATACTACTTTCCATTATCTCCATATTCCTCTTACATTCCTCTCTATGTAGTTCTATTTTCTTTCCTAGATCTGATTGTAATACTTTCCTACATGTTTCTATTTCTTGTTTCTTAGGTTGCTGAATTCACGCAAGGTTAGTCTTAGGTTAGGTTTTTTTTATATAAACTTAGGTTTCTGAATTCATGCAAGGTTAGCCTTTGCGGCTATACTACATGAAGAAGAAGTAACAACACATCGCATATTTAACAGATTCCCAGCTTCTTTCTTAAGTTGGCACTTTGGAATGAGCGTCAGTATTACCGTGAAGGTGGCCACATTTTTTCGTGTTTGTATCGCAGTTCACCTATATAAGTAAGACACCAAAAAAGGGTGGGCAGGTGGGCACCAGATGTTGACCAGTTCACATCTACTTCTACATTTGCTCCTAAGGTAATTTATTCCATTATTTCTCCCTTCCTTCAGCATTTTCTAGGTGGGCCCAAGAAAGGCAACTTTACTGTATTTTCTTTGTCATTTCTTCAAACAGTTTTCCCATTGGATTTTCCCCCATTACATCACCCATTTTTACTCTTTCCTTTACTACTCCTACTTCTTTTTTTATATCTGCCTCTACCTCTACCTCCTGTAGTATTCTTTCATCTACACTTTGTTTACTCATTGTTAATGATCCTGTTTTCTTTCCACTTTAATTTCATAAATATATAATTAAGAGATTTTGTCTCTACTTTTCATTGTCTTCTTTACTTGTGTTCCTCTTGGTGTCACATTGCTTGAAGGCCTTGGAGTTCCTGAAGTCCTGACGTACCTGGGATTCCTGGAGTCGTGATACTGTGACGTCAAAAAGTCCCTGGAATCGTGATACTACGAAGTTCCTGGAGTCATGATGCTGTCTTCCTCTTAAGAGTTTTTATAAAAAAAAATTTTTTTAACTTACTATTCTTTTCGAGCCTCACATGTGGGAGCCATGTGCGGCAATTTTTTATTTCGTTGGGTATGGATGTACAAAAATTAAATTATTCACCACTTTTAATTTCTTGTATTTTATTGTATTTCAATAAATATATATTTTTTCTTTTAACAAATAAAACATGCCATCTTCTTAAGTAGTATTCCTTTTTAAACTACTCTTAATATGTATTGGAAAAAATATACTCTTCGCTTCTATGAATATGTCCAATATATATATTTTTTTGATCCTTAGTCAGAAAGAAAAATTATATATTGGTAAAAATTTTCTCTTTGGACATAACTGTTCCTATAGAGATGTTAATAGATATTTTCATTTGTCTTTTATTTTCTCCTTCATATATTAATAAATGAATTGAGTTCTTCACACTGACAGTAACTATTAAAGTAGGTTATGCAATTTTGAATTCTTAAGTTATAGTATTTCTTTGGTCATGTTTCCTAAATATTTCTCCGGGTTGTTTTATTTTTCTCGGATACGTATGTTTTAACATACAAATATTTTCACTGGTAAGTAATGATCGCAGTTTTCATATAAATTAAGTAACTTCCTTAATTACATATGCATTTAAATAAAACAATTTCCAATCAACATATTAAAACAATATTTAAATGTTGTAATTAGAAATATATAGTAAACATCTCTTTGAGGTCTTATATAAGCTGTTACAATATTAGGGGGGAAAGTAAATGCCATAGGTTGTGTTGTTTTTTTTTGGAGGACGTTATGATAGTTATTTTATAACATTCTCCAAACAAAACACGGCTAATGGCATTTACTTTCCTCCATAATACAAGCAACTTTTATTCAAGACGTTCCTTTCTACAAGCTCAGTTTTGGATATATTGTACAGTCTCAACTTAAATGGCTCACCCTGTATATCTCATATCAAATTCTGAAGTATGCACTGTTACTTTTCTTGTGAATTATAATGATTTCTGGTGAGTTACTATTATATTATTATTTAAGAAACAAAATATTTCAATGCTGAATCATATTCTACTTGGAGCTTAGATACCAATTTCAGTTCACTGCTGAAGCCACTGCTACAGAAGAGTGAGACAGAGAAACTTTGCTTAATGTGTGTTATAAAAGGACACTAATAATACATTGCATTTAATTGTGCACATTACGATTTGTGTTACAGGGTGTTTGTGTTTTCATTAAGAACTGTATGGCTAGTCCTGTTATTAGTTCTGTTCCCCGAAAGTGGCTGGTGTCTAGAGAAACAATGAGTATATGTTAGTAGTGCCTCAATAAAAAGTTTTGGATTGACGTTTCCTCTCAACACATGTACACCAGTTGCACTGCTGCTGACAAATATCTGCAATTAACATGCCTTATTTTCATTGAGAGAGAAAGGAGAGAGGAGAGAGAGGGGGGAGAGATTTTCTATCTAACATATAAGGCGTATCTGCATTTTAAATATGACCCTTTATTCTGAAGTGCTTCATAGCTTTAGCATTCAAGTCTTTTGCTGGCTCTCCATGCCTCTTTGCCACAGGTAACAGTGAAGTAGTTTCTTAGATCATCTTTTAACTTGAGGTAACAATTACTTTAAAATTTGATTGTCAATTTTACGTCTTTCTGAGAAGGATTAAATTCAATCTTGAAAATACTAAGGAACGAAGAAAAGCACACTGATTTCCAATTGTTCCTAATCATTCTTTATACATCCTGTATGGTATAGACAAATTCAAGCCTGGAGGTAAGTATTTTCTGCTTCCATTGGCCTTCATACTGTAGTATGAGTGGTGTGATAAAAATTCATTAATGAAATCATAAATAAATTTGTCCTCTTGAACTGTTTTACTATGGGGTTCATGACAACTGTGTCTGTCTGCAGTTGGCCCTCCTCTTATCTGCTTCTTTTTCAAGGTGACGTCAGTTTTACCATCGGAAGTCTATAATGTTTTGTTTGAAAATGCTTTCGCACATAACAATGTCTTCAAATGCTAGCAACTTGTAAATTCTTATATACTTAGCCTTGAAGAATTATCTGTAGTATGCTGTCTTTTTACTTTCTCTACTACGTATAGTAAGTAGGGGAAGTATTGTATTCCACCCAAAAATTCGATACCGAGATTTCACCGGAAATACATGTTTTGAGATCCCCTGAATCCAAAAAAAAAGCATTTTTGGAAACATGTCCGTCTGTCTGTCTATGTGTCTGTCTGTGAACACCATAACTCAGAAACGAACAGTCGGATAAACACCAAACTTGGTATTTAGGTTCACTGTTTTCCAGAGATGCGACACGAAGGTTTTCAAGAAAATCCCCCCACCCCAGATTACCCTTTACATGGAACATTTTTCGAAAATTTTAATTTTCTCAAAAATGGCTCTAACGATTTTGATTAAAATATCATATGTTTAAGATATTTTCATGACAAATAAAATGTATATCTTGAATTTTCTAGGAATGTCTCCAAAAGTATTCTTCATTGTGAACGACTTTTGCATAACTGGTAAACCATAAGAGATAGGCAAAAGTTTACTACACAAAAAATGTAGATCGCATTAAAATACACAATTTATGTCATATACATTTTTTTTTGTTGAGTGAACCATTTTCGAGATATTGCTTGTTTATCCCTTAAATTTTTCAATACTTATTTTCTCAAATGGGAATTCGTTATTCATTTTTTTATCTTGTATATGCAAAGAGTATTAATCTGTGGCAAAGGAAATGGTGCTGCACCTAGCAACCAGCTATTAAGAGATATGTATATGCTTAAAGGCTACTGTATTTCTATATTGCCCTTGTAAATATATATTCCCCTTACATCTACAAGAAATTAGCAACAAGATAGAGTCTGCAAATGTTTATCTCGATTAACATGAAGTAGATGGAAAATAATTCATTTGTAAAAATAGTTTGTACAAGAGTAGAGAAAGTCATGTGAGTGTAACACATCAGATTTTTTATTAATACATTTAGCAGACTCACATTGAAAGCAGATTTAAGATCCAGTTCATTTTGTAATCATCTTTGAATATTCTTTGTCTTCTATGTTACACTTTGGTTACAGTTTAGAACAATTGCTTGGGGAATTAATAAACACTTTTTTTTTTTTTTTTTTTTTTTTTTGTAAAGAGACGTTTCCTCTAGTGTTAACAAATTCCTTACCCACCTCTAACTTCCATTTTCTTTCTCTTTCCTTCAATTCTTTATTCCTTCTTCCCATTTCAACACTAGTAATTCCCAAAATATAATAACTATGTGCTATAATAAACACACCAGTACTTTTTAATTTCTTCATTCAGGGTTTAGCAAACAACCAAATGTCTGTTGATTCCCATGCATTTATTTTTTTCATGACATTTGATATTATTAACTGGATATGTGTGTTGGGTCATGTGTGGCTTGAAGGAATTAGTTTTTTCTATGTAGTCTATCCTATTTCATAGAGTGCAGCACATTATGCACAAGAAACATGTTTATTGTAATTTACATTAGGTCATTAAGATATGATATGTGTTTTTTTAATTTTGAGGCATAGTCACCTTTGACTTGGAAACCTTCATATCATCTTTTTAAGTTTTCTATTTTGTTTATTTACAGTTAAAGATTTTGTTTAAATTTTTAGTTGAGTAAAAATAAATTCATATGAAAATTTAATGAGTGCTAAGTAATAATGCAACCACAATTCTAAAAGCTGCTATGATTGGCCAGGGATCTATATTTGCTATATTTAATGTGTTTTATTTATTTATTTATTTTTGCAGACTTGAGAACCTATCATTTGAATCAGATCTTTAAAATCACTTAATGTCACTCTAATAAAATGTTTAAATCCAGCGTTTTGATTTAAAATTTCAAGTTCTTAAAAATATTTTCAGTATATTCTGCACCACATTGAAAAATATCACATGTCTACCAACATCTTTTATTTGTCCTTTTCTTGAATGAGGAATATAATGCATGTCGCTATTTCACTCAAAGACTGCAACTAGTATTGATACACTTTCAACATTCATGTAAATGTAGTGAAGGTTCTACAAACTTTATAAACATTCAATGCGTTTGTTTGCTTGTTCATAAACATCCAGTGCATTTGTTTGAAAACATTTGTATTTTTGTTTGTGGGCAGTTGTATTCAGGTATGGAGTTTCACGTGGAAATGGGTCGACCCTGGCTAGTCACAGATTGGCACTAAATAAGAGGAATGTGGTAAAGAGAGCATGTACAGCAGCACTCTGAGCACTGTTGAAATGTCTGTACAAGAGATGCTGAAAGCTGGCTGTGGAATTTAAGTGAAGGTAGCAGTGCACAGCAATATTTTATTGCTTTGCTTTATAAGAGGTAGAGTGGACTCTTAAGGAAATGTCTGTCCAAGAGGTACATCTGTATCTACAAAGAATGAAGTATCTATTTTTCAGTTACAATATTTTACAAATTATTTATTTACTATAAAAGACACTAATTATACATAAATATGATGGAAGTCTACCCCCCCCCCCTTTTCAAAGAAAAGAAAGAAAGAAAAAAAAAGCAGCTAAAGTAATGTGTAGATGGTGTCTCCTCCGTTACTATGCCACTGTATGTTAAGTATTTTTACGCTCTATAAACAAATGTACAATATGTGTGTTACTCCCTTCATGAGATTTGACAATTTTTCTGCTGCAGTATGCACTGTCTCTTGCAAGAATTTAAGTTGTGGCCTTCCTAAAAGATTCAGGACTTCAGTGGGGATGCTAACCAGCCATCTCCAAAATATTTTAAAAGTGATAATCTCCAGGGCCAATAAACTTGGACAAGTTAAGCTCAAACCACCATTTTGCACATCTCACTTTTGGCACAGTGCTGAGCTGTGCCAAAACATCCACTGCTTAACCTGCAGACAAAGTGGTGTTCAAGGGCTTTAAAAGTGTTTGTCTAAAGGTGAGTCCACACATTTCAACACATATCAACAGTTAACATTCAACAATTAACAAAATGTTTCATTCAACATGTTAAATGCCTTCAACATATTATAACTGTGAACCTTTAACATTCCATCCACACCAGTTGACTTGTTGGGACAACAAAATCTCTCAACTAAAAGCAAATTGGACTCCAGTGATCAGGATTTGACTATTGCTATTTGTATCTGTGCTTGATATGTAATAAAAAGAAAAGTAGAAGGTGATAAGGCTCTATCTTGTTAATCGGCACAGGAGTGAAAATATTTTTAATGAGTTTAAAATTAGGAGCAGGTTTGACTTCAATTTCTTGAGAACAATCAAAGTGACTTCAACTTAGCTTTGAGCAAAGTTTCTAACCTATAATTCACAAAAAGAAACACATTTGAGAGCAGTCATTCCAGCTGTCAGACTGGAGCCTTTTTTTGCAATTCTATAACAAAGTGAAGCTATTTTTCTTTTCTGATATTACACCTCTGGAACAACAATGAACTGCACATAGTTTGGTATAATTATCCATCCTTTTTATTACATATATAACAATGTTCCATGATGATAGCCTCAACAAAGATTTTAGTAATGAAAGTGTCTTTTCTTTCATTCATTCCATAACTTCACATGAAGCAAACCAAATCAATGATATGAGCACAGAACGAGTCAACATGGAACTACTGAACACAATAGCGTGAAGGAATCAGAAGTATGCCGTTGCCATGGTTACAGTCTGGAAACTTCTGAAGTTCACCCAATCACATACACAGAGAGCGAATTGACTTAACAAGTTTTCCATTAAAAGTGGAAAACATCCAACATGTTAAAAGTGTCAAGCACAACTCTTTCGGTTAACATGTTAAGTCAATTCTGCCATAAAAATTTGGTCAACATGCAAACTGTTAACATGTTGCACTTGACAAGTTTTGTTAAATGTTAACCAGTGTGGACAGGGCTTAATGTTTTACAGGGAAATGTACTTGGCCAATTTGGTGTTTACTGCTTCCTGTTATACTTGTTGAAATGCACTTGTTGCTGTATTACTATTTTATTACAGATTTTTAAATAAACGAATTGCAATTGGGTTCACAGATATGAGGAGCATCCTAAAAGTTTTGGTCTGACCAAGAAAACCAATATTTTAGAGGAATGTTTTGTATTTTTCGGCATAGTCACCTTGTAAATCAGTTCCTTTAGTTTTAAGAGCTTTGCTTAACAATACCCTCAGTAAAGTAAGATTTATCCAACTGTGCAAAATAAGTATCTGTCTCAGCTTCAGCCTCACTATTTGATGTGAATCTTCATCCACCCAGGCATTTCTTCAGGTTCAGGAACAAAAAGTAATTGCTGGGAGACAAATCCAATGAATATAGTGGTTGTAGAAGCGCTTGGAGGCTAAGATCATGCAGTTTTGCTGCAACAATCCCAGAGTATGTGAAGGTGTACTATCGTGATGGAAAAGAACTTTCTTTTTTGCAAAGTGTGGAAGTTCAGCATGAATTGCATTGAATTTCTCCAGTAGTGAAGCATAATATTCCGCAGTGAAGGTTCTGCACTTCTGAAAAATCGATAAGGATAGTGAAGAAAGTAAGCAAAGGAGTGCAGGATGGATGGAGGGAGGGGAATAAGAAAAACAAGTAGTAGAAAAGCTAAAGAGAGATTAAAGGCTACTCATCATGGTAATACTTAGGGTGTCAAGTACAAGGTAGCCATAAGACAAAACCAGGCTATATACGTACTTAGATCAAGATGTAAGTAGTTTTATTGTGAACATGTTCAAATACCTGTTTGTATGCCTGTAAGTACTAATAATACTAAATATTTGGCGTTAGATTTGTGCTTGTCTGCACAAACTGTAAGTATAAGTTTTGTTTTAATCTTTTCTATGTTTCAGGATTAAATATTTTGTTTATACCAGAACAAAAAAACACAACATAACTAAACAGTTTCTTTCAAGTGCGAGAAGTACATGTTTTTAAATTCACGGCTGGTATTACAATGTCCTGATGAGCAGTGCTCTCATTCTGCAATCACTCTGTATAGCAGCCCATAGGATAATCTGTGATGTGTTAAATTTGCCATTCTGAATTCGACAGAAATGCCACCATTGGCAAATTTGTTAACTAGAAAACAAATGAGAATTGTCTTGTGAAGCAGACAATAAATAAAATGAAAGCTAATGTTTTTCAGGTGGTTTCTTTTGTCAATGTTTTAGAATAAAATGGAAAACGATGAAGCAAAGCAGGGCTCAAAACTTATTTTATGACAACTGTGAAAGACTGTTAAACCATGTAGAAACATATAAGATTGCATGAGAATAAAAAATCTGATGTGTTAATCTGCTGGTGGACAATAGCGTCAAGAACCTTATGTTGCTCACATAACCTTATCTCTGTGTTGGTGACTATTTGCTGATGTATTCATTTCCTTATGCTCCCTCTGCTAAGTCAAAATCTCTACTATTAAAATATTACAAAGGGAGAAAATTAGTATCTATGTCTTTGGGTTAATTTTAAAAAAACACTCAACCGATTTTGATAATTTTCGCGCCATTGAAAAGCCCAAGTATTTGGAATGGACCTGGACTGTAAAACACCTTATAATTTCAATTGATTAATTATTAAAATGCTAATAAGGGTTCGCAAAGCCTGTGTATTAGAATAAAACACATTGGAGTTATAAAAGAACATACTTGTGAAGACTAACAGGGAAGAGGTTAGAGAAGTCAGACGTTAACGTTTGTATAAATATCAGGATTTTTTGTCCATTGTTAGGAATAGGAACATATCGACAAAGATATCTTCCCAGTAGTGCTATCCAGGGATTGTAGAACACCATTCGCTGAGAAATCAATAAATAGCTTTATTAACAACATATCGGCAGATTGTAGAACTGGCCCTAAGTGTCTTAAATAGGAATTTCCTCTTTAAGACATGCTTGTATGCTATTCACTTGTTTATACTCAATGTGGACCCTAAACTTAAATATCACAATATATTTTCATTTTGCAAAACTGTTTGTTATGAATTTTTATTACGGTTTTAAATAAAATCATGTACACAAAACTTGTGGAACATGGGATTTACTTTTGGAATTTTTATCATGACCTGTGAAAAAAATTCCACTTCAGCCACAAACTGCATAAATAAGTATGTTTTACCATTTCCATTATTACATTTTAGTCTTTTGGCTTTTGTTACAGGCAGCTGGTGTTCCTGTGGACTTTGAACCATTTTTCTTCTCAGAAGTCAATCCTACAATGAGTGCTCCATTGGACAATGTTGCAAAATCTATTAGCACTAACGGAATTTGCTTAAAGGTTTGGTTTTGCCTTGTGCTAGATATTATTTAAACAAATCTTGTATTTCTACCTTCATTCCCCCCCAAAAAAAGATGAAGAAATCATGCCTTTTAATTTTAATCACTTACAGTTTTTCATTGAAATGTATAACCTGAGTTGCTTTTGCAACTATTACTGGAAGATAGGAAGATATATTATAATTTTGCTAGCTCAGCCATTATTGCCTGGATATTTAAAAGTCTGAATACACTATGGCTTGTAATTAAATCCTGTGTCCCACCATTAATTCAGCACTGGTGTGATTGTATTAATAAAGCTTGAATTATTCTGAAAACTAGGTGTCAGAAGCATTAAATCATTTTTGTTATTTGAAGATAAAACAAAAAGCACAGAATATTATAGTATTTAAGCATTAGGAGTCAAATTTGGGACACACTTGCTTCACTTACTGTGTAATTTATACAGGACATGTTTCAGAAGCTTTCACTTTCATCACCAGCTATAGGTCGACTGGGAGCGCTGGTGTCTTCTTCATTCTGGTATCTGGTAGATGGTGTAATGAACTTGGTAAAGTTGTCCAGAGGTGACATTCAAAGTTCATAACTCTGTGTTTGTATTTTTGGATAAAAGTCTTCTCCCATATGGTGAATTCTAGAGGATGGTCTTCTTCTTTTTAGTAGTTCGAAGTTTGTGTATATTTCATGGTTGTTTCCCAAAAGTATACTGTGATGGCTGATTTGTCTGTCTGTTTATATTTTATGTTCTGGATATGTTCTTTGGTGTGGAAGTTTATGTTGCACTTGGTTTTCCGATGTATACTTTATTGCATTCTTGGCAGTTAATCTTGTAAATTCCAGATTTGGAAGTTTCTGGTACTTGAACTTTGGGAGATGCTCTCAACAGGTTTTTAAGTTGAATTTATTTTGAGGCTAGGATTATGTTTTGTTTTGAAAAGAGCTTTTGGAACCTGTTATGTATGTAGTGGAATGTGAGTTTATTAATTTTCTTGTCTTTCAAGGGTATTAATAGTGCTGTTGCTGATTTCCTTGTTTGTTCTGAATTTTTTTTTTATATCCGTCATTACAGCACACTTTTGAGAAACAAACCACAAAATAGACACAAACTGCTAAAAGAAGTAAACCATCCTTTAGAACTCGCCATATGGTAGAAGATGTTAATAAAAAAACAAGAACACAGAGTTATGAACTTTGAAATCCGCCTCCAGACATCTATACCAAATTTATCATGCCATCTACCAGAGACCAGAATGACAACACCAGTGCTCCCTGTCGGCCTACAGCTGATGATGGAAGCGAAAGCTTCTGAGACATGTCCTGTATAAATTAGAGAGTAAGTGAAGCAAACATATCCCAAATTTGACTCCTAATGCTTAAATACTACCTTCTTTGTTATAAAGCTTCCAAAAAACAATTAAGCATAGGATATGTTAAAATATGGATTTCTTGGAAATGGACTCTATTACAGTCTCCATTTGCTTTAAGTAAAATGTGTCACTGACCCTAACACCTTAAAATAAGTTGAGAAACTTTTGAATCTTTGCCTTAAAACAGCATGGCTTGCATGCTTGACTATTGTACATGATTATAAGTCACAGCCTTAAGAAATTAAAATGTCTGTCTGACAAGAGTTGTGCAGTTGCCATGAGTCAGTTGCATGAATTCCTCGTAGTGCACATATTTATTTATTTATTATTATAAGGAGTATGGCTTTGCGGCATTTTGTACAGAGGGGAAAATGTTAAGAGAATTTTATGTTGATAGTGGTTTAAATGAATGTGATATAATAATTAGCTTGCTGGAAAACAGACTTGAAGAACCTTTTAGAATACTTCAAGATAAACAGGTTAATAAATCAGCTGTAGTCAAATGTTTTTAATTTTTGTTTTCTAACCATAAGCTTAGAAACCAAATGATTAAAGCATTTTAAAGTGAGATAATAGGCGTCAACCCATCCATTAAAACATAAATTTTTGGCTTTTCCACAGTGGCTGCCAAATGGATTGTAATGCACATTTATACCTCTATTTATTAATTGATATAGAGAAAGGTTACTGATCCTCAATTAAATAGTAAATTAGTTTGAACTGAAGAAAGGAAATTAACACGAGAATGAAAATGAAATTGGACAATTTAAAGAGGCTGGACAAAGGAGAAAGTGTTGATGGTATTGCCATGGAATTAGGCGTGGGATAAACTACTAATAGAAAGGAAAAAGAAGAGGTCCAAAATCGAGTCATGGTGTATGAAAATAGCATATACTGCTAGTTTAAAGGAAAGAAAAGTGTGAAAGATGATGAATATGAGAAAGTGAGGTACTGTATGTGTGGTTCAGAGAAAAAAGGAACACTCATTTCAAAACCCATTTTGCAAGAGAAAGCCCTCAAATTCTGAGACATTTTATGAAGGAGAGATTGAGTGTACTGATAGTTTTGGCTGGTTTGACATGTGGAAGCAGCACTATGACATCAAACAGTTGTGTTGAAAAACTATCTGTTGACTTTGGAAAATGTTAATAAATTCAAGGAAAGCTTCCCCAGACTAATTGAAAAGGAGGGTCTATCTGGGGATCAAATTTCCATGTGTGATGACTCTTGTGAATTTTCGAATGCTGCCTTGGAAAATGCTTGCATCCAGGGAAGCAAAAATTGGCCTCAGGCCGTAAAAGAAGTAAGGAGAGTGTTACAATCTTGGTATGCAGCAATGCGATGTCAGCTATAGACAAATAAAAAGTTTGCAGGGCATTTAAAAATGTGAAAAAGGTAACTAATGGGAATGACAGCTGCTGTGATCTGTGTATTTTATAGAGGAATCAGTTAAATGCATAGATGAGTGGAGCCATTTTTAAATTAAGGGTTGGTGTTATCAGCAGTTTGTTCTTTTGGTAGAACAGTAAGTTAGAGCAATGATGAGCCCCTGGCCATCCCTCTAGAACAGTGTTGCCACTGGAGGGGATACAAGGTTTAACCCACCCTCCTGTTTTGTTCTTTGGTTTGCCTACCTTCCATCTATTGTCACTCAATAGCCATAAAATCCAAACCCCCACCCAACACATGTAAGTTGGAGGGAGAAAGGAAGAGTATGACACTAAGTGTTACTAAATGAAATACCTGCTCTGTAATAACAATAATGCTAATTATTTCTATTGTCATATATTTACTTTTACTGAATAACCAAATTGTATTTAGCTCTTAACCGAAAAATTCCACTAAATAGCGCTCCGCTACATGCACAATGAAACTATTCGTTACACTGCATGCTACTATCTCTCTTGTGCACAAGCTCATAATGTGGCTAATTATAGCATGTGCCTATTGGCTGTAGTCATATGCAGGAGATTTGATGCAAACTATAATGGATATTATTTACAATAAATTTAAGGCTGCAATTCTATGTCTGATGTCATTTTGTGAAAATAACACTAATAAAGATTATTGCCCAATAAGTGTTTCTGTATTATGTGACATTATAGGTTTCTATTTATAAAATACTGTAATGTAAAAATATAATATAAAGGCAGGATCATATCTTTGTATGCTATTGCATTTTGCTAAAAGTGCAGAAATAATACACTTTGCTTTTTTTATCCTGCTTGATTCAGTGGTTGCTATTATTGCAAAATTAATCTTGTAATACTGATTTACAGTGTGTTTTTTTTATAACTTTTCAGATTCAGTGTTTATACTGCAGCAGGGGATGAAATTAATAATAATAATAATAATAATAATAATAATAATAATAATAATAATAATAATAATAATAATAATAATAATAATAATAATAGTAAATAATTAATAAAATAGCTAGGATTTATTCCATGGGAAAGGAATTTGTGTGAATAAAGGTTTTTCACAACAGATATTTAACATAGAACATGAGACTCCTCATTGTATATACACAATATATAACTAGGTGCATGTTATGATTTGCAGTTTATCCGAGGCCTATTTTCACCACAATTTTCTCTCCCTACTTATGCTATTTCTTTTCTTAGTAAAACCTGATGCCTATATATTTTCTGTTAAGTTACTTACAATACTCCTATTTTAGCTAAGTTAAGAACATATGAATTTCTTGATAGCTGTTAATGGTAGTTTTCTACAAGGATCAGATTTTCTCTTTGTAGCGTCACAAAGTATAAACATTTTACACACTCATTCCTATGAAGTTGCAGTAAATATTAGTAACCTTGGTACTAGTCCCACTGTAACTTGACTATACAAACGGTATAATTACTATCCCCCTTGCTGTAAATTAAAGTATTCTTATTCTACTCACATCTTTCCCAATGTGATCATCATAGTTTCTCTTATCTTATCGTTCACATTGTTGATTTTCTCTAGTAGTTACTAATTTGCATTGTCCTTCTCTTTTTAAAACTTTTTGCCACTCCTATACCTTCTGCACACTTTTTCAACAAAACTATGGACTCTTAATTCATTACCTATGTACATTTCTTATCTTACTACAAATCATGTATGCCTTTACACATAATACGTATTAATAATTCTAAAAATTAATTTATGTACAATTATTTTTCTTGGAGGAAAATTCTTCTTCTCTGTATGGAGGTTTTAACTCTCTTATTCTTCTTCACTTTTTGATTTTACTTTTGTTATTTAATTTATTTTTCCATTGCTTTTGTCCTAAATTTAATATTGTGAACATAATAAGGAATTATAATTATTATTTTGTGTACATTGTTTCCAGGAGTTCCTATTTTGAATCCCATTGCAATATTAAAAATAATGACTATTACCTTAATAAAATACCAAATACCATACAATATTTAATTTGTTCAAATAAAAAAAATAATTAAGTTTGCTAAGATTCATATTTTCACGTAGCATTGGTTGATTTTTCTTTTACTGCAGTGAATGAAGATGTTTATTTATGTGCAAATATTTTGAATTTAAAGTAAAAAATATAAATCTTTCTGAGAAAATATTATTGTTTTAGCATTTTAAGATATGTCGTATGTAATGAATGAAAATATGGTTCAAGAATATGCAAAGCATGTGAGTAGAAAAATGCAAGGATAAACACTGAGAATCTAAAGTACTCAAAAGTTAGTTTTTTGTAACATAGCACATTCATCCTTCGAGTTCTTCAGTTCATTCTGATTGAATTTTTTTTAGTGGGAAACCATAAGAGATAAATAAAAGCTTACTACAGGAAAAATGTAGTGCTCAATAAAATATACAGTTTTAATCCAGTAATTTGTTTCATAATAATAGTGGTTTCTGAAATATTAATATTGCAGGCTTTTTCTCAGAACATATTTGAAAGTTTCTGATTATTCTGTTTTCTTTTTCTTTGCATGGCTATTACTGCAACTTATGAAGTTGTGATCAAACATTTGAATGTTTCCATTGTATGTAAGGCCATATTGATTTATCTGAAATAATTTTTTTTTAACTTCAACTTTAAACTTTAAAAGACAATAAATAATTTATCACAAATAACATAACACTTTTTTTACTTTCTCTACCATGTACTGTGTAGGTAGAGAAGGTATTGCATTCCACTTTAATTTAATATTGAGATTTCACCGGAAATACATGTTTTGAGGCCCCCTGAATAAAAAAGAAGCAGCATTCTTAGAAAATGTGTGTGTGTGTGTGTGTGTGCGTGTGTGCGCATGTGCATGCGTATGTGTGCGTGCATATGTGCAAAAACAGCTTGACTCAAAAATAAAAAGTGGGATAAATACAAAACTTGGTATTTAGTTTTTGTGTCTTCCAAAAGGTGCGACACAAAGATTTTCAAGAAATTCCCCTCACCCCCAAACTATCCTTTACATGGAAGACTTTTCGAATGCTTTGATTTTCTAAAACACAGAAACGATTTTTATTAAAATACCATACATTAAAATATTTACATGAGAAATAAAATGTATATCTTGAATTTTCTGGGAATAACTTGTGAAGTCCTCTTCATTCGGAAGGGATTTTGTACAATCTTGATAACTGGTAAATGTTAAGTGATAGACGAAAACATACTACATAAAAAATGTAGAGCTCTTTAAAACACACAGATTATTTCAAATAAGTTTTGTTTGTGGCATAAGCCATTTCTGAGATATCCATTATTAATGGTTCAAGTTGTTCATTACTTGGTTGTTCACTTGTAAACAGTCAGTTGCTTCTTGTCATTGCATGGAAAGAGTATGGAATTTTGTCCAACATATAGTGTACTATTTTTAAACAATTGATTATTGTATATATAACAAAACGTGTAATTGAGCTATTTCTGTAAAGGTTTATCTCAATTAAAATGAAGTAGATAGAAAAAAAAATCTGATGTGTTACACTCACATGACTTTCTCTACTCTTGTACAAACTATTTTCACAAACGCTTATTCTCCATCTACTTCATGTTAATCAAGATAAACATTTGCAGACTCTATCTTAATGCTAAGTTTCTTGTAGATGTAAGGGGAATATATGTTTACAAGGGCAATATAGAAATACAGTAGCCTTTAAGCACATACATATCTCTTAATAGCTGGTTGCTAGGTACAGCACCACCCTTTGCCACAGATTAATACTCTTTGCATATCAAAGACAAAAAAATGAATAACGAATTCCCATTTGAGAAAATAAGTATTGAAAAATTTAAGGGAATAACAAGCAATATCTCGAAAATGGTTCACTCAACAAAAAAAAATGTATATAACATAAATTGTGTATTTTAACGCGATCTACATTTTTTGTGTAGTAACATTTTGTCTATCTCTTATGGTTTACCAGTTATGCAAATGTCGTTCACAATGAAGAATGCTTTTGAGACATTCCCAGAAAATTCAAGTTATACATTTTATTTGTCATGAAAATATCGTAAACATATGATTTTTAATCAAAATCGTTAGAGCCATTTTTGAGAAAATTAAAATTTTCGAAAAATGTTCCATGTAAAGGGTAATCTAGGGTGGGGGGATTTTCTTGAAAACCTTCGTGTCACATCTCTGGAAGATACTGAACCTAAATACCAAGTTTGGTGTTTATCCGACTGATCGTTTCTGAGTTATGCTGTTCACAGACAGACACACACAGACATGTTTCCAGAAATGCTTTTTTTGGATTCAGGGGGTCTCAAAACATATATTTCCGGTGAAATCTCGGTATCGAATTTTTAGGTGGAATACAATACTTCCCCTACTTACTATACGTAGTAGAGAAAGTAATAAGCTTTCATAAAAATAATTGTATAGCCACTAATAAACAATAGAGGGTAGAGAAAGTCGTATCAATGTAACATGTAAGCCTTTTTTTTTTATACATATATGCCTTGGTGTGAGATAAGGCATATATGTGAGTTTATGATGGGTAAAGAAATTCATGCGAATATTGCACAGCACAGCCTTTTTCTCTCTTACTTGGACTATATTTAGTAATATTTATTTCATCATCATCATTATTACAATAATACAAATAAAGCTTACATCTAAAACTTATGTCTAGTGCACCAGTTTTCTAGCTCCCCCATATTTAGCCCCTAGGCTGTATATATGGGATAAAGCTACTATACCATCTCTCCACTTTACAAACTATGCTCGTTCAGCTGTACCTTTCTTAAGCTCCTTATCCACTTATCCCTTGTGTTGCCTAAAAATGTCCCCATCATTTTAATTATTTCTACTTTTGTGCTTCCCAACATTCTTAATGCTACTGCTTCTTTGTTTAACTTGTCCCATTTTTTATTCCATATAACCTCTCTCCACCTTTTAACCTTATCACATTCTATTAGACAATGAAAAGTACTACCCGATTCATCACACATAATACATCTCCCCGAGCCATTATATCCATTCCTTTTTAAAAATATTACTCCTGTGCGCATCCACGCAAGACCTATTCTACCAAATTGATTACATATATCTACATACTTCTCCCTTCCCCAATCTCTTTTAACTGATTTATACAAGATCAATGACCTTTTATCCTCAAAACAAGCCCATATCTCTTGTTTCTCGATATCTTCCACCCTCAATCTCACTTCTTTCCAAAACCCACTATTATTATATTTATCTAATAGGAAAATATTCCTCATGCCAATTTCTTTTAGGACATTTCCCATCTCCCCTAACCAACACTCTTCTCCTAGGACAGCTTTTTGAAACTGTATACATTCTTTTAATATATTATTATCTTCTAAATTTAAACATCTATACCAATACTTCAATATTCTTTCCACTATTATACCTTTTCTCCCTACCCTTCCTAGCTCTGCCAGTGCCACGCCCCTTGGTGAACTCTTGGGTAAACCCAAAACTTCTTTACAAAACATTCTATGGACTATATCAATCTTAATCCATCCCTTTGCCACCCCCCATATTTCTATTCCATATAACATTTTTGACTCTACTACAGCTTCATATAGCCTTTCCAACCAGTTCATTGTTAGCGTGGGTGTTTTGCACAAGCAAACTCTAACAGCTTTCATCGCTAGCTTTCCTTTCAATTGTGCATATTTAGCTTCTGCTTCCCACTTCCCGTTGCTTGAGAATCTAATGCCCAAGTAATCAAATTCTTTTACCACCTCTATTTGCTCTCCATTTATATACCATCTTTCCTCTCTTTTTAATTTTGATCCTTTCTTGAACACTATTATCTTGGACTTTTTTGTATTCACCTTTAGCCCCCATTCCATACTAAATTTTGCAATTTCATTAATAGCATGTTGCAACCCTATCACTGTTACTGCCCCAGCTACTAGATCATCTGCAAATAGTAACCCTGGTATTTCCTTTTTCCCTATGACTGGGCAGTGTTTATTACTTTTCATTATTCTATCTAAAATATCATCTATAAATAAGTTAAATAATATTGGACTAAGTTTACAACCTTGCCTCAGACCTAAATTTTGCTGTATATAATCAGTAGTACTATTTCTTCCACATTTTACACAAAATTTAATTCCTTCATACAATTTTTGTACCCCCTCGATGAATGCAGTGCTGACTCCTTTGTTCCTCAATTTATATGCCAAAGCCTCTCTGTTTATAGTATCAAAAGCCTTCTCGAAGTCTGCAAAAAATACCCCTTTTATTTCTTAAATATTTGTTTACTATAGTTTGAATTATCATTATGTTATCTATTGTTCTTTTTCCTCTCCTAAAACCTGTTTGGTATTCTGATAACTTATCTTCCCTCTCTACCCACTCGTATAATCTTCTAGCTAGTATACCAGTGTATATCTTGCCTAATATAGATAATAAACTAATTCCTCTGTAGTTGCTTGGATTATTTGTATCTCCCTTTCCTTTATACAATGGTGCAATAATGCTCACTTTCCAGCTTTCCGGTATCACTTTCTTCTCTTTGATTCTGTTAAATAGCTGTGTCAACAACTTTGTACCCTCACCTAACTCCCCAAAATTTTTCCAAAATTCCCCCGGAATTCCATCGGCCCCTGTAGCCTTCTTCTGTTTTAATTTTTTTATTTCATACTCTACCTCTATGGTTGTAATCTCTTTGTCTAAGTGCTCCACTCTGTTCTCAAAATTTCCCCAATATACTTCACTTTTTTGAACTCTTCCTCCCCCCAATAAACCTTCGAAATGATATTTCCATTCCCTTGGTGTTATCTTATTAACTACCTGTTTCTTTCTGTACATTTCCTTAACAACTGACCATATATATTTATTTTCTTTCCCTCTGACCGCCTCCTTAATCTTTTCTCCCATTCTTTGCTGCCAATCCTGCTTTTTCTCATCTAGTAGACATTTATAACCCCTTTTATTTGCTAAAAAAATTTGCCTATCTTCCTCCTCTTCTGACCTTCTCCATCTATCCATTTCTTTCATCACTTCTTTCTTAGCCTTTCCACACTCTTCATCATACCACCCACACTGATTTACATTCACTTTAGGCTTCACTTCCATCCTGCTACCTGCCCACTTAACCATTGATTCTAGCCTTTCCAGTGCTCCCTCTATCCTCCCACATTGTAATGCTTCTATAATACCAAGTTTCCTTAATTCACCACACTTGGAAGTTAAATTACACCTAAATTGTTCTGCATTCTCCTCTTTCCATTTGTAACTTCTGATTTGTTTTAATGCTAATTTTTCATCTTCCTTGTAACATAACCCTAGTCTTATTTTCATCTTTAATGGAAAATGACTACTATTTGTTATTATGTTCATAATCTTAAATTCTTCCATCACCTCTTCGATTCCTATACTACATATCATATAGTCTATTACACTTTGTCCAATTACACTTACAAATGTAAACTCTCCCCACTGATCCTCTCCTTTGTTTCCATTACATATTATTAAATTATTCTGTTCGCAGAATTCTATTAACTTTCTACCTTCTGCATTTATCACTTTATCTCTACTTCTCCTCTCCTTTTCCTCATTTTTTTCCCAGATACATTCACTTTCTACATTTAAACTTCTTGGATTATATTCCCCTACTCTTGCATTAAAATCCCCTACTACAATGATCTCTATGTTAGGATTTTTGCTTCTTAAATCTTCCATACTATCATTCAGAAATTGTCCTTATAAAATTCCAAGACTTCTGGTGGGTTATACACTATGCCTAATCCTATACAAACTTCCATCCCCTTCGCCCTATTTATCTTTATCCACATTATTTGGCCTTTCTCTATACTCAACACTTCACACACATTTATTCCACTACTCTTGTTAATGAACGCTCCAATACCACCGGAGGCCCTCCCTCTTTTGCTTTTCCTTTTACCATGATCCCCTATATAGTCATATCCTACCACATCTATCTTCTCACTTTCATTCAACCAAGTTTCCACCATTACTATTATTTCACCTAATTTTAGCACTTCAAATACTTCGCCATTTATCACTTTCGCTTTTAGCCCTTCCACATTAAATGACACCACCTTCAGATCTAGACCCTATCTTGAATCCCTTCTTCCCTCTCTGAATTTTTCTAACTTAGCCCTATATCTAGTTATCCTCTCCTGCGCCGCCGGATCTTCTTTCTCCTCCTCTAATTCCAGGATACTTCCTTCTGGGGTTGACACCACTTTGAGGCCGCTTCCACTCGCGATCATCTGTTTTTCTCGATCAGCTGCCACCAGGGTCATCGCCTCTTGCTTCTCTCGTTCACTGGGTATGACGCATCTCCTTGGTGACGTCACGCCAGCTATTTCCTCCCTTCCACTTGCACCTCTACGCACGTGTCCCTCTCGTTCTTGGATTACGTCGGCCGGCTTCACTGCATTCGCTTCCTCTGCTGAATTTGCTCTGCTTGTTGTTCGATCTGAAATCAAACGCTGACACATATCCTGCTTCCTGCCGTCTATCCACAGTTCTAGTCCTCTTACAAATGATTTTTTTCCTTCTTGCCTGGCTTGATTCATTTTCGCTAATAATAATCTTCTTATCTCTCTCTCTTCTTTTCCATAGTCTCGTTCAACAAAAATTCTCCTTCCTTTCAATTTTCTTCCGTTATTCAAAACTGTCCATTTGATTTTACTAGTTGCAAATTTTACTACTATAGGTCTGGCTCTGTTGCCCCTTCTTCCGATTCTAAAACACGTTATAATTTCCCAGCCTGCCAGCTTTATATCCATTCGTCTTTCTAATATTTCCTCCACTGCTGCTCTAGGCTTTTCTCTCTGTTTTCCTCCACCCCGAATATCACTATATTGTGTCTTCTTGTCTCCATTTCCATATTCCGTTCCATCTTGTTCAATCTTTCTTTACAGATGCAAAGTTCTTCATGCACTTCCTTCGTTGTAGTGAACAACATTCCTTTCAATTCTTCTATCTTTCTATCGATATTTAATTCTATTCTCTTTTCTATTTTCTTCAGCTCCACTATATCCTCTGAAATGATTTTTAACATTGTCATTATCTGTGTCATTCCTTCAGGTCCTGGGTTTAATTCTACTCCTCCAATAACCAATAATACTGCCAGGATCACAAACAGCCATAGGTATTCCTTTGATAGTTGATTCCTTTTCTCTTTCTTATTCTTTTTACCGTTTGTAAAGCACCCAATTCTGGCCCTATACACTTCCAAATCTACCCCCATTTTTCTTTTTTCCGATCTTTCCAGGAGCGCTACGTATACGCGACCGCTCGCTTCCGCTGCTCGCGCTAGACTTCCTACTTGGACTATATTCAAAAGATTAAAATTTGGTTTTATGCATACGGTCTCTCTGCATTGCCTCCATTGATTTATTTATTCTGAAACATTAGATGGATTCCATGATGTTGGGTGCCATCAATATCATATGGGGTTAGGGGTTGAACTCACTGCTGGAGTGGAGCCCTCTTGGGGGTCCTCTGTTCTAGTGGGATTTGCCTATTGGTGTGTTGACAATGATGCTACCAAGAGCAGAAATTCCCTATCTTAGTCCTCTGTGAACTTTAGTCAGAAGCAGTTCTGTGTTGCTCTGAACTGATGACGGGCAGTTGTGCAGCAGAATTTTCTCCAGATCTGTGAATTCTGCCTCAGTTCATGGAAAACTCTTCTTCAGGGTTGACTAACAAAGGAACATGTGATCACTTTACTGTTATTAGTGAAACCTAGGTGCGATACTACTTAAATATTCACTGGGTTGCGTTGTTAAACATGTTTATTCACAGAATTGAGAATCTTGAAGATGCACAAATATATCTTTAGTGTTGTTGATACTAATTGATATAAGTAAAATTTCTGAATGTTCCTAAACAGTTATATGGGCCTATATATATTACAAATTAAGAGTTGCTTGCATGAGTGCAAAGAGCACGGATGTGTCAGGTGAATGCTCATGAATATGGCAGAGTTGGGGGTTGCATTACAATTATATCGAGCACATATCGGGCTGTTTAACAGAAAGAAAATTAAGAGTGCAGATACAGAATCAGGTTCACAAACAAATACTGAATCGCGATAGTGCTGGCTGTTCCACCAATAATTGGAGGTGTAGAACTCGATCCAGGACCACCAATGAACAAAGTCAAAGCAATGTTTAAGGTGATATCAGAAGACATAAAGGAGATCAAGAGCAGAGAGAAGAGAATTGAAGAGAATATGGAAATGAAGATTGAGGAAATAAAACACAGCATTAATCAGATGGAAGAAGAAATAAGAGAGCTAGTGGAATGCAGAAATAGAATATCACAACTGAAGAAATTGGTGGATGCAAATAGGAAGCAGAATGTTATCATCTTTGACATAGAAGAACAAAGAGGAAAAAGAACTTGGGAAGATGTGGAAGAAGTTATAGAAGGGAAACTTGGCATTAAACTTGCAAGATGGGAAATTATAGACTCCTTTAGAATTGGATGAACGGGTTGGAAACCAAGACCGATTCTGTTAAATTAGCCACAATGAACTTCAAATGGAAAGTATTAAACAACACTAGGTACAAGAAGTTTTATTGAAAATGATTATGGGAAAAAAGGATGAGAAATAAGATATGAACTGCTAAAAGAGATGTAAAAAGCCAGAAACGAAAGAAGAAAAGTTTATATGCGTGGTATGCAGTTGTATATTGATGGAATTTCCATGAGACGGCAACATGGTCAGTAACTTCGGACAGAGAGGAAAGGAAGGGAGAAGAGTTACGTAAGCCACAGAAAAAGGAGAATGTGAGCAGCGGGCCAACCAGGAGTGTCACCATTGAAGGAGGTCACTCCACCAAAACAGCTGATAGATGAAGCAAGGGGCAATGCCATTGCAGTGTTAGCTGGAATTGGCATACGGAAGGACAGGGATGGGATGAGTGTAGTGTCATCACCGGCAGGGAGTATTTTCACAGTAGAGGATAATGGGAGACTTATGGCACAACAGAAGGGGAGACTAACAAGGAAAAGGCAAAACTACAACAGTATGGGCAGTGTGCACCATGTAGGAGTAAATTGCTTCGGAAGCAACGTTTACTAAAGAAGTCCGTACTGAGGAAGTAGGTTGTTACGGGAGCAATTTACTCTGGAATTAATGTTGGAGAGCTCAATTACAATTTACTCTTTTAGTTATGACTACGAAAGTAAGAGCTCATTACTCCCGGAGGTATTGTTTTGCTTGCGCTATTTACTTGATGAAATCATGGATAAGGTTATGTGCGATAGGAAAAAGCAGGGGAAACGTCAGCGAATGAGATAAATATTTGTTGGTAAAGATAAAGAAAATCCATTTAAACAATATGAGTGTAAAAATGTGTTATAAAGAGAAATGCTGGAAAGTCATGATGGACGAGTTTAATGCTTCAAGCGACAGGAAATGTACTGAAGAGTAGCCTAAAACTCTGGAAACAATGTTTCTAATCTTCATTTTGCATCGCAGATCACTTGCGTGTTGATGGAGAAATTGATGGAGAAATACTCCTTCCGATTTTGAAAAGTTCACCATATTCACGGATGGGCACAAAATAGTAACATGTGTGCAGTCAATTCCGCTCAGAATGTGTGGGAAATCTGCAAAAGTGAAGAAGAATTTTATTTTCTGAACACTCATGTATATTTATATGTGTAGATATGTACCTTGCTCTTAACCTCAAAAGTGCTCTAACAACGCAGTGAAAGACATGACCAGCAGATGCATGGTGAATGTTTATTTATAAGATTGTCTGTAATGCCGGGATTATGATGAACTTTACTTAATGTGACATGAAGTTAAGAAATGCTGTAATGTAAAATAAAGGTCTAATTGGCATACACTTAACGTTATGGGAATGACTCTTGATTGATAGTTCTTTTATTACTTTGAGCTAGTGCTTCACGCACTTGTTCTAATTACCATGTGACATCAAACTTGATGTAACGGGAAGGAAAAGGTTGACATTGCCAAACTCTTAGTTTCATTGCGTTAAGTCAGTCCTAAATATAATTCAATGTAGTGTTAAACCGTCATGTTACGTTAAATTCATTGTAATGCCAGCTTAAGTATCTGAAATGTACCGGTACGAAACACTTGTAGGATGCATAACATTAATTGCAATTTGGGTTATAGAGCTGAATTCCTGTCCCAGTTTTGTTGTAAATGCTCTCCAGGCAGGTTAAAAAAACATGTAAAACATTCTTTCCTAATAACAAAACGTTCGTTGATCTCTCTCTCTGTATAAGTATCATATGGTTCTCGCATACCACTAGAGCATTTCTGTTTTCTTCATTGAGATCATCAACATAACTCAAGTAATCAAAGTTCTTCTTCACTGAGATCATCATTGAAATCTAAGTAATACATGAACATGTCAAAATATCTTCCTCCAAATGCAATACATATTCTAGTTCAATCGACAGTTAGTTACTCCATCTAGGCCGCAAGAGTAATTCTTACCCATATTTGTGCTCTATTTAATTCTGTAGTAACATACTACATGACAGTGCTCTCCAACATTTACTTCTGCAGTAATTTAATCTGGGAGTATCTGAAAGGAGTAAACTGCTTTGGAAGTAGTTTACTCTTGTATGGAAGTCGCTGAGTGTTGACTTGAATAGTAGTTTACTACGAAAGTAGAACTTACTGTAGGTTGGTGTACACCACGCTATAGATTAGAAAGGATGGGCTCAGTATAGGATGGGATACCTCTGGTGGTAGTGTGTTGGAATGTGGAAGGTTTGCTAGACCAAGTTAATAAAATGAACTTACAAGACTGCTCAAGTTGGGTGATGTGGTGGCAGTGGTGGAAACATGGTTAACTAAAAATACAGTGATAAACTTGTAAGGTTTTGAGTATTTTGGGAAAAATGGGGTAAAAAAGAGAGCAAAGGTAGAGTTTCAGGAGGAATAGGAATGTTTATTAGAAGGGAAAGGAATTTGGGGGCAAAGGAAATAAAGTGTGCAGGATCAGAAAGAGCGATGTGGATTGTGCTACAAAACGTGACAAGAGATCAACAAAACTTGGGAATTGGAGTGGTATACAATATGCCAGGTATGTTTGAGTTTTATGACCCAAGTTTTTATAGAGAGCTAGAAACAGGCATTGAAACCTTGATGCCGAAATATGATTTAAATTTCTTGATATTAGGAGACTTCAATGTAAGGGTAGGGGAAGGGCAAATGTATATAGTGAACTAGAAAATCAGCAAGTAAAGGAAAATTTATACAGACAGAGAGATTAGTAAAGATAAAATAAGTAATAGAGAAGGCAGGAAATCAATCAAATTTTGCGAAGTAAACAATCGATTAATGTGCAATAGGGCAAGGCGTTAAGATAAGTTGGGAGAATTCAGATTTGTTAATCAAAGAGGAGAAAGTGTAATTGAATATAGGTTGCATTCAAACAATTTTAACAATTAACTTTTAGATTTCAAGGTTATTCAGAGGGTATTGAATAGTTCCCACTTTGCATTAATAGCAACATTCCAAACAGTGAAAGTAGTAGAACAGGAAGAAGATACAGAGCAAGAAAAAATTGTTGAAAATTATAGGTGGCGCCTAGAGGAAAGGGAAATTTTTATTGAGAATTTAAACTCAAACAGAGGAAGAAAATCTGAATGTGAAATTTCACAACTAATTGAAGTGGGAAAAGCTGATGAGGCAGTGTTGTACCTAGAATGGGAAATAAAGTCAGCAGGTAAGGCAGTGAAAATTAGGAGTCATGGGAAAACTATAGAAAAAGGTTAGTTTGACGAAGATTGCTTGCCAGCAAAGAAAAGGGCAGAAAGGGAGTTTAAGAGGTAGAAACAAACTGAAGAACTATTAGAAAAAGAAAACTTTCCAATAGCCAGGTGGGGTTACAAATGTCTAATTGAGGAAGAAAACAGATGTATGTATGTGGGTAAGATCAATAGAGAACAAAATTGGCCCTAATAAATGGAGGGGTTATTTTGAGAAACTACTCGGTGATACAGCAAGCAAATATGTTAGGGGAGTTCAACAATTATGTCGGAGCACTTGATCAGAAAATACTGGAGAATGAGAACAGAACAGGTCTTAAAATTGAAAACTAAGAAAGCTAATGGAAATAGATGGAATACCAGGGGAATTCTGGAAGGTCTGGTATGAAGATGTGGGAAGACGAACACTATTAGAAAAATTGCTCAGTGTTATATTAGAGGGAGGAAAGATTCCACAGAATTGGAAATTAGGAGTGATTGTACCAATCTTTAAAGGGAAAGGAGAGGTGAACAACCCAAGCAACTGTAGAGGCATGTCTCTTATCAGTGATAGGCAAGGTGTTTACAGAGATAATGATAAAGAGATTACAAGAATGGGCGGAGAAGGAAGGAAAATTATCAGAATTCCAAGGGGGGGTTTAGTAAAGGGAAATGTACATTGGACAATATATTTATATTAAGAACAGTGATAGACAAATGCTTAAATAAGAAAAGGCTAAAGGTATACATATTTGTTTTTTGCAGATCTAGAGAAGGCCTTTGATACCATCTATAGATAGGCACTCTTGGGCAAGTTGAGAAAGTGAGTGGGAAGCTTATAGGACTAATAGAGAGGCTGTATACAGATAACAGATTTTGTATTAGGCTTGTCAATAACAAAGTAACAGACTGGGTACCAAATATTAATTGGCTTAAGACAGAGTTGTAAATTAAGTCCCATTTTATTCAAATTGTTTATAGACGACATACTGAAAGAAATAAAGAGGGAAAATCTGCATTGTGCATCAAGAGGTTCCAGGTTTGCTCTTTTCAGATGACTTAGTAGTAGTAGCAATTACAAGCGTAGGATTAAAGAAAGCAATAGAAGCAACAGAAAAATGCTCTAAAGAATGGGGTAAATAAAAGTAAATAAAAAAATGGGAATAAACTCAGCAGAGATGAGTGGTGGTAAGAGGTGAATGAGGATGTCAAACTTAGAATGTGTTAACTGCCTTCTCCCACTGGACCGACCAAGGATTGGCCAAAACAACAAATGAGGACATGAAACTTCGAACATAGTAAGTGGGACCGAGAAAACGTACTAAACAAATGTGATTTATTAGATTTGTTGCATTTTGTGCTGAAACTTTTATAATAAAATGTAATGCACAGGAAAACGTGTTAATGAGGAACATACTAACGAGATTCCACTATATTATTAAAAATTAATATGACCATAAATCACTTGAAAATAAACACATGAATGATAAAGTGACTTGATTACCACTAGTGTGGTGAAATAAATTTTGTAGGGCTTTGCAGTTTGTAAGTATTCAATAAATGAGGTATATAAGTAAAAATGGCTTGGGCATACATTAAATTTAGCTTCAAATCTTATGCCAGCATGTTACAATGCATGTATTCCTTGCTAGTAATGCGTTTTCCCCTTCATGTACAGCCACTTAATTTATTTATGCCTTTGCTCTCTTTAAGTTTAGTTTCATGCAGAATATTTTTAAATCACCCAGAGAAGTGGAAGTTTGGCACTAGATATGAAGCAAGACATGTAGGATGAGTGGGCAGCAGCATTAATTCGTTTTGATGATGTGTTCCCCAGTTCTCAAACATGGGTAAGGAATGTGCATCGTGATTCTAGCAGCATTTCTTTTTAGGTTCTTGACAGCTGTAGGACCATCTACAGGTTATGATTTGCTGAACTACATGGTTGAGTGTATAGATTGTTGGTCTTGCCAGCATGTCCATTATGTGGCAGGTCCATGGAGATTGGTTTCTGCTCTTTCTGACACTTAATCACACTGAGACTCCAACCAACAATACTCCTATTATCTGCATAACCCCCACACACCACATGTAATTATTTATGGATATTCATAATACTTTCATTTTCTCTAAGTAGGAATTCAGTTACAGCATGCTACTTGTAATAGGTGCTTGTAACATATTCCAATTTAATGATTCACTAAAGTGGCACTATCTCTTAGAATGGCTTTAAACTCAGTGCAAGAGGAATATCAATTCTACCTTTTAATGACAGAATAAAAAAATGTGCAGAATTCATAGATATTATAGTCAAAGAAGTCTTTAGAATATGCAGAATAAGATGCAAAAAATTCAGTGTCCTTTCAAGAAAGAGGATCCTTTAGCATATGGATAGCCAGTGATCTGTGTTGAATATTAGCTTTTACCTCTGCTTTGTGCTTTTGCCTTTCAATGTAAAGAGGGATAATTTGGGATTAAGTGTAAATACTAATGCTATTTGTAATATCTTTTGTAGGGTATTCTGGCAACTCCCGATTACAGTCATACAGGAGAATTACAGACACTTAACATGAAACTGAGGCGAGCTCTAGATCTGTATGCTAATGTTGTCCATGTGAAAAGCTTGCCAGGTGTGAAGTGCAGACACCAAAATGTAGACTGCATCATCATTCGGGAGCAAACAGAAGGAGAATATTCTGCCCTAGAGCATGAAAGTGTGAAGGTTTGCAAGTTTTCTGTATCTATGGTGAAGAACAAAACATAAAAAGTGTTTAAATTATGTTACAGATAAATTAATATTTATGCAGTGTTTCTTAGAATTAATAGGGATAATAAATCTAATTTTATCCAAAAAAAATAGTGGAATCATACACAGTGAAGCAATTAATAAAATACACTTGGTGAAAGTGGGGTCAACGTAAACACTCTTACTAGCTTCACTCACCTATATAGGCAACCAGAGGACATTCCAGGCTTTCAATAATATGACTCTAGAGTTGATCCAACAAGCAGCTGATGATGTGAGTTCATGCTCACGATACACATTCTGCAAAATAAATAGGTGAGTGAAGCTAGTAAGAGGTTTAGGTTGATTCCACTTTCACAAGTGGAAATCTAGTTTTGTTTAAAACAGTTGAGATGATTAACAGTGGCATGTTAAAGGCTATACCACTCTTCTTCATTGATGCTAATATTATGTACTGTATGATTAAGATTTACTAAATGCTTGTTTTGTGTGAAAGAGTGGACAGGGAGGTAAGGGAAAAGTTCAGTTGAATTTTTTTTTGGGTGGGTCGTTTAACTGGGTAGGTCACATTCAGCGGTGAATGAATGCAATAGGTGAAATGATGCTGAAATGAGCCCAGGGTCCAGAGCTACAATTGATTACAACTTACTCCCATAGGAGAATGGAGCCAAGCACTCAAGAAAATTTCCATATATAATGTCAAGTGAATGCTTTCTAAAGAAAACTTGAATGCTACTTCCTGCTAATTTGGCTGTATGAACTACGCCAATTATCCTTTACATAGCTGTGATTGCAGTTTTTCCTAATGCAGCAGAGTAAATTGTCTGTTCTACATTCTGAAGCTAATAATATGAATATTAGGTAATGTTCTTATTAAGTGATACATTTTTAGATGTTAAAATTTGTGCAGCTTCTTTCAATTTTAAAACCAAAGCTAACACAACTTTTGTAATGGCATTATCGAAGCACTACCCTAAGCTTGGGGTCCACTAGCATTTGATGATCCCAATTTGTTTTTTTTGGATAATCTGAAATTTAGAAACTCTAATGGTTATGTTTTTAAACCTGCAGAAGCAACAAGTATTAGTAATTTAATAATTGTGCTTGTTTCATAACATAACCATACAACATAGTCTTGTTATTTGTGTAATATTCCACATAAGAGCTCATTTCATATGTTTTGATGGAAGAGAATGTTGTGATGATGTGTTATCATATTGGCCAAGAGTAACAGTATCATGTGCTAAAGGCATAAATCTTTTATGTTAGATGACTACTGATGTTCACCACTGTGTGGCAGTCATTTGTGTTGCTGTATTCATTATTTTTTTATTTATTTATTTATTGTGCTAAGAGATTTACAATTTGATTGTCTACATTTTACAATTTCCTGTCAATAAATTAGGCGGTGCCGTGGCCGAGTGGTTAGACCGCTCGCCTCCCACCGAGGCGGCCCGGGTTCAATCCCAGGGACCTGCATGTGGGATTTGTGGTGGACGAAGTGGCGTCTGGGCGGGTTTTCTCCGGGTTCTCCGGTTTCCCCCGCCATTCATTCCACCAACTGCTCCATCATCACCTTTCCTTTCATCCATTTCACCAACATTTCGTTTCATCTACTTCCTTCATCCCATACCAGGCATCGGGCTGATCACCTATCCTGGATGCTCTGTCTGATCCATGAGTGTCTGCTCCTCGACGGGCCTCTGACCCCAGTCACCCGCTTGTAAGTCCTGGGGGTGTAAGTCCTACATAAGAGGAGGGTAAACAGATAATGAATGAATGTCAATAAATTATCTTGCTTCAGTTTTTCATGTCCCATTTCCACTTGTTTTTCACTTGTCACTTATTAATTACTTTACCATCGCACATTCACCATAGTTTTCCATTCAAAGTAGGATACACTACCTCTTTTCTCTATCCACTGTCCAAAGCCATTTATTTTTGACTTTACACAAAAACTGTCCAATGCTCCATTATTTTGATTATATGTGTATTTCTATCCCCCTTCAACCACTTCTTTTTAATAAATTCTCTTCTCCAATTTTCTGTTCCTTGGCACTTAAATACTGTGTGTTCATGTCTTCATTAGCACTGCATATCGGACATTGATTTTGAGGAATACCCTGTCTTAACCCTCTTAGCCTTAATTCTCCGGTTCTTACCCATGCAATAGATTCCCTCTCTTCTTTATTTACTATGTCTATATATTTTTCCCTACCCCATGTATTTTTTATTGGCCTATAACAAACCAATGAGCTTTTTCGGCAATCTCACTGAACATGTTTTGTATTTTTATATCTTCCAGTCTTTTCCCTGCCTTTTTCCAAAAATTTTTCACATTATTTTCTCTCCTTCACATGCCTCCTATCCCATTTTTCTCCAAAATGTTCTGTAAATTACTTACCCATCCATCATTCATTAAACTATTCTTTTGGTATTCTATACATTGTCTTAACACATTACTTTTTCCTAAATTTAAAGTTCTAAACAAAAATTTCAAAGCTCTTTCCATTATCTTCCCCTTAGTCGCCACCCTACCCATCTCTATTTGTGCTACCTGTCTTACAATTGCCTTCAGTAACCCTAGTATTTTATTCATTGTTATTAGAATCACATTTAGCTAAACAACCATTCAAATAATTTGAAGTATTGATTGGAGAAAAAACGCATGCTAAAAGTATCCAAATATTCAGATACTTCATATAATGTATAGAATTTTCAATTATTGCTATGTGTGCAATAAAACCCAGGCCATTGAAACTAGAAAATTCTGCTTTTGGAGATATTCTGTGATTAGACCTATTTTTCTTGTCACCATTGTTCATATGCAATACAAATTGACCATTTGGTATGGACAAATAAGTGAATGGCAAAGACTAAAAGATGAGCACACTGTAGTTATATATGACAGCATTACAAGTAATGCATGGGTTAACCTTTTATCCCTCAAACAAGTGTGATGCATGGAGAGAACCATATAAGTACAATGCGCAAGGAACTGTCTTCTTTGAATGACTCTGTAATATATTTTACAAACAAGCAGAATTCACACCATGAATAGGAGACAGTGACTGGTGGGATTATCCATTTATGTTCATTGTAAAAGCTGTCATTGTATAGTTTGCAGCGCAGGATTTCAGGAGTGCACATTGTTGTGGCAACAATACTTTTTTAAGGTACACTTGAATGGATGAAGTGATAATATCTGTTTAGGTTTTCTTACATTGTACGAGGTCTGTTCAAAAAATTCCGGAACTTTGTCCACAACATTTTTCTACGCTTAGCTTTTACTTATTGTGCATGGTCTCCTTCGAAAAAACTCTCCTCCACAATTGATACACTGCTTCCAACACCGTTTCCACTTCCAGAAGCAGTCTTGGTATGTCTCTTTTTGGATTGCGCGAAGCGCCGTCTGCAAATTTTCTTTTATCTCATCTATCGTTGCAAATCATCATTGTTTCAACGGGGTTTTCAACTTCGGAAATAAAAAGTCTGCAGGGACCAGGTCTGGAGAGTATGGAGGTTGAGGCAGCATTGTGCAACAGTCTCGCACCAACAGGAATGAATGTATGAGTGCTTTATCGTGATGAAAGAGAAATGAATTGTCTCGCCAGATTTCAGGCCATTTCTTTCTCACATTTTCTTGCAGGCATTGCAACATGTTCCGATAGTCAGTCTTCGATTGGCATGCACAATTTCGTTGACGTTCCTGACATGAGCATCGTTGGTAGACGTCAAAGGACGTCCTGAACAAGGGTCATCTTTAACTTCCATCTGGCCATTTTTAAACAGCATGAACAATTTGTAACATGGAGTATGGCTTAAGCACTCATCACCGTAGGCTTTCTGCATCATTTGGCGTGTGTCTGTAAAGGTTTTCTTGAGTTTCACGCAAAATTTAATGCAGACGCATTGCTCCTCTAACTCTGCCATCTCGAAATTTGCAAACTGTGCAACACAACATTCTACTCAATACAGCACTGAACAATAACTAACTGACATAGAATAATGAAACTTCCGGCAGTTACACATTAAACACAGGCATGTGCAGGGATACCAACAGCATTTCGCTCCAACACTCCATTGGTGCAAAATTACGAATGTTCCGGAATTTTTTGAACAGACCTTGTAAATAGATTGCTGGTATTAACAATAACCAAACATTTTCAACTGACATATTTAACATTATCAAAAAGATAAACTTTTTTTTTTTAAACTGAATCCACAAAATATTGCAAAATGTTTTTATCTTATGAACCTACTTTAAAATGGAAGTGTGAGCAAAATGCTGCAGATGATGTCAAGTTTTTATTGTTGAATTGTTAATCTCTGCATTCTAAAGGGCATTGTAATATGCTGAGCAGATTACGTTGCATACATGTTTTGAAAAGGAGTGTGCTATCATTGTTGTTAATTATCAATGTTCAGTTCTGGTTGTGGTGCTGGCTATTGATGATAATGCAACCCCAAGGTTAGACGTTCGAAGGTTGTCTTGTTAATGATCTTGCGCAGTGGCTGATGATGTCAGAAGTTGAATTTCCGACCATAGCTCATAAGAAAGCATTTAAAATAAAACTTGTGACATTGAACATCCACCACATAGCTCTGACTTAACCCAAAGTGATTTTTATCTATTTGGGCCCTTATAAAGGCATCTGGGTGGGCAGCACTTCGAAGATGATGATGATACCATAGCCAAAAGGTCACTTGTTGGATGTGACAGCAGCCACAAGAATTCTTTGCTGCAGGCTTCCAAGGGCTTGTCAAACAATGCGATAAAAGTTTAAATGTACAGGTGGAGTACGTGGAAAACTAAAATAAATTTTATGCTGGTATTCGCAGCACTGATGTCACTACTCCATTTTTCAACTTTATTGACTCTTCCTCATTGTATAATTTGCTTTAGTAAACTACTTTTATTTGTGTATTTTTCTTTTCAGGGTGTTGTAGAGTGCTTGAAGATTGTTACAAAGCAAAAGTCAGAAAGAATTGCCAAATTTGCTTTTGACTATGCCACCAAACAGAATCGCAAGAGGGTGACAGCTGTTCATAAAGCAAACATAATGAAACTTGGTGATGGACTTTTTCTCAGAAGCTGTCAAGAGGTAGATGGATGAATTGCTTATGCTTTATTTCTTTGTTTTCTGACAGAGTATAAGAATCCTTTATGTCCACAGATGGCAAAACTGTACCCGAAGATTCAGTTTGAAACAATGATTGTTGATAACTGCACAATGCAGATGGTATCCAATCCTAGTCAATTTGATGTAATGGTTACTCCCAATTTGTATGGCAATATAGTGGACAACCTTGCATCAGGCCTTGTAGGAGGGGCTGGTGTTGTAGCTGGAGCCAGTTACAGTGCAGAATGTGTCGTTTTTGAACCGGTGAGTTGATAAACCTACTGTTTCAATCTTACTAGTTCTCCCACTGCTTTTTGGCATTTATATACTTTTTATAGTACACAGAAGCAAAATAGTGATGAGCAGAAGTAATCTTTCTCAATTTATGCTATAATAAAAGGCTTAATAAGTACAAATAGCATGCAAAGTTCATATCGCTTAATAACATCAACCTATGCAAATTAGTCTTAAAAAGAAATCAACGCAGTGAAGCACATAAAAGTTTTAGTTGCACCGTCACATTTGCCATTCAGCTTCACTTATTGCTACTTATCAGGACACAGTTTTGAAGGCTGTTTTTGCCATCAGCTGTGTGTTGACTCACAGCTAATGATGGGGAAAAGAGCTTTTGAAATATGTCTTGATAATTATTATAAATGAAGCTGGATAGTGAGTGTTGAAATAAAATTAATTTTGGATTATTGCAAATTAGTATACATGCTGTAGAGCACCTCGTTAAGGTGCCAGTTTCAGATGGTAATACGTCCGTATGGTGTAGTTCTCTTTTTGATATGTATCTCCCATGGCTGCTGTCAGTCAGTAGATGATGAGACCTCTTATGCTACAGGGAATGCAAGCTATTGGAATTCACCAAAATCCAAATGTGACATATTTCCCCCATTATAGCGCGCTCTGGTTACTTTCGGTGACATCTTTGCTCAGTTGACATGAATACTAGCAACTGTTCCTAAAATATATGCATGTAAAGATATGGTTGTATTTGGTGTTAATTGCAACTGTTACATTGGCAGTATGGGCATTATCTTGCAGGATGTCAATTTTTGAGTTTAAAGCAAATAATCCTTGTTTGGTTAGAGGCCATTGTGTTCCATATGTAGATTTATTTGAAATAATTTTAGTGCTTACATAACTATTCCACAGTTTTTAATTGCTGTTACAACACAATTTCCCATTAAATACAACATGATGTGATATTTTGCGCTGGGAAGTGATTTAATCAACTTGAGTTGTTTCAAAACAAGATTGTTATTACAACAATATACAATACAAAATGCTATAATAATACAGTATAACAAACTTTATTGTATTATAATGTGAGTAAAGAAATCAAATACATCACAGCTGTTTGCATGTTTTATAACATAGGAAATGCCCATTAAATTAATTATCATTTCATACACTGGTTACATTTATTGTACACAAATAGATTTGCATTTTTCTTCATGCTGATTTAATATGTATTAAATTGCATCTGATTAAAGGTTTGCAGGTTTATTTTCTTATTTTAGTACAAAGAGTGTGTGCATGCATGTGAAATCAAGTCATTCTCCATCTTGCTTCCCAATATTTGAATGTCATACCTTGATAATTTTTATTAACTGTACATGTTGATAGATGTGATATATCCATTTGTATGTTTTGGGCGGCAGAGTAGTAGGCAATCTGGAGATGGTAATATGCCAATTTAAATACAAAATATAAACATGTGGATAGTATAAAATATGGATAAGCTAGTAAGAATGATGTGAATTTGAAATTATATAGAATAATTGAGTCGGAATTGAAACACTTAACATCACTTACATGTTTTTCAACTTGCTCCCATCATTGGAAGTGGCCGACTGGTTCCTCGTGGTCCTGTATGCATCTGTGTGTGGTGGAATCTGGTGTAGTGATGAACCCATAGTGGGTTCAAAATTCATCACATGGTGTTTATGTTTGTGATTAATAACTTTTCCCAAGTATCCAACTCTGCAGTGTGTTTTGTTGGTTTTAAGAGTGTTATATTTGGTGTGATGTTATGATTTGTTATCCAAAAGTGATGCTCAACTGCAGATTTGTCTATTTGTTTGTGTTTGATGTGTCTCACATGTTCTTTTAATCTGGTCTCTAAATTTCTTTTTGTTTTACCTATGTATATTTGGTCATATTCTGGGCAATTAATTTAATGGATTCCTGCTTTTTTGTTCTGAGGGGTTTGTTGCGGAGTAATTTCTCTATACTTAATCTGTTTTGTTGAGCTAGGTAAATGTGCTTTTTAAGATGATGTGGAATTTATAGCGAGTCCTTGGGTGGAAAGTGAACTTCTGAAAATCTTTTGCTTTTCTGTTGGGTTAGATTTGTGGTGTCCTTAATGTGTTTCTTTCTTGAAATGTGCTATTTTTTTGTCTATGATTTGTTTGGTGAAACCATTGTTCATGCCTGTGTTACCAATGTGTTTGTATTTGTGTTTGTATTCTGTTTCTGTTAGTGGTGTGTAAACCAATCTATGGATCAACTGTTTAGGACTGCATGTTTGTGTGGTACTGGGTTGAAACTTGTTTTTTATGTAATTTTCAGAACGTTTAGGTTTCCTGTAGATCCCAAAATTGATCTTGTTCTGGATTCTAATTACTTTCAAATCTAGGAAAGGTAGAGTACCTTCATTTTCTGTTTCCATCCTAAATTGTATAGATCAGTTCTGTAAATTTAGTAGTTTGAGGGCATCCTTAATGAGCTTGTTGGGTACTATTGCAAATATATCATCGACATATCTGTGCCAGACTTTGTAAATTTGCGGAAAGGAGGTGGCTATGTGCGATTCAAAATTACTCATGAAAAAGTCAGTGAGGAATGGTGATAAGAGGGTTTCCCATGGCCAAACGTGAAGTCTACTGATAGTATCTATTGTTGAAAGTGAAAGTGTTCTGAGTGATGCAAAGTTCTGTGAGATTCAAAAGGTCATCTACTTCATCTTGTGTTATATTGTTTTGGATGAGCCATTTTTTTTTAGTTGTTGTAGGAGTTCATCTATAGGGATACTTGGGGAAAAGCACAGTGATGTCAAAAGATGCTAATTTATCTTCCGGTTTCAATTCTATATGTTCTATTTTTGTGATCAAGTCTTGAGAGTTCTTGATACTTAAGCTGTTATATTTATGCAGTGAAGTGAATTTCTGTGTGAGCCATTTTGCCAAATTATATGCTGGTGAATCAATATTGTTTATTATAGGTCTCAGGACGGAGACCGGGAGATCCGTGGTTCAAATCCCGGCTATGGCATTGAATTTTTCAGTCATCTGATTCTACCTTTCCAACCCTGATATTGGTCCTTTGCCGTTGCTCGCACTTGCTTTCGCCACAATCCTTTGTATCACGTATGCATAAATTTATCTTTTTATTCCTTTGTAATTAATTATATCTGATACTAAATGAATCTGTTTTATTATTTTCTTTAAAAAATCTTCTAATTAATACCTACCGATGGCTATATAAACATATACTTCCATTTTCTCATGCTTCATATGCATGGTTACCATGGATACGTATGCTAAAATTTACAAAGATTTCGTGTCCAGATTATTTATTTTTAAATATTTTTTCTTTGAATGGTTTTAATGTATTTTTATGGTATCTTCCCACATTTTTTTCATTTAAATTTTTTAATTCAAATGTATAATGTTCCTGTATACAGGGTGGAAGTGAAATAGTCCTGCGGACTGGGGGAGGTGGGAGAGTGGATGTAGACGAACAAACACCCCCAACACTTTTTTGTAATTAAATGTACTTAACTAGATAATCACGTTTAAAAGTAGTAGTATTTGACAATGTGGCACAACTTGTTGATACTTCTACTGGTGGTATCTTGAACTATTCCAACACTCTATAAAAACCATTTAAGTAATGTTGGCCATGTATTGAATTCAGATGTTTTGTTGCTGGTGCGAGAGACAGCACAAAAATTCCGAGGAAAAGTCAGGTTATTGTTCACTGCACCGTATGTAAACATTACCTCAAATTCTACATTCCCACGTAATTACAAATATTTTATTTGATGTGTTTAAAGGCGTAAATATCTGGCCTATTCTGTTCGAGAGGTAAGGTAATGAACTCACGTGGAATTGTTACCGATATTAAACAGTTTTAAGGTTTGTGTACACATAATACCCATGTATGTAGTTTAAAAGGTACATTTGAATTATTACGCAATGCCATACTGTAGTGATATTTGTGTGACAATGCAATGCTTTACTTGAAATGAAAATAAGTATTCCAAAGGTTATAGCACTCCTATGTGAAACACCTCTTATGTTATTAACACCATTATTCTGTGTTGAATTTTGAAACATCTCTTACGTTATTAACACCATTATGCTGTGTTGAATTTAACATTGTGGTACTAATAATTGCTAAACATTAAAGAAACCATAATTTATAATGTGAATTTACACGCTTTTGCAAAATGCTTAAAGGAAACTTATGTGCAATCGTTTATACTTTTGTCCAAACAGGAACTGTATGCTTCTATTTCATTTCTGATATACCCATTTTAAAATGACACTAATGTGCTTCATGCAAGCATATACATCTAATTTACTGTCTAAAAAAAGGAATCTATATAACATGATGCAGAAGTTTTTAGAAGCAATTTCGCCAATGGTTACTCCAATATGATTTAACAATAGCTTATGAGCACAAAAAAAGCTAGAGTTAGTGAAATTTGCAACACTAATGTTACTGATAAGATTTATGTGTGTGAGTAAGTATGACAAATATCAAAATATTTCGAGTATGTATGACAGATATCAACATATTTAAAAAACGTAGGTAAACAAAATTGATACTGCTCTTCGTGCCTAATGAATTCCAGTCACAGAATACCATTATTTACTTGGTAACTTTAGAAACAAAAAAATGACTAACCTTAATCAATAGCATTTACAAATATGCGAAAACACTAGAATTAATTTAAAATATCTGAACTTGCCTCCAGGATGTAAATTTGAAATAAGAGTTTACAGAAAGTGTTCCATATGCCCTCGATTATGACAACTCGCAATTACACTACCTGCATCATGGACCCACTGGCAAATGGCAACAAATGTGTCTGCACTTGGCACGATTCTGTTAGGAAATCTTTCGGCTTAGAGCCGTTGAGCAGATTGAGAACTGCACTGCGTTTCTCCATAAATTAACATCATGTTCAGGTATTCGGACGTTGAAAATCATGACATTGTGTATGTTGTTCTGTAACAAGATTTTCTGTACTTTATTTTTTTAATCCATGTGCCTCCTTTAATTGCTCTGATCTTAACTTGTGGCTTTGACAAAAAGATGCATGCAGATTAAATAAACATTCCCTGCGATCTGCACCAATATCGGAAGAAAGTAAATGTAGCTGCTGCAATGTTGCCAGTTCTAACTTAACTAAGGAAGAAACAAATTATGGACTTTTTAAATTTAATTTACACAAAAACTGTCTTTGTGGTGGGAAAATCGATTGATTAATTTTTTGTGCTTTTCATTTAACATTATTTTCATAGGAGCAAATTTAGTGGTTATATTTATGGTGTTATTTAGAATTTCTTCTATGTATTCACACTTGTCAACCCGTGAGGTAGGATCTTTCGTATTATTTTAGAATCTTGTACCACATTGATTGATTGACCTTGATCTAGTTTTCTGTTGAGTTGATGTCATTTGAATTTTTACTGCTGGAATTTTCCTGGGTCTGTTCCATCTGTCATTTGAATTTTTACTGCTGGAATTTTCCTGTGTCTGTTCCATCTGTTCATATCTTTCTTTTCTGTCGCGCTTTAGTTCCTGTGTGTTCCAGTATCTACCACTCCTATATCCCATATTTCTTGCATTTGGTACTCTTTGGCCTGTTAAATATTCTTTGCAAAAATTTATGTGATTTATCTGATTAGTTCTGTATGGTGCCTTCTCATATTTGTTTTGAAGCATGATTACCATAATTTTGTTCATTCCTGGGTATTGTGTGGTTGTATCTATTCCAGACATCTTGCAATGTTTTGTAATTTGCTACATATCTTTACTTATATGCCTCCTTCCCTTAATAGTTTCTCTTTTTGAAGTTTCTCGTTGTATTATCAGGTAAGCTTGGTGTAGTGTTCCCTTGATTGTTAGTATTGTCATATGACCTGTCTTTGTTTCCATAGTCTGTCTGTTTTGTGTTTTGCATCTCAAAAACTGCCAGAAGTTCTATCATGTCCAGTAAAGTATAGATTTTAGCCACTATCAATCCTGTACATAGTGTGTTGGGAAAAGTCTTGTTATACTAGTAATGAGTTCTGATTCAGTCATGCTCAACTCTAGTAATTTTCCTTTAGTTGCAACTTTTATAAAGTAATCTATTAAGGATAAACCTTTAGATGGATCATATCTTCCTGTTGTGAGCTGAATTCTAGCCTGCTTTTGCTTCGCAAGACCCCAATATCTCGATAAGAACAAATTTCTAAATGACGAATATGATTCATGTCCAGCCAACATTAATCTCAACCATTCTAAAGCTTTTTTTTAGACTTTTCTTGACAGTTATCGTTTTTAATTTACTAGGTATCCTTTTTACTCTAAAATACTCTTTCACTTCCTTCACAAGCCATTTCAGATCATCCCTTTTCTCTTCATTGAAACTAGGTGGAGTGATCTCATATTGTATATTCTTTGTATAACATGTGTTGTGTATGTATGTATTTTCATCTTTTTGGTTTACATTATTTTGCCAAGTATCTTGTATGGTAGCAACATTTTTATCCAATTCACTACTGCCATTTTGTGTTTGCAATGCATTTACAAATCTAGTTATATTTTCTACAGTTTCTTTCTCCTTCTGAAATTTTTCTTGTAATGTTTTTAACTGTTCATTAATTTCTTTTCCTAATTCTGCATTACTCAGCGTTAGAGTTTCTATATTCCTTTGTTGTAAGTGCATTGCATCTGATGCATTCGTATTTTCTGTTATAACTACTGAAGTAGATAATATTTGTTGATTGGAAGATGCTTCATGTTTATCTGCACAACGTATGGGAGCCAATTTGTTGCGGTCACTTTGTGTTATCTATTGTTGGGCGCCTGTTATTGTATTAATAGTTTGAATGTTGGGTTCTTTGTCCTCCGGCTAGCTATTATTACTACTCAGTCGAGCATATCTCTTGAACAGGGTGTGCAAACGGAAAGGATTTGTTACTGAAAGATAACACTTAAAAAAGAATTTGTTTTTACACTTTTATTACCGTCACAATTAGTTAATTTCACATACTGATTCTTGATACACGCCAGACTGAAACTGACGCGAGAGATTCTGTAGAATTGCGCAACGTATAACGCGTGAACGATTCTCTTAAACTGTGCGACGTATACCCTTTGTATGATTCTATTGGACTGAGCGACGTTTACCTCGTGAATTATTCTGTCAAACTGCGCGTTACCCGCCTCTGGCATGGAATTTATACTCCCTCACCCCAATATGCCTAAACATTATAAACGAGCTGCTATTGGTTAATAAAACATGCCAACATTAGCGTCTATATTTATATCCAATCAAAATTACGAACACATATGCTGTAGGGAAGAAATTCCCTCCATTTCTACAGAAAAGCGCGTGCTACTCTGACGTCATTTGCTTGCCTCTTCTAATTAATAAACAACTCACCCCCTCGCTCATTGTTGCCCACTCTTATTGTCAGTTTCAGTGAGGTCGTGTAAACTTATTTCCTAACAATGCTTATAATTAACAAACACCTCAAATCATTGTCATACAATAATGTTAATTTACACTACAATCACTGTGGCATTCACAGTGTTGCGATATAAAATACTGCCTCATATGCCCCACTAGAAACATAATTATAAATATTTACAACTGGTTTGGAAATTTTATAATTGGGTTTTTAGTCTCCTGAATCTTGTAACACACAGCATTTATCACTTGCACTTAACACTGCACACGCATTTAACACACGTCATACATTTTTGCCTTATTCTCGCCACTATTTACTGGTTCTGGTCTAATGTGTTTATACATACATCTGAAATTACAAATTTTTTTTATAGCAAATACTGTACCCTGAACTATTTAGTTACAAAATGTTTATACTTTCTTAGATTATTGACATAGAAATTTATACACTCAAGATTTTTAACCTGTTTCATCTTGTAATTATTGAACATATTTACCAAAATATTCATCCTCTACACAAACATATTTACATCTCTTAATTCTACACATAATTTCATATTATCTGTGTGCTACATAAGTATTTGTTTTAATTATCTTTACCCCTTTTTTGTTGTTTTGTACTTCATATTCAAAATACTATTTGAATTATATCTATGTACTTTTACTTTAATATAACATTAAGTTTTCATAATTACATGCTTCATTTCAAATGCTGTTACAGTTTACTAGAAATTTTTTTCAGCTTTAAAACATTTATTTTTGTCCAGAATTTATTTCTCCTTCTTTTTATGACATATATACATAGATAACCCTCTTACATTCCAATACTTTGTTCTGTAGTTCAGCTTTACTTATCCTGAATTTGCTTTTTTTTTTTTTTTTTTTTTTTTAAAAGCGGTCATTTCTATTCCCTTTCCTGGATCAGCATTACTTGTAGCTGTATCGTAACCTTCCAAAATCTGTTAATGAATAATCTCTTAAAGGATTCATATGAAATTTCACTCCCTGATACCATTTGAAACCAATCTAAAGTTTTCTGAACAACACAGCTTTTAAGAACTATCATTTTCAATTCTTCCAGTATCTTTTTAATTTGAGAGTACTCTGACAAGTCTGTAATAAACTGTACTGGATTGGAGTTTTCATTTTGAACAGCTTGGTACTTGTTAATTTCAGAAGTTAGTTTTTGATTATTTATAGACAAAACTTTAACTTCTTCAGACAACTTATTTCTATGTGTTTCCGATTCCTTCTGAATTTCAAATATTTCCCCTGTGAAATTAACTTGCACCTGAATTAAATCTGCATTTGTAACCTCTTTCATCTCTCTTAGCTCACTTGAAATGCTATTCATTCGACTTCTTAACTCTGTACATTCTACATCAACATGTTCAATTTTAGTATTATTAACCTCACTTTTTTGGTTAGATATTTCCCTGCTCATGTCTGACATTTTCTTTGAAACTTTTCCTATCTCACTTGCTATTATTTCCTGATTTTCATCTCTCATTTTTGGCATGCTACTATCTAGCTTCATAAATTTATTTTCAACTTCTATTATTCTCCTATTTCACTTTTCCATATCTTCCCTTATTTTCCTATTTCTCTTTTCCATATCTTCCCTTATTTTCCTATTTCTATTTTCCATATCTTCCCTTATTTCCCTATTCCTTTTTTCCATATTCTGAGTTAGTTTTTCTAATTTCTCATTTCTCTTTTCAATATCTTCCCTTAATTCCCTATGACACTTTTCCATATTCTGAGTTAGTTTTTCTAATTTCTCATTACTCTTACCAATATCTTCCCTGAATTGATTTGTAAAATTTTTCAGCATTTCCATCATCATACCAGCATCAAAATTAACATTTCCTGCTATTCTATTCTGACTTTCTTCACTAACATTTCCTCCCTCAAATCCTACATTGTTTGAGCTATTTTCTGTAACCTGTATTGAATTACAGCTGTTACATTATCCCCTTCCATAATTATTTCTTCAGTATTCTTAGTAGACATTGTTTTCTTAATCCTACCACTTCTTAATAACATTTAAATTCTCACAATTTTTTTTTTAGGGTACAAAAATTTTTTTTTACAATTTTCCAACCTTTCTGATGCTATCTGATGATGTTTTGATGTTCAGCTTCCTGCCCCTCTCTCCTAGATGTATATGTCGCCTCTGCGTCATACTACGATGGATCTGCATCATCTCGCTGTTTTGGTGTCGTAGTTGAATTCCCCTGTTGCCTTCTATTCTCGTAATTACGATGTCCACTCATCCGCGTCGTCGTCGTTCTGGTGGTTGTTTCTGGGATCTGCGTCTAGTAGTTAATTGCGCTGCTCCATTCACTCCACGTCCTGGTTCCTTCGTCCCTTCCTGGTTATTTCGCCCCTTCCTGGTTAATTTGCCCCTTCCTGGTTATTTCGCCCCACGTTGGCTGCCAATTTGAAGTAGATAATATTGTTATTATATAAATTAATTATACTTTAAATAGACCTTAGCCCGGTCTTAAGTAAGTTTTTAATATAGAGTCAACTGAAAAATTCAACGCCACAGCTGGGATTTGAACACGGTTCTCCCGCTCTCCATGCGGTTGCTCTAACCGCTACTGTGACAACATGCCGGTGGGGCATTGAATTCCCCAATTGACTCAAGTTGTACCTCAATGGTTAGAGCAACTGCACGGAGAGCGGGAGAACCGTGTTCAAATCCCGGCTATGGCGTTGAATTTTTCAGTTGACTCTATATTAAAAACTTACCTAAGACCGGGCTAAAGTCTATTTAAAGTATATTTAATTTATATAATAACAACAAAAAAATAATTAAAACCCTTAATAATAATATATAAGCACCCAGCACTGAAGTACTTGCAATAAGCAGGTCACCGCTAAGTTTGTCATCTCGAGGGAGATGCCTTGGTAGGTATGTCTGGGAAAACAACTTGAGTCAATTGGGGAATTCAATGCCCCACCGGCATGTTGTCACAGTAGCTCAATGGTTAGAGCAACCGCACGGAGAGCGGGAGAACCGTGTTCAAATCCCGGCTGTGGCGTTGAATTTTTCAGTTGACTCTATATTAAAAACTTACCTAAGACCGGGCTAAGGTCTATTTAAAGTATAATTAACTTATATAATAACAAAAAAAAATAATTAAAATCCTTAATAATAATATATAAGCACCCAGCACTGAAGTACTTGCAATAAGCAGGTCGCCGCTAAGTTTGTCATCTCGAGGGAGATGCCTTGGTAGGTATGTCTGGGAAAACAACTTGAGTCAATTGGGGAATTCAATGCCCCACCGGCATGTCACAGTAGCTCAATGTTAGAGCAACCACACGGAGAGCGGGAGAACCATGTTCAAATCCCGGCTGTGGCGTTGAATTTTTCAGTTGACTCTATATTAATAAATAGATAATATTTGTTGGTTGGAAGATGCTTCATGTTTATCTGCACAACATATGGGAGCCAATTTGTTGCAGTCACTTCGTGTTATCTATTGTTGGGCACCTGTTATTGTATTAATAGTTTGAATGTTGGGTTCTTTGTCCTCTGGCTAGCTATTATTACTACTCAGTCGAGCATATCTCTTGAACAGGGTGTGTAAACGGAAAGGATTTGTTAGTGAAAGATAACACTTATAAAAGCATTTGTTTTTACACTTTTATTACTGTCACAATTAGTTAATTTCACATACTGACTCTTGATACACGCCAGACTGAAACTGTTATATTTTCTAATATCACTATAATCACTTATTTACTGCATGTTATTAATTCGCGTATTTCACATTTATAACAAACTTTAAGACGCGAGAGATTCTGTAGAATTGCGCGACGTATAACGCTGAACGATTCTCTTAAACTGTGCGACGTATAACCTTTGTATGATTCTATTGGACTGAGCGACGTTTACCTCGTGAATTATTCTGTCAAACTGCGCGTTACCCGCCTCTGGCACGGAATTTATACTCCCTCACCCCAATATGCCTAAACATTATAAACGAGCTGCTATTGGTTAATAAAACGCGCCAACATTAGCGTCTATATTTATATCCAATCAAAATTATGAACACATATCATATGCTCTAGGGAAGAAATTCCCTCCATTTCTACAGAAAAGCGCGCGTTACTCTGACATCATTTGCTTGCCTCTTCTAATTAATAAACAACTCACCCCCTTGCTCATTGTTGCCGGCTCTTATTGTCAGTTTCAGTGTGGTCCTGTAAACTTATTTCCTAACAATGCTTATGATTAACAAACATCTCAAATCATTGTCATACAATAATGTTAATTTACACTACAATCACTGTGGCATTCACAGTGTTGTGTTATAAAATACTGCCTCACTGCTTGCTTTACAGTTTTAAATTTTATGATTTCTTTTCTCACTACTTCTACTGCTTTACACTACCAATTTCTTAACAAGCTCCTCTGTATTGTTTCAGAATTACTTTGACATGTTTTCATAATTTCAATTTCCTCAGCTAACTCTGTTGTTATATTACTGACTTTGCTTTCTATGCTATTTTTACATTCCCATTTTACTTCTATACTTTGCTATATTTTCCTGTAATACCGTTTTGTTTTTCTGCATTTCAGTTTCTAAACTACTCATTCTATTACACATAACGTCTACTTTATTTTCCAAAATACTTTTTGCTTCATTTAAATTACTGTTAATTCCATATTCTTTTTACATTACTCTCTACCCTTTTCTATCTCTTGTTTTAATTCTATTACCTCAAATTTCCTACTATCTGAATCTTCCTTTCTATTCTGTGCTATCTTCTGTCTTAACTCATGTTTTAATTCCTTCCTACTCTTTTCTATTTTAATTTTATTATCTCAAATTTCCTACTAACTGAATCTTCCTTCCTACTCATTTCATCTTCTGACCTAATCATGTTCCAATTCCTTTCTACTTTGTTTCCTTTTCTGTCCTAACTCACGCTCTAATTCCTTTTTCTTGTTTTAATTCTATTATCTCAAATTTCGTACTATCTGAATCTTCCTTCCTACTTTGTTTGAAACTAGCTATTTCTCTTCTCCTATTATACAAAGTCATAAATTTATACAGATCCTGTAATGTTAATCCTATTCTCATTTCGTGACCTATTCCTACCATATCTACAATTTCTACCTCCAGCCTAGTTACATCTACTGCTGAATTTTTACTATTCATTCAGGATGACAATATCTTTTTATTCCGTAACAACATAGAAATTTGAAAATCTTGATCCTACTTGTGATTTCTTCTTCTCTTGCGGTCCTCTTCGCCTAGCTGCAGTCTTTAGATGTCTGATGAGTTGACCGTGTTCTTGTTGTCATCTCCTCCAGTTGATGTTCTTGTTATTCCGGTGCTGATGGAATACAGACTTCTTTTACCAGAAGAAGCAGAAGAAGAAGAAGAAGAAGAAGAAGAAGAAGAAGAAGAAGAAGAAGAAGAAGAAGAAGAAGAAGAAGAAGAAGAAGAAGAAGAAGATTATTTACTTCTCCTCGGCAATGCTGCTATTATATCTTCCGTTTGCTTAGTAAGAGAATAACAAGTTTATGTTTCTATTTACCTTTCCAGGACTATCTAAAATAATGATATTAATTTTCTATTCTGTTTATTTTTGTGTTTAGTTACAGTTAGCCATGACATGTACAAATTACTGTTATATTAACTTTTGATCCTGGAGTGCGTGCGTGCATGCGTGCGAGATTAAACAGATAAATACAATATTCATATGAATAGCACAAAAAATGTGTGAATAACATTGCAATTCTTGTAGCAACCAACATGTACATGTAAGCTGTCACAACCATAACCAAGATTTGAAACTGGAGGTGATACTTGAATGTGAGACAGATACACTACCCCCACATAACGGAGGTGGACTATATTGCTTTAGCCTACTGTATCCTCATACGCACAACAAAGTGTGTAAATGTGTCATGAATATCTTGATTAATAAGTGTATAAACGAATAAGCTTTTCTAAGAATAGCTTGTAGAATTGTAGAAGGGTGAGTAGAGAAAGTCAAGTGAATGCAGCTTATCCTTTTTGGGGGGGGGTTGTTTGTCCGTGTTACAGTGCCCCTAAAGCAACTCATTATGAGGAAACTGTTTCTTTGGATTAAGAATTTTATTTTTATGGAATTGTTATTAAAGTAAACTGGTGTTTAAGAATGTGCGCAAATAGCTTGGTTCATGTGTTTAGTGCTGTATGGAGTATGTAAATAAAATCCTCTGGTGCATTGAATGTTCAATGAGGAGACCTTTTACCTTTAGCCAAAAATTTAGGTGTAAAACCTTATTTTGGAAATGAAGAAAAAGAACAAACAGCAAGAGCATCACCCATAATGCTGAGTTTTGCAGAGTGAAGTGGAAAAATTGTATGCTATAATTCCTATTCCTCAGCAGTAGTTAAGATCATTATGCTTGAAAATGACATGCAAAAGTTTGCCTAAGTTCATAGCTGCAACTACCATGCCTCTGTTAATATCATTGGCAAGTCTTAACTTAATGTGAAGATGAACTCAAAGTTAATTTTTCTAAACGAGAATTTGTTATAATATCTTTGGGAACAAAGGAAGCATCACCAACACAGTATGTGGCAATCATTGCGATAAACAAAAGAGTGAGCATCAGTGGAAACAGGAAAAAAAAAAGTGTTTCATAGATACGTTTAAACATTGAACTGTTGATGTGTCAATAATATTCTGATTCAATTCATTAAGTTAATTAGGAAGAAAAATTAGTGGAATTTTATTTGGAACATCTACGGGACCAAATAAATAGTGGCAATGATGCCTTAATGGAAATGATGCACAAGGTTCTAGTTTAATTTATTTGTAAACATTCATCTTTATGATAAAACTTCACATGATTAAAACTGAGTAATGGCAACATTATTATAATATGACATATTTTGTGTTTCAGGGAGCAAGGCACACATATTCTGAAGCTGTTGGAAAGAATGTAGCCAATCCCACAGCAATGATGCTTTGTGCTGCCAAAATGTTAACACATGTTAACCTGCAGTATTATAGTGACATGATCCGCAATGCAATAAACAGAGTTCTCAAAGCTGGCAAGGTTAGTTTTATATAATTCTGCAAAATGTAAAGTTTTTCATATATGTAGACACTTCTCCATTATCAGTAATATAAATGATTTTATTTAAATAGGTCCTACCCTGTTTAGTGAAACAGTAGAAATTTGTTTAATGATATTAGCCTTAATTTAGAGGGATGCTGACAGATAATATTTACTTTGAAATAGCATTTAAAAATTTGGTTGAAAAATTTCAAGAGTCTTTTGGTGAACAAGTCATCTCTTCAGTTTAATAACTTCACCACAAGACTATTCAATATTTTACTACATTTTGAAATAATAAGATGCACTAACACTTCTTAATACTCACACTTTCTTGCTTTCTTTCCGTTTGATATTTCCGTGATTGGGGAAGAGTTGAGGGGAAGGATATAACTGGAGAGACTTATTCTTCCTTGAGTGTACTCTACATTCTGTATGAATAAAAATGTATACGCAAAATGATAAGAGTATTTCATGTCTTTGGAGAAATCTCTATATTTAGCTACCTTCTTCCAGCAGTATAATTTTGCTAACAATTGGCTTTTGTTTTCGGTCACATAGTTAAATTTTATCCACATGAGCTCTATGTACCACTGCCACTAAAGCATTTGAAATCATGGTCGATATAATGCTTTGATTTAAAAGGTTTTTGGCTATTACAGCTTTAAACCATGGCTTTCCTAAGGAGAAATGGTGTCAGATTTGTAGAAAACATCAAATTTTTATTTTTAGCACAATCATTTCATTTGAACATCCAGATTTTATTCTTTGAAAGAATTTTAAAAAATGATTAGAATTCATGGAGTTACACATTTCGTTATATTTTTGTTTTATATGACATACTTTCAAATTGCAATGTATCTTATATTGATACTGGTTTTTTTCATACCACAATGCTTTATTTCATTATTTTATACTACTATACTACAAAAGGGCAGCAAATTTTTAATTCTTAAAACTTCAAGCTCTCATGAATTCCTTTGTATTAAAACACTGGCTGAGAAGGAGCAACTGTTTTTACGAGTTGAACTATTCTATGCCATAAGATGGCCTGTGTTTGACATCCAGAAATATCTGCCTAGGTGCTTTATATCACCTGTGGATTTGGATGGGGTAGGCTCAGTTTAAATAAATGATTATGCAGCATGCCTGGATGATAATACAGATAGAAGCACTTGGTGTGAAACCTGTTTTATAAATTGTCAGACTATAATATTATATATTCACTTTATAAGTTTATATATATAACTTCAACTGCATTTTCTCACAAACAGTATTTTTCAAACTTAGTGTACTACTTCTCCAAAACGATGCAAACTAAATTAATGATTTTTCAACCTTCTGCATAAAAATTAGGTGCAAATTTCTGTGCATTGCAATTTTGATATAGCCATTTTGACATTGCTGGAAAGGCTACAATTTTCACTTGTAGTTTGATATTGAAATTTACAAATTTATTAAAGTATAATTGAGAGAAGTACACAAAATCCACTGCTTGGGTAGTTGTTTTAGTAATAGTGTTCTTACAGTATGTTGCTAAACTTTAAGAGGTGTATGGGATACTTATTCCTGAAAAGTAGCTCTGCTTTGCATTGCAGTTTAAGTAAAAAGAATTGAATGAGTCCTTAGGATTAAAACATCATTTAAGACATTGTGAATTGCTGCAATATTATTACTAATTGTGCAAAGTTTAATAACTATGTGTTATAAAATATAGGTAGATATGTTTTGTATATTTTTTGGTATATGTACAGTGGAATCTTGTTAGCAAGTTCCTCATTAACACGTTTTCCCGTGTATTACGTTGAATTATAAAAGCCCCAGCACCAAATGAATAAATAATGTTCGTGTAGTACGTTTTCTTGCTCCCGCTTACTACGTTCGAAGTTTGACGCCCTCATTCGCTATTTTGGCCAATGCATTGTCGGTCCAGTGGGAGTAGATTTACTACATTCGAAGTTTGACATCCTCATTTGCTACTTTGGTCAAACCAGGCGGGGTGGAACCGGCAGCCAATGGCATGCATGTATGTATGTACATATTTGTGTGATGCAATTTGTTGGGGGGGATAGGGAATGCTTTAGTTTAGCGGTGGCTTGGCGTGGTTAGTTTCTGCTGTTGAGTGTTGACGAAACGTAATTGTATTTTAACTCTTTGTTTGCAATGGAGAAAAAGAAAGTGCGGCAAACAGTGAAACACTGAAAATCCTTGAAGTAGATCGCAATCCAAATATGAAACGTGTGGATATAATGCGGAAGTTAAACATTCCTCCGTCAACCTTAAACACAATTGTTAGCAAATGTAAACTAATTGAAACTGCTTTTGAAGAAGGGAAAAATGCTAAAAGAAAACGTAACTGTCCTGGCCAGTTTCCAGAATTAGATGTTCTGCTAAAGTGGTTTACACAAGCTAGAACTTCAAATGTGCCAATAGATGGTACTGTGGTTCGAGCTCAGGCAACACATTTAGCACAGAAGATAGGACTGGATGATTTCAAAGCGTCCAATGGCTGGATTGAAAGATTCAAGAATCGACATGACTTAGTCTACAGATGTGTGCGAGGTCAGGCTGCTGCTCTAGATAATGATGCTACACTGTGTGAAAATATACAACGCTCCCGTCAATTTTGAAAGACTATAGCCCCGATGATGTTTATAATGCAGATGAAACAGGACTATTTTTCCATCTTTTGCCAGACAAAACCCTGGATTTTAAGGGCACTAAGTGCCATGGCTTAACAAGGAGAGGATTACAGTTTTGTTGTGCTGTAACGAAAGTGGAAAGGGGAAATTGGTACCACTGGTTATTGGAAAAGCACACAGTCCGCGATGCTTTAAGAATGTGCGATCTTTTCCATGTAAGTACACTTCCAACATAAAAGCCTGGATAACTTCTGCTGTCTTTGAAAATTTCTTAAGCGTATGGGGCGTAAGACTGGGCATAAGAAGCAGGAAAAGGTAATGTTGCTCCAGAGGTCGACGTGTCATGGCGGACGATGTAAATGAGCAATGTCGGGTACCAACTGTTATCTGGAAAAAATGCTGCAGCGTTAGTATAAATGGAAACAATTTGGTATTGTTGCAAACTGTTATATGCTGTCGTAATAGAAAAGCGTGAAATAGTGAATAAATGCAATAAAACTGAATATTAACCATGAAACAGTAAATAAATGCAATAAAACTGAATAATGGCCATGAAGCAGTAAAAAAATATTGTTATTGTCTAATGCTTGGCATTTAGTAATAAAGCCATTAGCGCTCGTGCACTAGTAAACAAACAACTGAATAATTACTGTGCAACAGTAAACAAATGCAATACAACTATTCTTTACTGCCGCAGAACAGTAAATAAATGTAATAGAACTAAACAATTACAGCGACACAGTAAGCAAATGTAATACAACCAAGTAACATACCCTGTAGCAGTAATTACGACGACGTGCCAACCACCGCATTGCTAGCTCTTCTGCGAGTTGTTCTATGTTCCAATTTTCCATTAGGACAGCGCATTATTTAAGACCTCATTCTCCGCAATGATGCGTAAGTTGTTGTTGTTGATGTTTTTTTTTTCAATCATACAATACACAAAGTAGAACAGTGTTATTGTAGATCACGTCAAAGTGTTAGTTACAATAATACAGTAATAATAATAAATAATATATACAAGCTAATAGTAGCCCTCATAACTAGTACAATGCCAATGGTAAAAATAAATTATATACACAGAACACTTATTAATTATACAATTTATAATTATTAACACACAAGAATAACAAGAGCTATAGGATACGGATGCAACCAAGTTAACATATTAAAGAATATTTGTGCTGTGATTTAAAAACTCTTGCGAGTTATAAAAGCAGTGCATTAATAAATGCTTTTTGAGTGCCTTTTTAAAATGATTTATATCATATATTCTCTTTAAATCCTTTGGCAGTGAGTTAAAGAATTTAGAACCTGCATGGATGATATTTTTATTTCCAAAAGTACCCATGTATGAATTCATAAAAAAGTCATTTTGACTAATTTTGAATATTTAGAAGCTAGTAACAGTGATGTGTCATAATTTAAAATAAAGAGAGTTGAGGGTTGTTACACTACATCACTATAATATTCTTACTTGAACACGTTTCGGGAGACGGTTTGTTCCCATCGTCAGCATGTCCTCATCTCGTCTCCCGAAACGTGTTCAAGTAAGAATATTATAGTGATGTAGTGTAACAACCCTCAACTCTCTTTATTTTAAGTCATTTTGATTTCGACTAAAATGTCTATGCACATCTTTGTTTAATTCAGGGGTTTCACTAGAGGTTTTTAAGCATACATAATAATATAATTTGTATATATACAAAAAAAAATAGTGGTAGAATTTTAAACTGTTTAAAGTATGGTCTACAAGATTCATAGCTATTTATTCTGGCTAGAACTCTTAGTGCTCTTTTCTGTAGTAGAAAGATCTGCATGAAGTATGTTTTTGATAAAGATCCCCATAACATTGCCCTGTATTCTAAATGTGAGTGAAATAATGCAAAGTACACTGTACGAACCATTTGTAGAGGTAACATGTTGATAAGTTGATGTAGCAAAAATATGGGTCTTATAAGTTTAGAATAAATTACACTAATATGGTTTTGATATGAAAGATTATCATCAATATAAATGCCTAAAAACTTTGTATTTTGAACTCTGGATATAGTTTGACTACTATAAACCAGTTTTAGACCTTCACTGCTGTGATATTTCTATTTAGTCCAAGTAGTAAATAGTTTGTCTGACTGAGATTGTGGTTGTGAAAATAATTTTCCAGGTTTAATAGTACCTGCTTACATTTATTATCAAGTTGCTACACAGTTTCCGCTGAAACGAGAATAGTAGTATCATCAGCATAAAGTCTGACTTCAATACCCTGTATTTTAAGATGATAATTTAAATCATTTATATATAATAAAAATAATATAGGTCCAAGAATTGAACCTTGCAGTACTTCATACTTTGTGGTCTGTAAAGACATATGAGATTCTATGTTACCTTTCCTACTGAGTGTTCTGATTTCTGTTCCTTCTATCTATCAAAAATGACTCCATTTAACAGCAATTCCTCTAATTCCATAGCTTTTTAACTTACTTAGTAATAACTTTTGATCGACACAATCAAATGCCTTAGAGAGATCAAGAATAAGTCCTACAACCCTCTCTCTATTATTCAGTTTATTAACAACACTATTAATTATTGCATCCTTTGTCGACTTATTTCTTTGAAAACCATATTGTACATCAGTTAGTAATTTATGTTTATTAATAAAATTTATTAGTCTAGTTAGGAACACTTTCTCTAAGATTTTCGATAATGCAGATGTGATGGTAATGAGGCGGTAATTGTTTATGTCTTCAGCATTACCCTTTTTATACAATGATATTATTTTACCTTTCTTTAAGCAAGAAGGGAAGGTACCTTCTGCCAGAGAGGAATTAACTATATGTAATAATGGTTCTAGTATAACATTTTTACATTTTTTCAGAATGTTACTTGTTATATTATCCAATCCTGTAGACATACCTGGATTTAATGAGTCAATTATTTTAGCTAGTTCATTTTTGTCTGTAGGTCTTAAAAATAGTGTGTTTGTGTTATAAAATTTACTCTTAAAATTGCTTAGGTTTCTTTGTTTATTTTTTACTGAGCTACTAATCATATTTGTATAGTACAGGTTGAAACATTCAGCTATTTCTTTGGGATCCTCCAATAGTTTTCCCTCTGAGTTTATATGTGTGATGCCTGCTGATTTTGTAGAATTACCCCTAACTTTATTAACAAGCCCCAGACTGCTTTAGCCTTATTTTTGGAGTTTGCAATGACCTTGTTGTTATACGACAGTTTTGCTTTTTTTTTTTACTATGTCCATATAAATTTGTCTGTACTTTTTAACATAATTTTTTAAATTTGGACAAGTTGAAGTTCTTTCCTTATCTGTTAGTACTCGAAGCCTTTTTTGGAAATGGCTATGCCTTTTGTAATCCAACCTAATTTATTTAACTGATGGTCAACGATTTTACATTTTTTATATGGTAAAAGAATATAAATAATGCTTCTATTTTAATCTTTAATCAATATGAAAGTTTAAAATGTTTTGAAATTCTAGACATTTATCATCTACTGTTTCTGCATTTTGTATTTTCCCCCATATTACTTTATTTAGATGTGTGATTAGTGCTGGAAACCAAGATTCATAATAGATTCTGCAATAGACAAATTTATCACGCTCTTTTGTTTTCCTCTTCATGATGTGCAATATCTGACCCTTATGGTCCAAGATGTTTGATTTAATAACTTCTGCTTTTAGTAATTTAGTGTCGATATCTGTTATTATGTTATCAATGCATGTTGCTGACGATGATGTAACCCTTGTTGGTACTTGGATGGTGGGGATGAGATTAAAACCCTTTAATAGTGAGGTAAAAGTGTAAGTGTATTTGTCTGGTTTTAATAGATCGAGGTTAAAATCCCCAGCTATAACCGTGCATTTATTTAATGTGGTTAGTTGATCAAGCAAGCATTGTAATTTGTTCATAAAAATGTTAAGGTCTGAACCTGTTGGACGGTAAATACCTGTGATATTGTATCTTAATTTACTAAACAACTTCAATGGCAGCAATTTCTATAATTCTTTCCACTGATAAGTCCTGGATGTGCTTTAACATCTTGTGTTTACTGGCAGTGATTTTACTATAAATAGTGACCCCGCTTCCCTTGTGTAGTTCACGTGAAAAATCCGCTACACACTTGTAGCCTGTGTAATTGGTAAACTGCAAATTATCCTTTTTTATACCACTTTCAGTTAATATTAGTATATCTGGATCATATTCATGAATTATTAGTTCTATATCAGCTCTTTTATTTGCTGCAGATTGAACATTTTGGTGCAAAATACTATAGAAATTGCTTGCCGTGTGCTACACTATTACCGCACTGTTTGCAGTTATCCTTTACAGTGCTGTGTCTCAGTTTCCCCTATAGGGTAATGCAATTGTCATTTTGCTACTGAAAAAGCTGTACAACAACAGAGATTTGACTACCTAAAACATCTTTCCCATGGCGTATAAATGCATGCCATGTCTTGTGAACAGATCTCGGTTTAACTTGGAGGTATCTAAAACCTTTACATTTTGGAAATGACTACATATTTTCTTTACCTTTTCATTTGCCAAGTCTACTTCCTACTACTGAGAAATTTGGCAGATCATGCCTGTGTAGTATCAGAGGTACTATCACATTTGTATAAGTAAGAGAATACAAAGTAGTTTTTAAAGCACTGTACAAATTACTACTTTCATTTCTTGCTATGTCATTGCTCCCTGTGATTAACACTACACAATCACTTTTTGTAAGATTGTGACTTTTGTTCAGATCATCCACAACACCGCATGTAGTAGCTCCTGACTTCACAATACCACACTTTTCTTTCTCCCAAATTTCCAATCGCTGTGCAATACCACGTGCGTGGCTATCTCCATGAACCTTTCCATCACTAGGTTTCCGATGACTATTTAGGTTATGTGAGAGGTGACTCCGTACCACATTTCCATCATCACCATTGTTATCATGTGCAGCAAGTTATATGGGTTCATATTTGTGAAAGAGGGGCTGTTTTGCTTCTGCCTTGCTTTCTGAGCACATTTTCTTCTGTATGTTACGATGTTCCAATCTTCATCCGTATTTGTCGATCGTGAAATCGTCTTGCTTTCGTTCCTTTTTTCAGTACCTACATCTGTGCGCAGGCTGTTTAATTCACTCGTCAAATTAGTTTTATCTTCACTAAGTTGCAATATTTGACTCCTGGCTTCACTTAGTTCTTTGTTAAGAATGTTGAGAATAACCCGTGTCCACATTGATTAACATTTAAAAGAACTTGTCAAAGTGCAACATGTTGACATTTGCATGTTGGCTGAATTTCGATCACAGGATTGACTTAACATGTTAACTGAGAAGTGTTGCACTTGACACTTTCAGCATGCTGGGTGTTTATTGCTTGGGATGGAAAACTTGTTAAGTCAACTTGCTCTTCGAGTGTGACCGGGCGAGCTTCGGAAGTTTCCGGGGTGTAACCATAGCAGTGGCGTACTTCCGATTCTTGCTGCACGCTATCATCAGATGTTCAATATTTCTGTTGTTACTTTGGATTTGTGATTTGGTGTGCTCCACGTGGTTATAATGGAATGGACAAAAGAAAAGAATCTTTCTTTAATAAATGAAATTATGTTGAGACTGTCATTGTCGGATGTTTCTTCCAAAGATTATAGGGATAAGATTAAAAGGGCGGACAATTATGCTGAATTATGTACATTATATTCTTATCACAAAGCCGACATTGAGAAAGAGATCGCATCACTCCGCTCACAGTACAGCGTGAGATGCAAAAAGTACAAAGAAAGCCTAAAGCTGATTAGCCGAGTGGATGATATTTATAAACCTAAATGGTTTGCATTCCACCAAATGGGTTTCCTGCAGGGTGGGAACGTGCCCATTGGAATTCGTTCCAACTTGGAAACTGCAGAGGTAAGTTTTGCATTCTATACACCATATCCATGTTGCTATTGAATTAGTATTTTCTTTCTCCTGAAAAATTTAGTTTTTCTTATATTAGGTGGTTTATAAATACGATATATGGTATCCAAAACTCACTAAAATGACAGTTTGCATATGTACTTTCCACCTCGGTAACAATGATTGTGATCTAATTTTTAAGTTTGGTAGATTCAAAGCACTATATTCTTATTGCAATTGCCTATAACAGCATTTTATTTGGTTAAAAAAATAATAATTCAGAATACAATACAAACATAATTTCACATAATCAGGTTTATCTTTTAAGGTTAAGTCAGTTAAAAAAATGAAATTTATCTACTACTCTGTTCTGCCTTGGCACACTAAGAAACTTTTAAAAGAAGTCAGCCAAATTTTCACGCATTTCCTTTTTTCAGAGTCACAAAACAGTTTTGTGTATTTGAATACACCAGCATTTGAAATTCTTTCCTGGCAGCCAATGTCAACAAATATGAACTTGTATGCAGAATCAATTAAGCAGAATGATGCCAAAACTGTCATCATATTAACAGTCAAGATAGCCTCCATTTTGCCATGTTCTGATATATAATGATTTTGCTCAAACTTGAGGTGCTGGTTATTTTCCTTACGGGGTATATCTTTACAAATTTAGAAAAAAACGTCCAGTAAAACAGTGAGGTATTTGTATCCAAATTTGCCCTTCGACAACTCTCTGTGGCAATCCATGGTTACCAGTATTCTCGGCTTATACTTCAAGATAGCATTTGTCTCATAATCATGGGTGACATTTAGTGGCTATGCCCTTTGGCAAGTATCACAGATGGCGATAATCTGGTGCACTTGTGCCTCAACCCGGGAATGTACAAATTTTCTTTTATCATTAGTGCCATCCTGTCAGTGCCTAAATGAGCTAATGATGTATGGTATGTATGTATGATTTTCTTTTCTAGACATCGTGGTTATGTCTTCCAATTTTGGATTTCCCTGCCACATAATTTATACAAAATGTCATTTCTCATACCTGAATTTCCTTTTGTGTCACGACCTATTTCTGGGGCTTTCTTCATCAGTTTTACAATTTTGAAATCATCTTTTTCTTTCTCTTTCAGATTTTTCAGGTTGGCCGAAAGTTTTTTGTCCATTATGATTTTAAGTTTAATTTCCCTTCTCGGCCGCTTGTTACATATGGACATTTCTGCTTGTGGTACGGTCTAGATAGCAAGTAGCTGAAGATATTTTCCCGGCTTGGGATGTATCTTACTTCCACATCGAATTAAAGAATTTTGTGAGTGTACTATGATACTAGTCAGTTTGCACTTCTACATAAATGACACGCTTACATGATCTGTGAAGATTCTGTCGATATGCATATTGCTTAAACTTCTGGAGACAATAGTACACAGCTGCTATCTGTAACTCTGTCATGTAGATATTCTTTTCTGCTGGGCTATGGCCTCGCGATGCGGAACTTATTACATGGAACTTCCCATTTAATTCTCGTCCCAATAAACATCCATAGCCTAAACATGATACGTCCATGTAAATTTCGTATGTTAAGCTGTCTCTTGAGTCTTTTAAGTAGAATGGCTCTAGAAAATAGTTCCTTAACCTTTTCACATGCAGCTTGGCGATTTGGTTCCCATTTCCATCTAATTCCTTTCTTTGATAGATCGCGAACTGGGGCTACCAAAATGGCATACAGAGAGATGAATTTGCTTTGGAAATTTAAGGTTCCTAGGAGGGATCTGACTTGCTTAATGTTTCTAGGTGGTGGAAGTTTCTTAATTGCCTCAATCCTATCAGGGTTAGGCGTAATTCCTTTATCATAATATAACCCAGAAGCTCCTAATTCTTGAACACAAAATTGTGATTTTCCTAGGTTCACTGTCACGCCGTTTTCTATTAATTTTGACAGCACATAATTTACATGTTTTAAGTGCTCATCAAAGTTTATGTCAATGATCAAAAAGTCATCTACATATTGAATTAAGATTTTGCAGGCTGTATCACCAAATATGGCATCCATAAAAAACTATTCCCCTATGTTTTCAGCCCGAAGGGAATGCGATTAAATTCCCATTCTTTCCCATTCGTTAAGAAGCTAGTATATTGTTTTATGTCATCTTCTAACTCAATCTGCCAATATGATGACACCAAATCAATCGTAGTAAAATTTTCCACGGTTTATTTTGGATAGCAAAACCTCAATTCTTTCACTGCAAAACTGATCTGGTGTGTTATGTGTGTTTAAAGTCCTTGCATCTATTGCCATAAGCAATATATTATTCTTTTTTAATGTCCAAAAGATGGGATTCACAGATTTGAAAAAGAGCTTCGAATAATTCCATCTGCCTGCATTTTTTTAAGTAACTTCTTTGGCTTGCTACCTGGGCACAATAGGCAAATCTCTATATTTATGTGTCAAGAATTGCAATTTTTTTACTTTGAATCTATGCCTGTATATTTTACATTATACAGGATTTATCTAAGAAAACTCTTTGGTTTTTATACAAAATTTCAAATAGGGCTTCATTTTGTTCTCTTGACATGTTATACATGCGAGATAGCTTATCTCTCAAACTGTCTGGTTTGTTTACCAGCAACATAACAAAACAGGTCCTGGCTTGGGAAAAGGTTCTTATACCTGAACCATGCTCCTCAAAATCATTCACAGAATGGCTAATTACCTCATTACCACAGCATTGATGTAGATATAAACATTTCATTTTCAGTTCTTCTGACTTGCAATGCAGGTATCCTTTCGCCCTGCTCTATCATAATAATTTGCACAAAAAATGTTCATCGGTGAGCTCTATCTCTCCAGCCATTTTAATAGTTGGTTTTCTGGCCTCTTCCATTAAAAAAGGAACGCTGTATTCATCATTGTCACACCCTATCAAGAAGTCACAAATTAAGTTATTTTTTATTAGGAAAATAAATTTGAATTTCTCAGAACCAATTTTGAAGTTGAAGCATCACTTGCAGTTTGATTCCTTGAACTTCTTTATTCACAGCGACCTGACATACTAATATTCTTTGTTGGCAAAGTCATCAATTTAATTTTCTATTTAGCAGATGGTGGTACATTTGTGCACCACAGACACTGATACCAGCTCCTGAATTAACTTAAGCTTTGTAATTTTGGTTGACATTTCAATAGTAATCTTTGATGAGTCAGTAATCTCTTGTCCTGATTTATGACAAAACGTAGCAATTATCTCTCCGGTATCAAGCATCTGTAATTTGGATTCATTATGCATATCATTGTTGCAATCCTGTATGCTGGTTGGGACCAAATTCAAATCCCTTAATTAGTCCACCATTGATGATGATGGTAATTGAGTGGCCTCTCAGGAGGCTATGCACACAGGCTCAAGAGCTCATTGTACCTCATATTTTGGCATTACTCTAGTCCAGTGGTCCATATGAAGTGGTCCTTGAGTATCTGCCCTTTTTATCTCCTCAGATTCCAAAAAGAAGGATCCTAAGGATACATACCTATGCACAGTGAAACCTTCACATTGGCATAATATAAACTGTGAGGTCTCAAAGTCCCTTGCACATTTCCTACATAAAGGGTCCTGTGTAAGACCCATTATGTATAGTTGTCTGTGCAGTGTTGTGGTCCGTAAAGTGGCCACAATCCCTCAGAGCTTAATTCTAAACAAGTTCAGGAGAAGCTTGCTCACTTTCCAGTCAGGCCCCAATATTAGATCATGGGCCTGCCCGGTAGTGGTTTGCTTACTCCAGATCTTAAGATGAGCCCTTGTTGTAAGCTGAGTTATCTCATCATACTTGACATTACTAGCAGATGCTTTGCAAAAGGGCTCAGGCCCAAGAAAATTGAGTCCTGATCCCCTCTTCGCAAGAGTGTCTGCTATCTCATTTCCTCTAATACTGGCGTGCCCCAGAACCCAAAGAAGCGTAACTGAGCAGCTGGTACATAATCTATCCAACATCCTCTGGCATTGCCACACAAGTCTGGATGTGATTTTAATCGTCCTGAGGGCTTTCAAAACTGCCATACTATCTGAGCAGATGTACACATCCACTTGTCCACAAAACATAGTGTAAATGTGTAGCACAGGCTAAGATCGCATAGAACTCAGCCTAGAAAACCATGGCAAATTGTCCAAGGGGGTGTGATAAGCCTGGTTCTAGGGCCATAGACACCAGCCCCCATTCTGCCCCCAAGGTGGGAACTGTCTGTGAACCACGTGCTGCCCCCTGCCTTTGGGAGAGACCCGGCCTCTGTGTCCCACTCTTCCCTGGAAGGTATTACCACAATATAAGATGGACTTAGGTTATACCTAGTTCCCATCAAATCCCCCATTATCTGTGTTATAGGACACTTCTCCAATAATCCAGAAAGGATCACTGAGTGCCCTTTGTGGGGTAGCTTGAAACACCCTCCCCAGAGGGTGCGCACTCATCCTGGCTACCTCCTTCACAAACAAATGCAGAGAAGGAAGGTCCACCAAAATCTCTAAGGCAGACTGAGGAGTCTGCACCACCCCTGTTATCATCATACATGCCAATCTTTGCAGCAAATCCAGCCCAGCAACCACTACCTTCACTTGAGATGTAGGCCACTAAACCAGTGCCACATAAGTTACTGAGGATCCTATAACCGAGGTGTATAGCCATTTGACCACCTGGGTCTCAGGCCTCACCTCAGTCCTATAGAGCTTTGAGAGGCCCACAAAGTATTGTAAGCCTTCTTAACTTTATAATCAACATGCTTTTTCCAGCTCATCCCAGCTCAGAATAACTCCAGAATACTGGACCACTCCGGAAAGCTTCAACTTCTTCCCAAACAGGGGCTCTAACAAATGTGACAGCCTCCTCCTCCTCCTTGTGAAGATCATTATGTCTGGGTTAAAGAACAAATCCATTTTTCTTCACCGTTCCTCTAGAGCCTGTAGGCAGCCCAGTATGAGCTCCGAAACAGTACTTGGGAATTTTCCACTTGCTACAAGGCGTATGTCATCAGCATAAACTTGAGCATGAATTCCTCTCCTGTTTAGTCTGTCTAGCAGTCAGACCACTAGACAGGATAGGTGACAAAACTGCCCCTCACAGACCCTCTTAGCAGGGCCGCCACAGTCTGCTGGCCTTCCAAGCCATTACAACCAGACTGATTCCTCTCCTCCCTATTTCCAAATCGTGCCTAAAGTCATATTGTTAAAGGCATCTTCTTTGTCCAGGAAAACTACTATGCCAAGTTCTCCACAGTCCAGCGCCTTCTCCAGCCTCACCGCAAGCTGATGGAGCTGTGTATCCATGGATTTACCCGGCCAATAGGCATACTGATAAGGGTATAAGGGTCTTTCCAGTAGTATCCCATCCCTCAGAAATCTATCTACCAGTCTTTCCAGAGCCTTTAGCAGAAAGGATGAAAATCCCTAGATCTGTGGTAGGATTACCTACCCGACTTAGGTATAAACACCACTTTGGTCTGCCTTCAGAGGCGAAAAACATGCCTTATAGCTAGACAGGCGTTGAATATTCTAAGTGGGATGAAACGATCTCCCAGCCTTCCTGAAGGAGAACCAGGAAGATCACACCCACACCTACGCTTTTATAGGGCTGAAAAGTGTAATTGGCTTATAGGGCTGAAAAGTGTAAATGGCCCATTAAGTTTTTTAAAAGTAACAAATTCGATGGCCTTTGTCCAACCTCCTGTATGGACTGGTGTGCCTACCCAAGTTTGGTTCTTGATTTGTAATGCAAGCCTCCAGGAAGTGGACCTCAAGCATTATCCTCAAAATCTGCCCCACCGGCTGTGTCATAGCACTGTAGGGATCCTCTGGCCCTAGTTCTGGAGACCAGGTTTTGCTCGACTGCTTCTATACATTACACAGAAGAACCTCCAAGATTCCTCTGAGGCCTTCCTGATTTCTTTTTTATAAATTCTTTGGGACTCCTTGTAGGAGTTCCAAGTTGCCTGACACTTGTTGGTCCTATATGCATTGTATACCCTTCATGATTTTTTTCCTGATGGACCTTTAGAAAGTTCCATCTGAGTTTGTCCTTATTTCTGATGAGGCAGTTTCTTTCATAGGAGGATACCAGAGTTCCTGAAGAACTCCATGTACCTCTCCAGGTGCTCTGCATTTCTTAGCTTCATCTGGAGTCCATTCCTCAGCCCTCTCCCAGGTCCCTTCTAAAGGAGTCCCATATGGTCCTCCTAGGGTTCCTGTACAGGCATCCTTTCCTTTTGCCTCCACACCGAAGTATATATTTCTTTGGTCAGAATGGAAGGTTCCAAACATACCCTGCAGTCCTTAATCTCCTCTAGTATCCCAAAGGACACTAGTGTCAAGTTTTAGATTTCCTCACTTTGATAATTAACAAAGGCCAGAATGTCCCCTTGGTTCACAATCTTGAGATCTGTAGAACTCAAATACTCGAGCAACTTCTCTCTTCTACCATTGATGTTAATGCACCCCAAACGCTATAGTGGGCATTGGAGTCACAGCCAATCAACAGATTGAGGTTTCTATCCTTGCAATAAATCACAAGGTCTTTGAGCTCTTGAGGAGTCCTAGGGGAAATAGGTCAAGCAGACTACTACCTGATGTGGCACTCTGCCCTCCTAATACCTCACTAGGACTGCTGCCAGGTCTTAAGTAAGAAATCCTGGTAGGGCCCAGGTATTACCGAGTCTTTTGAGGACATATGCTCTAGGTTTTACTTCACACGAGGCACTGAAGATAGTAAAACCTTTTATATTTTCAGTCCCATTGTACGGCCCTGTCAAAGCCAGGGTTTTTATATCATGGCGACATCTATTTCTTTCATACCTCATTAATGTTACTGGAGAGAACTTGTGAGGCAGTAATACTGTGTTGCAGGTTAGCCTGAATGAACAAAGTCATCTTGGCTTGCCCTGCCCACTCGAACCTTTTCCCATAGAGTCCACTTCTCCTAAAATCCCCAGTCCTCTGAGATTATATGACTCGTGGGGCCAGTTCCCTGCAGGGGCTCCAGCCTCTGTGCTTATAGTTGTGATTAATTTGGTGTCCCCAAATGGGGCATCCGTTTTTAGGCACAGTCCTGCTTCTCCATATCTCTGGGAATTGCAGTTCCTGTATCCTTTACCTTGGTCTCAGTGGCAAGGTCTGCTTTTGAGGGCCCAGCTGCCTCAGCTTTGGTATTAGTTCTCTTGGAGTCCTCTAATAAGGTGCTCTATGATTTAATGGAACTTGGATCTACTGTAGTTCCCACAGTTTGCTAGGGATAACTCAGGTCCACCCAGACAGAATGTATCTGTTTTAAGGACCTCTTGTTGTGGTTTCTTCTTCCGCTGTCACCTCTGTCGAAGGAGGATGTGATCGTAATACAGTAAATCCTGTTCAGCGGAGTTGAACGGGCTCTTGAACATTTCGGTTAAAGATAGGTTTCTGTTTAACGAAGGTAGGCCTAGGCTGTTAACAAATTTAAACCATAAACATACACCTATTCTCACCTTTTAAACACAATGATTTTATCGGTAACACACGGCAGAATAGCCTGTCTCATTGCCGTTCGCTATGTTTTCAGGTTCGTACCCTTAGATTATTGAAGGTATTTTTGCAATTCAATCAGCGATGGTTTCAATATTAACGTCATTCGATTCACCACAAGGTTCATTAAAAACTATCAGATGTCTTTTGCGAAAACTCTTCAACCATCCATTAGATGCTTTGAATTGTCTTATCCAGTATTTTAGTTACCTTTTTAGCATATTCCTGTAACATAGGCCATGATATACAATGATTGTTTGCTCTAACACTAACGAACCACTCCCACACTATTTCATTAATGTCCTGGTTTTCAGTTTTCTTAAGTTCTCTCTTTATTTTTCCATTAGCACAATTTTCCCACTGCTTCAAAATTTGTTTTCTTCTTTAGAATCTTGTATAGTTGGGTTTTGCCTATGTTGAACACCTTCATGATCTGCTTTACACTTGCTTTAGCATAAATCACCTTCACTCTCGTGTGAAGATCTGGCACAAGTCTTGTTTTCGAAGCCATTGCTGAACTAAACCATCACCTATGTAAGTTTAGAGGTGTACTGTTAAGGGCTGACAAGTCATTAGAGCGGGAAACGGAAAGGGAAGAGACAACAATAAAAGACAATCAGTCATGCTTATTGTTAACTTAATTATGCAGTGAAGGATGAGTGTGACAGGTTTCTCAATATTTGGACCGTGATTAGCGCACGCCCCTCCTAGACTGGTCAGGTAGCAGCAAAATGGCCATGTTTCAACTTAAACATGATGCATTTAGAGCAGACAATGCAGAGTTTCACAAGGTGCCTGAAAATGTTCTAAACTCTGCATTCCGGAATTGGAAAGTTTCTGTTAAAAAACGTACTTTGATTTCCGTTGTCTGCATACGACAGTTTCCATTTAATAAAGGGAATTTAGCATGTTTTTCACCCCAAAATTCATGGGACCATGAAATATTTCTGTTTAAGACAGATTTCCGTTTAATAAGGGGTCCGTTGAAGGCAGGTTTTACTGTAATTTGGTTTAGTCTTCGCCTTGGCTTGGTTGGTTCTCAGTGGAGATATGTGCATGGGCTCTGCCTATTAGGAAAGGATAAGCTCGGCGATCTAGGTTGTGGGATAAAGAACATTTAAGAGGAATTGAAGAGGCACTATGAAGCTCACTTGACTCAATTTTATTACCACTTCTTCAAGAACACTAGGTAACATTCCTGGTCACTCAGAACTTATAAATTTTTCGCACGTCTCATGGCCCTTTGTCATCTTGCTGTGTGTGGGCATCATTATTCTTTGACACAGTACTACAGTTACATCCAACGACGTATATCTTCAACCTGTGCCATAATTAGCACCTATGTGGTTCTGACATAAAGCTTACTGGAATGTATTTTGGTACATTGATGAAAATACCATGCTTTCCGCAGAATAAACATCATGGACCTTTTTTGCGCCCATGAATAATTTGAGGTCTCTGTCCAGGATTACATATTGACTGACCAGATTTTGGCATGAACGTGGAATATTTATACACTACTATCTGCCAATTAATACTTTAAGTTTCTGCTCTATTATTGGAGGGTTTTTTGCAGGATAGTAAACATTGTAAACATTTATGCCATTTATCTAACATCTCATTGGCTGCTTATTCACCATGTGACTTCCTCGCATCACTTGTGTCTTCCCTGTTCCAAGTCAAAATCTACCCCCTCATGCATCTGGAAAGAACACCCTTACACAAATACCCTTGACCCAAATAAAAAGGAGGGTTCCCACATTCTTCACACTCATAGACAGGATTCTTTCCGATAGAACTGTAGAGTTTAAAGTGTTTACTAACTGGTGGACCAGGAACATTATTACAGGCTAAATATTATGCTATATTAAAATGAACAATTACACATGATCTAGATTAGATACATATATCACCTATATGGGGTGGATCATTTAAGTTGAGACTGTACAATATCTCCAAAACTAAGTGTTGTAGAAAGAAATGTCTTGAATAAAAGTCGCTTGACGTAATGGGGGGAAGTAAATGCTATTAGTCATGTTTTATTTAGAGAGCATTATGCTGGTCCTTTCAGGATCAATTTAAATGACCCTAATTGTAGGTTCCCATTCAAAAAAATTAAATTGACATAAAATGACCATCATAATCGTAAAATAATCGTATACTGTAATGAATGTGATTCAGTATGTTATCAACAATTCTCTGTTTTTACAATAATTTCCTTACTTGGTTTTTAATTTCTCTTGAAGGTTGTAAGTATAAAGGTATTTGTCATGTGTTGCTGATGCAATTAGCTTTTGTTTAAATCCATTTTCATGCATCCTCGTGCAAGTAACATGGAATATATATTTGAATTACATTTTATTTATAACTGTGTCAAATGAGCTGAAGCTTGCAAAGAAATCTTGCATATGGGTAATGTTCACAATGCTTTGTAAATAGAGTAGTGGTTGAATTCAGTAAATATCTGCTTAAAGAAATCACCTTAGTGCATATATTTACTTGCAGCACTGAATGTTAACACTGTTTTATGTATGATAAGCCAATTAGATGTAATGTAACATTTGGTTATCCTGCAAACGGTATAACAACTGTTGAAAGACAGGCTGTGAAGTATTGTTGGCTAATGTAACAGAGATGTGTGCAGTTCAGTTGAAACAGATCTGCATGAAGAGAAGATATGTAGATCTCGGAAAAGAAATATTGTTGCCGCAGACAGACTTAAAAAGATTATGGAAGCTAAAATAGCATAAATATTTGGAGGTTAATATTGTGCAAGCATTAATGTATTATAATAAAAGTGAATTAAAGTTACAGTAAACAATTAGGAAGATATTAAGCATTATAAGATGTGAGCTTCAGTAATTTATTAGACAAAATAATTTGGCTAAGTGTGAAAATAAAATTTGTAAAAGAAACATTAGGGATGGTGATTTTTTGCAACGTGATATAGCGCAAAATGCTCATAAAAGCTTTTACTCTTATATTTTTATTTTTCACAACCTGTAAACCACATTTTAATGTGTTTTGAAAATACAATATGTAAAATTTACTCAAAATATAATAAGTATACCAAAATGTGATATTAATACAAAATTGACAATGTTTTAAAATAGTTTTATTTTTCTTCTTTCTTTCTATCTTCTGGAAAATTCAACTGAGAAGTTTTACAACCTTGGAATGTTTATAGCACATTAGATCAGTGTTCTGAAATACAGAAAGGTAATGTGAAAAAGAGAGCAGTTTCAGTTATTCAGTGAAATTAATATAATAAATTTTACTTATTCCATTATCACATTTAAAATAAGTTCAATTAAGTTTGTTTAAAACCTGAAGTTTTGGGTGTAGGAAAACAATCAAAATTGTGATCTTAATGATAAATGCAATAATTTTGAAGTACAGTGTCAAGCTACATTTGTGACTTAGGTTTTAGCCAAAGCAAATTAACTTTCTAGTTTGGATTTTTGTTTTGTTTTGTTTTACCCTTTTGCACATACATACGTTGTGGGATGAATTGTTAACTTCAAGCAGGTGTGCTGGAGAATGTTGCCCAGGGATATATTGTAATTTGTTACAGTGCCTTCCCCCCCCCCCCCCCTCTCTACCATCAGTTATAAAAAGAATGTCTTAACTTGTTATGGAAGCTCTGCCCAACCAAATGCTAAGTCCCAAGGTAGGAAACAGAACACCAGATTAGGTAATCAACACAAGGGAAAGCGGTACAGCGGATAGAGAGGGAGGAGGTATATATTTTGTGTAGCTGCAGAACCACAAGAAATAGAACAAGGACTAACTGCAGGAAAAGTATGGAGCTCAAAATATACTAAATAACCTGTGCGAATAATTTGCACAACCTTGATAAATATCTAAATACTTCATAAACTGTCATGCATCCCTAATCCAGTCCGAGTATAAAAGATTTTGTGAGCTTATATACCTATATGTATTTTCCATATCTATGAAATTCTTCAATGCTAAGTTTACTTTTAATGGTAGCATAGCATTATATCTTAGGTGGTGTCTGGACACTCCAGACATACCTCTGTGCATTTCAAGTTCATTGTAATTAATCTAATATAGAAAACTTAATAATTGTTGTCGTAAACAAAGTAGCAGTCGAAAATGAGAATATGATTAACTATTAAGGACTAATTGGGAAGGAAAAACATGATATAGATAAATTGTATTGTAGTATGGGAACCCAGTTAAATATGCGGCAGGCTACTGTTTTAACCATTACGCCATAGAAGCCATAAAAGTTTGTGACCTATAAAGACATTAATACCATTATAACTATTGCACAGAATTGTGGTTTTAATTTGAGCTTTAGAATTTAGGTCTAATCACAATAAAAATTAAATAAAACAGCTGATTTATCCTCCTCCTCCCCCTTGAGTTACTGTCCATTACGTACATATTTGATTACACTGTATTTTAGTTTTAGTTAAATGTTCCAAGTGGTTTTGAAATATTTGGCTGCCTCACTTCAGAAACACTGGTTTATGTATAAATTATTGGCTTTAAATTCAATTTTAAAAGCTTAAATTCCAATAATTTCAGTTTTGACTTTTTTGTACAATCTAGTATACAAATACTTTCAAATAGCCAAAAGCTTATTATATGTTTCAGTAGAATGCCCTTACTAAGAATTTCAAGAATCTATTTGAAATGCACAGGGACAGATTAAGTGTTTTAAATATAAAACAGTTTATATCAAATTGTAAATGGCCATTAATCATTCACAGGTGAAGACAAAGGATTTGGGAGGACACTCCACAACTACGGAATATACATATGCAATCATCAACAATCTGCGGTGAATACCTTGAAGCTTTCTTTAGTCATGTAAATTATCAGATTTGCTGAAACAATTTAGAATACCATTATGTACAGTAATCCTGTAATAAAAGCTTTGTAAATGTTGTAACATACTCCAGATTGCCTACTAACATGTTCTTTGCAATGCTAGTGGGGTTTAGCAATTTGAATAATACTCATTTTATTATATCCTGTATCATTGATTTTCCATCAGGTTGGCACTTTGTGAGTTTTCACTATGAATAAAATTCTGATTTCAGGATTGTGGCATTGTCTCAAATACCTGTATATCATATGTAAAAGTTCTGTACAGTATTAAAGTAAGCATAGCCAGCCTTGTGGTAGAGAATTGGCAAAAGAATATCGACTCAATTGAAGCCTATTGTTAAACGTAAGCTTTATGATCTGCTGTTTAGTAATAAAGTATACCATTTGTAATATGTTTTCTTTTGCATATGAAAAGACTCATTATTCTCACATATATCCTTATAATAAAACTTATTTTCAAATTCATATGCAAGATAAAGTCCATAGACTCATGTATAGTTTCAAGAACACATTATGTTTTATTAAGTATTACTGGTTTAGACAGCGGTTCTCAAACTTTTATATTTGCACCCCCCCTCCCCTTTGATAATTCTGCATTATTTTGCATAACATAAGATAGAAAGAAAGATGATGGCTGAATATACAGAAATGTAAATTCAGTTTGACAATATAGGCTTTTGCTGGCATTGTTACCCAAGTGCAGACATGTACATCCTCCCCCACCCCTCTCAGGGGGTGCCTACCCAGTTTGAGAACTGCTGATTTAGAGAGCATGTAATGTTCTCAAATACCGTCAAGAATTTTCAGCACAGTTTAAAACCGGAGCAACTTTTCTCCCCCAAATGCTGTACTTTGTGGTATAAATATACAGGATAATTGGTAAAATTTGTAGGAATTGTGATATGAATTCTACACCTAAAATTTTTTGGTGTAAAACCAACTATTGTGCTGTATAGTGTACATGATATACAGTAAAAACCCCTTTTTACACTTTTCGAGGGACTGATGCAAAAAAGTGTAAATTGCAGGAAATTGGGAGGGTGCACACAAATTTTTAAAACATAAATTTATTACTATTAAGCTGTAATGCTACACATTGCATTATTTGCAAAATTTAATACATGAAAATAAATACAACGTATACCTATACAGTTTACAATACTGTTAAAAAAAGCCTGAAAGGGTTGAGTGTCTTTGCTATTACTTATCTGTATTCACTTGCCTCTTCACAGCATGTAGGGCATCAATTGCCCCATCCTCTTCTGATGTGCTGCCTCAAAACAGTTATTTCTTCTTCACCTACTTCTTCAAGAAGCTGGAAACATCTTTTATTGTGGGCACCATAGATGTTTACGTATATATTGTAATGGAAAGAAGCTAGAAACAGTGATGTGTATTGAATTTATTTAAAGGTGAGTCGGAATTGTTACACTAACATCACTTAAGTTTACTCACTTAACATGTTTCCCGAAACATGTTAAGTGAGTAAACTTAAGTGATGTTAATGTAACAATTCCGACTCACCTTTAAATAAACCATAGATGTTATTACATCAGCACCGACATTGACATACATCTTTGAATGAAGATCAGCCCAGTTGCTGGGTTCTGACATCTGCTCTTCCTCGGCAGATGGTCCTCTTCTTCCACAAACTTGAACCCTGTCTTCTAGAAATAGATATGGTTAGAGGACCAGTATTTGACCATGCATGAAGTACTGTTAGATCATTTGCTTTGGATCCATACCATTGTTGTACATAACCACATACTCTCCTAGCATCTTCCTGTACTTAAATTTAAGGTTGTGGATGATCCCTAAATGCAATGGTTGAAGCTTGCTTGCGTAATTTGGTGGAAGAAACATTAGCTTGATGTTTCTTAACTGCAGATCTTCAGGGTGGGTAGGACATCTGTCCAGGAACAGTAGTATTTTATGATGATTTAACCTCATTTTAGCATTCAGAACATGCAGAATGAATGTGAAAATGCTACTAGTCATCCATGCTGTGGCATTAGCATCATTTGTACTTTGTAGGCAGATTTTTCACCTGGGCTTTTTGAACTTTTATTAGGGAGGAGAAGGTAATTTTTCTGATCTGTCACCATTGGCAAAACAGTTACCCTTTACTGGCTGAGTTTTCCACCATGACAATTTTCTTCTTTAAAACACAAAGTTTTATTTGGCAGAATGTTATAAAACAAACCATTTGTCAACATTAAAAATATCCTTTAGTCTATAAACCTGAATAATAGCCAACAGATCCTTTTCTCATTTGCTCACTGTTTTCACATTAACACTTTTACTTTCTCCACAAGTTGATTATATCCACTATTCTGACGATTCTTGAACTGACCTATCTTTCCATTAGACGCAGTTAAATCTATAATTCTCAATTTCATTTAGTTTCATAGCAAACTGAAGGGCTTTTGTTTGAAGTATGGTTCCATCAAATGGAATTCCTGCTGCTCTCATAGAAACAAACAACTCCACCACATGTTTGTTCATCTCATCATATGTTAATGTGCATATATTTGCATGGTTTTGGACATAACACCACTTTATTTGACATTAAGTTCAATTATCAATCTATTCGTAACTATGTAATCCAAAGTTGATCAGAGAGTCCAGGCTCTTTTGTCAACTGAACATGTGTTCCAACATACAAATCAACGCGATTTAGAATTTCTGACTTTTCGTGCAAAGAAATATATTTTTTTCACCTCCAATTATCACACAACATAAAAACACATGGTGTTGATGTGCATATATATTTGCATTTTTTGGACATAACATCACTTTGGCATTAAGTTCAATTATTGTTTTTAACTATGGAATTCAAAAATGAGATAGGGAGTCCAAACTCTTTGGGCAACTGAATACATGTTTCAGCATACAAATCATCAATGTATTTCAGACTTTTCATGCAAACAATGTATTTTCTGTTGTTTTTCTTCACTTCCGTTTCACAGCCAAGAATCAGGTAACACAAAAACACTGGTGTTGCTACAAATTATGATGTTGAATTACACAGAATGAATGTGCTGTAGTCAACCTTATTGCCACTCTGTCTTACAATTTTGCAGCCGTATCTCTGGCTCACATTTCTTGGGACTGAGTAAGGCAGTGTTATTGGTTCTTGCTGCTACTGTGAGTATGTGTGTTAAACGTTCCATTTATGTAACGACAATAACAATTACAATGTGTAATGACTAGTATAAGAATAATTACATGTATGGTACACACATATGTTGCATAAAATGCAGTAAATCACACCCACACAAAAGAAACAAACTTTATATGCAAATAGCAACTTATGCCATGTCTAAAGAGTTGGCAACATGGTGGAAAATGCTGTTAATGTGCGGTTTGTGAAAGTGGTTCTTATCATTCATCTTTATAGAAAATTAGTATTGCTAATGGAGGAAATACATGTGTTTAAAAGTTGTTAATGGCGGGAACGCTATGTATTCTGAGTTTAGGATAAAAGGTGGAACCAGCAGGAAATGACATAAATGGCAGGAATGTGGAAACAGGATGTTACTTTTGTAATAATAGCACACATGTGCGATCCACAACTGCAGTATAGCGAATGCTCTGTTTAAAAATTAATGTTTAGTTTAGAAACAAGTATATAATTATGCTCAATCCAGTCCAAGAAAGGGTCCTGGTGTAAACAAATGCATATGCCTTTACAGCAGCACATCTTTCGAGTCAAAAATAGTTTGTACTGCACTAGCTGTATTATCACCCACTTTGTAATTCAAGTAATAAAGATGGTGAATATGCTTAGTATTTTACAATCGTTTCACTTGAACGTTTCTTATCATGGTCATGCAGCAAATGTTATTCCTGCATTGTTTACTGGAGCAAAGCAATGGTCATGCTAATGAAGTATTAATTATGTTGTGACTATGGCTGAGTGCATAGCAGGTTAGAGCAGTGTAATTAAACATAGAAGTGGCAAAGCTCTTAAAAGTGTGAAAAAACAATAGTTCTGAATGTATTAAACTCTGGGCAGCGCGCACCATGTTGGAGTAAATAGCTTCGGAAGTAATGTTCACTAAAGAAGTTCTCACTACAGAAGTAGGTTACTTTAGGAGCAATTTACTCCAGAAGTAATGGAGAGGAAAGACAGAAATGTTTGTTGGTAGAGATAAAGAAAATCCATTTAAACAATATGAACATAAAAAACGTGATGTAAAGATGCTGGAAAGTTGTGATGGACAAGTTCAATGCTTCGAGTGATGGGAAACAAATTGATGAGCAGCTTAAAATTCTGGAAACAATGTTTCTAATCTTCATGTTGCATCCTTGCGTGTTGATGGAGAAATACCATTCCGATTTCGGAAACGTTCACCATATTCATGGATGGGCACAAAATAGAACATGCATGCAGCCAACTGCATCCACAATGTGGGAGAAATCAGCAAAACTGGAGAAGAATTGCCTTTTATTGTCTGAACACTCATGTAATGTAGCAAAATTGGATTAGCTAGAACAGCATAAAGCTGAAAAATGTTCAAATCGAATACAAAGGAAGCCAGAAATAGAAAAAAAAAAAAAAAATGCTGAAAAATCGCTAAACTGAGAATACCACCCCGTGACGAAAAGTGCAAAAATGGCAAAAAATAAAAATTCGAAAAAGTGCATATGCAAAATATAGCAAAATAGGTTAGTTTGAACAGCGTAAAGCTGATAAACGTACCAATTGAATACAAAGGAAGCCAGAAATAGCAATAAAGTAAAATGCTTAGAAATTGCTAAACTGAGAATACATTGAGAAAGCTGCAAAAAATGGCCAAAAAATACAGATTCGAAAAAGTGGTGCAAATGCAAAATACAGCAAAATTGGAATAGTTAAAAGAGTGTAAAGCTGAAGAATGTTCAGATCGAATACAAAGGATGCTAGAAATAGCAAAAAAGTAAAATGCTTAAAAACTGAACTGAGAAACTGAAAAAAAAAGCTTTGACGAAAACTGAAAAAATGGCTAAAAAATAAAAATTCGAAAAAGTGGTGCTAATGCAAAATATAGCAAAATTGGATTAGTTAGAACAACGTAAACCTGAAAAATGTACAAATCGAATACAAAGGAAGCCAGAAATAGGAATAAAGGAAAATACTTAAAAATCGCTAAACTGAAAATACACACAAAAAAAAAAAAACCCGTTGAAAATGGCCCAAAAATAAAAATTCGAAAAAATGGTGCAAATGCAAAACATAGCAAAATTGGATTAGTTAGAACAGCGTAAAGCTGAAAAATGTACAAAGGAAACCAGAAATAGCAATAAAGTAAAATGCTTAAAAAAATTGCTAAACTGAGACTAAAAGTGCAGAAATGGCCAAAAAAATAAAAATTCGAAAAAGTGATGCAAATGCAAAATATAGCAAAATTGGATTAGTTAGAACAGCATAAAGCTGAAAAATGTTCAAATCGAATACAAAGAAAGCCAGAAATAGCAAAAAGTAAAATGCTTAAAAATCGCTAAACTGAGAAACTGCAACAAAAAGTTGACGAAAATTGTAAATATGTCCAAAAAATAAAAATTCGAAACAGTAGTGCAAATGTAAAATATAGCAAAAAAGGATTGGTTTGAACAGCGTAAAGCTGAAAAACGTACCAATCGAATACATAGGCCAGAAATAGCAATAAAGTTGAAGATTGAGTTTTGCTAGATGCTTTACGTTTAACTGCCCCACGTACGGGAACCAATTTGTAGTAGTTGTTTTCTTCTACTGTTGAAGTTTTACTGTTGATAGCTACATGCTTGGAAGCCAACTGGAAGATGATTTTGCTGCTGTTGTTGCGTAATACATTATATTTACGTAAACTTGAACAATTGTTTTATGTAATTAACTTCTTTTATTTAAATTCTTGCACATTTTTATAAACCACTACACTTTTTAAAGAACTGTGAGAAACTTTTATACATTCACTTAACACGTAGGTATATCTGTTTTTACTAATCACCCGTAGAGAACACATTTTTCCATCTATACTCTACCAAGTCTCACCAGCAACTGAGTAACCTCAACGGTCAAAACCCATAAGCTTCGGTATTGCAAGTCTCCGATTGGCTAATTCTAGTCCAATAAAATATCTGCATTTAACTTAAAACCTTCTTTGCTGTTGATTGGCTAACTTAAAACTGTTACAGAATTTACGTATTCGTCGCTCTAATGATGACCAGTACATTTCAAACTCTAAACACATTATTGCCACAATTACCTCATTACTCATTGTTATCAACCTAAAACTTACTATTCTCACAGCTCTTGCATTATTAGAGTATGTAATATATTCACATATCATTATTAAAATATGTTTACAGTAAAAATAAGCATTTGTAATGACTTACAATTCAAATAATTATTACATATATATTGTTTCAAGGCGGGCTGTTATTAAATTTACTTTTATATAAAATACAATTGAAATTATTCAGGTATTAAAATACTGCTTCAAAGTAAAATGCCTAAAAACCGCTAAACTGAAAGTATACACCAATGACGAAAAGTGCAAAAATGGCCAAAAAATGAAGTTTCGTAAAGGTGGTGCAAATGTAAAATATAGCAAAATTGGATTAGGTGGAACAGCGTACAGCTGAAAAATGTTCAAATCGAATACAAAGGAAGCCAGAAATAGCAAAAAGTAAAATGCTTAAAAATCGCTAAACTGAGAAACTGCAAAAAAAAAAAAAAAAAGTTTTCATGAAAATTGTAAATATGCCCAAAAAATAAAAATTCGAAAAAGCAGTGCAAATTTAAAATATAGCAAAATAGAATTGGTTTGAACAGCGTAAAGCTGAAAAATGTACCAATCGAATACAAAGGCCAGAAATAGCAATAAAGTAAAATGCTTAAAAATCGCTAAACTGAAAATATTTACCAATGACGAAAAGTGCAAAAATGGCCAAAAAAATAAAGTTTCGAAAAGGTGGTGCAAATGCAAAATATAGCAAAATTGGATTAGGTAGAACAGCGTACAGCTGAAAAATGTTCAAATCCAATACAAAGGTAACCAGAAATAGCAAAAAAGTAGAATGCTTCGAAATCGCTAAACTGGGACTGCAAAAAAAAGTTTTGACGAAAACTGCAAAAATGGCCAAAACATAAAAATTCGAACAAGTGGTGCAAATGCAAAATATGGCAAAATTGGATTAGTTAGAACGGAGTAAAGCTGAAAAATGTACAAATTGAATGCAAAGGAAGTCGGAAATAGGAATTAAGTAAAATGCTTAAAAATCGCTAAAGTGAGCGCTCGCACACACACACATGCACACACACAAAGTTTACGAAAACTGCAAAAATGGCCAAAAATAAAACTTCGTAAAAGGGGTGCAAATGCAAAATATACCAAAATTGGATCAGTTAGAAAGCGCAAAACTGAAAATCTTCCAATGAATACAAAGGAAGCGGAAATAGCAATAGAGTAAAAGCTTAAAAATCGCTAAACTGAGAATGCGCCACCCATTGACAAAAGCTGCAAAAATGGCCAACAAAAAATATATATTCGAAAAAATGGTGCAAATGCAAAATACAGCAAAGTTGAATTAGAACAGCGTAAAACTGAAAAATATACAAATCGAATACAAAGGAAGCCAGAACTTGCAAAAAAGTAAAATGCTTAAAAATTACTAAAGTGAGAATACAAAAAAAGTTAAAGAAAATTGCAAAAATGGCAAAAAATAAAAATTCGAAAAAGTGGTGTGTACGCAAAAGAGCAAAATTAGATTAGTTAGAATAGCGTAAACCTGAAAAACATCCAAATTGAATACAAAGGAAACCAAAAATAGCAATAAAGTGAAATGCTTAAAAATCGCTAAGCTGAGAATTGACGAAAACTGCAAAAATGGCCAAAAAAATTTGAAAAAGTGATGCAAATGCAAAATAAAACAAAATGGGACTGGTTAGAGCAACATAAAGCTGAAAAATGTACCAATCGAATACAAAGGAAGCCAGAAATAGCAAAAAAGTAAAATGCTTAAAAATGGCTAAATTGAGAGAACTGCAAAAATGGCGAAACAAAAATTCTAAAAAGTGGTGCAAATGCAAAATATACCAAAATTGGATCAGAACAACGTAACCCTGAAAAACGTCCAATTGAATATAAAGGAAGCCATAACAGTGGAGCAGAATGCTTATAAACCGCTAAACTGAGAATACGCCCCCATTGACGAAAGCTGCAAAAATGGCCAAAAAATAAAAATTCGTAAAAATGGTGCAAATGCAAAATATAGTAAATGGATTAGTTAGAACAGCATAAAGATGAAAAATGTACAAATCGAATATAAAGGTGGCCAGAACGTCAAAAAAGTAAAATGCTTAAAATTCGCCAAATTGAGAATCCCCCCACTGACGAAAAGTGGAAAAATGGGTAAAAAATAAATATTCGAAAAAGTGGTGCAAAAGCAAAATATAGCAAAATTGGATGAGTTAGAACAGCGTAAACCTGAAAAACATTCAAAGTGAATACAAAGGAAGCAGAAGATAGCAATAAAGTAAAATGCTTAAAAATCGCTAAACTGAGAATTGACGAAAACTGCAAAAATGGCCCAAAAATGAAAATTCGAAAAAGTGGTACAAATGCAAAATATCTCAAAATAGGTTTAGTTATAACAGCGTAAAATTGAAAAATGTAGCAATCGAAAACAAAGGAAGCCAGAAATGGCAAAAAAAGAGTAAAATGCTTAAAAATTGGTAAACTAAGGAAATGCAAAAATGGCCAAAAAATAAAAATTCAAAAAGTGGTGCAAATGCACAATATAGCTTAATAGGATTGGTTAGAACAGCGTAAAGCTGAAAAATTTACGAATCGAATACGAAGGAAGCCAGAAATAGCAAAAAAGTAAAATGCTTAAAAATCGCGAAACTGAGTATAATAATAATAATAATAATAATAATAATAATAATAATAATAATAATAATAATAATAATAATAAAAACATTGACGAAAACTGCAAAAATGGCCTAAAATAAAAATTCGAAAAAGTGATGCAAATGCAAAATATAACGGAATAGGATTAGTTAGAACAGCGTAAAGCTGTAAAATGTAGAAATTGAATACAAAGGAAGCCAGAAATAGCAATAAAGTAAAATGCCTAAAGGCCTATAAACTGAGAATACCCCCCCCCCCCCCATTGACGAAGAGTGTAAAAACGGCCCAAAAAATCAACTAATGTGTCTGTGAATTGCGGCGGTATTAATGTTTGTGTCCGAAAGATGCTACTGTTTATCTGCCGCACGTATGGAATACAATTTGTTGCGGTCACTTCGTGTTATCTTTTACTGAGCGCCTGTTATTGTATTTAATTTTGGGTTCACTGTCCTCCAGCTAGCTATGATTTCCCGGTCAAGCACTTATCTTATACAGGATGTGTAAATGGAAAGGAGTTTTATATCCTAAGATAACACTGATAAAAGAATTTGTTTTACACTTTTATTGTCGTAACAAATTATTCACTTTCATCTATTAATCTTAACACTCGCCAAACTGAAACTGTTATAATAACTTCTTTACTGCCCATTATTAATTCGCGTACTTCAACTTTTTGTGTAATTAACTTTACGACACGAGAGATTTTTCATAAATTTGCTACGCGTAACCTTGATGAAATTCGTGCGACACATACACCATGAATGCCTCCGTTGAACTACGTAACACTTGACCCTGACACTGGATTTATACTTCCTCGCCCCAATATGCCTAAAGATTATAACCGAGCTGCTATTGGTTAATAAAACGCGCCGACATGAGCGTCTATATTTATATCCAATGAAAATTACGAAAACATATGCTCTGGGGAAAATGTTCCCGAAAATTCTAAGAAAAACACGCCACTCTGACGTCATTTGCTTGTCTGTAATAATGATAAACAGCTCACCCCCTCGCTACATTGTTACACGCTATTATTGTCAGTTTCAGTAAGACCGTATAAACCCACTTCTCAACAATGATTACAATCAACAAACATCTCAAATCAATGTCACACAATGCATATTCACACTACAATCACTCTGACATTTACATTTTTGTGATACAAATTACTGCGTCATATACCCCACTAGAAACATAATTATAAATATTTACAACTTGTTTGGAAATTTTATAATTGGATTTTTAGTCTCCTAAATCCTGGAACACACGCTATTTATCACTTTCACTTAACACTTCACACGCATTTAACAATCGACATATGTTTTGCCTTTATCTCGCCACTATTTAATGGCTCTGGTCTAATGTGTTTATATACATACATCTGACATTAAAAATTTTTTTATAGCAAATACTGTACCCTGAATTATTTAGTTACTGTTACAAATTGGTTTACTGTCTTAGGTTGTTGAAAAAAATTTATATATTTAAGAATTTTTAATCTGTTTCATTTTGTAATTATTGAACACATTTACCAAAATATTTATCCTCTACACAAATATATTTACAACACTTAAATCTAGACACAATTTCACATATCTGTGTGCTACATAAGTATTTGTTTTAATTATCTTTACCCCCCTTTTTTTTTTTATTAAACATTTATTTTTGTCCTGAATTTATTTCTCCTTTCTTATGACATATATAAATAGTTAACCCTCTTACATTCCAATACTTTGTTTTGCAGTTCAGCTTTAACTATCCTGGATTTGCTTACTTTTTTTTTTTTCTTTCTTTAGTGGTCATTGCTATTCCCCCTCCTGGATCAAATTGTTTATGGCTAAGCATTACTCGTAGCTGTATCGTAACCTTCCAAAATTTGTTCATGGATAACCTTTTAAAGAATTCATATGAAATTTCACCCCATGATACCATTTGAAACCAATCTTAAGTTTTCTGAACTACACATCTTTTAACAACTATCATTTTCAAATCTTTCGGTATCTTTTTAATTTGAGAGTACTCTGACAAGTCTGTAATAAACTGTACTGGACTGGAGTTTTCATTAAATTTTGGAAGTGGAAAATCACTTAAGATATGATTACAGTTTTGAATGTCCCTTACTCCCACATTTAAATTCTCTAGTGTTACTTGTGCACTCTGAGTTTCAGCATGAGCTATAGATGAAGCCGCCGCATCACTCACATTATTAGTCATACCTGAGGAACTACCTCTATCATTATTTTGTACATCAGATACATTAACATCACATATATTTACCCTTGAATTCAATTCTAACCTATTTACAGTACCTTGCAGATTTTCTATTGTCTGTTCTAATTTTTTATTGTTCTCATTTTGAACAGCTTGGTGTTTGTTAATTTCAGAAGTTAGCTTTTGATTTAAATCTATAGACAAAACTTTAACTTCTTCAGACAATTTATTTCTTTGTGTTTCTGACTCCTTCTGTATTTCAGATATCTCCCCTCTGAAATTAAATTGCACATGAATTAAATCTGCATTTGTAGCCTCCATCATCTCTCTTAACTCACTTGAAATGCTACTCATTCTGTTACCTAACTCTGTACATTTTACATCAACATGTTCAAACTTAGTATTAACCTCATTTTTTTGGTTAGATATTTCCCTGCACATATCTGACATTTTCTTTGAAATTTCCCCTATCTCATTTGCTATCATTTCCTGATTTTCATTTCTCATTCTTATCACACTACTATCTAGCTCCATAAATTTCTTTTCAATTTCTTCCCTGTTTTGTTCTAAGCTCTTACCAATATCTTCCCTTAATTCCTTATTATTCTTTTCCATATCCTCCCTTAATTTCCTATTATTCTTTTCCATATCTTCCCTTAATTCCCTATTATTCTTTTCCATATTTTGAGTTAGTTTTTCTAATTTCTTATTATTATTATCCATATTCCTTTCTAATCGATCTGTAAAATTTCTCAGCATTTCCATCATCATACTAGCATCAAAATTAACATTTCCTGCTATTCTATTCTTACTTTCTTCACTAGTATTTCCTCCCTCAAATCCTACATTGTTTGAGCTATTTTCTGTAACCTGTATTGAATTACAGCTAACTGTTACATTATCCCCTTCCATAATTGTTTCTTCAGTATTATCAGTAGACATTGTTTTCTTAATCCTGCCACTCCTCAAGTACATTTAAATTTTCAGAATTTTTTTTTTTTAGGATAAAAAAAATTACTATACTCTGACCTTTGTGATGCTGTCTGTTGATGTTGCTTTGATGTCCAGCTTCCTGCCCCTCTCTCCTAGATCTATATGTCGCCTCTGCATCGTACTCTGATGAATCTGCGTCGTCTCGCTGTTTTGGTATCGTAGTTGAATTCCCCTGTTGCCTTCTATTCTCGTAATTATGATGTCCACTCATCCGCGTCGACGGTCGTTCTTGTAGTTGTTTCTAGAATCTGCATCTTGTAGTTCATTTCACTGCTCCATTCGCTCCACGTCCTGGTTCCTTCGCCCCTTCCTGGTTATTTTCGCTCCTTCCTGGTTATTTCACTCCTTCCTGGTTAATTCGCCCCACGTTCTGGGTGACAATTTGCGGCGGTATTAATTATTGTGTTCGAAAGATGCTACTGTTTATCTGCCGCACGTATGGAATACAATTTGTTGCGGTCACTTCATGTTATCTTTTACTGAGCGCCTGTTATTGTATTTAATTTTGGGTTCGCTGTCCTCTGGCTAGCTATGATTTCTCGGTCAAGCACTTATCTTATACAGGATGTGTAAATGGAAAGGAGTTTTTATCCTAAGATAACACTGATAAAAGAATTTGTTTTACACTTTTATTGTCGTAACAAATTATTCACTTTCATCTATTAATCTTGACACTTGCCAAACTGAAACTCTTATAATAACTTCTTTACTGCCCATTATTAATTCGCGTACTTCAACTTTTTGTGTAATTAACTTTACGACACGAGAGATTTTTCATAAATTTGCTACGCGTAACCTTGATGAACTTCGTGCGACACATACACCATGAATGCCTCCGTTGAACTACGTGAAACTTGACCCTGACACTGGATTTATACTTCCTCGCCCCAATATGCCTAAAGATTATAACCGAGCTGCTATTGGTTAATAAAACGCGCCAACATTAGCGTCTATATTTATATCCAATGAAAATTACGAAAACATATGCTCTGGGGAAAATGTTCCCGAAAATTCTAAGAAAAACACGCCACTCTGACGTCATTTGCTCGTCTGTAATAATGATAAACAGCTCACCCCCTCGCTACATTGTTACACGCTATTATTGTCAGTTTCAGTAAGGCCGTATAAACCCACTTCTCAACAATGATTACAATCAACAAACATCTCAAATCAATGTCACACAATGCATATTCACACTACAATCACTCTGACATTTACATTTTTGTGATACAAATTACTGCGTCAGAATGTTATTTCCAATGTGAGGAAATAGAGGTGGAATCTGTGAAAACTCCGAAAGAGTGAACGAATTAATATGAAAAGTGCCATATGCTTCAAGGTGCATAGGCTTTTCTTAAGTAGTGAGCCCCTAAGAGTCTTTCAGTTTCTTACATCTTTACAGGTGAATTTGAATAAAAGCAATTTCTGCAATTTTTTTGCAGGTTATAAGGACATAGAATTATTTTATTTAAGACAATAATACTGCAGCAATTTTTTTTTGTGTCACTTGGAAGCCAAGTTGCAGTGTTTTACAAGGCAAGATGTGTGTTTGAAGCTTTGGTATGTGCAAGCTGCTATACATTTTCATGTTTGCAAGTGGTGAATCCCACTTGGTTACATGCACAGCATGTTAAGACTGTTCTTATGCAGCTTGCTGAAATTAGTCCAGTTTTAACTTTAATTTCTGTGAAAAAAAGGAGACCGAAGAACATTTTAGAGCAGAAGCTTGTTGCAGCCCTTTTGGTCTAAAATACGTAGTCGTCATGTAATTGCTTACAGTTTTACAGTATAAATCGGAGATTAAAGGCTGCCTCAGACAAGTGCAGTACGGTACTGGTATTACAAAAAGTAGTATAAAGATAAAGACTAAAGAATACAAGGAGGAAAAGTGCGATGAAATGGAAGTCAAATCCATTTTGGAGAGAATAGAATATAAAGAGGAGTTTCATAAAGCCGTATATATTGGCAAAATAGGGAAGGCATGGTGAGAGCGGAAACTAAGGACTACGATGCAAAAGTTGCCGTTATGAAAAACAAAAAACTCAAAGGAGAAGAATGCTATAATGACGCCAATCCAGCCAAAGAGCAATACAACAATCTCTCAGACAACGGGCAAACGGAAAAGGGCAACATGGTGAAAGTAGGTTAATAAAAATTGCTTATCTATAACCAGTGGGTAAACTGGCGGGACCTACTACACCCACAAAGAATGTAAACGAGATCACAAGCAGAAGCCTCACCAAGTACACGAAACCATAGTGGCAACACTAATTGTATAAACACTCAGAACAGATGAAAGGGAAAATGAACTGGAACATGCACTGAAAACAAACGCATTTGACATTTTGGCCTCTGAGAAATAAGAAAACTGGGCTAATGCATAATTGAAAAGGAAACCGGTGACTTATTTTATTAGAGACACAACTCCTGGTCGAAAGGAAGTAGGGTTTATAATAAAACAAGACATAAAACCCATGTTGCAAGAAATAATTGGAGTTTCAGAATAATTTGCAAGCCTAAAATGAAACATGAAAAATTATACCACAACAATCATACAAACACATGCACCAGCAGAGATCAGTAGCTACGAGTAGTTAGAAGAACAATTTTGAATCAACATAGATCACAGTGGAACTTCATAATAGTGTGATGTAAGCTTGACAACAATGCCATCAGCATCTTCACCAGACATCATATAGCGATAGGGGAACGTAGCACAGGATAGTCTCAAGAGGGTTATAGGTTGCGGTAGCTGGAAGGGTGGTAAAGGTTTGACATAAGATATATAGTTTTATAATCTTTAATTTGTCTAATATAACCTAAACTACATTTTAAAAGGTAAGAATTAAACAGCTGGTGGATTTACCTGAGTGGCAGAGGAAGTCCGACAGTCCAGTACTTGTGTTAGAAGGAAGGTGTGAGATAGGTCCTCTTTGCTCTCAAACGTTGCTCTAAAAGCATTTACGTGACATAAAAGTGCCGCTAAGAATCCGACACCACTCCACCAAAATATACAGTGACCTTGAATCTGTTTTTTAGAAGGAAGGTGTCATTTAGGTCCTCTTTACTCTAAAACAATCAAGTGGTCGAAAATACCAATTAAACTCCATTAAACCGAAAAAACACCCCTTCTACTGAAAACATGGCGCCAACACATCGTTCCGTGAGGCAGGAGTCATACCGGATGCTAGTACTACCCCCTCCCCTCTGCACCGGAAATAAGCACTTGTGTTAGGAGGTTATACAAGGTACTCAAGCTGGTAGCCATTATGACAAGAAATGCCATTCAAAGTCAGATATAGTTGTTGAGAATAAGTAAGCTAGTATGAAAGAATTATAGTTAAAAGTACCGAAATGGAGAAGACAAATCAATTGACTGAAACTATCAGTCTTACGGCAGCGGATTATGGGATAACGAGGTATGAGTAAATAATTAGAATGTAGTCACGTTAGACACTGTAGCAAAAATGAAATTAGGCAGGGTGCTAGGCAGCTAATCTTGATAGCAGCTTAGGACGGATAACACAGCACTGTCACTACAACAAATGTTAACGCAGTTGATAATGCTACAGGGGGTAATGTTCAAGCCAGCGGAACCAACTAGAAGAGGAAATTGCAAGAAATTAAATTGAGTTTTTTATATTTATGAACACTCTTTAACTGGTATATTTTTTAGCGTTCCATACTGCATTGGGCGTGAAAGACAGATTTTTTTTGCTCGAAACCTCTTTATCAGACTTGAAGTTCTTTTATGTGCTGTAGATCTAAGTCAAGGGATCATTGACTTTACTTCCCTTCCGAAGGAGGCCATGCTAAGGAATTTTAGGCCCGAAAAAAATTTATGGTCCTCCGCCGGGTTTGAACCCGCTTCTTCGAGAACTAGAAAATAGATAACACAACTGATACTAGCCAAAATCAACTGGAAGAGAAAATCGGCAGATAAGACAACAACAAAAAATGGAGCAGATAGACCAACAGATGGAAGTAGCAATCGCCGAAATACATGCAGGGCAGTGTACGTTTCAGGAGGAAACAATTGGCATGCGAAAAAAAATCGAGCCTCTCAAACTGAAATGGAAAGTATGAACCGGCGCTTAGAGACTGACATACAAGCTTGAACCGGAGAATAGAGGCCGACAAGCGAGTGGCATGCAACATGACGTTCCACTTCATGATGAGGCGAGGGCACGGTGCGTCAGTCAAGAGGCTGAACGTCGTAACCTTACAGTAAAAATGAACGCTGAAGTGTCTTAGATTAACATCACAATTGATGGGAGCAGCGCACCCCAAGTCGCGAGGTGTCTCAGATAAGGGACAGGTGTAGCTGTCGCTGGGAGACCGTGGAAATTGCGAACCCTCGAGCGGAGGTCCGCGGCAATAAATAACCTGCACCTAGGTGCATACCAGCCCGCCGCTCCCAAAGGAGTAGCTGTTCCTAACTCTAGCTTAAGTAACGAGTTACGGTTGAATGACCAACATGAGGCTCACTCACTCGGCTCTCTCCTCCAGTATCGGTTAATAGCATAGACATGCAATTGTGCTCGAAACCCCTGCACAGGTACGATTACCTGCAGAATTTGAAAATGATATTGCAGTACCACTATACGGATGTAAAGTAATGCCAAGCAATACATTAACGACTTGGAGTCTTACTTTACATTGCGAGGCATCCTGGATAGATACCAAACAATTTTATTAGGCGAGACCTGATTGGACCAGCGTTAAATTGATTTTGTCTAACCTTAGAGCATATGTAATATTAGACCAGTTCAGAACGGCTTTCTTGTGTAGGTACTGAAATTGAACTCCGAAATGCTTCGTTAGAAACAGAGTAAATGACGGGGACTTCGGAACAACACACACGTCGTCGTCCGTGGCCTAGGCGTACCTTACTAGCCTCTAGTTTCCGAGGTTTAGAGTTCGCAGGTTTGAACTTGTGAGCTCCGCGGGTTCAAATCGGGCGGAAGGCAGTGGATCTTTTCGGGCGTAAAAATCCTTAGAATAACTTCCTTCATAAGGAAAGCAAAGCCGTTGGTCCCATGTCGTTGATTTACAACACGTAAAGGAACCTCAAGCCTGATTAAAAGGCCTCTGAGCAAAATTTCCGGCGAAATTGAATGGGACACTAAGAAGCATAGTAGTTTAAGAGCGTCCATAAATAAAACTAAATTTTGGGTTAACACACAAGAATCCCCCTTGGATTATTTTCAATGTTGAGCCTACTTTTAGACCCTTCGATGAATGATGGATAATTTATTTAATTGATGTACCACTCGCTAGGTAATATAAAGAACCATAACGTGGTAGCCAAACTAAACACGCTAAGCTCATAACAGATTTACAGATACCTCAGGTTGCACCAGGACCTTTAGGCTAGAGATTAGAACACACAGTGATCATAACAGTGGCTTTAATACAGGAAGCGGGTTGCCAAACGCACACCGATACAATATCCTACTGCTAGATAGATATAGTAGGCACAATTCCCGGAAATAATAATAGGCCGAGACATGAAACCAAATAAATCGACGTGACTGGTCGCTTGGCCAAAAGAGAAACGAATATCAACTAAATTGCTCGCATTTCGGTAGAGGTTCAATCAGAAGTACGCCGAGACGTGGCAACCGCGGACGTTACTCAAAGAGGGTGCAGCATAGGCCCATACGGAATCGCCGAGAGCATAACAATAAAAATTCCGATAGGTACCAAGGGGGACAAAGCCCACAATATGATGGCGTCATCACGTCAACTACGGTGGCGCATAACCCGCCAGCTCAGGCGGACACGCCAAACTAGGCCGTACAGCAAGAATATAACATTCGGAAAGAAGGAGCTGGGCAGAGTTGTAACATCTCCGGATCCGCCCCGAGTATACGTAAATTTAAGTGCACGATAGGTATTGGTCAGAAACACAATGGTGAGGAACAACAAACTTCAGGTAGAAGGGTAATGTGTCATATGCATAGGGTGACCATACATCATGGGCAGAAAAAGAAGGCGCTTTCACCAAAAGCCTATTCAAATTATACCCAGGAGTTTTTCGAGATCAGTACTAGGATTTTTACATATTGCATATTTATGCATCGTATTAGGACGCAGTATTTTGTTTGAGAAAGCAACATTCGATGGTATAGAAGAAAAAATATTGGTTTGCTTTATTTCACTTATTATCTAGTGTTACAGTGATACACAAGAGTAGTTGCGCAACTTTGAGCTTCACACGTTTCACCACTACAATGCCTCTGTTATTCTAGACTACTTGTTACAGCGTCTTTCAACATACTAGCATGACTCATCTTCACATGTTTCATCATTATAATATTTCTCTTTTTTGTTTACCACGAATACTTCATTGTGGAACCTATTTGTTGAAGCAATTTATTATTCTCTTAACAGTAAATGTAAAATTCCAGACAGTTTAGGTGTTGGCCCGCTTCTGTGGTGTGGGGATAGCGTGTCTGTCTCAGATTCAAGGGGTACCGAGTTCAAATCTCGGTTAGACTGAGTCATCCGGATAAGGTTTTTTCGGGTTTTTCTCTTAACCTGAAAAGATGAATGTATAAATTTATGGTCTGTGGCTCATTTACGCATCATTTCACCCATTTCATCCACCGTCCGATGTGATCTAACCGGTTAAATAACGCTAAACTAAAATAAATAAATAAATAAATAAATAAAACAATAAGAAAAGAAATACAAAAAAGAAGAGGTGTTTGAAATTGTGTTGAAGAGTTACTATTGACATCACTGTGAGTTAATTAGTTGCCTCTTTTTGGCCCATTGAACATTAAACAAACAAAATAGCCTTTACATATTTCCATTGTGGCTGAGGACACTAAAAGTAATTCCATTTTCAGTAGCTTGGAAGAGAAAGTATAAAATACAGGAAACTTGTCACAGAAAGCACAAAATAATAGCCATTATTGTGGTAAACACATTATTAGTCTAGGAGTACGGTATGACTAAGGGGCACGTAAAAATACTACAATCGTGATACCATGTATACAGTGTTTGCTTTTGGCTTGTATTTTATCGCTATTCGATATCTCAATGGTTAGAAAGGAAGATAATGTTATTTAAGTTAAAATTCACAGAGGACATTCGCCGATATCTCCGAAAATTCGCCCGAAAACCTTTTTTCCGCAATAGAAAAGAGGACGTGTCCTGGAAAAAGATATATGGTCACCCAGCATATGCATAAATAGGCGATCGTATGAGGAATGCATCAGAGATAATAGAAGCCCCTAGAATAGTAACAATGATTTAACAATGAATCGCAACTTTTTATAATAGATAGCGGAGCATGTGTATCAGTATGCAACCCGATATTGTGTGATTATTTAAAAGCAAACATCCCGAACATACAGAGCATACCGGTGAGAAATACATTGATGCCATTGACAGGTACAAACACATGTATTATAGCAGGCGTTACTAGCAACAGTAATTGAAAATTTCAAAATACACTTTCTTTGGAAGGTGATAAAAATTAGCCGTGGATTTAATTATCGGTAATACTATACAAACAGCATAGACTGGTCAAAGTCAGCTAACTCTGAAACAAAAAATAAGGATATTAGAATCCCATTTGTGCAGACAGCTCAAGCCGAAGAAGCTCCCCTAGTACAACCGCAGACTCTTATGGATGGAGGACTTTTATTTGGAAATTAGAAGTATAACTGAAATTTTATACGTGATAAGCGTTTTTGCACTACCCATGGAAGAAGAACGAGAAAGTAGTGACTTATTATTAAGAGAACAAGCAGCAAATTCCAGAGAAGAAGACGCCCTTGCGTATTAGGGATTCGGAGTAATCGGGGTGAGGTTCTGGGAGGAAAATCTAAAAAGTTACCGAGCATCTAATTATGGCAATCAGGGAAATATGCAGAGAAAGAGAGCACCTGACAGACGAACAAAGACAACGGCTGCTTGACATCTTGGTAAAGAATCGCGAGGTACTCACAGGAAAAACGGAAGTGTGTAACCAGTATGAATATTTCTTTGTAGTAAATAATATAGAACCTTTAAAATAGAAAGGTTTGCTTCTAGTCAATGCACAATTGTTCCAATAGATCTACGGGAAGGTATTAACGCACAATTACAGATATGTTGTACGACGATATAATCGAAGTGGCCGATTCTGCGCACATAAATTCACTGTATATTGTAAGAAACAATAATGGGACGATCCAGCTGACAATCGATGCTAGAAAGCTCATTAAATACATAAATCTGGACAATTTCCCCACTGGGAATATAGAGGAGATTTTAACGGAGGTTGGGAGACGAAAGTGGTTCACATGATTGGATCTAACTCTTACCTGCAATTACCACTAGAAAGATATTGTGCAAGCGTACAGCATTTCACAACGCCAGAGCTTATCAGTTCACTCGCTGTCCATTTGAGTTAAGTATTAACGGAAGCGCATTCCTCAGAACTATACACTCCGTCTTAGACACCCAGAGGGACATGTGTCGCAGTGCATAGTCGGGCTTTTAATTCATTACCTCGTTATGGAGATGGGTGTTCACAAAACCTCAGTTCAGTACTGACTAGATTAATCGAGTGCGGTTTCACCCTAAATTGGGAAAGTTTTAAGTTATTCAGTGCAGAAATAAGGTTTCTAGGATACGTCATATCGGGGGAAACCATGTCGGTAACCTGAGAGAATAGAAGCAATTATGAAAATACCCAGTAGGAGTAAACCACGGGTTTCAACACACACATATCTGTTTTAGAAGCCGTGTTAGAAATAAACGGTGTTAGAAACCGTGTATGTAAGTAACGTGTGGGATTACGTGATGTTGAGAGTATAAGGGGAAGCCTGTACGAAGCCCGCCCATCTCTCTCCGGTACTCCCCGCTACAGTTTTTTTCCGTGAAGCTGTTCACTTTTTTATGTTATGTAGTCAATGAATAATAAAAATTGTTAAAAACCTAAAAAATGTGAAATCCCATCGGTGTGCGCGCGTGCGCTCACGTCCCCCCCGCGACAGAACTTTTTTTTCTGTGTGAATTCTGAAGTATATATAAAATAAAAAATGTTAATGCGTGCTTCGAAGAGAAGAACAGATATATGGTTTTAATAATATTCGAGTTATGTGTACGGTTATTTCGTCATACCAAACTATGTTTTTTTTGGCTAAAACTAATGTATGACTGAAATGCAGCAAGAAGAAACCCCGTTCAGAGGCAATGAACTTTAAAATAAAATGAGAAAAGACATATGGTCTAATAATATTCGAGTTATGTGTGTACGGTTATCTCATATCAAAGTATGTTTTTTTGTGGCTAATGTATGATTCTGAAATGCATAAAAGAAGAAGAAATCCGTTCACGCTGGATCAGTAACAGAAGGGCAAGAAGGCAATGAACTATAGATTATAAAAAAAATAAGAAAACCATGTGAATGATTCCTACGGGACTAATAATATTCGAGTTAGGTGAACGGTTAACTCGTGCAACTATCCTTACGTAATGAAAGGTAGGCTGCAGGAGTGTGTTAAAAAGGATGTCAGAAGAGTGTATGTGAGCAAGAGCCCACGTGCGTAACAGTATAAACGAGGTCAGTGCATGAACGAGCATGTTCAAACCCTCGCACCCTATCCGTTAAATGTGAAACGAGAATGGATCGGCGTTCACAGTTGACTGTGAGCCAGCACGATGAGTAGTGAAAATATCAGAATCGCGAGCGATAGTGACAATTGTTGCTGGATGAACCTCGAGGAATACGAGCAAATGAAGCAGCACTGTCTCAATAAACATGAGGAAATATGTGATGGCGATACGCATACCATCATCTGTAAGGAACCATCACAGCATCAGCAAATGTCGTCATTCTTCCGTTGTGGAGAGTGTTGCAACGTGTATCTCAAAGCAAAAGGCTAAGTAAGTAAAGAACATGTGATAGAATAGATGTAGTAGGTGAGAAAAAAAGATAGCTAAGCAAAACACTTTGCATTTTTTTAGAGAACACCCGATGGAGAAGATATGCCACCGCACCGCGACGTGGATCGGTCGGTGTCGACGTCCGAGCCCGTGGAGGAGAAAGAACGTGTAGGAGAAGAAAGGTAAGCAGAATTGTAGTGAATAAAAAGAAAGACATTTTTTTTAATAATGACTCGTGTGTTAAAACAGAGATTTGTGTATATGTCTACAGGTCCGAAAAAAGTCTGACAAGAAGAGGAATAAGGCAAAGATCGTAAACAAGCAGAAGATGTTGGAAGCCTCTCGAGAGAACGTTATAGTACTCATCTTTGACCCCATTCCAGAAAAGTCGGAGAAACATGAATCCAAATAGTGTGTTTATGCTCGACGAATCTCCATCAGCTCCAAGCATCGTGTGAATATAGGACTGCATTACGAACTCGCATCCCTTTTCATCAAAGCAGTTGACTAAACTTTTGTATACATAACAAAAGAGGACTGGCAGATAATAGTTCAAAATATAACTGATTGAAACGTATGTGAAAGACGGTAAGCTTCCTGGTTTATCGTACAGTGAGAATATAATCTATGCATATAACAGTGCATATGAATAAAGTTAATGAAATAGCATTTGTGAATACGTGTCTAAACGAAAATGTCATAAACCTGGACATTGTTGCAATAGCAGGACTGAAGAGACTAATTCCATACATTGAAATATATTTATTTAAATTGCATGACGTTCATAAATCAATTTGTTCATACGATATTAGAGGTAAGAGTGTCAGAAAAAAGTTAAAGGAAATGTATGCTAAAATCAATAAAAAATGTAATATTCCATTCTTTATTGATATAAACAAAATACATTTTCATTTCTTATATGATAGATTGAACAACATGAGTTAGGGGTTTATAAGCGAACAATTTATCATGAATAATTAAACAAAACAAAGATGTTTGTGCAGGAAAATTCGCCGATGCTTGAACTTCCAATCTGATGTTAACGGCTCCAGTCACGGTCTCCTCCGGTTGATGAGAACAGTCGATGACGAATAGTGGTGCATATTTCAGAAAATCGCCTCTCTTCAAAAGAGGTAATTTTCTTTGCCATAATAAGAGTATTGAAATGTAGAATACTGGTCATACAGAGATGCAAACTTTGAATTTGCAAAATCCAAATTCATGTCATGATACGGATAACATTCGCTGTTGAAATAAAGCTTCAGATTAGTGATATTGCAGTGATCAAAGATAGAGCTATCTTTAGCAAGGTAGTTCAGTCTGTCGGTCTGTGCACCCACTATGACAAAACCGGTTTCTCAAGCTTCGATGTGGTTGCAACATTCCTCGTGAACGCTTTAGTTTGCGGTACTGCAGGTTGAGTGTGAAGGTCCAGGGTTCGAAAAGCAACGTGCAGCGGGCGATCTGACTTGACGAGTTTAAGTTTCTCCACCCTTTCGGCATCGGAGAGTCTAAGTACGGGCATCCTCCATTCGATGCGGTTTAGTTTAATGATAGTCGGATCGTTACCCATCACACAATTATTAGAATTTTTAGATCTAATGAGAACGAGTTCAAACCTGCTATTAAGTATGAGCTCCTTGTTATCGTCTGCGAAACCCAGAACCATCGAAGGAGGAACGATGGCGTTGAATACACCATTCGATGCGTTCACAATGTCTACAGCTTCTCCGGAATAGGTCCAGCCGGCGTTCTGCAGGCGATTGGAGTTCAAAGTGTTGAGAGCTGCATAGTTACGCATAGTCATAGAAATTCCGGGATTTCTCGTTCTATCTATAGTAGTACCATTCATATCTAAGCGAACTTCATCGAACAGAAACGTTATGGCACTGTTGGTCAGTTGTGCAGATGAAGCTTCGCCAGTAGGTTTTGTCACAGATCCTTCTATGTAGAGGTAACTTCTGCTAGGAAGCGTGTACAAATCCTCGGCTTGGCATGGTATTCTAATTTCATCATTCACATCTAGAGCAGACATATTGTGAGGTAGGATGACATGTTCCTCCTCCTTACTAATCTTATCGTCACACGTCGGAACTCCGGTCACATCTAAAACATCCATTACAGAACCTTGAAGCCCAGTCGCTCGATGAACTCTCGTTTGGAAGGTGTCAGCAGTTTGCGCGTCGAAGACTGAGTAGGTATCAATCTCGAGAGAAGCTTTTTATTACAGTAATGCCTTTTAGAATTTATTCCCATTCCGTCTTATGTGCAGTCTCACTGTAATAGTTTCGTTTCTGAAGTCGAGCATATCCCCGTTCTGGTCTACCACTCGAATGCTGAGATGATCAATGAGATTCGTGTCGATGATTGGTAGATATATAGGACTGGGCGGTTCCTGTGAGATGTGGTAGCCCGGAGGAACCGACCGGAAAAAATCGTAGAGAGAATGCCCGCTTTTACCGTTGATGAAGAATCCAGTGGTAAGGCTGCACTCGACGCGTATGATGCTGACCTTAAAGATGTTCACCATTTCGTCAGACTCGGTCAGTACACCCGGCTCCACCGTGCGCTTGCCGGTGAAACCGAGAATGGAGCCCACCGATCTCTCTCGAGTGAAATAGATAACGTAGGGGTACCGAACTTTAGCCTTCATGGCGTTATTATTGGGACGGAGAAAACAGTCATCACCGGCTTTGAGTCTATCCTTGAGGAAGGTGTTTATATTTTCTATTTCATAAGTTCCAGGTGAAATTTCGATGGTTTCAAGTTTTCCATCCCGCAAGTGATGGAAAAGGTTATTGCTAGGATCAACATTTGGTATCGAGTAAAATGTCTCGAAATTCAGTAGAGCAATCTCGTAAACTCCATCTGCATGCTATTATGTCTTAGACTGTGACCTGTCGTAGATCCCTATATTTTTGTATGTTTCTGCACGTGAAGTGTCTCGCGGCCAGTGTGTAATTAATATATATTCTGTTGTGAAGCTTAAATTTATCATTTCCGCGGAGTTTCAAACTATAAGGTATTTGGCGACGAATTTCTTGCTGAAACACGGTTTCGTAATCATGTTGTGAATGCCCATTGTCATCGTAGTGTGCAAAGGAAGTAATACTATGGTTTTTTCAGTGCACTCAGATTAAAACCGCACGGCCTTGGGTTGTGATCTTATGTTGAGATATATTGAGCAGATGTTTTTAGGTTTTGAGATTGGGGCTCCTGTTATATGTACGAGCGAGTAGATTGACGTCTCTGATAGATTGCTGTAGGTTCTGTGACATGGGAAGGATGTGTGAGCATTATGATTATTCCATAATTTTGATGGGCATGGAAAGTATTACGCACGAAGGTGCTTTGTTTGGTCCCGCACACGTTAGTTGTATTGCTCATGAAAGTCTACATATAGATTTGTAACAAGTTAGAATAATATTGGTAATTATTGTGTTATCTCCTGAAAGTAATTCACGCTCTGGATAGGAGCTGGATTTTTATGATTGGTATAATTTGTTCACACGACTGAGAGTTTTAACTCGTGTGCTGTTCACTGTAGAGCCTGACTTGTCAGCACTCGGAATTCTAAGGGAAGAAATATCTCTCATGTGCTTTGCTATATCATTCTGTACGTTACGGCTGAAGGTCCTGTGCGTGTGCCGGCTTTAGCTAACGTCCGCCACCACCGGCTATATGTCATTGACGTGCTTTGCTACAAGTAATCAGGATCGATGTTTTTTAGCTGTCCATGTAGTGTATCGTCTGTTAGATATTTTCTTTGGGTTGTTTTTTGTGTTTGGCAGACTACACCCTGTTTGTGTAGACGTTCGGGTGGATTCTGGCCTCTTGTTATAAAAGGAGAAACAAAAATACCCTTTTTGGTTGTTTATGTTCATTCCAGCCCGCACAGGCTTTGTAAATTAGCGACCCTCCACGCTAGCAGATATGTATACTGGTAATTGCATTGTGAAGCCTGTGTCACTTTGTCCATCCATGCCCCTAATGGTATTAATTGATTTGGTCCCTTTCCGCTTTTGTTTCCGTACATTTCCTTTTCATTGCTCGTTTACTTTGCCCTCACTAATACTACTTCGTTTTGTTTTCATGATTACCCTGACATCAAGCCTCTCGTACTCCCATGCATCCACTAGCGCACGAGCCATCCGCACTCTCCGAAGGCTCACGAACACGGCAGCCAATCAGCCGAGCTATGCGGTCTGTCATCGAATGAAATCGCCGGTGTCGCTCTGGGATACCCAGAATCATCTTGGCATCAATACAACAGAATTTCAACAATGGCGAGAGGGACCCGCCATGCTCTCTGATTCATGCGTATTCACCACTTACACATGTATACGAGTCGTATCAGTGAGTTTCTACGGCTCGTTCTACATTTTCAACGGCGTAAGCACCGCTGACTTCTTATTCCTCATAGGCTGTGCGCCACTTGGTTATCTCCGCAAGTGTCTACGACCATCCTGTATTAGCCTTTTGCCCCAAACAGTCTTGTGTTGGCTCCCGGTTTCAGTGAATCTGCTTGACTTCGCCTACAAGTTCTACGGTGCCAAGATGATCCTATAGACTCCATCCACCCGTGCCCGTATACAGAGTGTTCCCGAAATCTATACGTGCGTCACTTTCTGGTCTTGTGACATGTGTGTGTGTGTGTGTGTGTGTTTGTGCGTGGATGTTCCTGTTTTTCGTCTTTTCTCCCCTTCTGTACTGCTTTTCCTTCCATGAGAGTGTTCTGTCCTTACCATCTCCTCTCTTCTCTTCCTCTGCTGTCCGTGTCTGCCTTCACAGCTCGTCCTGCCTCTTCTATCTCCTCAGTAGTTCGTTTTCCCCTCTAGACTTTATAAAGGAAAAAAGAACACACAAGTCATGTACCTTGTGCTTCATTTTCACCGCTGTATATTTTTATTGTAATTGTTTTTTATCTGTTCTACTTTTTCAAGCGTTGACGGCTGTGCTTCCTGGTCGGAGGGTGAGGTCACGATAAACTGATTATTATTCTTATTGTTTTAGTTATTCATGCAATTGTGGAAATAAAGGCTTCCATATGCTAAGTAGACAGTTCAGAAGCTCGCGCCCGAAAGTTGCAATGTCAGAAACCATTCATCTTGGACGAATGGCGGGATCCTTCTGACTCGCAGCAGATCATATCCCTGAATTGTGACGTTTGCTTAGCTGTGTCAGGGTTTGACTTTAAATAGTCCAGGATTTCGAAATCCTGGTCGATTCTCTGACAGGTGCTGCCGGATTCTTTGTCGGCCGCCATTCCAAAAGCTCACGTGGGTCAAAGTATTATTTTAAAGTGAGAACACATTACATCGCACGTCATCTTCTCTGACTCAGATAAGTCTTTCAGTCATTTAAATACTTGTATAGTTTAGAAAGCCAGCCACGAGCATATTAAATGTCTCTTTAAAAACTGTGCTAACTTAATTGGGTGTACTATGTAAGCATTTGGAGCTACCTAGGTCATACCCGGAGCCCCCTCTCGTAAGTTTATATCACCTTGGACCCGTTTTCTTACCCCCTTCTTTAATTAGGCAGACCGCCCTATGATGGGGTGGAAGTGTGCATAGACAGTAGCTCTGGCTATGTGCTATGCTCCGGATCCCGGGCCCACGAGGCACCCCCTGTGGGTAGTCGTAGCGAGTGCTTGATTGCACCGGTGTCTAGTGCCGTCCCCATACTTAGGAGCAAAAGAAGAAGTAGAAGAAGTAATGCCGGGCGACACCTGGACATGTGGCAAAGGCGCACGCGTCTTGTTCACGGCAGGATAGTTTCCCCTGTGACCCCCTAGGGCAGCGTCCACGTCTTTAACCCTATCACGTGAATTTTAAGCATTTTAACATAATTATTGAAGCACCTTGCTTTTATTTTTTATTGCATGTAGGCGGAACAAAATGAAGAGGTAATCACGCTCACAGTTAGACGTTAACAAACCTAGTATAGATTACTGAATAAGGTAACTGTACATATTGTATTGAGTTTATTTTTGTGCTACATTTAATAATTGTAATTTTTAAAGCAAAATTTTGATATAGCAACTCCACTGCAGCACCCCCAATTCATAAGTTCACGAACCGCTACTGTATTGCACCAAAAGCCGTGATAGCAAAATTTTGTGTATAATATAATTAAGGTTAGTGAAGGATTGAACATTGTTTGTCTTCTCGTGGTAGTAATTGGTACATCGCTTAAGTTAGCCAATGCTTGTGTAGCCGTGAGCATTGTTCGTCTCCTTGTACAACGAACTTTCGGTATATTGTATCACTTCAGTTAGCCAATGTTTGTGTAGCAGTGAGCATTGTTCGTCTCATTGTGGTAGTAAACTTTTGGTGTATTATGTCACTTAAGTTAGCCGATGTTTGTGTGAAAGTGAACGGTGTTTGTCCGCTTATGACAGCAAATTATCGTATATTACGAATAGAAAGCTGCACTAAATCTAACGAATCTTTGGTTGACAGTGAGCGTGGATCTTTCAAAATCGTTATGGGATTACTCAGTACTTCACAATTTATATTAATGATCATCGTGATAGTTGTGAAGGAAACTTCTGCATATTGTTTGAAGTCTTATAGAGGTAACATTCCTGCGTGCAGACGTTGCTATATTTCAGAGAGCAGATGTTTTCTTAAGGTGAGGAAAGTGGACTAATGAGTTCTCAGTAATAACATCCCGCTCACGCATTGTCAGATTTTTCTTTTCCCAAGCAGGCAGAAATTCTGTCTTCTCTGCTCCCGCTATATCCATTATTATTCTAAGAGAAAGATAAAAAGGAATTCGTGCTCTAGAAATCTCGAGCAAAGATATTTCTTTAATATTCAAGACCATGGGTTTCCGCAAAAGGAAGACCGCTGTATCTTTGCTTTGCCTGGTTTTATTGCCTATACTTGTCTTATATTGCTTCACCACCTCATCATTGCTTTCCTCCCTTTTTCAGTATTCGCCGTCATTTAGTTCGTTTCTTCTGTTTACTTTTATTTTCCGCCCTTACTTTGATTTCCTTTGTTACCATTTTCTTTCTTTCATTTTGCTTAATGGACACAGTATGCATTCAGAAGCGCTCCTTGCACATTCCTCAATGCTGAAAGAGAACTGAAATTTCCGTATTCAGCAATAATGTCGAGGGCAGAAACGCGCATTTTTTTTTATCAGAAAAGTTAATATTATGTTTAGTTTTAAAAGTTATTTGAAGCATTTCTTTTAAGCATTAAACGGTTTTAAGAAAATTGCCCGAGCAAGGAACTCAAGACAATTCGAATATGACTCCACAAATCAACTAGTATTATGCTCATACTTGTATTAATACTTCTAGGAAGGACTGTGCTCAGAGCAGACATGGAAGGCAAAGCTATAAGTTACTAAATTTTAGGAAGCGAATTAGATATTTCTTTCACTACAACTATTGGCGAAATTTACTGTGACCTTAAGGTTTACCTAACAAGCCATTATTGAACAATCATGACGTACGCATCTTTACGACTAGGAACATGAATGATACATTTCAGGATCTAATTGATTCTGACTGCCGCTAAGAAACTCCAAATCGTGAACGAAACCTAGGCTTGAACTAGGGAGTGACCTTAGCCGACCATCACCGTAACTTACTAATCAATGCATTTATCCCTACGTCGTAAAATGATAACGGCCCTAAAAGGTGCACTCCATCTCGCGAATAGCGAACATCCTTTCCCTCGAAAATGTAAGCTTTACTTAAGAGGAGTTTACGCTTTTTGTGCAGGATTTTGTAAAGCTCGCAAAAGGCTATCGCATTTCTTCATAGGTGCTTACGAGTTTATATATGTAGCTGTTGACTTTCGAGTTGAGTAAACATATTTTTTCTTTCTTAATTAATTCATATGTAGTATGGAAAACATTCTTTGCATGACCACGAGAGAAATAAAACAAATAGCGACTTACCGGTTGAGAAAAGCATTAAGTGTTTGAACATTCAAGCCAATAGCGAGGGATATCTTGAAAATGATTAACTATACAAAAGTTTATTTCACATAAATTGTGTGCTTTAACGAGAATTACATTTTTGTGCAGTAAGATTTTGTCTCTCTCTCTAAGTCATTCAGAATGAATAAGACTTCACAGGCTGTTCCCAAAAAGTGCCAGATACATATTTTATTTGTCATGTAAACATCTTAAACAATGGCATTTTAATAAAAATCGTTAGAATAATTCACGAGAAAAAATGCCAAACCATTTTCCATATAGGGGGTAGTTTAGGATGGAGGTATTTTGTTGAAAATCTTCGCATTGCGTATTTGAAATACTTAACGTTAATATTAAGTTTGGTATTTATGGGATGTTTCGTTTTTGAGCTATGCTGTTCACAGTCACACACAGACAGACTCACACACGGACCTTTTCCTAAAATGCTTTTTTGCGGGGGCTCAGGGGGCCCCAAAACACGTGTTTCCGTTGAAATCTCGGCATAAAATTTTTGGGTGGAATATAATACTTCATCTACTTGTTGTAAGTATGCAGTAGAAAAAGTAAAAATATAATGTGGTAACATAATTGAAAAGAATGAAAATGAACATCATAATACTAAAAGAGATAAAAGGAGTCAAGGTTCATAGGTTTTAAAGTCATTTATACACGTTTATAGTGGGGTACGAAAAGAGGATACATCTATCTGAATGATTTATTATCTACTTTGAACTTAGATACAATTTATACAATTTTACAATACAGTGGAGTTGCTTATTATTTCTCTTTCCCTTATATTTAACATTCTGTTGTATATATAATGGGGAAGTATAATTTTCCACTATTTACTTTTCTGCCTTGTTACCCTTTTTCCGTATCTACTCCAATTTGCTTCACGTCTCTTTTAACCACTTTAACATAATTTTTCTAAATATTTTCCTACTTTCTCCATATATTCGTTTGATTGTATTAAAAATCTTCCTAACTTTTAGCTCTATTTGAAAATTTTTCCATTTCTCTAGTTTTATATTTTCTCACGTTTTATCCATGTCCTCGCATTCCAGAATATAATGCCAATTGTAATGTAATCCATACATTTAGTACATCTCTCCCCGCTTCTTCTCCCTGCTAGAACACTTACATTCATTACACCTGTCCTTGCCCGTGCATATCCACTCTGGCCTGTCTGTAGCATACTTCGATGTATCCTTTTCCCCATTCTGTTTTAAAATATTTATAATCTATTAGTGATCTTTTTTCCTTGAAACTACTTATAATTTCTTGCTTTTCAATATCCTCCAATCTTGTTCTAATTTATTTTCAGAAACCCTTACTTTTGTTGTTTCTTTCTGCCCATGTTTCTCCCATTCCTATTTCTTACAATACTGTCTGTATCTTCTGCATCAAAGTTTCTTTTTTCCCCATTTTTTCCTGTACAACCATGCATTGCTTTAGTATATAATTTTCCTCTAGTAGCTTTATTCTGAACCAGTATTTGATTGCCCTTTCTACCATTTTGTCTTTAGCTCCCACCCTCCCTAGTTCTGCTTGTACTACTCCATTCGGTGAACTCCTTGGTAATCCCAGGATTATTTTGCAAAAATTCCTATGTATAGCATCTACATTTTCCCATCCTTTTTCCAGCCCCCATATCTCTACTGCGTATAACATCCTTGCTTTCACCACTGTGCTATATATGCTTTCTAGCCACGCAATTTGCATTTCTGGTATTTTGTTCACCATGCTCTGTTAGCCTGTATTGCTTGTTTTCCCTTTGGTAGTATTTTTTTCTGCTCTTCTCCGCAATCCTCTGCATTATTGAGCCTTACTCCTAGGTAGTCAATTATTCTCACTATTTTCAGCTTCGTTCCTTCTCAATACGACTTTTCGGTCTTTCTTAGTTTATATCCTTTCTTGAAAATCGTGATTTTCGATTTGTTTTTGTTTATTCTCAACCCCCAAATCCTTATAGTATTTGCTAATTACTTCAATAGCTTTACTTAGCGCCACAACTGAGATGGAACCTGCCACTCGATCATCTGTAAACAATAATCCTGGTATTTTAATATATATTTAATTATATATGTTTGAATATATAAAAGACAAAGAAAGCACATTCAGAATTGGGAAGCAATTAATACAATATTGATAAGAGTAAATATCAAAGTGATTGAATTGAGCATAACTTAACTTGGTATATATGCTCCCAATAATGAAGCCTCTTATGCTTTTAAGGAACAATTTTATCATTTAACAGGGGTTTCGGATAGTATGGTAATGAAAGTGGGATTTTAATATTAGGTAATTTTAATAGAAGAGTAAGGAGAAAAAGTAAAGATTTGTTATTGGACAACATGGAGAGGAAAAGGCTAATCGAAGTGGGGAATTTATAATAGAATGGCGCAGTAAAATCATTTTACCATAACAAACGGTTATTTTAATCAGAAAGATATACACATGTATACCTGGACTCAGCAAACAAAACAGTTCAATTATAGGTTATTTGGTAATTTATCAAAAATGTAAATTAAAATTACAAGCTGAGTTATAGGGAAGTTGAGGTGAAAGGTAAAAAAAATTTTTTAATCACATGAAACCGAGATTACAAGACTTGAGACAGTTAAGTTCAACACTAAAAACTTGAAATTTTAGAGCAATATTTACTTATACCAGAAAATACTAGATGAAAATCTGGAAAAACTGAAAGTAGGTGGAATTACAAACATATGATCAAATAAAATAAAAAGCACAAGAAGCAGCAAAATAAGCTTGGGGGTATTGCGAGAGAGACATAAGGGAAAATTGAGCAGAAGAAGCCAGCTTACTTGAAACGAAGATAAGCAGATGAATCAATTTATAAAGAAAAACAAGGTGAAGCAAAAAAACTGAAAATAGAAACCAAAGGTGAAATGTGGGAAAAAGAATGCCAAAGGACAGACATGTATGTATCTAGGAGGAACCGGGACACCGTAAACATGGAGGCTTGCCAAACACATTTATAGGACAATAAAAAAAATTACAATTTCAAACAATAAATACATCAAATAGATTTACTGTTATAAAACATTTTTAACGGAAAATAGACAAGAATTTGCGCATTCAGCAATGGAACTGTCTAATATAAGGAAATTATGAGAGAGAATTGAACTTTACTTAGAAGAAATTGTTGGAGCAATCAAAAGTATGAGGAATGGCAGAGCCTGTGGTAGGTAGAGGTAGCGCTATAGGTAGAGCTATTAAAGAATGAAACAATGAAACTATTTTCAACGTGGAAACAATTTTTTTTTCAAGCAAGCATTGATGGTGATGTTGACATACCACAAAATTGAACAGTATCTTATATAACACCTATTTATACAAATCAAGCACAAAAAATAATGTTGTAAACTATAAAGGAATATCCATAACAAATGCGTTTAGCCGAATATATGGAAAAATAATCAATAATAGGATCAGGCAAGTAAGCATGGATAACTATGAAGATGAACAATCTGGATTTCGATGAGGCCGTTCATGAATAGTCAGTGCATTTTGTCTCACTCAACTGATGGAAAAGAAAAGTGCCACCAATAGAAGTTTACATCTATTGTTTGTCGGCATAGAAAAGGTACATGATAGTGTGTCTCTATGATTGATATGTGGAGTGTCTTAGAAAAGACAATTCGTGTCATAAGAAAGACAACGTAAAATTGATAAATGCAATAGAATTACTATACAAACGTTCATCTGCAAATATAAGATTCAGAATGGTGTTGAGACAAGGTTGTTGCATATCCCCATTGTTGTGTAACATATTACATTTAAGAGAATATTTAAAGAAATGGAAAAAAAAAATGTGGAGGAATGGGTCTGTTTTAGTGAAGAGTAACAATATATTTACTTTACTCTCTGGAGACGATCAAATAGTTTATGCTTAAGATAAAGATGATCTGAAATATATTACACATAAGTTCAGAGAATAATATAAGAAGTGGGGACCAGAAATTACTCTTAATATGAACAAGAAAATATGTCTTTAGGAGAAACTAATACTGAATTATTAGTAGAAAAGAAGAATAGAAGCAATCTCAGAATTTAAATACTTAAGCATAAAACTGAGCTCAACAGTAAAACCGAATAATGAAATAAAAATAATAATTCAATGTGTAAAATTAATATCCAAATGTAATATCTTAACTAAAACTTTTGTACTCTACGCATCAGAAGTATGGGCATTACAAGTAGAGGAGAAGAGGCGCTTGTTGGCATTAGAAATGGATTGTATAAGACGCCCAGCTAGAATTTCTTGTTAACATAGAATAAAAAATGAAGGAATTAGAGAAATCAGAAACCACACTATACGATATCCAAAATAAACAGTTGAAATGGTATGGACACTAAAATGGATAGAAAGTCGCCCTGCTAGGATTTCTCGTTAATATAGAATGAGTAATTAAAGAATTAGAGAAATCATGACTGTACATGTATAATCATACTAGACGATATCCAAAATAAACAATTGAAATGGTATGGACACTAAAAAGAATAGAAGAAGGAAGAATTCCAAGATTTTGGTGGTTAACACAGAAAGAAGAAAAGGAGGTCGTCCCATAATTAATTGTGAAATAGAGCCAGATATTGGAAACAAGAGGGTTGGAAGGGGAAGAATGGAGAGATAGAGAACAACGGCGTGAATCGGAAGACGGAGAAAAACGTTGTACTACTACTGGACTGGACTGAAGAACGGAGCGAACACCTAGCACTGCGACACTCAAGGAATCTAGTTTGCGTGCACCCCCGGGAGGAACAGACGAGGTGAGGGAACCGCAAGGTTTTAGAGCGAAGCCTGCGATAATAGACAGAGACGTGCGGAGTTCTCTGACAGTTCCGGGTTGACCACCCGGTCACGGGAGGGCCGCTCGAAGACGTCCCTCCAGGGGGGCTGGGGAAACATTTCCAAAGCCTAAGTTCTGCGCCATCTGCCCGAAACCGACCTAGCCACAGCTCCGAAGTTAACCTGAAACATGAAAGGGAAATGAAATGAGAGGAAATGGAGGAGAGAGGAGAGCTGTGGCAGAATACACCACTCCAGCATTCGCCTTTGTCACCAGGGAAACCACGAAAAACCCAGGTGAGCGTCCGCGGCCGTCGGGAATCGAACCGGGACCTTCCGACTGCGAGCTTAGTAGAATATATAAGGGGCAGCGAGCACAGGAATGCGTTTACATAGGAAAAGATAGGGAAAACGAGGGTAGATACGACGGTTTAAGGAGGAAAATGCCTTATGTGGAGAAGATAGGGACTACGAGGGTCGATACTAGGCTAGACAGGGGTTGAAGGAGTGCGGGTGTGTTTTATATGTGAAGGTAGGGAATACGAGGAGAACTGCTAGGCTAGACTGAGTTTGAGGTGTGGAGTATGCGTTTATATAGGAAAGATAGGAAATACGTCGACAGATGTTACGCTAGCCAGATGCTGAAGGAGGGGGAATACGAGGAGAGGTATTAGACTAGACAAGGCTTGAAGGGTAGAATATGACTTTTATATGAGAGGTATTAGGCTAGGAGGGTTTGAATGACAGAGTATGCGTTTATATGGTGAGGCGAGGAAAACGATGAAAGTAGCTAGGTTGGAGGAGCGTTCAAGGAGGAAAATGCGCTTTATATGAGAGAGGTGGGAAACACGAGGAGAAGTGCTAGGCTTGACAGAGTTTGAGGTGTGGAGTATGCGTTTTATTGGGAAAGATAGGGAAAACGTGGACAGATAATACGCTAGACAGATGCTGAAAGAGGGAGAATATTGGCTTATACCGGAGAGATAGGGAATACGAGGGGAGGTGTTAGACTAGACAGGGCTTGAACGGTAGAATATGAACTTATATGGGAGAGATAGCAAACCGAGGAGAGGTATTAGGCTAGGAGGGTTTGAATGGTAGAGTATGCGTTTATATGGGGAGACGGGGAAAACGATGGGGCTAGGTTGGAGGAGCGTTTAAGGAGGAAAATGCGTTTATATGGGAGATATAGAGAAAACGAGGAGAGATCCGAGGTAGAGCAGGTCTGAAGGAGGAACTCCCTTTATATGATAGAGGTAGGGAATACGAGGAGAGGTGGGTAATACAGAGGTTGAGGAGTAGGATAATATTGAGTTTTATTTATGGACGCTCTTTAACTACCGTGGTCCTTAGCGTCCCACTCTATATAGGGCGTGAAAGACCGATAATTTTGTTCAGAGGCCTCTTTATCAGGCTTGAGGTTCTTTTACGTGTCGTGAATCTACGACACGGGACCACCGGCTTTACTTCCGTTCCGAAGGAAGCCATGCTAAGGATTTTTACGCCCGGAAAAAATCCATCGCCCTCCGCCGGGTTTGAACCCATGATCTTGGGAACTAGAGGCTAGCACGGTACCAGTAGTCCACGGAGGACCACAAGGAAGAGGAGGAGTAGGGTATACGTTTATGTGGGGGAAGATATGGAAAACGGAGAGAGATCCTATGCTAGGAGAGAGTTGAAGGACGGCAATACGCTTTATATGAGAGAGGTAGGGAATACGAGGAGGGGTGCTAGTCTAGACAGAGGTTGAAGAGTATAGTATGCGATTATATTGGGAATATATAGGAAACGGAGAGAGATGATAGGCTAAACAGATACTGAAGGAGGGGAATGTAGGTTTATACAGGTGAGGTAGGAAATAAAGGAGAGATGCTAGGCTAGACAGATGCTGAAGGAGAGAGGGATACGCTTTATGCGGAAGAGTTAAGGGAAACGTGGAGAGATGCTAGGATAGACAGAGTTAAAGGTAGAATGTGTTTTATGTGAGAGAGAAATAGCAAACCGAGGAGAGGTATTAGGTTAGGAGGGTTTGAATTGTAAAGTATGCGTTTATATGGAGAGAAGGAAAAACGGTGATAGGTGTTAGGGAGGCTAGTGTTGTTGCATGTAAATGTCCAGTCTTCTCCAGGATAGCGCCCCAGCATTAGGCAGACGAGCATATCCCCGGGTTAGGGTGCAGCATAGTTGTATATGATTTCGCAGGTAATTCAGGTAATATCGTAGGTATTTAAGCTAATTCAGCTATTATCAAAGCGGAAAAGATTCCACGGTTTAGGGATGTATAGCTCCGTATTTCACAGGTAATTCAGATAGTATCGTTGATAGGGTAAACCGGTTAGTATCACAAATGTTCATGGTAATTCAGAACGGCGATTCGTACCAGAGCTATTTAAGGTAATTTCACACAATTGGAGTAATATCACAGATATTTAAGTCATTTTAACAGATAACTCAGATAGCATCACAGTTATTCATGGTAATTTAGAGAGTAATTATTTATAAACATTTCTTATCCAATGTTGCAACACTTTTATATACTTTTTTCCTAAATCTTGCTAGGTTTTCATGTTTTAAACAGACGGAGAAGGGTAACTGTATATCGGTCTACAGTGAAGGTATATAGAAATATTCTAAACTAACCCCAAACCGAACGCCCAAACCTATTCTTACCTTGACTGCTCTGGATCATCTCCTCATTATCTATTCAGTCCCATCATCGTCTAACCTAACCAACGTAACAAGACGTAACACCACGTAACAAGACATAACATAAGCACGTAATCACGTAACAAGACGTAACACCGGATAACATAAGAACGTAACCACGTAACAAGACGGAACATAACCACGTTACAAGACGTAATACCATGTAACATAAGCATATAACCACGTGTCAATACGTAACATAACCACATAACAAGACGTAACACCACGTATCATAACCAGGTAAAAAGACGTAATACCACGTATCATAACCACGTAGCACACGTAACACCGCGTAACATAACTACGTAACATAAGCACGTAACCACGTGACAACACGTAACACCACATATCATAACCACGTAACAAGACGTAAAACCAGTCACATGACGTAAAATCACGTAACAAGACGTAAAATCACTAACAAGACGTAAAACCACATAACATAACAACCTGAAAAGACGTAACCAGCGTAACACCATGTACCATAAGCACGTAGCACCACGTAACATAAGCACGTAACAACCATATAACCACGTATCATAACCACGTAACATAACGTAACACCCTGTGACATGACGTAACCAGAAACGTAACAAGACGTAACACCACCTAATCCCTCTAACCAGAGATAACCTCGAGTTTCTTTTAGTGAAAATTCTGCGTTTTATTCAGGTTTTATTATTTGAGAGTCTTAATTGAAAATTTTACATCAACATACTTTTATTTTAGTTCGTTTTAGGCGCCTCTCCTTTATCAAGGCTTGAGACTAGCATTAAGATTCCTCGTACTGGCAGGGTTAACGCCACCCCTTCCATCTTCCTATTCTTCTTTATTCATCAGATGTCTGCTAGGTGTATACACATCACATGACAAACTTCCATTTTTTAAATTTTAGACTCACGGAGAAAATCTTCATCCTCGGCTTACATTCTCTTATGCGGTGTTTCTAATGCTGTAATGTCCATATGCATATGTCGTTATTCCATCCTCGGCAATAACTCCTTTGTCATCAAACGGAGTCAATGTGATTTTATTCACTTGCACTGTGCTAACAGCATGCTCCCGGGACAGAGTCAGATTCATGGGCGTTCTGGTGATGTTGCGGGTCAAATGTAATGTACTGGTTAATAGCACTACGTTTTATGCCTTTAATCTTATTTTATCATCGAGCCTTGAATATCTAAGACGCACATCTTAGGTCGTAGTCCAACAAGCGTAGAATGATTTTGCTATTAGCCTCATCTTTAAATTTTCCCTGGAACGTTTTGTTATGAGCGGAGTGACATATGATTGACAGAGTAATCAGCTGTATCAAGGTGTTCGAGAAACTTGTCCTGGCACACATTTTCAGTTGTCACACGATGAATGAATGAATCAGTGTCCATATACATAAGCTTCAGGTTTTCAACCCCATAGAATGGCAAGAACACACCATAATGATAGTGATACACTAATGTCTTGGAGATGTCCAACACACTCATACCGATGTAGGCTTGTTGAACACGATTCATCGCGAGGCCATGTGTTCAGCAGCTGATTAGCAGCAGATATCGTCCTATCGATAAACGTAGGCTTAGCAATCAACTTTTCCAGGTTCTTCTCATTTGTAATCAGTCGTATATCCATACGATTACGCAGGTTCTCCGTAGTTTTTCCAAGCATGGCGTTGTTAAAGCGTTTGTAGAGGTCCTTCTCAAAGTTATTTGTAGCCTTTTGTCGTAGCCTATTGTTAAATTCCACATAAGGTTTTAACCAATACGACTGTCGGAATTGTAGCACACGGTGGATTTTTGATAGCCGTAGTCCATGATTAAGGACCAGCTTCAAAGTCATGTAATGTGCTACATACTTCTTTCGAAGTTCAAGATGGGGTATCAGTTTCTTTGTACTCGAGTGCTGAAGCTTCATACACTCGGGCAGGAAAGGTAGACCGTTGTGTAGATCGTGAAGTTCCGCAGCATAGTTGATGTCAACTTCTAATATGTATCCATGAGGATCATCTTCTTGTAGTCTTTCTAAGTCGATTTTTTCAGGTGACACTCACTCAAATCCACCGCAATGAAGGGCGGCACATGGCACAACCATATTGGTTATTGGCGTCCTCATATGTAATAAATTGGGTTGGTCTCGACGGTTCATACTTCTCCATGTAGGCGTTGTTTGCTTCGGCATAACGGTGGGAAGCTTGACATAAATCTCTTCTTATGCCGTATTCCACGAGTAATTGGTCATAATCCTGTAATAATTCCAGCTGAATCCCAGTACACAGCAACATGGCATCCCATGTAAGTCCTGGAGAGATAAAATAATGAACAGGATCGACTTTGTGTGTTTTAAGAGTTTGATCTCTAAATGTCTCAAAGACATCAGCTAGAAGAAGTACATCAGAGGTTAACTAGAAGTCGCTGTATTCGCCTAGGTTTCTTACATTAAACAGTTCCCATGCATTTCTAGCATGTTTGAAGTCAGCATCACCAATTTCTTCTACATTTAATCTATTGTAGAAGGAGTCCTTAGGAGGCAAGCAGGTTTCGTTCGAAACCTCCCATGAAGTGACGTAATCATAGGGACATATACGCCCTTACGAGTTATTTAATTCAACTTGTCTTCTCCGAAGTGTTAGATTTTTCACCAGCTTATCCAAGCTTCTACTGAGAAACCGAAAGCTATCCTCAAACCGAAGCTTTATATCGCCTACATATTGGAGAATGATATATAGCTTTCTTCAGAGCTAGGAATTACTTCCACCCGCTCACTTGTGCATCCCAGCTCCTTAACAATGAAGTGTGAGTCATGCCCACTCAGGTTGTGTATGAAGACTGGAATATATTTAGGCGTTTTGCAGGCTAAATTTCATTCATTAAGTAGACTTCCACGATATTCACCACTGATGTGATCATGGTCACGTACTTTGTAGTTCTCTTCAGTAAAGGTTTTTCCACACAAGTAGCATACTGTAGAGGAGTTGAAATCCATCTGCTGTTGATCTGTAAGTTTCAGAGGCATGGTATATTTGTATATATTATTAATTTTCTTTGCAAGGAACGACAGGTATTCCATAAACTTCTGAGCAGTATCAACACCACGATATACATATGGATGCTTAGGAAGACCAGTTTCCAGATGTTCAACGTCGGACGACGGTTTAACGTAAACGCAGAAACCCATGGGTACATGCTGCTGATAAGGGGTTGTATATAAAGTTTCAGGATTGGGGATACATGTGTGATATGGTGCGAAAATGCTTTCAAAGTCTGCGTAGATGACGTAAGGTAGTTTCAACATACTTTCAAAATTTGTAAACTGTACAATGGATTTCTCCTTGGCAGGCATAACTACCCTTGCAACATCATGTTGATTACAGATGGATGCATGTTCTTGTGGTTTTTCCAGTCCACTTCGTCCATATCGATCATCAAAAAGTGTAAAACAATGCTTAAATGTATAAACACGTTCTTTATGCTTAGTTTTCTGACGTCAAATAAGTTTTTCAAAATTCTTTATATAAACGTAATGATGTTTTCCACTACTGTCACTCAATAGTAGGAGGTCGCGGTGTTCAGGTAGTTCAGTCTCGGCGACCTTTATTGGACACACTTCATGCTTCTCATCCAGACCGTAGACGTTGATAGACATCCTGTTAAACTTCTCAAACTTAGATATTAGAGAAAGTGGAATGGGGTAGGAAATACAGGTGGAGTCATATGTATTTTGAAGCTGTTCGTATTTGGTCACATGTTGTGCATTCTTCTCAACGAATCTGGCTAATACAGAATACACAAAGCATTGCTCATCAGTATAATTCTGGATGTTAATGTAGGCTTCTTTAGCTCCAACAGATGGCGGCAGGGGTATGTAGCTACTTCCTCGTAATGGATTGTACTTTTAAAACGCAGGTGAACCTCTTCCACAGTAAGCAGAGCCTAGCTTCTACCCTAAAGTTGTGATTCCTCCATTTCAGTAACCAACTTCTTCATTTTCATTTCCAGCATAGAGTCCAGATCCGTTTCTAGGAAAACAGCTTGATTCCGGGTTTTAAATGTTTTATCGCAGGTTTCTCCGATACTGTTAACAAATCGACACTCAGCCATCAGATTAATCTTCACACTCTTGTGAATACCAAGCTCTTTATTTACAGCCTGGATTATCCGCTGTTTTGCCTCATGCAGGTTTAGATTCAGATCCTTAGTTGATTCACAGCGTATAAAATATGATTTCAGGCGTTCATCGAATGAAGTTTCATATTATTTCAGGTTACAGTCATCCATTGTATATAATAACTCTTGTTTAGTAGGTTCTAATCTACGTTTCTTCTCAGGCATGCTTATTTCACATGCATCTTCGTGTCGCCGACTCTTATAACTGTCTTTGAAGGTTATAATACAACATTTACATTTGAAGAGCTTTTACAGCTTAGCTCATGCCAAATTTTTATCATACCCACTTAGAAATTTCTTTCCACATTTACCACAAGAATATCCTGATGCACTAAGAATAGGACTTATATGAGGACTTGTTCATCTTTACTTTGATGTAATATCGTATTAATCCTTCTTCAAGGAAATGTAGACCTCTTTACCTTGATAACACTTTAGAAAGCCGATTATTTTCTGAGAGAACAATGATGTTGACACCTCGGGGATAATTAGCAGAATGAGACCAAAGCCCGAGATCACCCTATTTACAGAGGAGTCACGAACCTTTTTAGATCAAATATATGCCGAATTTTAATACTAAAACGGCGATTAAGCGTCTAAGCTCTTATATTTCAATACGTGTTACACAGATGTTCGGGTGTATCCTTGGTTCTTCGCACATGTTCGGGTGCTTGGTGGAAGTGAACGAAAGTATCTATGTATTCGTAGACCTTCGTTTAGGTTCGGGTGCTTAGACTGAGTGAACGAAGTATTGCGGGGATGCATGTATTGTTCGTAGGTCTTCGTGCAGATTCAGGTGCTTGGCTCGTGAGGGTGATGAACGATCCGTCAACCGAGCAAGGGGCAAGTATCCTTTGAGCAAGCATTCACCATACGCAACGAAATCTAGAAGACCACGAGAAAGATGCGAATGCAACAGAATGAAAGGGAAAGGAAATCGTGGTAGCACACACCAGTCCGGCATTCGCTTGCAGATCAGCGAAAACCACGAAAAATCCGAGGCCAGAGTGAGCGACCGACGGGAATCGAGCCCCGAACCCTAGAATCACAGTGAAAGATGCAAATGAAATAGAATGAAAGGGAAAGGAAATCGTGGTAGCATACACCACTCCGACATTCGCCTACAGACCAGCGAAAACCACGAAAAATCTGAAGCCAGAGTGAGCGACCGACGGCAATCATTCATTCATTCATTCATTCATTCATTCATTCATCATTCATTCAACGTGTGACAATTGAAGATGTGTATCAGGACAAGCTACATTTTCTCGAACACCTGGATACAGCTTGAGGCAGTATTTTTAACACTTAAATGATTTCAGTCAAATTATGTAATATAAAATTCAATAACAGCCCGCCTTAAAGCAATATGCGTATGTAACAATATATAAAAGTGTATATTACAGTCATTGTAAATGTTTATATTATTGTATGCATGTTCAATAATGTTATGTGAATGTATTACGTAATTTAGTAATGTAGGAGCTGTGAGAATGATAGGTTAAAAGTTGCTAACAATGAGGTAACAATGAGTAAACCTTGAGGCAATAATGAATTTGAAAGTTTAAATGCTACTAGTCATTATTTGAGCAACAATAATGTAAATTTTGCGACAGTTTAAAAATAGCCAATCAACAACTAGAAAAAGCTTTAGTTAAATGAAGGTATTCTATTGGACTAGGATTAGCCAATCAGAGACTTGATATACAGAAATTTACAAATTTAGACGGTAGAAATCAATTCAGTTGCTTGTAGACAGCGCTCATAACTAGACACGTTGCTAGTAGACAGTGTTTCTAACCGGACGCGAGATGTGTCCTCGAAAAGTTTAATATGTATCTTGTGTGAGACGAAAATAGTTTACGTGTTAAAAAGTGCAGGTAATTAATAAAATAATCTCACAGCTCTCTCTATATCAGTGAAGTGTTATTTAAATCGTGTCAAGCGTTAATAAAAGGAGTGAAGTAAAACTATAATCTGTGTAAGCCTACATTCTTTAATCGCATCACAACCCTGCAAAGAGAAACATTCTCTAACAATAATACTGACGCAGCCGAGGCAAACATAAATATATAATATTTAAAGAAACAGCCAAATTACGAAGTTAATATTTTTAAACATGTTTTGGGGCAAAGACCACCGGAAAGTACATTTGGGGCGAAGGCTACCGGAAAACGAGAACTATACGTGCTGTTGCAACCAACTTCAAGTTCGGCCCCCCAACAGTCGAAATATAATACACCTTCTTCAAGCTTTTTACCATACGTAGCAGTAACAAACCTTCTTCAAGCTGATTACTCTGTCAACTATATACGTCACTCCACTCAGAACAAAAGGATGCTGGGAAAATTTAAAGATGAGGCTAATAGCAAAATCATTCTACGCTTTGTTGGACTACGACCTAAGATGTACGCCTTAGATACTCATGGCTCGATAATAAAAAGATTAAAAGCATAAAACGTAGTGCTATTAAGCAGTACATTACATTTGACCGATATACCGACTGTCATAAAACCCGCGAAATCATCAGAACGCCCATGAATCTGATTATGTCCCGAGAGCATGATGTTAGCATAGTGCAAGTGAATAAAATCACATTGACTCCGTTTGATGACAAAGGAGTTATTGCCGAGGATGGAATAACGACATATGCATATGGGCATTACAGCATTAGAAACAGCGCATAAGAGAATGTAAGTGGAGGATGAAGAATTTTCCCAGTGAGTTTACAATTTAAAAATCTGATGTATTAGACTCACATGACTTTCTCTACTCTTGTACAAACTATTTTTACAAACTCTTATTCTCCATCTATTTCATATTAATTGAGATAAACATTTGCAGAAACGATCTTTTGACATGCAAAGAGAATTACATTTTACACATAGCGACGAGTTCTAAAAATATTTGACTTTCGCTTAAGGCGTACTATGTTCCCCTTGTTTTGTATTTGCAAGGGCAATTTAGAAATACAGTAGCCTTTAAGCATAGACATATCTCTTAATAGCTGGTTGCTAGGTGCAGCACCATTCTCTTTGCCACAGATTAATGCTCTTTGCATATCCAAGGCAAAAAATAAATAACGAATTCCCATTTGAGAAAATAAGCATTGAAAGTTTAAGGGAATAACAAGCAATATCTCGAAAATCGTTCACTCAAAAACAAATGTATATGACACAAATTGTGTATTTTAAAGCGATCTACATTTTTTGTGTAGTAAAATTTTGTTTATCTCTTACTGTTTAGCAGTTATGTGCAAAAGTCGTTCACAATGAAGAATACTTTTGGAGACATCCCTAGAGAATTCAAGATATACATTTTATTTCTCTTGAAAATATCTTAAACATATGATATTTTAATCAAAATCGTTAGAGCCATATTTGAGAAAATTAAAATTTTCGAAAAATGTTTCATGTAAAGGGTAATCTGGGGTGGGGGATTTTCTTGAAAACCTTTGTGTCACATCTCTGGAAGATACTGAACCTAAATACCAAGTTTGGTGTTTTTCCAACTGTTCGTTTCTGAGCTATGCTGTTCACAGGCACACACAGACACACACACACACGGACATGTTTCAAAAATGCTTTTTTTGGATTCAGGGGGTCCCAAAACATATATTTTCGGTGAAATCTCGGTATCGAATATTTGGGTGGAATACAATACTTCCCCTACTTACTATACGTAGTAGAGAAAGTAAAAATGGAAGTTTGTCATGTGATGTGTATACACCTAGCAAACACCTGATGAACAAAGAAGAATAAGAAGATGGAAGGGGAGGCGTTTAGCCTGCCATTAGGAGGAATCCTACTGCTAGTCTCATGCCTAGATAAAGGAGAGGCGCCTACAACGAACTAAAATAAAGGTATGTTCATGTAAAGCGTTTCAATTAAGACTCTCAAATAATAAAATCTGAATAAAACACCGCAATTTCACTACAAGAAACTCGAGGTTATCTCTGGTTAGGGGGATTAGGTGGTGTTACGTCTTGTTACGTTTCTGGTTACGTATTTCACAGGGTGTTAGTCATGTTACGTGGTTATAATATGTGGTTACATGGTTGTTACGTGCTTATGTTACCTGGTACTACGTGCTTATGTTACGTGTTGTTACGTTGTTACGTCTTGTCACGTGGTTATGATACGTGGTTTTTGTCTTGTTACGTGCTTATGATACGTGCTGTTATGTCTTGTCACGTGGTTACGATCTTATGTTACGTACTGTGATGTTTTGTTACGTAGTTATGTTACGCGGTGTTACGTCTTGTTACGTGGTGTTACGTCTTGTCACGTGGTTCGATCTTATGTTACGTAGTGTGACGTTTTGTTACGTAGTTATGTTACGCGGTGTTACGTGGTGTTACGTCTTGTTACGTGTTTATGATACGTGGTGTTACGTCTTGTTACGTTGGTTAGGCTAGACGATGATGGGATTGAATAGATAATGAGGAGATGATCCAGAGCAGTCAAGGTAAGGATAGGTTAGGGCGTACGGTGTGGGGTTAGTTTAGAATGTTTCTATATACCTTCACTGTAAACCGATATACAGTTTAGCCCTCTCCGTCTCAGAAGCTGTTTAAAATATAAAACCTTAGCAATATTTAGCAAAAAAGTATATAAAAGTGTTGCAACATTAGATAAGAAATGTCTATAATTCAATTACTCTCTAAATTACCACGAATACCTGTGATGCTATCGGAATTACCTGTTAAAATGACTTAAATATCTGTGATATTATTCGAATTGTGTGAAATTACCTTAAATAGCTCTGGTACGAATCGCTGCTCCGAATTACCATGTGCAATTGTGATGCTAACCGGTTTACCCTAACTATCAACGATACTATCTGAATTACCTGTGAAATACGGAGCTATACATCTCTAAATCAGGAATCTATTCCATTTTGATAATAGCTGAATTAGTTTAAATACCTACGGTATTACCTGAATTACCTGCGAAATAATATACAACTATGCTGCACCCACCCGGGGATATGCTCGTCTGCTGAATGCTGGATGGCGCTATCCTGGAGAAGACTGGACAATTACATGCAGCAACACTAGCCTAACTAACACCAATCATCGTTTTCCCTACCTCGCCCGTATAAACCCATTTCCCTCTCCAAGTCTCTCTAGCATAGGATCTCTATCCGTTTTCCCATCTCTCCATATAAATGCATACTCTACCATTCAAACCCTCCTAACCTAATACCTCTCCTCGGTTTGCTATTTCTCTCTCACATAAAACACATTCTACCTTTAACTCTGTCTATCCTAGCATCTCTCCACGTTTCCCTTAACTCTTCCGCATAAAGCGTATCCCTCTCTCCTTCAGCATCTGTCTAGCCTAGCATCTCTCCTTTGTTTCCTACCTCACCTGTATAAACCTACATTCCCCTCCTTTAGTATCTGTTTAGCCTATCATCTCTCTCCGTTTCCTATATATTCCCAATATAAACGCATACTATACTCTTCAACCTCTGTCTAGACTAGCACCCCTCCTCATATTCCCTACCTCTCTCATATAAAGTGCATTGCCCTTCTTCAACTCCCTCCTAGCATAGGATCTCTCTCCGTTTTCTATATCTTCCCCCACATAATCGTATACCCTACTCCTCAACCTCTGTATCACCCACTACCTCTCCTTGTATTCCCTACCTCTATCATATAATGGGCGTTCCCTACCTCGGATCTCTCCTCGCTTTCCCTATCTCTCCAATATAAAAGCATTTTCATCCTGGAACGCTCCTCCAACCTAGCTACTCCCATCGTTTTCCTCGTCTCTCCATATAAACGCATACTCTACCATTCAAACCCTCCTAGCCTTATACCTCTCCGCGGTTTGTTATCTCTCCCATATAAAGTCATATTCTACCCTTCAAGCCTTGTCTAGTCTAGCACCTCTCCTCGTATTCCCTATCTCTCCCGTATAAGCCAATATTCTCCCTCCTTCAGCATCTGTGTAGCCTATTATCTGTCCACGGTTCCCTATCTTTCCCATATAAACGCATTCTCCACACCTTAAACGCTGTCAAACCTAGCTCTTCTTTTCGTATTCTCCACCTCTCTCATATAGAGCGCATTTTCCTCCTTGAACGCTCTTCCATCCTTTTCCTCGCCTCTCCATATAAACGCATACTCTGCCATTCAAACCCTCCTAGCCTAATACCTCTGTCATATAAAAGTAATATTCTACCCTTCAAGCCTTGTCTAGTCTAGTACCTCTCCTCGTATTCCCTATCTCTTGCGTATAAACCCATATTCCCCCTCCTTCAGCATCTGGCTAGCATACCATCTGTTGACGTTTTTCCTGTCTTTCCCATATAAACGCATACTCCACACCTTAAGCTCTGTCTAGCCTAGCACCTCTCCGTATTCCCTACCTTCGCATATAATACACACCCGCACTCCTTCAACACCTGTCTAGCCTAGCATCAACCCTCGTTTTCCGTATCTTCTCCACATAAACGCATTTTCCTCCTTAAACCACCGTATCTACCCTCGTTTTCCGTATCTTTTCCCATATAAACGCATTTATGTGCTCGCTGCCCCTATACTGAGCTTCACACGTTACAGCGGATCCGTCTCACTCGGTTTGTACACCACTACCACTACCACTAGCCCTATTACTACTACCACTACTACTACTACCACCACTAGCCCTATTACTACTACTACCACTACTACTACTACCACCACTACCACTACTATCACTACAACCACCACTACCACCACCACTACCACTACCACTACCATTACTACTACTACATTTCCCAAAAATAAGGAATAGATGTAATTACTGAATTGTTAATACGCAATAAAAACGAAAATACTTATAATGACCTGCACATACGGGTAGTAAAAAAAGTGTTCCTAGGAATAGTTTTATAAAATTGCAAGGATATTCTTGCGTAAAATTTTCGGAGAATAGCATTTGAATTGCACATTATAACACACTAAAGAAGACAGTCTAACACGAGCTTTGAGAGATCCTGTGCGAGTAAGAAAACACGTCCTTTTGATAAACACGCAGCTTCTATCTAATCTTGAATACGTTTTGTAAATTCTTCCCATGACAAAATTCGGTCTTACCAGCTTATACTATGTTTCACAAAAGTAAATGATCAACATCAGTGAGACATGCGCGAGGGGTCACCTAATTCTCAGGCGTTCTTGCATAGATGGTATGTCATATACTTCCTTTGCCGTTCAAGGAACATGACAGCCATTCCTCTACAGCTAACTATGCAGCAATACGACAAATACCATGTTATGTGAGAATAAGACTCAAGCTATTGAAAGAAAATGAATTTAATACATTACATATCACAGGAAAACATTTAATAGTAAGTGAACTGTATTAATGGTCACAAAAATGCATTGTTACAAGAACTGGATTAATTAATGGTTTGTTTAACAGAACACAATGCAGTTGTAGATTATTTGAACGTGAAACAAGCGTTTGCACCTAGCAGAGTTGCCATTTTGTTTATTTCCAAGCACTATACAATATTTGCCATGACCTCCATAATTCGCTTTTTAGAATTGTGTCTTTATCCTAATTCCGCATTCCTGATAAAGAGATCTAGATAAATTAAAGACGTTTGTTAATTTTCCATTTTTAGAAAATAACCATGCGGGAGGTGAGGATGGAACCACTAACAGTTTTGAATTCTAGGGATAGCGCTTCAACGATCTCGGCTATTGCTCACATGGGTAATTTGTGCTCTATTGATATGATATTAAGTTTTATTCTGCTCTAAATGCAACAAATTTCATGGCAAGTCGGAAAGTTCGTAGCACTCTGAGGAATGGTTTGAATATTTTGCTTTTCTTTCTGGATACTCGTTTACGTTTATTTAGGGGATAAAAAGGGAACATTATCTGGAACAAACATGAGTATCGCAGCGTTCAGTGTAGAGTATAACTTACTAGTTGATTTTCTTAACGACAGACAAATGATGATGAAATCTTTAAAACGATACAATAGCTCTGACACATACCCTTTAATGGATATTTATAGTATGAAATTCGGATTCAAATTCATACCGATTCACATCACTTAGTTTTCTCCTCTTTATCATCATAAGGTGGTAAAAGCGTGTGAATAAAGCATAAATTCTGCTATTCTATGACTTTGTGTCATTATTAGACATTAGTTGCAAAAGCCTGCAGGGCGAAATTGACAATGGCGGTGATTAATCTGCCTTGCATCCATGTGCATTATGGATCTTAATTGAAGTTTATACTTGGTTTTATGTTTCTTCTTCAAATGCTAAAGAATATTGTAAGCAGCCCTTGAATTTTTAATTGTTCACTTTTTGCAGCTATTCTTACATGGCTTCAGTTCTAGCCAAAAATGTTCTTTTTACGTTTAAATGCTACAGCTCTCTCTAAATTTTTCACATTGGAAAGGAGTATCAATAATTAAGTTATATTCATTAGCTACCCAGAATATACACTGTCTTCAACAACATTTTTAAAAAGCATCACATTTAAAAAATATTTATTTTAATCAACATCTCTAGCACTTAAAGGTGCTTTAATGTAAGCACCTCATTTGCTTTTAGTCTTCTGTGTAAACAAAGTGGATATCACAGCCCAAGTTTTTTTATTAAATTTTGTAAACACCAATAATGGCTTTTATTTGATTTACACACCCAGAATAGAACCTTCAATGAAGTTTTTTTAAAAGCACCACCCTCTGAAAATACCTGAAAGTTAAAGGAAGTTGTCTTAACAGAGGGCTCTGCCATTTATTTATTTATTATTTTTTAAATGATCATATAGGCCAGCCTATATGTTAACAGCTACAAAAATGATTTCTGTTACCTTGTTGGGTAATGGTCATGCATAATTTATCACTATTTACAAAACACGCGTTTGAGACTAGCATATACTCAGAATCAGGACAAAGACACACTTCTAGAAGTGAGTTTAATGGGGATATGGCAACATTGTATAGTGCTTGGAAATAAACAAAATGGCAATTCTACTAGGTGCAAACGGTTGCTTCGTGTTCAAGTAATCTATAACTGTATTGTGTTCTGTTTAATATATCATTAATTACTTTATTCACTGGCATCCAGTTCTTGTAACAATGCATTTTTGTGACCATTAATACAATCCTTTTAGTATTGAATGCTTTCCTGTGATATGTAATGCATTAAATTAATTTGCTTTCGATAGCTTGAGTCTTATTCTCACATAATATGGTATTTGTGTCGTATTACTGCATAATTAGCTATAAAGGATGTAATCATTCTGAGTTCACTCAAAAATCTAAAATAATTATTTTCGTTTCTTATGCCTGACACGTTTTAATTCCCTTGTTTGTCGAGCCCTTCTAATACGAAGGAAATATAATGCTTCCTTATATCCATTGTAAACTAATGTAAACATTAACAGTGCATGAACGAAGTAAATTCTTGAACATGGTAACAGGCTTCGAGATTTATAGAGAGATGCCTTTGAATGTGGGTATTTAAAGTAAAATGTTACTAATTTCGGGAGGAATGTTTGACAGTTGAGGTAGACATATTCCCAGGTTTGTTTAAAGCAATTGCAATTATTATTTTATAAAGCATTCAGTTATAAAATTTCAATCGTATTGCAGCGTTCATTATATGGCGGGAAAAATTACAATGCTATGCGAAATAAAAATAGGGATGTAATTTACCGCTCTCAGGGAGGAGTTTTATTCAGAAAGAGGTTCCATTATTCCTTGGTGGAAGTGTAGAAGAGTGTGCATGCACTAAGTATTTGGGTTTGCAGAGGGATGGGGTACACGTAGACCAAGGAGAGCCCTCTCATGTCGGTCCGATAAGGTCAGTGTTGCGCCCAGTTAAGTCAGTGCAGAGCTGTCAAACAAGTTGGAAATAACAAAGAATATGCCAGTATGCCTCGTCGACGTCAAAGGGAGCCATATCGGCATGTGAGTGAGTTCGAACGGGGCAGAATGATCGACCGTGACATTTCGGCTCGTATAGGTCAGCTGATAAACAGTGATGCGCGGAAGCAGTGGACAGATGAAGGTCGTACGCAGCGAAGAGCGGGTACTGGACCACAACACGGGATGACCGTCATTGTGTCCGCATGGCCATAACGGATCGTACAGCGTCATTCAAAGTGTTGGCTCGGGGCTGCAGCACTGCAACAGGTGTGAACTTGTCTGCATCAACGGTTCGTCACCTTCTGCTGCAGGTTGGACTGGTTGTATGCATGCCATTACGTCGGCTTCCATTGTCCAGGAACCACAAGCTCCTCTGAATGCAATGGACACGTGAGCACTGTCACTGGGGTGCTGAGTGGCAAAATGTAGTCTTTTCGGAAGAGTCCCGCTTCAACGTGTCCTACAGTGATGACCCATACGTGTCCGGCGGTACCGTGGTGAGCGCAACCTGGAGGGCTGCATTGTTGAGCGGCATAGCGGACAAACATCAGGAGTGATGGTTTGGGGCACCATTGGTTACAAAAACCGATCTCGCCTCCTACGAATTGAGGGCACTTTGAACAGTAACCAGTACCTAACGGTGTTTGTAGAGCCTGAGGTACTCCCCCTGCTTCAGACATCTCCACAGGACAATGACCGGCCACATATTGCGAGGAATGTACACGCCTTCTTCGAAGAGCGACGGGTACGATTGCTTCCCTGGCCTGCACGTTCGCCTGACATATCACCCATCGAATATGTCTGGGATATGGTTGGTCGGCACCCGGTGCGTCACGGTCCTCCAGTAGTCAGGTCTGGGATTTGTGGGCTCGAATACAAACTGCGTGGAGGAAAATCCCTTAGGAACTTATTCAGAACCTTTTTGATTCAATGCCACGGCGTATAGCAGCTCTAATTGCAGCGCATGGAGGCCACACCAATACTGAATATTAGGGCTCAAAGATCATGTATAGATTTGAAAAGTTTACCATTAAATTTTGTTACTCGTCATGTACCTAGCCTGTGGTATTAAGTTCATTGAATTCATGCGTTTCCTTCTTGGTGTTGCAATTTTCACAAACGGCAGTGTATATCTTCCTCGCCATCTTCAGCATAAAATCGCTCTCAGCTGATATCATTTTTATTTTTATTGTAATAAACTACCTATATAATAAGTTATCTGCAATCTTTATCTCTGTTTATCATTTCTGTTATTGCTATCTGTATTTTCCACTTTAACGCCAGCTATCCAATTTCACAGTTCAGAGTCTTTGTCTGGTGGCGAGAGGTCTCTGATTACAATGGCTTGACTTTGATTTTATTTACACCTTACAAATTCACATTCTAAACATGTTATCACTACTTTAAAACACCAATAACACATATAAATTGCCCTTCCAATAGATGGTATTGATCCTTACTACTATGTGGTGTTCGTCACACCATCTTAAGTTTCGCAAATTTATTACTGTGAAAGAAGTATTCTTCCCCTTCATGGGCGCTCGTTAGTAGTACTCAGCTACTCATTTATCTGTTCATTAAGCGATCCTTTCTTTGCACGAATAGGTGCACTTGTTAGTCAATGCGGCAATCATTGCAGCTAATAACTTTCCCCTTGTAACTTCTACTTCCACGCGTAGAATTTAAAAGTATTCAATTTAAGGTACTTTCATATGCCTCCTAGGTCACCTGTATTCGCCTGCTTATAGGGTTATGTTTTACGACTTTTTATTTCGCGCGTGTTGCATTTCACATTTACGCTTCTATTTTAAATAATGTTATTTTTTTCTTTATTTCAAACAATACTTAAACGACTTCTACTCCAGCCTAATACACATTAAATGACACACTTCTTAGCAGATCATACCGTTACCACATTTATTTCGGCTATTCTTTTCCTCAACATTTGTTTACTGTTTTAGTTTATTAGCTGCTAACGCCCGGTTTTTCTATTGACAATGTTACCGATTTTGTTTACTTTATCGCACACAGTTACTGAGCTGAGATTCGTACCTTTGTAAATACGCTGCTATACATTAGCATCGGGAGTTTCGAAATTTAGCTCTTTAAGTGGCCTGAGGTGGGAAGTATGATATTTGCCAAATATTTTACCGGACCTAACTTCCCTTAGCCTGAATGTACATTCACCGTTTCGTTCCTCTATGATGTATGCGCCTTTCCATATAAAAATTGCGGTAAACGGTCAGCTGCTCGATAGTTGTTTTGTAAATTTTCTTCCCAAAAAATTCCCCCCACCATCACTCCGAATTGATGATATACAGGAGCCTTTTACCTGAATTTGTTAGTTGTTCCCTTAATAATAATAGCAATAATAATAAATCAATATTCTCTCGCTCTTCTACTTGTAGCGCAAAAAATCCTTATCACGTCTGCTATATTTATAATTTCCACATAAAACTCTTGTTCCTGTATAAGGGCTCTTGCTGTGTTAGGGGTGTTTCTTCGGCTTGGGCTGTCTGCACAAAGGGTATTTTAAGTACATTATTTTCTTCTTTCAAAGTTAGCTAACTTTGGTCGTAAACTATGATGGTGCTCATTGCCGTTAATGAATCGTTACCAATTATTAAGGTACACTGCTAAATTTCTTATCATCAAGCAACAAAATATGTTCTGACATTTCCAATGACTGCTTTATTAACACCTGTTGTGATATACGCGGCTTTGCCCTGGCAATGGCTACAATGCAGAAAGCATTTCTCACTGGTAAGCTGTGTATGCTCGGGATTTACACCTTTAAATAATCCTACAATAACTGGCTACACACTGGCACAGCCGCTCCGCTATTTATTATAAACTTGTGCGATTAGTTGTTAATCGTCATTATTATTCTGGGAGCTTCTACAATCTTTGAACACCATTGAACCTATTCGATTGATTCTGCAAATGGCAATTACTCCTCAACCTGATGCTTGTTCCTCACCCACTATTAGGTTTTCGCCACCTGTCTGTCGCGCATTTACCTGCGTGTACATTCGGGCTGGATCCGGAGACCTTACAATACTGCCCAGGTCCTGCTTTCCGGATGCTGTGTCCTTACACTAGGGCCTACTGTGTGGCTTGCGTTTGGCTGAACCGACGGGTTATGCGTGGGCATAGTTGAATTCTTGGCGTCGTCATATTGTGAATTTTCTCCTCCGTGGTGCCTATGGTATCTTTCATCGTCGCCCTCTCGATAGTTCTGTATGGGCCTACCCTGCTTGAGTAGTATCTGCGGTTCCCGCGTCTCGGCCTACTTCTGGCTGAACCGCGATCGAACTGCATGTAATTCAGTAGATATTCGTTTCTCTGTTGATCAAACGGCCAGTCATTTTGATGCATTTGGCGTTGATGTCTCGACTTATAGGGCTTATTATTATTATTATTATTATTATTATTATTATTATTATTATTATTATTATTATTATTGCCGGCGAACTGTAGCTGATACCTCTGTCTGGCAATTAAGTTATTATTTTGGTGTGCATTTGGCGACGCAGTTCCTCTGTTGTCCTCGCCATGGTGACTATTGCAGGTCTACCTCTAGACCTTCGTCCGGCCTATAAGGTTCTGAGGCTACCTAGGTCCCTGTAGGGTCGTTATGAGCTTAATTGGGTCACCTAGGGTCCTCGGTTTGGCTTCTACGATATGATTCTTTATATTGTATGGGAAGTGGCGCGACATGAATGAAATAAATTCTCCCTGGTTCATTGGAGGATCTAAACGTTGGCTCAACTGAGCGAGTCTTTGAAAGTAATCCGCTGGGATTCTTGTGTGTTGTTCCGATAGTGCCCGTTAAATATTTGGTTTCTGACGAATTACTGGGAGGTCCCATTCCAGTACTCAGACAAGAACGCTGTTTTGAATTTGTCGTCGGTCTATTGTCCCTAGGGTCAGATGAATGCAACTTAAAGCTTGTCCAATCAGGCGTCGGCGTACTAAAATCATACGGTACCTATCTGGGATCCTGCGCAATGAAAAATAAGACTCCAAGTCGTTAATGAATTGCTTGGCGTTATCTCGGAAACATTCGTATTGTAGTATATTGGAATGTTATTCAGAAAGTTAGCTGGTAATTGCGCCTGTGGGTCGGTGAAATGAATTTAGAGTTTTATTTATGAATAAGTTTTGGAATACCACTGTGCAACATAAAATTAGGACAAGCATAAGTTATTCACAGTATAGTAGAGATGACAACATATCAAAGACAGTTTATCTTATAAAGTATGCAGGATATGTCAGATATTTAACTCCAGCCATGCACGAGGAAGATTTTATTAATTTAATTACCAGACATTACCCTCTACACATACAATACTACATCTTAACTGCAAGACCTATTTATGAGATGGCAGAGCTAATATGATCATTAGAACAACAAGAAAATAGTAATAGTTATGGAATTTGGAGTTCACACATGAGACAGACAAATTAGATGCGAAAGGCGTAATGAAATGCCTTACAATACACGCTATCACCATGGGAATAGGAGAAATAATGAATTTTAGGGCCAAAACAGATTCAATTACACTACCCAAAATATCAGAGATTCAAGACAACAAGGTAGACAAGAACACATAAATTATGTAAGAATGGAAAGGACAAATCAGCAGAATTCTACTTCACCTAGAGATAATGATCGATTTCAGCATAGAGGAAATAGGCAAAACAGAGGAAACTACAACAGCTATAACCATACAGACAATACAAATACAGAAATATATACACGTAGAGGACATAGTAATTATAGTGGGAGAATAAGAGCTAGGGGGCGTGGCTCATACACAAATGCTAATGATAATGAAATAATAGTAATGGCGGTACAAAATGGCAATCCTGTAACTACTAAAAATACTCCCAGGAAAACTAAATTATGTATTGCCTGACGTAGATTCTGGTAATACGGTACCTTCTGCTCTAAGTGGCAAGAATAAAATATCTACACACTTTGATTGTTACCGTCTAAATAAAAACACAGGGAATTGTGAAAACCAATATGAGTCACCGTATATACAAACTATTATAGCAGGAAGAGAAGTAATTGTTGCAATAGATTCAGGATCATCAAGCTCTATCAGCTCAAAGAAATTTTTTGAACAGCTGTTAAATGAAAACATAAAAATTATGTCAGCGCCAATAAGTAATGTTGTATGTAGGGTAGCCATAGGTACAATGACCCAAACTATTAAATATCAAGCATTGATACCTATAGAAATAGCACATATTACATTGGAGGTCATGTTTTTATAGTTCCAAACTTAATATGCGAAGTTATAATTGGATGTGATGTATTAATAGAGTTCTCTGCGATAGTTGATTTTAAGAAACACAGACTTATATTAAATAAAGAAGAAAATATATACGTGCCTTTTATAAAAGATAAAGTATGTAGAGTGCAAAGAGTGGAACGAGAAAATGCAGTATATGAAGAAGAACGTTTTATACAAATAGTAAATATCCAAGCAAGCAGGGAAAACAATGAAATGTTATTGAGCCTTAACTTCGAAGAACAGAAAACTGACATTACCAAAGGGAACCCTTATACAAAGAAACCAATGGCAGAAGAAAATATGCTAGAGCAGGTACAAAATAGTTATGCAACAGAGATAGATGACCGGAAAATACATACAGATACACTGATGACAAATACAATACTGACTGACCGTAAAAAGATAATGGAAAAGGTATTAGAAGACAATAAGCATGTATTCAATGAAATTCCTGGACGGTGTACACAATATATTCACACTTTCACAGTAGAAAATGTACCAGCATTTAGAAGAAAATATAATAAACTACCAGTAAACCTAAGAACCGAAACTAAAAAATTAATAGCTAGTATGCTAGAAAATAACATCATTGAGCTTAGCAATTCACAATATATAAATAGTGTTTTTGGACGGTAAAGAAAGATAATAATTTAAGAATCACTATAGATGGAAATATTTAAATAAATTCATGCTACCAGACCACTTTCAAAATGAAAGTATAGAACAAACAATTGAAAAGATATCACGTGGCAAATATATTTTTCTTCTGTAGATCTTACAGCTTCATTTTGGCAAGTCGAGCTAGATCCAAAAGTACGTGATTACACAGCCTTTCATGTTTTTGGATCACAATATAGGTATTGTGTAAACCCATATGGATTAAAGAATAGTGCTAGTGGATTTCTGAGAACAATACATAGTATTTTTGGTGACACAGCAGATGATTTCTTAATCAGATACACTGATGACTTTCTAATAATAAGCCAAACCTTTGAGGAATATTTAGAGAATGTAAATTATGTATTAAATAAATTACATGAACATGGCATGACCGTAAACATAAAAAATCAAAATTATGTGTACCTGAAATCAAATTCCTAGGATATGTAATTAATGAAGTAGACATTCGACCAGATGAAGAAAGAATAGAAACCATATTAAAAATACCACCACCTAAAAATATTCGGCAGCTACGACGCTTATTTGGAATTTGGAATTATGAAAGTAAATTTTTACCAAGATATGCTATAGAAGTAGAACTTTTAAGACAACTTCTAAAGAAAACAAATAAATGGAAGTGGACAGCAGAGCTACAAAAATGTTTTGAAAATGTAAGAAAGTTGTTTGCAAATGCAATACTGCTGGAACGTCCAAGAGATGAAAAAGATTATGAGTTGTATGTGGATGCATCTTGTCAGGGATATGCAGGAATACTAGGGCAAAGAGAACATGACAACACATTTCATTTAATAAGTATTGCTTCACGTGGCCTAACCAATGTTGAAAGAAATGCATCAGTAACAATGTTAGAAATTGGAGCACTTTGTTTTTCATTACTTAAATTTAAGACATATACATTTTAGAAGAAAGTGAAAATATATACAAATCATATTAGTTTGACTTTCATTCAGAAATGTAGGCTCTATAGTGGCAAGTTAGCTAGAATGATTCTCGCTATAATGGAATTTGATGTAGAAATTGTACATATTCCAGGAAAACAAAATACGTTCAGTGATGTAATATCAAGAATCAACCACAACAAACAATTTCCTGAAAGCTGTTCTAGACAACAATATGAAATTAAAGTGCTTATGATAGACAATGAAGAAAGAATTAATGAATCAATTTAAAAATATCAAAGAAGAGCAAGATAAAGGCATTAAACCAGTAATTTTGAAGATAGAAGAGGCAAAGAATAGTACAATCGCTGTTAAAAATAATATACCGGGTGTTTATGCGTTCCTCACACCAAAAAAGGAAAAAAGTTCATATGAACATATGTCCCATAATCCTTGGTTTTCGCGTTATTCCTGTCACAATGAAACTGAGTTCAACGGCCTTCGGGGTCCAACCTCAAAACTTCATTTCTCTATGCATTCATAGAAGGCGTTGGCCCATTGTACTGCATACGTAGATGGCGAAGTGTTGCCATGGAGACTTGTTTACGTTTGTCATTTGTCATTAGTCTGTCTTCAACGTTTCTATTGTGTACATGTAGTGAGTTAGCTGCACGTGTTTCGTCCCACCATGGCTGGATATTCATTTCGTGAACAGGCAGACATGATTTTTATGTATGGTCGCGCGAATGGTAATGGACGCGAGGCTGCACGGCTCTATCAGGTGGAGTTTCCAGACCGAAGACAACCGAGTCATCCAATCTTTGTCGCTGTTTATCGTCGCCTTGCTGAGACAGGAACCGTTGCACCACGGACTATTGATCGAGGAAGGCCAAGAGTTGTTCGTATGCCGGAACGCGAAGAACAGGTGTTAAAGTGTGTCGAAGACGATCGGTATCAGTACAAGACAATTGGCTGTGGCATCTGGTACATCACACATGACAACATGGAGGGTACTTCACGAGCAGCTCCTGTATCCGTATCATATTCAACGTGTGCAGGGTCTTTCGCCTGCCGATTATCCACCACGGGATAACTTTTGCCGATGGTTTGTAGCACAAACAGCCAATCCATTGTTTGTCTCGTCAGTTTTGTTTACAGACGAGGCAATGTTAAGGAGAGATGGAGTTACTAATTTCCACAACGTACACGTATGGGCAGATCGTAATCCTCATGCTGTACTTCAGGCTGGACATCAGCAACAGTTTAGTCTGAATGTGTGGGCTGGCTTTGTAGGCGACTGTTTGGTAGGTCCATACGTTTTACCAGCACGTCTTACTGGTGCTGTCTACAGGTACTTTATCCAGCACACTCTTCCCGACTTACTTCACAAAGATGTGCCCCTGCAAATAAGAAAAAACAAACATTTGGTTTATGCATGATGGGACTCTGGCACATTTTAGTCGCATTGTTCGAGATGCACTGACTGGTATCTACCATGACCGATGGATAGGCGGAGGAGGATCAGTTCCATGGCCCGCACGTTCTCCCAACCTCAGTCCTGTGGATGTTTACCTCTGGGGGCATCTTAAATCATTGGTTTATGGAGCAGTCATCCCGGATGCAGAAACGCTTCATCGACGTGTCATGGAAGCCTGCGAAACCATTCTACACCATCCCGGAGTTTTTGACAGGGTGCGACATTCCATGATTCGACGAGTACAGGCATGCATAGAAGCAAGAGGAGGACATTTCGAGCATTTATTATAGTTTTGTGTGTTATAAGTGTACCACTGTGTTGAACACCTAACGAGAAAACAAAGGATTATGGGACATATGTTCATATGAACTTTTTTCCTTCTTGTGATGTAAGGAACCCATACCCGAAGTTTGTAAAAGTATTTCTGAAACATCCTGTATTATATGAGAAACATGGAAAGGAGATAAAGAGATGGAAAACATATATTCCAACAAGTATGGAATTAGAAGTAATAGAACAATTTCATTTAGGATTAATACATGCACGTACAGAAAAGACAGCCCTAACTATTTTGGAAAATGTATATATCTCTAAACTAGGACATAAAGTAAGAAAATACATATCATGTTGCGATATTTGTCAGAAAGCAAAACAAATTAATGTAGCTTATGCATATACAACGAACTCAATACTTAGAGATAAACCAAGAATTTTACTAAGTTTAGATTTGCATGGTCCAATGCCTGTAAGTACATTTGGGTACAAATTTTTACTTGTATGCTATGACGTATTTAGCAAGTGTGTACGAATATATGCACTCAAGAATGCAACCAGCACAACATGTTTAAACAAATTAACAAAATCATATTTCCCAGAGGAAGGAATAGTTCAGGCCATACTTTGTGATAATGCATCAGTGTTTACCACTTCTAAATTTATGAACGGAATCAAAGATTTGGGAGTCAAACGGCATTTCCCATCAAGATATAGACCTAATGCCATTCCAGTAGAGAGAGAGAGAGAGAGAGAGATAAAAGAAATTTCAAGTTATCTATGTGTAGTGTGTCATAACAAGCAGAGCAGTTGGTACTCCTACATTAGTATTATTCAAAATCTACATAATCAATCCATAAATACAGTAACAGGATTTCAACCAACAGAACTTCATCATGGAAAATTATACAATACTTTAAGCCATAATGTACCAGAAGTTATTGAAGACCAATCAGTTAAATTGCCAGAAAAAGAGGAAATTTTTAAATTAGCATTTTTAAAATACAAGCAAAGGCCCTGAAGAGTAAACAAAAGCATGACAAAAGAAAAAGAAGAGTTCGGAAAATAAAGATAGGAGATCAAGTGTTAGTGAAGAACAAAAGATTGTCATATAAACTTCCTAAAGAATATTGGAGGTTGTTTCTTAGTTATCATGGTCCTTATGAAATAATAAATATATTTGGAACAGATACATACGAACTTAGGAACAATAAAACAAATAAAGTAATTGGAAGAGTCTACAAACAAATGTTAAAACCGTATAAATGAAAACAGTCTGTGACACAAGAAGAAAAAGAAAAAGAAAATGAAGTATCTGGAACATAAAAGGGGAAGCAATGTAACTCAGATTTTATAATTACAACCTTACAAAATATTAAGAAATGAATATTTAATAACTAAAATATAATAAGTACAAAATCATTTAATTAACGTAAAATACTATTTAAAATAGTTTTACTAAATGTAACAAATTGTCAGTATAACAAAAGAGAGTTTAGATATGAAGATGTAATAAAGAAAATCCATTATAGTAAGAAAAACATAATAAATCTGAATAACAACGGCATTTATGTTGTATAAGATATAAATTGTTAGAAATTGTAAGAAATATAAGAATGCTTAAGAAATAAGTTGTAAAGAAAGGGTAACAGGTGTTACTAGCCTAATTAAGTATTAAATGTCTAGCAAATAAAATACTTAATAGTGGCTGTGTTAGTGAATAAACAAACTTTACTCAGGTTATTGAACACCACATCATTGACCTTACACCAGTTCGTTGACCTTAAAAGTGTCAAACATGTGGCAGAAGAGATAAATACTCTGCTACGCGAGGATAGTGAAAACCGTGTTACATAAAAGGAGGCAGTGACAAATATCAAGTGTTATAATAAAAAAGTTATGTTCCTTTCTTCAGGAGACTTTCAGAAAATATTTAGAAATTTAAAAAGACAAAACAAAAAGAACATAATTTTTAAATATTTCTAAAAGGGGGCAGTTTGAGGCAGTATTTTTAACACTTAAGTGATATCAGTCTGATTACATAATATAAAATGTAATATCAGCACGCCTTAAAGCAATATGTGTATAATATAATATAAAAAGGCATGTTACATTCATTGTATTATGTTTATATTATTGTGTCCATGTATAATAATGTTATGTGAATGTATTAAGTAATTTAATAACGTAGGAGCTGTGAGAACAGAAGCCGAAAGTTGCTAACAATTAGGTAACCTTGAGGCAATAATGAATTGGAAAGTTTAACAATGCTACTATTAATTCTTGGAAACAATGTAATATTTAAAACAGTTTATAAATAGACAGGGTTCTCCGGTTTCCCCCGCCATTCATTCCACCAACTGCTCCATCATCACCTTTCCTTTCATCCATTTCACCTACATTTCGCTTCATCTACTTCCTTCATCCCATACCAGGCATCGGGCCGATCACCCATCCTGGATGTTCTGTCTGATCCATGAGTGTCTGCTCCTCGACGGGCCTCTGACCCCAGGCACCCGCCTGTAAGTCCTGGGGGGTGTAAGTCCTACATAAGAGGAGGGTAAACAGATAATGAATGAATGAATGAATGAATAAATAGACAATTAAAAACTAGAAAAACTGAAAGTTAAAAAAGTATCCTATTGGAGTAGGATTAGCCAATCATAGACTTGAAATAGAGAAATTTACAAATTTAAGCGGTAAACGCCAGTCGTCAGTAGACAGCGTTCCCAACCGGACGCTATACGCGTTCCTGAGCAGTTCAATACGTATTCAGTGTGAGACAAAAATTCATTACGGCGAGAATAAAACAAAGTTTACGTGTTTAAAAGTGCAATAATAAAAAAATCTGACAGCTCTCTATATCAGTGAAGTGTTATTTAATCGTGTAAAGGATTAATAAAAGGAGTGAAGTAAAATTATAATTTGTGTAAGCCTAAATTCTTTTGCCGCATCACCCCCTGCTAAGAGATACATGTTTCTACAAATTAATACTGACGCATCCGAGGCAAACATAAATATATATAATATTTAAAGAAACATTAAAATACAAACTTGATTATTTTCAAAGTTGGGCGAAGGCCACCGGAAAGTAAACGTGGGGGCGAAGGTCACCGGAATAGTGAACGTTGGGGCGAAGGCCACCGGAAACCTTGTACCATACGTGGAGCAGTTACTTCATCAAGTTTAGCATCCCAACACTGGAACTACAATACAACCATCTTCAAATTATCACCTAAACGTGGGACTAATAACGTAAACAATATACCTTCAAATAGACATTTTACATTTCCTACAGCATCAATGCTTAAACATATTACATGATCATTCAAATAAGTATTTATGAAATGAATTAAATTACCAAGAAGTAAAATGATATTGTATGCATAAATTGCATTATCACAATATTCTACACACGTGAAACTTTTCCTTTTTTGTAGGTAATGTTCAATGTTGATGTCCCAGTCTTAATATAAACAAATAAATTATTACTTTTAAATTTTATGTAGAGGGAGGAAGTGTCGTAGTATAGTCCAATGTTCACGCTGTGCGATGGGAATATACCTATGTCGTAAAGCATGAGGAGTCGATTCTCCATTCTCTGCTGGCAGCTGCTGGTTATCTTCAACGAATAAGAAAATAATGTGACTGTCGTTGAGGAGCTTCCTCTTACATGAGCGCTTCTGCCTTTTCTTCCTCTTCTTTCCCCTTCTCCTTGTAGTACTGTTACACATATTCGAAATAATCTTAGGTTCAAACTAAACATATAATCTCATGAACCTGAAAGATGAATACGTATATGAGAGAATTGCTTTCACATTCTAAAGCAAGAAAAAGGTATGATTAAAGAGTGTCATACGCACACTGACTGTATCTGCGGAGAGGAATCTGGAGGTTTCTGATTTAGCCACTCCTCAACAAACCTAACTTCCTCATCAGGAGCAGTACCATCAGGTACTGAAATGGTATCCTCTCCATAGGCAGAGTATCACGCCCTGCAATTGAGCATTCTTCTATATCGACGTCATGTCTCAGGATCCAGTTCCTTTAATGGTGCGGGGGTCCTAGGTTCACTCATTCTCAACCCGTAAAAAAGTTTTAGGTTAGACACACGGGAATAAATGAATATGTAATCATCTTAATAGTTTTGCTTCCTACTCAAGCTTCCTCTTCCTGCGTTGGTAGACGTCACAATTGTCATTGCATAGGAAGAAAGATGCCATGCGATCGTGCTGTGTTGGATTAGTGCATGATACAGAATGTAGGTATCCATCGCATGATTCTGTATGGCATTCGAACAAGTGCTTCGTTACGAGCACATTTTCCTCGGTGTCGCTAGTATGTTCGTCTTCGATAGGGTTTTCCCTGAAAGAATGAAAGGGTTTCAAATTAGATTTTATAAAATAAGGCGTGCTACACCTTAATGTATTAAGGAAAAAATGTTGCTTACGAATTCTCTTTTCGAAAAACTGCACAGTTCTCTCTACACAATTCAATATAGTTCATCTGATCGTGATACGAAGGCTGATTGTATAATACTGTACGCACTAAATCGTTGTAAGTTTAGCTATGAAAGTATACATAATGGTGAGAAACCTCCCCGCACTCGCTCCAATAATCATGCTGATTATGTGAGCGTTATCACTAACCATTTCGAATATCGCTGAATGATGACTTATCAACAATAAATAATTTCAATGAGGAAGATTGCTACTTATATGCATAACAATCTCTTTACCCGTTAGTGACGTCATACCTAGGTGGTGGAGAGGGGGTAGATTACAGATTTGAACTTGTTACTGACATACCCGCCAAACAGGCACCAGCTACCGGTTCTCGATTGCAAAGGCTATGGTTGTTGAACAGGTCCTAACACGTCATTGACGTTAGCGACACAGAGGTGCCAGCTAGTTTGCAAGCCAGAACCCTTTAATGCCGAGCCATGCAAGGTAAGATTATCGAATGCAAAGATAGAGCTCTTGGACAGATTATAACTAGTTATTGCTTTTTACCACTCGAATTTTTTTATGGATAACATCACACTTTGAACAACTCCTAGAGGCAACAATAATTGGGTTAATATTGCGATATCTAGCAAAATCCCAGCTCCTCTAGGCCATCGGTTCGATTCTTTGCGCGAGAATCCCTCATCAATCCAAGAAGGATTTAATTATGAATTCAATTCAATTATCATACACTTAATTGTGTCACGAGATTCAATGGCACGCTAAATTTCCAATGACACTATACCTTTAAACCACGCCAGAGCCACACAATATTAACATTAGATTCAGCGGGGAAAAGATCAGTTCGAATACCTACTAAGCAATTTTGATTTCACACCCCAATTTAGATACGATCACTTATAAATCACTTATTTATATGACATCTACAATGGAAGTTCCTGTCATTAACTTTGGAATCGTAAGCGAAAGTGATCATCGAGCTAGGTCATTGGTCCCATTCTTTGCACCAGAATCGCACAATACATACCAAGCAATTTTGATTTCACGTACCAATTTAATCACTCAATCAATTTGTCTCGCGAGGCAGTCTCATTGTACAAGAGTATAGGAAACTGAATTGTTTCCCGACGTTGGGGAAACAGACCACCCGTTAACGCAAAATGCTTTACGTGTAGATATTATCCTACTTCCGGTCTGCTAAATAGAACTTAGGTGGGGGAGACCAGAACGAGGTAATGTTCTCGACTTGGACGTAGGAGGGAATGGGGTTTGATATCAGATATTGTCACATCAATATGCAAAGTGGCTTTAAGTTGCAAAAGTTACGCTGCTCACAAATTAGTATTCACATACAACATGCAGCAACACTACTATAGTATAGTATTAAGCGCATATTAAAAGTTCACGCCTCTATAGCCTATAAGAACGAAATAGCTTCAAAACATTATCATATAATAATGAAACAGTTTAAGGCCGCATAGGAATGAACATGGTCTAAGCGTGCGGTGTAAACGAAAAGAATTATGATAAAGTGATCAGATTCTTACAATTTAGTCAGTTATGGGCACAAACTTCTCATTCATAAATAGTTAATATATGCAAGTAATAGTGAATATTGTGTGGATAATTCCGCTCTCTGAAAACTTAGTACGCCTGTGATGAACGCAAGGACTCTGCTGAATGTCCTACGAGCGATTTAAACTTTGGATATCTTACAGCTGGCATCCTTGTTTGCTAGCTATGCTATTCGTCGTAACTCTGTGTCACATTCTTTGGTAGCTTACTTTCATTGAAGCGTACAACAAATATCGGTCCAGAATTATGACTAAGTTTGTACACTGAGATTGTATTCCAATACAACGACTTAAGACTTGTCACCAGTCTGGAATCAGTCAGATAAGTTAATAAGCATGTGAAACTTTTATAAGGAGTATACTACTTGACGAAGCGATCGAATTGCACGGAACTTCATATTAATACACTAAGCCACATTGGATGTCTCAAAACATGTTTTTATTACTAAACATTAAAGCTTAACTTGAAATATTGGCATTAAACTATAAGACCACCTATACGTTTCTGTTTGAAAACAATACTATTTCTGGAAATGAAGCATATCTCTAAGGAAAACATCAAGTCAGACCACCATACGGAGAATCGTTTATGGGAGCTGTGTGATAGAACGCTGATACTGTAGACATTCTAATTCTGGCAATGACATTAAGTTACTTTGTTCTGCTATGATTTAAATTTTCAAGCCTTCACTTAACAGAGACAGTTTGATTATAGATGAGATTGATGATGTGTCTGATGTAGTAATGCATCTTGGAATCTTAGACGTTGTGACAAAGTCAGAAAAGAATTTGAAATGTCAATATGAAGAATAATGGAGAGTGGCTTTCATAAAAAAAAAAGTAAGAGAAAACGGCAGTATTACTAGATTGGATTGTAATGTTTGCTAAGAGATGCACAGGAAGGAATATTGAATGGGGGAACATCATTCTGTCACTATAAGATATCAGTTGATGGACTGCATTAAGATAAATTGAGGAGACAAAGAGGGTGGAACGTAGTAGGCTGGGTTTGCAGTGAAACATATGTTCTTGGCGGGAAACCTGCACTACTAACTGTAATGAAAAATTAAACCTCTTACGCGTGAGTAATGATATCGAAGAGACAATATTATAACCGGCCATAGGACGATTCATTTAGCTCAGAGGATATTGACTTTAGGATCCATGTTTGCCGGAAGCTTTTTATTGTTTTGTTCCATACTAAAGCCCTTGTAAATACTGGAACATTTGTCATGACATCCTTGGTTAATTGTTATTAATAATTACGAATTAAGCTATTTTGCTTGCATCGCATTGCTGCCACACAGTTTTTACCATTAATGCATTGAAGGTTAAGCATTGCCACATGTCGTAATATTTTACCTTTTGTTTCCATTGAATTAATTAGTTTATAAAATATTACTGGTCTTAAGCATTACCATTGAGTTTTAAGCTATTTGTACTATTAAATCTTAATTAGAATTGAAGCTATTTTCACTTACTGCCTCTACTTCAATCTTATTACAGATTTGAAGCTATTTTGCTTGTGTCATATTGAATTCATTCATTTAATGCTAACACCATTGGCATTAATGGTTTAAAGCTTTTTAGAGCATCTTGTTTGTCTGGACATGTGACGTAATGCAAGAACTGTTTGTTGTTTTAGATCTTAGTATCACCATCTTCCTTGCACATCTTGCTCCTAACCAAATGCGAGAATAAGTACTACTGTCTTATATTAATTGCTATATATCTCAATTATCAATGAAGGCAAAAAGAAGTAATTGTCTTAATGAGCTTACACCATCTTTAGATCCCGACATCTCTGTCATTCAGAAAGCTAATTAACTTACTATTATTTTATTTTGTTTTTTATATACCTTAATTTGCATGGAGGCTAATGGTGAGTTATGCCTTAACGCTTTAAAACAAAAATCTAATTATCTTAATAAGTTTGCACCATCTTTAGAACCCAGAATCACAAGATCCTGCAATTTTAGAATCCGGAGAACAGCTAAGATGTGCAACGTACACTCAGCGAGAATCGAAGCTGAAGATAGGTCAGATCTAGTTACGCCAATGGATTACTATAAAAATGTTATCACTATTTTATATGTAAAGAGGTCACTCAATTTGTAATACACAAAATTTAATTAAAAACACCACCCTCTATTAGAATCGAAATTAAACCGCGGTAGTAAGTCCATTAGCCACCTTCACAATAACTCATTACTTTTAACACCCCACTCAAGTCCAACCCAAGGACTCAGTGGCAAAGTCAGTAGTTTGAGATACATAGCAATGTCATTCATTAGCTGGACAATATTAACTTTCACAACTAATTACGTAACATCAACACAATAATATTTCCAGGTTCACAACAACAAGGCACGATGAACTTGATTTTTATCCCGACACCTTGGGGTGTTTTAGATAATGAATTTGAAATTTATCCAGAACGAACTGACATTTATCCTGATCTGTCATCTTTAACTATTTCTGTTAAACGTTCAAATTAAATGCAAATTATTTTACACTGAAAGCTTTTAAACATCGTTTGGATTACTCATCTTAGAAAATGGTAACTCTCCAATATAAATTGTAACACTTTGGTCATTTTGATAAGATTTTCCTCCAGGAGATCTGTAAGAGGACCGCTCGCCTCTCACCGAGGTGGCCCGGGTTCAATTCCAGGGACCCGCATGTGGGATTTGTGGTGGACAAAGCGGCGTCTGGGCGGGTTTTCTCCGGTTTCCCCCGCCATTCATTCCACCAATTGCTCCATCATCGCTTTTCCTTTCATCCATTTCACATTCATTTCGTTTCATCTACTTTCTTCCTGCCATACCAGGCATCGGGCTGATCACCCATCCTGGATATTCTGTCTGATCCATGACTGTCTGCTCCTCGAGGGTCCTCTGACCCCAGGCACCCGCCTGTAAGTCCTGGGTGCAAGTTCTACATACGAGGAAGTTAAACAGAGAAAGAAGAAGATTTCTAAGAGGCTTTGCACTATCTTTAAGCTGATGTGAAGTTCTGGGTTAACCTGTTTCGTTACATCTGAGAACGAATCATTGCCACTTTCTATTACGTTACCGTACACTTTGTTTACTTATTTGTTTGTGCCAAGCAATTTACAAAGAATATGACTAAACATTCATCCCAGACTCCTAACTTGCCACATGCATATAACAAATTTCCTTATTATCTAAACATATGTCTTTAGTTACCCTTAAAGTTATTATGATTGATTTTGTTCCCTTCTTAGTGTGCAATTTAATTTATTTTTACATTTACTTAAGTGTCCCCTACATTCCTGCTATATTTTCTGAAAGGTTGAATTAAAGCTATCTACTTTAAACCCGTTTCAGTTATATATTCTTTTCTCAGATTTCGTCCCTTTACACTCAAATACTATATGCTCCATGTCTTCCTTTCCTCCACATATTGAACACCGATTTTGTGGAAAACTTTTATTATTCCTTCTTATTCACATTCCTACTCGTATCCATGCGATACTCTCTATTTGTTCTTTATTTTATTTATCAACATACGTTTCTTTTTTCTGTATTTTTAATCGGTATTTAATATACTAAAGATTTTTCCCTAGTTTTCTCATTAAAACGTTTTTACCCTCCGATTTTGCTGTCTTCGTGTATTCAATTGATTTATTCTTTAACAGTCGTTCCACTGAGAAATGTCTTGATTAAAATATCAGTTCCTTTTAATTGCTTAGTTTTCTTCAAAACTTCATATACAAATTACACAGATGCGAATCTCACACCTACCATTCTTGCTCCTCTTGCTATTCCCACTCTAAAGGCTTCTCCAAACTCCAAAGCCTGTAACAGCATCCCGAGTTTTCCTTCCAGAATCTCTTTAACTTGTATAGCCAACACTCCCCTCCTTTCTTTGAGCTCCTAGATAACTAACTAAATTGAATTTACGATACCTCTCGTCCATACTCTCCGTTTTTGTTATAATGTTCTGCATCTCTGTTCTTAAATCTTGCATATTATATCTTGTTTACTCCTTAATTCCCATTAATTCTTTTTCAAATCCATTCAGTTTGTTGCCTATTCTTTGGTTCATATCCTTTACACTAGACAGAATCTCTTTCATGACGGCTTGATCCCCGTTAGATCAAAGGTTGCTTTCAACTCCACCGGGTATTATTAATAGTATGTCAGTAACACTTAATAAAAGAAACATTTTTGCTACATCTTCTTGTTTTCTTTTAAATTCGTTTCACTTTATCCTATTAAAGGATAGAAACAACTCCCATTGTTTCTTATTCCCGTTTTTCTTCAACACACATTACGTTAACATTCTGTATATAATACACAATGTACTTCAGTTTATATCGTCATAAAGTAACGCATAGTTCAACAGATTTCCTCTGGTGTATGTCGGACAGCTGCTGACAGAGAAACAAATATGTAATATGGCAGCATTGCCTATATACTGATAATCGTTTCATTTTATTGATTTATAGAGGTTGTCATAGCTAGCCTAAATAAGAATTTAAACACACAAAGAAACGGAGGACGCTTACTACAGGTGGAATAATCTTCAAAACGCATTTGGTTCTATAAGATCACGAGAAAATCTCGGATATGAAGGGATTTTACGATGATGGAAACGAGTTTTCTGGCGAATGCCAGTACTAACCTCCGCAAAGTGAATAATATTGTGACTTATCCAATTTTCACTGTCACTTAACTAATGTGATCTATTTCAACTTTCACTGTGACTTCTCTTAGTTCTCACGCTCACTTCACTAATGTAATCTAGTTTAGTTTGCACTGTCATTTCACTTAGTTATCGCGATGTAGCGGCGTAATGATATACGCGCGAACCAGCCTCTTCTTTCTTCGCTTCGCTCGCTGGGAAGTCGAACACAAGACCTCTCTAATGTCTCGCAGTAGCAGCACTCACTGTACGTCACGGCTATCGTCACAACCTCACTCGGAGACGCACTGTATCACCACACTTTTTGTCGCATCAGAAACTCTGTATTTCACTGACTAACTCACTTACAAGCGAGTGCGCTCATTTATATAGCTGCTGAAATTTTACACAGAGTTCTAGAATGTTCGAGAGGTGGGGGAGAAGAGAAACGTCCAGAAGAATCTGGTTATCTCTGGATAATGTTTTTGTGTTTTCGCTAGGCGAGAGCGCTATTTATTTCTCGGTATTTGTTCCCGGCCAGTCGGTCGGTCAGTCGGTCGGCCAGTGCCTTCCCATTAAGCTCGGACCATAGTCGCTGTAGATACATGGTAGAGAAAGTAAAAAGATTGGACGTGAAGCGATCACAGGACTTTTGTACCCATACGAATTAAACAGATACAGTATACTTTACTATTCGGACCTAAATTTCGTTCCTGTATTCACTTTACGTTAATCAAGATACGAGTAAATATCTGCCTCATTGTTTTCAAGTAAAGTAGGCAACATGTACTTGTTATATGTAATGCGGATTCAACGTTAAGAGACTTGTATCAGTCGATTTATATTACTCGTGAACGGAGCTAATATTATAATCTCTTTTTTTACGAATTAGTATCATTGCTCATTTTCAAATACTCATATTTTAATATTGAAACAGGTGGCACGCGAAACAGACTTTGTGGAGTACCTACATGTACTTACTTGAAAGTGCAACAGCGAATATTTACGAAATGAATAGCTTTTATCATGAAAAAGTTATTTAAGACAAACTGTGTGTATTTTAACGAATTCTTCATATATCCTCAAGTAAATTTTTCTTTCATGATTTTCCACTTGCGTAAAACTCAGCGAGAGTAAGCGTTTTACTGGTTATTATGAGAAAACCAAAGTATACATTTTCTTTAATATGAAAATTAATCCTATGACTTTCTAACCAAAATTGTTAGAACAATTTTTTGTAAATGTAAAAGATAACAGCATTTCCTTAATATAAGGCAGAAGTTGGGAGGAATTATATGAAAATATTCTTCTTGTATCTTTAAAAGATGTCTAACGTTAGACACGAATATTAAAGCTTCTAATTTTTAACTTTTGTATACGCCGTTAATAAATTATTGGACAGATGCATGGACACAGATGAGGACCTTTTTTAAAAATCCCTCAATACAGGGTGCCTCATTAAGGATGAAGAATGAATAGGCGATTTGTCCCTGAAGGACTAAGGCCTCCTCTTGCGAGAGGTAGCTCGATATGACTCATGCGGGGAGCTAGTCTGCATAAGTGCATTAAGGATACCTTACGTAAAATCGAATATCGGGTTTAGTGTAGTACTTGTATCTTAGACGGTAGCGAAGGTAAAATGGAGAAGTTACGGTTAGCAGGGAAATCTTTTACACTTCACAGGCTTGATGTAGTGACAGACATCAGATGGTCTACATAATTACTACTATGAAAACTGGACGACTTGGTCTCTTACTATTACACGGAATTATTTACTCATAAAAAGGATAAACAATATTGTGTGTTGCATTCACATGACGTTCTCTACTTACTCGTTTACAAACTATCCTTAAAAACTTATTTATTATTCTAGCAGCCACTTGTTAATCCAAATAAACGTTCATTTTACATTCACACATTTCCTTGCACAATACAGTAGGTAAAGCGATAGTCTGATTTTTAAAGTGTGTGTCGCTATGTGATGGCTTTGAAATTCCATGCTCTTTGCATTACCGCGAGAAAAAAAAGAGAATAACGACTTCCCGTTTGAAAATTCAAACCAATAACAAGGAATGTCTCTGAAATGGTCAACTCTACAAAAACATTTATTTGGCATAAATTGTGTTTTAAAGAGCTCTACATTTTTTCTGTGTAATAAGATTTTGTCTATATCTTTCGGTTTGCCAATTACATAAAGAACTTATGAATGCACAGGACTTTACAGCTATTCTCAGAAAATTCAAGATATACGTTTCATTTGTCATGCATATCGTAAACATATGGCGTTATAATCAAATTCTAGAGCCATTTTAGATAAAATAAAAAATAACGAAACTTTTTAAATGAAAAGGGTAGCTTAGAGTGGGGGACTTTTTTTGAAAATGTTGGAAAATGCAGAACTTTAATACCAAGTTGGTATCTAACCGACTTTTGGTTTTTGACAGACCCACACACACGGGATTTTTCTAAACCTATTTTTTTATTCAGGGAGTCTCTAAACAGGTATTTCCGGTGAAATCTCAATATCAAACTTTTGGGTGAAATGCAATACTTCCTTTCCTTACTAGAGATAAGCAGTATCTAGAGAAATTAAAAGGAAAACCCTAATACCCCTAAGGTATACTTTGCAATGTATTTCAGACACTTTAAAAATGTTTGGTTTTTCTTGTTTGATAATAGGTAATTTTGGAGGTCAGCTGCAATATATTTCAATGATTGAGATAATAGGATAACTCGATCCGATAACCATAAACAACACCCTTTGCTGTTCGCGGACGTCTTCATAGAATAATCAAAGAAAGAGATGCAAAATTTGCAGCTGACGCAACAATGCCCTTCTGATTGGCCGACGTTCTCGCTCCTCCCTCTCCATTGGTTTTCATATTTCCAAAGTAATTTAGTCGGGCTTCTTCTCGATTGCTCCATCTTTTGAACGTTTATGAGTTGAATTTATGTTTCTTCGCTTTTCATTCATTTTTTGCTTCCAACGTAGGGTACACAGTTTCTTTACTCACTTTCCTCTATCATAAACAAAACGGTCGTTAGTGCTGACGCTTCTCTCGCTTTCAAAACAATTCTCCTTTTGGGGAATTTAATTTTGTGTCGAGATTTAATTCAGTTAACAGTAAGCTTTCAGCGGTTGATTTACAGAAAGATTTTTAAAATAGTCTCTCTAAACCCTTCCTCTTAATAAGGGGATATACTGTGCCGAAGGAACAAAAGCTGCCGTTTCATGTATTTTATCTACACTATTGATATATTTAGTTTTCAAAAAAATAGTTATTGAAGTAGGCCATATATTTCATTTTCAAAATAAAGTACTGAAAAGTAAGTTGCTTTGCCGATTTAGAAGGAACACGGAAAGGAAGAAAGAAAAGAAAAACAAGGAAGGAAAGCTACAAGGATATGTCTCTACAGGTGACTATAGTACACATTCAGCAGTCAGGTACCTATTTAAGACCCATGTCGCAGAAGCTTTAGGATGTAAGTTGATTTGCTATTTGGAAGAATGGAGGAGCCATTTTAAGGCATACGCTTATGTATTTTGTTTTCATCTGTCGCGCTTGTTACATACGAGAAATTTTTATCATTATTTTCAGAGAAAATTTCAAAAGTGTTGTATATTTGAAATAAAAATGCATTTTCTATAGTCATTGTTCTTTATACCTAGATGCATAATCCTGATCTTGTTCCAAGCGCCAAACCAAGGACAAACAAGTTCAAGTAACCATAAACACAAGGTAAGCGATATACTCGTAAGTAGTTTATATAGAGGAATCCTGGGCCATTTTTTTGCGTTTATATGGGAGAGATAGGGAATACGAGGGCTGATGCTAGGCTAGACGAGGATTGAATGTGGGAAATGCGTTTATACGGGAGAGATAGGGAATACGAGGGCCGATGCTAGGTTAGACAGTGGCAGAAGGAGGGGAGTGCACGCTGTACGAGAGAGCTAGAGAATACGCGGAGAGGTGCTAGGCTAGACAGATACTGAAGGAGGGGAGGGATATAAGCTTATACGGAAGAGATAGGGAATACGAGGGAGGTGTTAAGACAGATGTTAAAGGTGGAATATGTTTATATGAGAGAGATAGGAAACCGAGGAGAGGTATTAGGCTAGGAAGGGTTGAATGATAGAGTATGCGTTTATATGGGAGGGATAGTAAAACAGAGAGAGAGATATCCTATGTTAGGAGATAGTTAAAGGAGGGGGAAAATGCGTTTATATGGGAGAGGTAGGGAAAATGATGATAGGTCTTGGGGATTGTGGTTAAAAACTGCTACACAAAGAACAGCATTATTCAAGAACTTTAACAATAAAAGATCTAAGTATAGATCAATTTTACGGTATTCGAGGAGGGGTCTTTAGTGGAAAACCCCTAAGTCAGTAGTAGAGATTTGGTGGTACAAAACACTTAATATGCAGGAATGTGTATTCGTATGCTAATTAGGTCTCCCCACCCCCTGTCACGCCCCCTGGTACCTTTTTGCTTGCGGCTGGGGTCATAAATTTTGTTGAGTATAATGGAAAGCTTGACAGGTATGCAATTAAGGTTGATCCAACACCTGTCCAAATGAACAATGAGTATAATAAATTATGCTTCCTAACAAAAGAGCAGACGCTATTCTACCCATTGCATATCCGCACAGGTGCACTTCCACACCTGCAGCAACCCCACTCCCAGCCGAATTGTTTGACGAACACGTGCTGTATAACAAAGACTGTACCTTTTTCCTGTCGAAATGGACATAATAAATTACGCTTGTAACAAAAGAATCTAACAAAAGATGAGACCCTATTGTCCCAAATCTATTGAATTCCTGTACACATGCATGTTAGGTGAATATTACAAAGAGACAGTCTGGCGCAGCGATAACAAAGGAACTCTTGGCGTCTTTATACAGGGCCGTCTTTGTTTGACGGTGGGAAAAGAGAGAGATAGAGAGAGGACAGTTCCTACGGGGACTAACATCATTTACCTGCTAGACCGTAAATTTCACCCCGCTCAACCGGCTTTGCCTGAGGGCAGTTCTCTCTGAGAGCAGCCGAGTCTTCACGAAGATCTACAGACATCCCCAAACATAGATATATACGATCGCAACTTACCTGCTAGACCGTAAATTCCACCCCGCTCGACCGGCTTTGCCTGAGGGCAGTTCTCTCTGAGAGCAGCCGAGTCTTCACGAAGACCTACGGACATTCCCAAACATAGATATATACGATCGCAACAAGTCTAACGCTTCTACCAAGCACACGAATCTGCACGACAACTTACGAGAATCACCGAGCATAGTTATAATGTACTGTTTCTGCCTCTATTGTCTCTTTCAAACAGCGATATCAAAAACGTGTTTAACACACATCATCACCTACATTAAACCACAAGATAGATACCCTTAGACTTGTGCTCGAGTCTTACTGCAGGCTAAGCTTAATGTTTAATTGATAATGGAAAATTGATACTTTGATAGGGTAAAACATTATTATATCATTACCCTGATTAATGAAAGAGGTTCTCGGGAACCCAGAGGTCCTAGTTAGTATCTTGCCCTGTGAAACTCTAATGCTTAATAAATATTAAACTATGGGGGTATGAGCGATCTGATTAAAATGTATTTAACAGGTGTAACTATATTTATATTAAACACTGGTGTATACTTAGGTATCCCAAATTGCTACTTTGATGGCGTAAAACATTATTATATCATTACCCTGATTAATGAAAGGCGTTCACGGGTATCCAGAGGGCGGAGTTCGAGTCTTAGTGCAGTGAAACATTAATGCTTAATAACTATTAAAATTTAGGAACATAGACTGCAATGGTGTATACTTAGGTATCCCAAATTGCTACTTTGATGGCGTAAAACATTATTATATCATTACTCTGATTAATGAAAGGCGTTCACGGGTATCCAGAGGGCCGAGTTCGAGTCTTAGTGCAGTGAAACATTAATGCTTAATAACTATTAAAATTTAGGAACATAGACTGCAATAGTAAATCACGTTAACTTTTATGTATCATCACGATGCTTAATGTAGGATATTCTTAGGTGCCCTGAGATCCTAGTTCGAATCTTTCCCCTGCGAAATTCTAATGCTTAATAAATATTAAACTATGCTGGTATGGACAGTCAGATTAAAATGTATTTAACAAATATAATTACTTGCAGTAAACCCTGGTGTATACATTGGTATCCCGATGCCTAGACCCGGCTCTTTATTTTATTTCTTCTTCTCCCTTTTTTCTTTCTTTTCCGTTTTGTTCCTATCTCTTTTTACTTTCTCTACTACGTATAGTAAGTAGGGGAAGTATTGCATTCCACCCAAAAATTCGATACCGAGATTTCACTGGAAATACATGTTTTGAGACCTCCTGAATCCAAAAAAAGCATTTTTGGAAACATGTCCGTGTGTGTGTCTGTGTGTGTGTGTGTGTCTGTGTGTGTGTCTGTGTGTCTGTGTGTGTGTGTCTGTGAACAGCATAACTCAAAAACGAACAGTCGGATAAACACCAAACTTGGTATTTAGGTTCAGTATCTTCCAGAGATGCGACACGAAGGTTTTCAAGAAAATCCCCCCACTCCAGACTACCCTTTACATGGAACATTTTTCGAAAATTTTAATTTTCTCAAAAATGGCTCTAACGATTTTGATGAAAATATCATATGCTTAAGATAATGTCATGAGAAATGAAATGTATATCTCGAATTTTCTGGGAATGTCTCCAAAAGTATTCTTCATTGTGGACGACTTTTGCATAACTGGTAAACCATAAGAGATAGACAAAATTTTACTACACAAAAAATGTAGATCGCATTGAAATACCCAATTTATGTCATATACATTTTTTTGTTGAGTGAACCATTTTCGAGATAATGCTTGTTATTCCCTTAAAATTTTCAGTACTTATATTCTCAAATGGGAATTCATTATTCATTTTTTTGTCTTGGATATGCAAAGAGTATTAATCTTTGGGAAAGGGAATGGTGCTGCACCTAGCAACCAGCTATTAAGAGATATGTATGTGCTTAAAGGCTACTGTATTTCCAAATTGCCCTTGTAAATATATATTCCCCTTACATCTACAAGAAAATAAGCAATAAGATAGAGTCTGCAAATGTTTATCTCGATTAACATGAAGTAGATGGAGAATAAGCGTTTGTAAAAATAGTTTGTACAAGAGTAGAGAACGTCATGTGAGTGTAACACATCAGATTTTTTTACTTTCTCTACTACGTATAGTAAGTAGGGGAAGTATTGTATTCCACCCGAAAATTCGATACCGAGATTTCACCAGAAATACATGTTTTGAGACCCCCTGAATCCAAAAAAAGCATTTTTGGAAACATGTCCGTGTGTGTGTCTGTCTGTCTGTGTGTGTCTGTGTGTCTGTCTGTGAACAGAATAACTCAGAAACGAACAGTCGGATAAACACCAAGCTTGGTATTTAGGTTCAGTATCTTCCAGAGATGCGACACAAAGGTTTTCAAGAAAATCCCCCCACCCCAAATTACCCTTTACATAGAAGATTTTTCGAAAATTTTAATTTTCTCAAAAATGGCGCTAACGATTTTGATTAAAATATCATATGTTTAAGATATGTTTATGACAAATAAAAGTATATCTTGAATTTTCTGGAAATGTCTCCAAAAGTGTCCTTCATTGTGAACGACTTTTGCATAACTGGTAAACCATAAGAGATAGACAAAATTTTACTACACAAAAAATGTAGATCGCGTTAAAATACACAATTTATGTCATATACATTTTTTTGTTGAGTGAACCATTTTCGAGATATTGCTTGTTATTCCCTAAAATTTTTCAATACTTTTCTAAATGGGAATTCGTTATTCATTTTTTTTGTCTTGGATATGCAAAGAGTATTAATTTGTGGCAAAGGGAATGGTGCTGCACATAGCAACCAGCTATTAAGAGATATGTATGTGCTTATATTGCCCTTGCAAATACAAAACAAGGGGAACATATTAGGCCTTAAGCGATGGTTAAATAATTTTAGAACCGGTCTCTATGTGTAAAATGTAATTCTCTTTGCATGTCAAAAGATCGTTTCTGCAAATGTTTATCTCGATTAATATGAAATAGATGGAGAATAAGCGTTTGTAAAAATAGTTTGCACAAGAGTAGAGAAAGTCACGTGAGTGTAACACATCAGATTTTTTTCTTCTTGACTTGCATGCATCTAAGCATTCACACACACCCCAGTGCACATACACACATGCACTCACATACACCACTGCACGCTCTCAGACACCAGTGCAGACACATACACCAGTGCACGCGCATACACCAGTGCACATACACACACCAGTACAATTGTATACACACACTCACTTACACGCACACAGAGAAACACATACACCAGTAACTTACACACACAGACACGTATACAGACACACATACACCAGTGCACGTGCACACACGCACACACATACGCCTACAAAGATACACCAGTGCATGCACAAACACACACAAGTCATTACATGCACACGCTCACACACAAGCATACAGACACGCACACAGGCACGCGTACACACACCCACATGCTAGCATTGGAAATTATTGTATTTACAGAATTCAAAAATCATTGTTTCATTTCACTGTATCCTAGCAAAATGTAATTCTTTTCAGGCTAACACTTTCACATGAACTTTCATCCCAACGTGTTAGATATTATGGAAGTACTCTCTGAGAGAGAGCGCGCAAGTGAGAGAGTGAGAGGGGAATAGAATCATGTAGGGATAGAAGCGTTGAGAGACTGCACATGCGCAACAGGTGATAATTCCATTGCGTGCAATAATCACGTGACGTGTAAACATCCCTGCTATGATGATGTGCTGACATAGCCAGGGGGGATTTAGATTGCTATATAAACAGCTAACGGTGCTTACTAGAACCATCGCGAGCGTATTAACTCTACATTTAAATTTTAAAGAACTTTAAAAATAGCAGCGTGAGGCCTTAACAAAAACCTGCGAACATACCCGAACGCCTATTTAAACACGTATTTAAATATAAGAGATATCGCCATTAATCATCGTTTTATTATTGAAAATTCAGTATATGATTCTTCTATAAAGGTCCCTGTCACCTCTATAATTAGTATACCTTCAGTCACTAGTCTTTGTTGTGCTAATCAGTGTAGAGGTGTTTAGAAGAGGATAAAATAAGATTTATGAACTCTAATTTAAATGATTGTGAAATACTTTTATATAGTGATGAATTTTGCATCCTAAAAATACTTGAATGGTTTATATATTACCATTTAGGCAACATATCTGCTGCATGTGTAACGCAATATGCTGAAATGAGGAGTTGGAGGATAAAAGTGCTGGAATAGTATGATAAAAATAATAAAAAAGAATGAAGGTATGCTTTTACATCATGTTTTATTCATTAAAAATCCTTACATTACAATGACTAGTTTAAAATATAAGCTGCATCACATGAGTCAGAGGCTTGTATGTAAATACTTTATCATGAGTTATTAAACAATATAAGGAGGCTCTGTGCAGGAATATTTGCACTAGCTTGAATTTCTATTCTGATGTTGACAGCACCATTTACAACTTCCTCTGGTTGATGCAAGCAATCTATAATGAATATAGTAGCAAATTTAAGAAAATCTTTTCTCTTCAATAAAGGATAATTCTATTTTTCATATAAGAATTTTGAAACTTTGAGTACATGTCATACAGTGATGCAAATCTCGAGTTTCCAAAGTCCAAATTCATGTCATGGTAGGGATAACATTCACTATTAAGGTAATGTTAATTAGTTATGTTACAATGATCAAAATGGGAACAGTCTTTAGATGCATTACTCGATCTTAAAGTCTGAGCACCCAAAATGACAAATCTCGGCTTCTCCATTTTTGATGTGGCGGCGACATTCTAGGTGAATGATTCAGTTTGCGGCAGAGCAGGTTGAGTATGCAGATCCATGGTCCTAAATGGGAGATACAATGCCTTGTCCGACTTGACAATCTTGAGGATTTCAACCTTTTCAGCATCAGAAAGTCGAATCACTGGCGTTCTCCACTCGATTCGCACAAGTTTAACGGTTGCATTCTTTTCACCCTGAGGTGCTATAGTGTATTTTTTAGGGCTCTTGGTCGAATCAGCATCAACTCAAACTTGCTTTTCAGTATGAGGTCCTTGTGGCCGTGAGCAAATCTCAGAAGCATCGAAGGCGGTACTATAGCGTTGAAGACTCCATTTGCTACATGCACATGTCTATGTCTTCTCCAGGATAGCACCATCCAGCATTCAGCATACGAGCAGATTCCATGGGGTTGAGAGCAGCATAGTTGCGTAAAGTTGACGCGATCCCGGGGTTTCTGGTTCGATCAATAGTTGAGCCGTTCATATTCAGTCGAATCTCCTCAAACATGAATGGAATAGCGTATTGGTAAGCTTTGCAGTAGTAGCTGCTCCATTAGATTTAGTAATACTCCCCTCGAGGTATAAATAACTTCGATTAGGTAATGTATATAAATCCTCAGCTTTACAAGGGATTCTAATCTCATTAGAGTCCAGAGCTGATGTATTATACGGAAAAAACACATTTTTCTGTTCTTTAGTGATCTTGTCATCGAATCTCGGTGTCTCGGTAACATTGAAAATGTCCATGATTATAAGATTCTGAAGCCCAGTACCTGGAGAAACTGGCGATTGCGCGATGTTAACCCGCTGGATTTCCAGGGCAGAGTATGACAAGGGCATCGAATCACTCCGTTATTATATCCTCGACGTCGCTGACTTCTTCTAAAATCTATTGCCATTGTAACGGATGTGAAGCCTTATTCTTATTATAACGGTTACGTGCTCTAGGAGGGAACTAGGTGCGTGAAATAATTATGCAAAATATCCTAACACTAATTTATTAATATTAACAACATTTAATAATATGTAAAATGAAAACAATTACTCTCCTAAAAATACTACACAAAAAACCCCCACCTTACAATCTAAACACTCTAAGCTAACATAGCGCCCTTCACGCCCGGTATATTGACTTGCACTGTAAATATGATTTCCCTAGGTTGTAGTACACATACTCTGGCAGTTTCCTAGACAGTAATATTCCCTTTTTACTCACATATTAGGCTGAAGATGACAAAGGACGTCTGCATCGTGACACACGGCGACGTAGCGTCCTGTAGCACCACAATAACACTAAGAGCCCAGAATCAGAGTTCTGCAAGCTTTTATAGGCTTTTTCTGAGGCGTTGTTCCCTTACCTTATATGGTAGGGATAAAGGTTGTCACGTAGGCTCTCGCGGGGATTATCATGACCGCAACAGCTTGCAAGTAGGAAGAATAAAGTCTACTTGTGTGAGTAAGTTCCTCTGAGTTTCTCACAGAGTGCGAAATGTATATTTTACAATAAAATATCACATTATAGGGAACAGGAAACTTCCAGAAACCCTATAAGTGAACAGTGGTATATGCAACAGCTGTCTTCCCTGACCTACCTTAGGTTACCATAGATCAGCCTTGAGCGGGGCACTATATTATATCTTCGTTTCTAAAGTCAATAATATTACCATTTTGGTCCACTACACGAAACTAATTTGCTCTATGACATTGGTGTTAATGATTGGAAGGTAAATTGGAGTTCACGGCTCTTGAGAAATATGATATCCAGACGGAACAGAAGGGAAAAACTCATAGATCGAGTGTCCACTTTTACCGTTGATAAAAGAGCCTGTTGCAATACTGCACTCGGTTCGTATGATGCTCACCTTAAATATATTCACCAGGAAATCAGATTCAGTCAGCTGATTAGCTGGAGTAACTTTGTCATTGAAACCCAAGAGCGTTCCTATAGAACGATCATTGGAAAAATCAACGGTGAAAGGACATTTAATTTCAGCTTCATTGTGTTATTATTAGGTCTAATAAAGAAGACTTTCTCATCCACCCTTAGCTTATCTCTGATGTATTCATTAATATCAGCAATCTCGTAAGTTCCATTGGGTATATCAATGATCTTAATTTCATCATTGTGTGTATAATGAAATTGATTATTATTCTGATCAACTTTAGAAATAGAATAGAAGGTTTCAAAATTCAATAGAGCAACCTCATAATGACCTTTTGGATCTATCTGAAGAGGGGGATTCAGATATGTAGTAAGAACAGACTAGCTGCTACTGACAGCGATAGTGTAACTCATTGTGTTAGAAATTGCAAGCACAAGTGCCCGCAGATGACTGAATTGAAACTCTGAAACCTCTTAGTGTTATACAGCATCTTAACGCCTCAGAGGTACCTTTCTATCTCTTTCGGAGGCTTCAAGTTTCCAAAGCTATCGAAATAAAATTACACGTTGTCATCCTTCTTTATAGCAACCCAATGAGTGCCTTCAATCTCTGAAGTATCGAGATTGACAATAATTTTGTAACGAGGTCTTGAAGGTAGCTGATCGACCATGTATACACCTCTTTAAACGTTTGGGATACAAGACGAGATCTATGTTACTCAATGCTTTTTCTGGGACAAGTATAGCCCTCTTCCGGAGCTTTTTGAATTCCCTTTCTTGCTCTGCCTCCTCTTCCTTTCCTCGCCTTATTCTTCTTCACTCGAAGGCCTCTCCGTCTTGCTTCAATTTCTTTGTTATGTCTCATCATTTTGGCATATTGTTTATCTGCAGCCTTTTTCTTATTTACACCTGTAGCAATTTGTGATGCGCCTCCAGCAACAGCACCTAGAGCTGCAATAATTGGTATGAGAGGTAGAAATCTACCTCGTTTCTCCTTCTTCTTCTTTATCCAGCACCAACAGCTACCTTCCCCTTCATAATTCCTGTTACTAGTCGCACTGCCAACTTTTCACCTAATGTAGCATCACATGATTGCACTTTCTTCCACGCCTTTTCAGCCAAGATCTTGTCTGCAATTTTCTCGAAGCAGAGTCCTTGTGCTGAGCATAGGTAATGTCATGAAGTTTGCACGCTTCGTCTAATGGGTTGATTCCAGGGTCTCCTCTCTTTAATCTTTTTTCTAGCTTTGTCCCAGGTCCGCAGTACCTGTATCCAGGCAAATTCGCTTCAAATGGCAGCCTGTTAATGAGAGAGTTAATTAAACCGGAACTTCTTTCGAAATTAACCTTCTTAGTTCTCATGGTATACTAATTGATTTTTATTAGTGAATTGTTCTTTTATACTCTGTCATTGCTTACATCTATTAGCATATATACATTAAGTGTGATTTATTTTAGCTGCTATGACGGAGCTGGTGAAGCTAGATTTCTCGCTGCCTTTTCAGGTGCTAGACATTGAAAGCGACTTTAGACGCGAACTTCATGGAAAGCTGTTTCCTGACAATGTTAGAACACTAACTCTACATTTCCAGCACGTAACCCCTCTCCCTAAAATTGTATCCCACGCTCGTTAAAGGGTATCTCACTCACGCAAAAAGACAACTCACTCGCGCAAAAAGGTAACCCACTCACGAAAAAAGGTAACCCACGCACGCAAAAAGGTAACCCACTCACGCAAAAAGGTAACCCATTCATGCAAAAAGGTAACCTATCACGCAAAAAGGTAACCCACTAACGCAAAAAGGTAACCCACTCGCGCAACAAGGTAACCCACTCACACAAAAAAGGTAACCCTGCCACACTAAAAGGTAACTCACTCACGAAAAAGGTAGCCCATTCAGGCTAAAAATATGGTAACTCTTCTCCTGGATAACAAGGTAATTCACATAGTATCAAGGTTATTTAGGTTAATTCAGATAGTATAACGATGAGGATAGGTTCCATGATTTGGAACACGGCGTACTAGAGCACGAATTTCACAGATGAATCTGCTAGTGTCATAGACGGATTTCAGGAGTTGAGTGCAGCATAGCTCCGTATGGTTTCACAGACAATTCAGTGGTATTGTTGGTATTTAGAGTGATCAGAGTAGTATAACAGATATTTGGGATAATTTTGATCAGCGCTTGTGCCATGGCTATTTAAGCTAATTTTCTTGTGATTCAGGTGGTATGATAGGTATTTAACTCATTTTAACAGGTAATTCAGATAGTATCACTGATTACATTACCTTTATATGCTTTTTTTATAAACCTTACAAGCTTTTATATGTTAAACAGCTAGTATGTGAGACTGTGGGGTTAAACAGTGAGGGTATATAGAAATAGCATAAAATAGCGCATCTGCATGGTTGAGTAGATTTAATAACGTCTTTAGGCAGCTTTACTGTTTTATAATATTCAGCTTTGTTCAAGTGTAGCAGCTTTATCAGTTAAATCATTACTTCATTAAACAAGGATTGTAAGGGTATAAGTTTCTCTCCTTTATCTAGGCTTGAGACTAACACTAGAATTTGCTCCTAATGGCAGGGTTACCCCCTCCCCCTTCCATCTCCTTTCTTCACCAGTTGTCCGCGATGTGCATACACATCACATGAGCACACTTCATTTTTTAAAGATTGTAGACTCGCGGAGAAAATCTTCATCTTCTGGTCACATTCTCTTAAACACTGTTTGTAATGCTGTAATGTCCATACGCATAGGTAATTATTCCATCCTCGGCAATACCTCTTTTATCATTAAAGGAATTCAATGTAATTTTATTCATTTGCACTGTGGTAATAGCGTACTCTCGTGATTGAATCAGATTCATGTGCGTTCTGATGATTTCACAGGTTTTAAGACAATCTGTATAGCAGTCAAATGTGATGTGCTGCCTAATAGCGCTACTTTTATACCTTATTTTTTTTATCTTCGATCCTTGAATATCTAATGCATACATCTTAGGTCGTAATCCAACAAAGCGTAGGTTGATTTGGCTATTAGCCTCATCTTTAACTTTCCCCAGCACCTTTTTATTCTGAGTAGAGTGACATATACGGTTGACAGGGTAATTAGCTGTATCCAGATGCTCTAGAAAACGTAACTTGTCCTGGTACACATCTTCAGTTATTACACGATGAATGAATGAATGAATGAATCAGTGTCCATATACATAAGCTTCAGGTTTTCAGCTCCGTAATATGGCAAGAATACATCATAATGATAGTGATACACTAATGTCTTGGAGATGTCCAACACTCATACTAATGTATATAGGCTTGTTGAACACGATCCGTCCCGAGGCTATATGTACAGCAGCATATATCGTCCTATCGATAAACGTAGGCTTGGCGATTAACTTCTCCAGAATCCTCTCATTAGTCACCAGTCGTATATCCATACGGTTACGGAGATTCTGCATAGTTTTTCCAAACATGACGTTGTTAAAGAGCTTGTAGAGATTCTTCTCAAAATTATTTGCAGCTTGTTGCCGTAGTCTGTTGTTAAATTCAACATAAGGTTTTAACCATCGAGACTGTAGGAATTGTAGCACACGATGGATTTTGTTAGCCATAGCCCCTTATTAAGAGCTTGCTTCAAAGTCATGCTAATGTACTACATACTTCTTTCGAGGTCCAAGATGAGATATCAGTTTCTTTTTAGACGATTCCTTAGGCTTAATACACTCAGGCAGGAAAGGTAAATCGTTGTGTAGATTGTGAAGTTCTGCAGGATATTGGATGTCAACTTCTAATATATACCCATGAGGATCATCTTCTTGTAGTCTTTCTATGTTGAATTCTTCAGGTGATACCCACTGAAATCCACCATAAGAGAGGGCGTGGCACTTTGCCCAACCATATTGGTTATTAGCATCTTCGTATGTAATAAATTGGGTTGGTCTCAACGGATCATACTTATTCATGTAGGTGTTGTTTGTTTCGGCATACCGACAGGAAAGTTGGCATAAACCTCCTCTTATGGCTGATTTCACCATGAGCAGTTGATCATAATCTTGTAACAGTTCCAGCTCGATTCCGGTATACAGTAACATGGCGTCCCATGTAAGTCCTGGAGAGGTGAAACAATGTGCAGGAACAACTTTGTGTGTTTTGAGGGTTTCTCTCTAAATGTCTCAAAGATATCAGCTAGAAGAAATACATCCAAGGTTAAGCACAGGTCACTGTACTTGCCCAGGTTTCTCACATTAAACAGCTCCCATACATTTCTAGCATGGTTGTAGTCAGCATCACTAATTTCTTCTTCATTTAATCTATTGTAGAAGGAGTCCTTAGGAGGCAAATAGGTCTCGTTCAAAACATCCCAAGACTTATAGGGAAATACTCCCTTACGAGTAATCAACTTCAATTTGTCTTCTCCGAAGTACTATAGTGTTTCAGGATATAAGGTTAGATATTTTACCAACTTATCCAAGCTTGTACTCAGGAATCGAAAGCTATCCACAAACCGAAGCTTTATATCTCCTACATACTTGGTGATGATGAAGTTTAATTTTATGGTAGTGTTGTATTGCATTTCGACTGTTGGGAAGCCGAACTTGAAGTAGTTGCAACCGCACGTGTGGTAAAAATAATTTCCGGTAGCCTTCGCCCAAGTTTAAAAAATAGTAACTTTGTAATTTTTGACTGTTTCTTTAAATATTATATATTTATGTTTGCCTCGGCTGCGTCAGTATTTATATATTTTTTGAGACATGAATGTTTTAGCAGGGAGTGGTGCGACTGAAGAATATAGGCTTACACAGATTATAATTTTACTTTACTCCCTTTATTAATGCTTGACACGATTTAAATAACACTTCACTGATATAGAGAGCTGTGAGATTTTTTTATTATTAATTACTTACACTTTTTAACACGTAAAACTATTTTCGTCTCACACAAATACGTATTAAATTTCTCGAGGACGCATCTCGCGTCCGGTTAGGAACACTGTCTACAACCAACGCGTCCAGTTATGAGCGCTGTCTACAAGCAACTGACTTCTAGATTTGAAAATTTTGCTATATTTCAGTTTCTGATTGCCTAAACCCACTCCAATAGAATAGCTTCATTTAACTAAAGCTTTTTCTGGTTGTTGATTGGCTATTTTATGAATTGTCACAAAAATTAAATTATTACTTCCAAGAATCACAAGTAGTATTGTCAAACTTTCAAATTCATTATTGCCTCAAGGTTACCTCATTGTTACCTCATTGTTAGCAACTTTTAACCTATTATTCTCACAGCTCCTACATTATTAAATTACGTAATACATTCACATAACATTATTACACATGTATACTATAATATAAATATGTACAATAACTGTAATATACACTTTTTATATTTTGTTACATACACATATTGCTTTAAGGCGGGCTGTTATTGAATTTATATATTATATAATTAGACTAAGGTCATTTAAGTGTTAAAAATACTGCCTCAAATTGCCCCCTTTTAGAAAAATTTAAAAATTGTTCTTTTTGTTTTTGTCTTTTAAAAATATTTTTAAAAATATTTTCTGAAGGTCTCCTGAAATAAACATAACCTTTTTATTATTACAGTTGCTATTTTTCACTGTCACTTTTATTTAACACTCGCTGGTTTTTCATTACACTCGTGTATAGCAGAATACTTCATATTTATTTTGTTCCGCTACATGTTCGACACTTTTTAAGGTCAACGATCTGGTGTAAGGTCAATGATCTGGTGTTCAGTGACCTGAGTGAAGTTTGTTTATTTACTAACACAGACACTATTAAGCATTTTATTTGCTAGACATTTAATACTTAATTAGACATATAAACACTTGTTACCCTGTTTTTACAGCTTATTTCTAAAACATATTTGTATTTCTTACAATTTCTAACAATTTCTATCTTATACAATATAAATGTGGTTGCTATTCTAACTTATTATCTTTTTCTGACTAATAATGGATTTTCTTCTATTACATTTTTTATCTAAACTCTCTTGTGTTATTTTGACAATTTCTTACATTTAATAAACATATTATTATACATATTTTTTAAATTACTTTGCGCTCCCCTTTTATGTTTCAGTTACTTTATTTTCTTTTTCTTCTTGTGCCATTACATAACCTGCTTACTTTATTTTCTTTTTCTTATTTTTCTTATGCCACCGAATTTTTAGATTTGCCCTAATCTTATGTTTCACAGTGGTATTCCAAAAGTTATTTATACTTAAAGCTCTAAATATCTCAAAATTCATTTCAGGATCTGCTAGCATATGTAACCATTCTAAGTTTTGTTATCCAAGCATTTTCTAACAAGATCATTTTTAATGCTTCAGGCACATTTTTCAATTTAAAATATTCTACTAGATCATGTATAAATTGTACTGGACTTGAGTAAGCATTAATATAAGGTAAAGGTAATTCATTTAGCACAGAATAATAATTTGACATATGATTTGGTACATGCACATGTGTGTCATTATTGTTTTGTGTTTGAGAGGCTGATGCTATGGAAAAAGCAGTGGCATCTCTTGTATTATTAGTTAAAAAGGTGATACACTTCTTTCTGCACTTGTGTTATTGTCATGTATTTGATTAGCATTTATAGAACTAGTTACATTTGCATTTACCTTTGCATTTACACTTGTACTTAAATCTTCAAAACTATTTCTAAGTTTATCTATTTTTTGCTACTTTCTTGTACTTTATCTCTAATTTCATCTATCATTGACTTTACTTGTCCTTGCCCTGTGTTTGCTTCTTTTATTGTTTCTGCATTTGTTTTAGCCATTTCATGCATTTTATTTATTTCCCCCGTTAAATCTATTTGTATTTGTACAAGATCTGCATTTGTATTTTCTACTATTGTTTTTAATTCTTCACCCTGTTTATCTAACTTATTACAAATACCTTGTTTAGTATTAGTAAGTTTTAACTCCATTTCAGTTACATTTTTATCAATATGCCTTGATAATTTCTGTTCTAGCTGCTTACAACCTTTATTTGCTTTTAAATCTATATCTTTTTGAAGTACTTTGGAAGATTGTTCTAGTTTTATTTCTAACCTCCTACTTTCAGCTTTGCTTTCTTTCATACAATTTTCTATTTGCTTAGCTAGCTCATTTTTATACTAGCTAGCTCTGTATTAGTTTCAGTTAACTTGTTATTAAATTCTTTACTTAATTCTACACTCAGCTCTGCACTACTTTCAGTTACCTTATTATTAGTTTCAGTTATCTTATTACTTAACTCTGTACTAGTTTCTTTTAACTCTCTTCTCATTTCAGTTAGCTTATTATTATTATTATTATTTTTATTTATTATTATTATTATTATTATTATTATTTTCGTTTAATGCTTTTAGAAGCCACATAACATTTTGTTGTGATAAGTTTTCTTGCTCTTGTTGGCTAGATATGTGAGGGTTTCTTTCTTTTGTTGTTTCCTGTACTAACATATGTAAAGGTGATTGACCTTGAATATCACTTCTACGTCTTTCTATGCCTACCTGTGAATTTACAGATAACGTTTATCTACATCTGACCTATTTGTTTCCTCTAGCTCTGATTGTGAAGCTACATTGTACTATGTAATGGCTGACCTATCCTCTCCTACTTCCATATTTTGATTGTTCTCTGTTTCCATTTTATTTTGTATATTTTCTTTTGTTATTTTTGGTTTGGAATTGCTAAATTTTAATTTACCGCTTCTTAACAGCATGAAATTATCTTAATAACAATATATTGGTAACTACTTTGATAATTATATAAATATTTAGTATTGGAATTTTCTGACCTTTTTTCTGGCTGTTGATAAACCTTTTTATTCTGGTGTTCCCTCGTAGATTCTTGTTGAATTGTTGACTACGTGCCCCGTACTCCTGAAAGAATTGTTGCTGTCCTTGGATGATGTTGATTCTGAAGTTTTCTGAAGCTCTCTGGTTTTCTCTGGAGTTTTCTGAAGTTTTCTGAAGTTTTCGGAAGTTCTCTGATATTCTCTGGAGTTTTCTGAAGTTCTCTGATGTTCGGGCGCCAATTTGAAGTAGGTTAATTTTACGTTGTTTACACCACAGTTTGGGCGCCAATTTGAAGATGGTTTGTTACTGTTACGTATGGAAAGTCAGTTTGAAGAAGATGTATTGTAGTTCAAATGTTGGGGTGTCGAACTTGAAGTTGTTGCAACCGCACGTATAGTAAAAAAAAAAAAAAAAATCCTGTGTAGCCTTCGCTACAAGTTTAAGAAATATTAACTTTGTAATTTTTGACTGTTTCTTTAAATATTATATATTTATGTTTGCATCGGCTGCGTTAGTATTTATATTTTTTTGAGACATGAATGTCTTGGCAGGGAGTGGTGCGACTGAAGAATGTAACCTTACACAAATTATAATTTTATTTCACTCCTTTTATTAATGCTTGACACGATTTAAATAACACTTTACTGATATAGAGAGCTGTGAATTTTTTTTATTATTAATTACTTGCACTTTTTAATACGTAAAACTGTTTTCTTCTCACACGAATACGTATTAAATTTCTCAAGGACGCATCTTGCGTCCGGTTGGAACACTGTCTACAACCAACGCGTCCAGTTATGAGCGCTGTCTACAAGCAACTGACTTCTGGATTTGTAAATTTTGCTATATTTCAGTTTCTGATTGGCTAATCCTACTCCAATAGAATAGCTTCATTTAACTAAAGTTTTTCTGGTTGTTGATTGGTTATTTTATGAATTGTCACAAAAATTAAATTATTGCTTCCAAGAATCACAAATAGTATTGTCAAACTTTCAAATTCATTATTGCCTCAAGGTTACCTCATTGTTACCTCATTGTTAGCAACTTTTAACCCATTATTCTCACAGCTCCTACATTATTAAATTATGTAATACATTCACATAACATTATTACACATGTATGCTATAATATAAATATGTACAATAACTGTAATATACACTTTTTATATCTTGTTACATACACAATTTGTGGTAAGGCGGGCTGTTATTGAATTTATGTATTATATAATTAGGCTAAAATCATTTAAGTGTTAAAAACACTGCCTCAGTGAATGAGATATAGCTTTCTTCAGAGCTAGGAATTACCTCCATCCGCTCAGTTGTACAACCCAGCTCCTTGACAATGAAGTGTGAGTCATACCCTCTGAGGTTGTGCATGAAGACAGGAATAGATTTAGGTGTTTTGCATGCTCTATTACATTCATTATGAAGACTTCTGCGATATTCACCGCTGATGTGATCATGGTCACGTACTTTGTGGTTCTCTTCAGTAAAGGGTTTTGCATATAAGTAGCATGCCGTAGAAGACTCAAAATCCTTTTGCTGTTGGTCCGTAAGTTTCAGTGTTTGTCCTTAAGTTTCAGAGGCTTGGCAGATTTGTTTTTTATTATTATTATTATTATTATTATTACTATTATTATTAATTTCCTTTGCAAGGAACGACATGTATTCCATAAACTTCTGAGCAGCATCAACATCACGATATACATAGGGTTGCTTAGGAAGACCAGTTTGGAGGTGTTCAACAACTGGATGACGGCTTCACGTAAACGCAGAAACTCATTGGTGTGTGCTGTTAATAGGGGGTTGTATACGAAGTTTCAGGATTGAGTATATACGTATGACATGGAGTGAGAATACTCTCAAAATCAGCATAGATGACGTAAGGTAGTTTCAACATCTTTTCAAAATTTTTAAAATGTACAATTGATTTCTCCTTGGTAGGCATAACTACCCTTGCAACCCCATGTTGATTACAAATTGATGCATGTTCTTGTAGTTTGGAATATATTAACCGGACTTTGGTTTGCTTTCTTGAGACATTTTCTGGACCTTGCACAATAAAGAAGCAAACTTACCAAGCTCCGCCATACGCGTTTATTATTTTTTTAAATTTTTGTTTTACTTTTGTTTTGAGGTCTGAAATGACAATGAGGTGTTTACAGAATAGGAGGAAAGTTGGACAGATAGCAGGTTAGATGTAAAAATTAAGTCGAAATTTAAGAACGCGTCAAATTCTCCACTTCTCTTATGTGCATTTAAATTTCGAGTCAATTTTTAAACATTTTACAATTAAAATAGTTTTAATTGGAAAATTTGCTTTAAAAATTGCTCCAGAGCTGTTAATAGAACACCGTGATTATGCGATGGAAAGCTATTTTTGAATATATGTGCTGACTGAAGGATCTTATGAATATGACATGGGCCAGTGCGTTAATGAGTTTTTGAATAGGAACCCATAATTTGTGATGCAGTAATTTGTATCACAAATTATTTAAATGTAAAGAGTGATTCTAGTATGAATATGCATTATTATGTGACATTGATTTGAGATGTTTGTTGATTGTAATTATTTTTGGGAAGTAAGTTATACTGCCTTACTGAAACTGACAATAATAGCGTGCAATAATGCAGCAAGGGGGTGAGCTGTTTATCATTATTGGAAACGAGGAAGTTACGTAATGTTGGCGCGTTTTCCTTTAGAATCTTCTGGAACATTTCCCTAGAGCATATGTATTCATAATTTTCATTGGATATAAAAATAGACGCTAATGTTGGCGCGTTTTATTAGCCAATTGCAGCTCAGTTATAATCTTTAGGCATATCGGGGTGTATGAGTATAAAAGAGCTAGGTTAGAGGTAGATTCCGTCAGTTCATTAAAAATATTTGTACACTACATATCGTCTTCACGTCAGTTCGTCGAAAATATTTGTATGATACACGTCGCCTTCAGTCCAGCAGAAATATTACACGTCGGCTATCGATTCACAAGTTACGCGTAGCAGAATTATGAAAAATCTAAAGTGTTGTAAAGTTAATTATACAAAAAGTTGAAGTACGCTAATTAAGGATGATCAGTAAATAAGTTGTTATAACAGTTTCAGTTTGGCGAGTGTCTAGATCAATGTGTAAATTGTGATAGTGAAAGTGTTCGACAATAAAAGTATAAAAGAAATTCTTTCATCAGTGTTATCTTTGGATAAAAGATTCCTTTCCGTTTACACAACCTGTATAAAGAGAAGTGCTCGACCCAAAAGGATAATAGCTAGCCGGAGGACAGTCAACCAAAATTAAATAAAATAACAGTAGCATTCTTTCAAACAAAAACTAATACTGCCGCAAATTGCTAACACCAGATGGAGCTAACAAACCTAACAAATGAATCACGTCACAAGATGGCTTCACCACGGGAAGTAAACACAAATACACAAACATTATAAGTAATACCGTCGCAAATTGGCTCCCAAACGTGGGGCTCAACAAATTAAATAAATATTATAATAACATAGACACCGCTACATTTGAAATTTCCTCGAAGGACTATCGGAATAAATGTTGGAAGATAAAAACAATCATGGTTTAGAAATTAATTTTAATAGTGGCATGTTTTAGATTAAGATGCCTAGTGTTTCTTAGGTGAATAATATTAAGTGCATTACAGTAATGTAAGAATCAATGATTGGTTTATAGGTGTGTTGTTCACTTTTGAAAAACAGGTACTATTTGTCACAAAAAAGATTTCGTGCTGGACGAACCAGATATATGAAATATTCGAAGAATTACAGAGCATAATGACAAGTTGCTAAATTAAGAGTTGCCAACCTAGATAAGTGTGTTGTGGCGTATAAGTGTTATAAGTGTAATGTAAGTAAAACCATCACTTATATGTATGTGTGTACCTATACTTAATCAATAACATGTTACAGGTAGTATGGTTCGGTTCCAGCTTTGGCTGCTCTCCCGGCCATACTCAACTTACTTATAAATCATTTACAACAATATTTGTATAAATGTCTAAGAGTGGTTTAGCTACTATGTCTACTGAGTTAACACGAACATGTCACTGCTCTCCCCTACTTATACTATACGTTCTTGGTTTTTTATTGATCATAACTAGAGGGAGAATTAGAGTGACCTGGTCCGTGATTTCAAGTTACCGATGTAGACAGCGTAATGTCTTGGCATGAGTCCCCTGCAATCGTCATATACACCACAATAGACGCATTCTTTTGCAAATGAACGAACACTGCAGGCACGCGCTTATTAAATCTGGACTCACCCTCTTGTGGAGTTTTACTGGTGCCACGAGATGTTAATGTGCCGGATCTGACCTTTGTGTCGTCTAAGAATCCAGAGTTGTTCTCAGGGTCGATCCTACTCTACTCAACGTTATGTATGCTGTAAATGGTTTGAAATGTCCAGCAGACATGATGCAGGTTTTGGGTCGATGATACTGTGAGTCGCTATGCCATTTGCAAGATTCCGTAATTATAAATCACTTTATATCCTTTACTGTTCTACCGTTCTTTTGAGTACCAAATATGAGTACATATACCACTTTGTTCCTGCGCAGCGATTTATTATGAAGGAGAATATCTTTACGTTATTAGCACCACGCTTTGGGCGCCAATCTTGAGGTAGTTGAATTGTTGTGGTTGCACCACGTCTTGCGGGAGATATGTTTCTTGGAGCGTTCGCCCCAGGTACGATACAAATTTTCCGGTGGCCTTCGCCCCAATCTTATTTTTCCGGTGGCCTTCGCCCCACGTTCACAAATCAATTTTTTATTTTAAATATTTATTTAAATATTATATATGTATGCCTCGGCTGCGTCAGTAGTAATTTTTAGAACACGTAACTCTTAGCAGGGCTGGTGTGGCTAAAAAATAAGGCTTATACAAATTATAATTTGTATTCCACTCCTTTTATTATTCCTTCACACGATTAAATAACATATCACTGATGTATCCTACTGTAGAGCTGTGGGATTATTGTTATATTATTCTCGCCGTAATGAATTGTCTGATTGGCTAATTCTACTCCAATAGAATACTTTTATTGAACTTAAAGCTTCTCTAGTTTTTGTATGGCTATTTATAAACTGTTTTAAGTTTTACATTATTGTTCCAAGAATTATTAGTAGCATTTTTAAACGTTCTAATTTATTGTTGTCTCAAGGTTACCCCATTGTTAGCTCGTTGTTAGCAACTTTCGGCTTCTACTTTATAATTCTGTTTGCTGCGGAAAGCAGCTTGTTTCTATTCTCACAGTTCCTACATTGTTAAATTACGTAATACATTATTATACATGTACATAATAAAAATAAACATAATACAATGACTGTAATATACACTTTTTATATATTATAGTATACACATATTGCTTTAAGGTGGGTTGTTATTATATTTTTTGTTATATAATTAGACTGATATTATTTAAGTGTTAAAAATACTGCCTCAATTAAAAAGACTTTACTTTCTTTGCAAACACAACATTCAATGCGGGATTAACACTTCGCCTTTTACTTAATTAATGATTCCAGTACCTTGTTACTACTTCACTTTTCTTTATATTACTGTTTGTAGCACTTGTAGAATTATTTTAGGAACTAATTGTGGACCCAAACTATAATAAAACAATAACTATTTCTATTCAAAAACTGCACACAGACTGACTATACGAAGAAATAGACGCTGACTGACTATTTTACCTCCAATTAACCTTATATATTGCTTGGTGCAAACCTTCATGATTTCTTATACTAAGCCAAGTCTTATAACATTCTCATTGACTAAATTTCATTCTGCTAACATTCGGCGATCTCCATTGGCGCATGTTCAAACTTTCAAACTTCAACTGTGGCTTATACAATATTGGAATGACGTTGCTTCTACACCTACAACTAGGGAATGTCCCCCCCCGGAATACAGTTGAACTACGCATCCCTCAAGCCAACGCGTTCAAATATAGCAAGGACTTAAACTGTCGCCTCAGCATTATATATATTTTGTAGAAAAATCTTGCAAGTAACACTGCCTGATTATGGCGTCGATTATTAACTAATATATACAAAACTAACAACAATGTGGCTATTTTCTATAGGTTTTCCAATTATTTTAATATTATCTTCCTGAGGTCAAAATTGTAGAATTTGATAGTTTCTATCTTCATTAATTGCCAATATCGTATTATTCATGGTTAACGTTTTCTTTTGTGACCACCAGAATTAACGCTTCAGACTGTAGTACAAGGTAAGTCAACCTCACAAAAAACGGTCTCTCTGATTCGCCTCTTAACCATAACCATTTAACTTTTACCTTCTATAGAAACTATCCTAATTTTCTAATTTGACAAATATCTGAAAATACTTTTCTTACGGCAACTGACTTCTTAATTTTTAGCAATTTTGCTTGAATTAAGGTTATCCTCCAGTTGCTAGTTCCCGATCATTCAAATAACATATGACTTGCCTCTTCCTTGCTATTGCATTTGGGACATGTAAGAACCTGTTCGTAATCTCCTTTGATGACCCTTAATTTCGAAATTCCCAACCTAAGCCATGATTCCGCCTTTCCGGTTTACTACAATTCCCTATACATAACTTTCTTTTTCAAAATTTTTCTTTGATTTACTTGAAAAATGTAAGTGTGCTTTTCTCCCCTATTGAAGCGCTCATAACTTGTCTATCCATATCTTCAAATCTTCATCTTATTTCTCTCCAAAATTAATTTCTTAAGTATTCTATATCAATCCATATATCCCTCAAACCGTACATTGTCAACATTATAGATATTAAAATTTTGAAATAATTTTAAAAACACACTACCGTGCAAAAAGTACTGTATAATACACGTTTGTGAAGTGTATTACAGGATCTCGGAAATAAAAACACTCTTCGCTCGTGTTTTAATCCTTCTCGATTCTGTAAATACCACTTCCCAATCTCATATCGTAATATACTATAGGAGCACCACTACAAAACATAATAATTTATTAAATTATTTAGTCCACCTTAGAGCTTCTTAGTTTTTTATTATAGCTACATCTATATTTAGCAGCTCCTTGTCTAATAACCTTCCTTACGCATCAGCTCGCTCGAAGTAAATGTATTTTCGATTAATTATTTACCGTGCAAGTTATCGCCTTCGCTGATGAGTAATTTGGCCATTTTACTGCGATTTCCACTAAGTAATATGCCCCCCTGGCCACTTTACGAGCGCAGTGCAGAGTAAGAAAGTAAGAGGAGCCGTTCTCATTGGTGTTGCTACTCGAACAAGCTGGGTAAAAGGTAATGGGACTGTCATGAGTTATACACTCTAATTAGCAGTTTCGCATGGATAGGTTGGAAAACAGAGTTATTTTGCAGAGGCTAATGTTCACATTGAAATCTGCATTGCGTATACAACTCTTTTCAGTAATGTTTAACGCCGATTCTTATTACATGTGACATCACAGGCGCTGGATACTGATGATACATGAAATGATAACTGCAAAAGGAAACGTTCCAAGCCTAAGTTTAGGGTACCACCCAGAATTTTCCAGTTATGAGGTCTGAGGAAAACCCGAAAAAAATTTCAGCCAGGAGGACTGTCCTGGCGGGATTTGAGCCGCGATCACCCGTTCCGAATCCATGACTAAACATCTCGATCACCACCAGCTCGGTACAACCCATTTGAAGCCATTTATACTGAGTAAATCAGACCACCCGTAAAAGCCATTTATTTAGGAAAACAAGGCTTTAAAATTATCGAGGCAAAAATACTTGTGACTAAAGCACGTGCGAACAGTCACTTGAGCTGGATTTCATCAATCAGCCATAATGCGAAGTGGAATCAATGGCGTATCACTTTAAAATTTTAAATTGGAATGGGAGTCGAATAGGGTACTGTTAGATAAAGCTCTTCAAAACAAACAATTTTCAAGGATAAAAACATGAAAAGACAGCGCAACCGAACTCCAATAGTACAGATAGAAATACCATTCATATTTAGAAATGTTTCAAAGGGAACTTAAATTAATGTTGGCAAAGGCTGCTCAGATAGCCTTACACAATACAATTGCAATCGAGTGTATTGTTTTCTTTATTTTTGTGGATAATGAAGTGAGTATTAATGTTAAAAGTGATTACAAATGTCTTACCTACTTCCGGTATAAATTAAGAAGGTTTTGATATGCTGATGGTATTCGGCTGTCCGGGCTGTCGAGCGCATATACGCTGAAAAATATCTTGCAATGTTCTCAGGTGTCTTGCTGCTCGTGTACAAGCAACTGGACAACTGCAACAATGTATATGAATATGCCTTTCTCCTTGAGAGAGTATGAATTAATAAGAAGCACTACCCACGAAAGTTGTTGTTTTAAGATCTTCTAATGGTGATGTGTTTGACCCCCACTCCCATTTGACATTTTAAAGTTATAACGCTATTGACTCTAATTCTGGTTACGACTAAATGCTTAAATAAAGATCAAGTGAAAGATCACGTATTCTTTAGCTATAAACATTCTTGTCTCGAAAATTTTAATGCCGTATTTTCCGAAATAAATTGCTGTTATGGGTGATCTGGATCCCCTGTATATGCAACATACTTAAAAACTTATGCATTTTTAGAAGATTCAATGCATTTCCAAAATTATTGTCATATTTACTGCAGTGGCAGTAAAATCGGCCGGAATGTTTAGGCAGAAGGTGTGCAGGAGTGGGTTTCAAATTGTGGATACATTATTTTCGCATCGCTGTAAAATGTAAGATTCCTGTTTATCAATCTTTAGAATGAGATGCATATTCGTTTTATTCACATTTGTATGTGATTTGAAAATTAGGTGTTGTAAACAATGACTTAATGTGTTAAATGAGCACTTAAGAGAAACAACAATGTAAAATCTAATGTTTTATTATCAATTATATGGCTACTTAATAGTGGAAATGCAGACCCTACCAATGGTTCTCACCAATGGGCCTATGTGCTTCGTACATATAATCAGGGCCCTCTTCACTTTGTGTTGTTCTGGTGGTTAATACAGCAAAGATGTGTGTTGTGTATCAAAGCTTGGCATGTATATTGTTACATTCGAACTGTAAGCATTTAAAATTAAAATTAAAATGATGAGGCAATAACTTATTTTAGCAATGGACGCGTGTGTAAAAGTGTAGCAGGTGAAATGTCAACTCATTAAAACAGCGAGGAATAAATCGGCTTAATAAACGTGATGCCACATTATCAGCTGCAATAAACACGGTTTTTAAAAGAGAGGCAATATGAACATCATACTCACGTTAATTTATAATAATACGTAAACTCTCTGATAATTAAAATATCATTTTTACATATACTCAATTAATACACAAAAGCTTTAACTCTTCAGCGATTGGTAGAAAATGCATTGGGCTGGTTTCATTCTGCAAGTATAAATTGGAAGCTGAATACGAGGCAAAAAATCTACAGAAATTAAATAAACCGTAATCAGATTTCGTGAGAATTAGCTCAGGAAAATTAAAATGAAACGTTTGCATCCTTTTGAAACATTGGTGCCATGTTGATACTTGAGTGATGTCTGCCTTGGTCTGCAGAGGTTCTTACGAAATGAGCTAGCGCGTGCTCCCTCCCGAGTGCAACTCATCTGATTCCAGTTATCTAATTTTTTTCCATGGTTATCTCAACAACGAGAAGCTTACAGCCAAGATATGTGACGAAGCTGAGCATCCGCCTCGCGGATCTGCGCTAACCGACGCATGATTGCTTGGAAAGAAATATAGGGGGAGGCACTCTCGAAGCATCTGGAAGACTAATATAGAACGATGTCTAAGTTTCAAAGCGAAACTCTCCTCCCCCTTGCCGGTACGAAGTTTCCAGAAAGCTGGTGTGTGTATAAAGAGGGGCATATCGCTACGGCACCAGGCTATTATTGTTGTTGTTGTAATGCATATGCTAGTTACTCAGCGAGTTCTACAAGCGAGTGATAGAGCGAGAGGATTCCTGTGTTCGACGCTCTATTGAGTGATTGAAAAGCTGCTGTGAACTAAGTCACAATGTACCTCGGATTGCTATGAGTACCTGTTAACCCGGGCATTTAATGGCTACTAATGATTCGTCCTTCGCAAACTTTGTCTTACAGCTTGTGTGAAACAACGGTTTTAGCATGAAAGGTTAAACTAGTTGGGAAGAAAATAGTCAGAAAAATTATAATTTATAAACAGCTGCGTTTGTAGCTTGTCGCAGTTCTTGATGGCTTGTGTTATCTTATTTGTTGGGCGCTTATTGCTTAATTATCTTTTAATTTGGGTTCTTTGTCCTCCGGCTAGCTGTTATAACTCAGTCGAGCAAGTATCTCTAAGCAGGGCGTGTAAACGGAAAGGAGTTGTTACTAAAAGATAACACTGATAAAAAATTTGAATCTAGACTTTTATTGCCGTCACACTTAATTAATAATTGACATGTTTAATCTTTATACACGCCTGACTGTAACTGAGATATTTCCGAATGTGACTATGGTCGTTTTAGTAGCCGCGCACCAATTACTTCGCGTACTTTACATTTTTGTAACTAACTCTGCGACGTGCACCTCGTGAGAGATTCTTCAGAACTGTGTGACGTGCACCTCATGAGAGATTCTTCCGAACTGTGTGACGTGCACCTCGTGAGAGACTCTTCAAAACTTATGGCTCGAGAATATATACTCCTTCACCTCGAATTGCCTAAACGTTATAATATAGCTGCTATTGGTTACCAAATTGCGCCCACTTTAGCGTCTGTTTTGGTCACCCAGTCACTACTACTAACATATATGATCTAGGGAAGATATTCCCTCCATTTCTAAAAAAAAGCACACTACCCTGACGTCATTTGTTTATTTCTTCTTAGTGATAAACAACTCACCCCCTCGGTTTATTGTTACCCACTTCTATTGTCAGTTTCAGTTAGGCCGTGTAAACGTATTTCCTAACAATACTTATGGCTAACAAACATCTAACATCCTGTACATACAAAAATATTAATTTGCACTACAATCACTCTGGCATTCACAGCATGTTATGATATAAAATATTGCCTCAAGCTTCTGGTATACACCATCTCGAAAATAGAATCCCATTAGTTTCATTCCGAAAATTTCTATGAAGCGCTTGACCGTACTCTGTTTTTCGCTACAATATTGGTAATTAATTGTTTGACTAGGTGCACCTGATAGCTGAAAAATGAAAAGCCGGATAAAAACCAAACTTGGTACTTATATTCAGCCTCTTCCAAGGATGCTATCAAAGATTTTCATGAGATTTATAACACCGCAAACTACCTTTTAAGTGAAATTACGTTTGTAATTTTCTATATTCTCAGTAACAGCTATAAGAATTTTTATTAAAATATTACATATTTGAGATACATATTTACGTTGAAAATAAACCGCATATGCTGAATTTTCTGTGACTAACCTGTGAAGTCCTCTTCTTTTTGATTGAATTTAGTACAACTTTGTATATATTGGAAACCGCGAATATTCCAAGTAAATAAAAGCTTTAAAGAAAGAGTAAAGTAAAATCCTTCGTATGTCAGAACATGTTCTCCGTCTAAAGAATATAACAGTATGGTTATTTTTTCTGACTGCAGTCAATAATAGCAAGAATCTATAATATAATAAAAAATGTGGTAATCTTTATCAACGCAAATATCAGCTGGTAGATTTATTTCCATCCATCAAGGAGACGGTGTCGAAATGACACATTAAAGTAAGGACACGAAACACAGCTCATTTTCTGGCTATTAATTCTGTCTCCTAATATATTTCTCTTCTAATGTTTGATTTGACGCATTTTTTGCTTCTCCTTTCTCCCCTATAAAGGGGCTGAAGCAGTCATTAGTTCCCACTATTGATGAAACGATTATCATAAAATATAACGCCATCATGGCATACAGAGAAGGCATCCAGCTGTCGTTTACTGGCACCATGTCATGCTTTACTTTTAGCAAGCACACAAAAGCGCTCTGTTAGGATACTTTTTTGTTCCCAGAGATGGCTAACGCTGAAGATTACCAAAATAAAGCCATGAACATACCTTCATCTAAATTTTCTGTAAAAGGTACAGGATTGTTTACGAACCTCATTGTGTCAGTAGTTACTGAACTTTTATCCAGGTAGGCTTTCTTTAATTTCTAAGTCAATGCTTGAACCCAAGGTGAGAAATAAACTTCCTTCTAGTTTCAACATCCTACAATAGAGAGGAAGCTGGATAAGTGAAACAAAAATGGAATAAACTGTTAAAGACAGAGGTATAAAGAGTTACCTGTGTCATTTAGGTGCTCTTGGTTTTCATGGTAATCTTCTGAACCTTTATTAAGAAAATTATTAAAATGAGGTCAATATTAAAAAATCCCATTCCTGTTTCTGTTATTTAGAAATACGGGCATTTATTTAGAGGCTTCTACCAAGCATTTAGATCAGATATCAACAAATGACCTAGTGGCGCTAACTATCCGTATATTAAGTGTCTCGGCTGCTGTGTAACGTCTGTGCACACCACATGCACAGTTCGTTTTCGACAGTACACAGTGAAGAACAGACATGTCGGAAGAAGGGTTATCCGATAGGTCATAAACGTCATCGAATATGTTATTATGACAAGAGTAATTTCTGCTAAACTGAAAAGGCGGATAGTGCGCACAAGTTTGGTTTGTGGTAAGGTTCTGTATAACAGAAGGGGTTTCAACCAACAACGCATTGTTCTCACCATGATCAAATGATTATGAAAAGTATAAATGAGAAGAACGAACCACTCTCCTCCAAAAGTTAAAGCATGCTCTGGTGACTCAGCGTGAGGATTATCATGTTACGATTCGGCCGTATGTCTCGTCTATAAGATTCCGTTATGAACAAAAGGAAACCATTTTTTTTGATGAAATGTTTATTTAGGATTGTTTAGCTACAGCAGCCGAGTATCTTTGTTATGAGTTGTTTGCAGAATTTGAATCTGTCAGCTTGTCACCTTCTACAGTTTTATGACGCTTACAAAAATTATAGGAAATATTAGATTTAGTTGCAATATTAAAGGTAAAACGACAGACGTGGATATCTTCAGATGCGTGGATAAGGAACTATGGTGCAGAAGGTGGAACTATGGTGGAATAAACCAAATTAGATGGCGCTCCTACAATGGTTAGATATCAAATGAATTTGTAAGGTGTGTCAACAATAAAATGAAATAATTTGATATTGTGCGTAAATCGGTTAATATCAGCTTCCAAAATATAATGGAAATGGTTGTTAAAAGTATAAATACTATACGAAAGGACAGCAACAGCGCCAGTTCATACAATATCAGTGTGCAGTACGTTGGCTCGGTTGTAATACTGTCGCCAGTTTAAGTTAGGAGAAGAAATTGGATTATTTTTGGAGGTGAAAGATAAACCGGTACTTGAATTAAATAGGTGTCTACCTTAGCCTTTCTTGCAGATTTTAGTGAATATTTGAATGTTCTAAATGTGCTACGCATTTCTCTGCAAGGAAATATGTTAGGTCAATATTATCTATTTCTTTGGAATAGGAAATTCTTTCAAAATAGAACTATCTTTATGGGAGGGTCAGTTGCTTAACAAGAACAATCTGTACATTTAAAGACTAACTTTGGTGTACGAGAACGTTTCCTTGTAAAAATTTGAAGACTTCGCACAATCTTTGAAAGACCTGATTGGAATTTCAATGTGAATTTCAAGAGATGTAAAAGTTAGGCAACTTCTCCATAACTTTGCTCTCCAATGTCCACCGATTATAAATACTAATGGAAGCAGTGAATACTGACTAGAAAAAATGACTAAGATTTTTAGGATAAATTCATAAAAGAAGTTAATTTCGTCATTTTATAGACTTTTCTCCAGCAAAGATTTGCCTCTCTACATAGACTTGCTGACAGAATGCGCAATTACCTAATGGAATTATTCGCCATAATGAATTATTCCAATTATCCGGTTTTAATATCCATATCATATCAATATTCAAGTGCGTTTTATACACCTACTGCGAGCTACAATTTCTGGTTACTTCAAGGTCATCAGTGCTTTTGTTAATCATTGCTTTATTTTAGATATTTAATGTAAAGAAGAGAGCGATCTTAATTATAGTTTAAGAAAACTTTAAGAACCTTTAGTGCATGTAAGTTGATAGCATTAGTAATAAAGCAGGAGAAACATTTTATTTATTTAACTTGCAAAGGATTATGAGATTTTTAGAAACATAAAATCTTCCTCTTTCTAAAAATTGTTTCATGGATATTGCAGGACGAGATGAAAAGCTAAGAGGAAACCGCTGAAAATTCAGTACAAAGAGATTTGATGTGACGCTTTAACTTTTGAGCCCAGGCGATGCTTAAAGAGAGATCGCACAAGGCATTGTAAGCAAGAAGGTACAATATATTATAAAGTAAAGTAAAAAAATATTCGGGTAAAGGAATGTGAGATAAAAATACACAATCAAAATTTGCGTTGGCAAATATGAGACAAAGTAAATTAGAATTTGAAAAGAAAAATTTACTGCAGCAAAATCTGCAATGAAACAAATAGAATGTGATAAGGGCTATAGTTCCGCAAATATAAAAAGAAACATTATTTCCATGTTAGGGCACGTAACTTCCAACACGACATTGAAGGTATCCCTCTTGCCTAACAGATCCTTGAGGTGTAGGATAATAATTTGCAGATTGGATGCTAATCAGTTTTAATCTCCAAGCAAATTAAATTTTAATGCGAGGAACTACCATTACCCTTTCGCAATAGGTCGACTGGCCTGCGTGCGATGCTCTGCCCCGGTTCCGTGATATGTACCTTTACCATTGCCCTTTAGATCAAACCCAATGTGTAAGTTAATTGTGGCTAAAATATTTAGAGCACCGCCATCAGTATTTAGCCATTTGAGGAATTTAAAGTGCTTTGTTTCGGTTGAAGTTATTCCTAAAACAGTTGGAATGAAATTCGAGTTCTTCAAACTCAATAGCTGATGAGATTTAGGAGAGAACTAGATTAAGCAATTTCATTAGTCTGCAAAAAAAAAAAAAAGTAGGCTTAGAAGCCGCGAAAAAAAGTTGGTAAAGAATGAATTTTGGGGTCGGATTTGTAGTTCTTACTTGAGAAAATTCATACTTAAATCACACTTGAGTGCCAATCTTCAGAGTCAGAAACTAAACTCGAAAGTAAGCGAGGAATGAGAGAAAACAGAATGAGATTTGAGAAGCGAAGTCTGTGCACATTTAAGAATCACTTAACATGGTTTTGGACGACTGGATACTTTAAAAGATGCAGAAACATTTAACAATGCGAGTAACATTATTGCAACATATAACTGTCGTAATAGCTACAAGTGCGAATGTTAGTGCGCTTCTGTGAACTTGTTAACTTAGAATATGCAGGTATACTTGCACATACATATGCTTCCTCCAGAAACAATTAAAATACCAAAACGACATATTGTAAATATATAATGGAGAATGTATATATCCATAGTGTTTTAGTGTTTCCCAACACCACTGTGCAGAATTGTTGCAACAGTAGCACTGTTTTAACAGCGTGAAACTAACATCGCAGGCCTTGCAATACGAGAAAGAGGTCCCTTAATTCACCGATTACTTGGCTCTTTAGAGCTCGCATTTATAATTATATTAAGGGTAAGTTGTTTGAGAAGAAATTCATAGTTCCTGCGTGCTTACAATGTGAGTTCACTCCAAAATGCGGAGATGAACTCATTGTCACTGTTACTTGCCACAAACACTGCTGGGTGACATTTGAAACGATATTGTAATAGTCGAATACCGAACGCAATCAATAAATAAAAAATCTGATGTGTTACATTCACGTGACATTGTCTACCCTCTATCGCTCATTAGTGAGTAGGTACACAAATTAGTCTTGCGAAAGTTTATTTTCCTATCTCATTCATTTTAATGAGATAGGATTTCCTTCCCGGAAATAGCTCCATTACACATTTCATTACAGATACAAAGGGAATAAATAAATATTGTGGCGCTACAGCCCGCGAAGGGCCTGGGCCTGCCAGCACGACTGCCGCCTCACGCCCACTTCCGCGCGGCAGAGGTGAGCGATCATCTAACGATACGGGGAGGTGATGTGGCCAGCAATACGCATTCCCCAGTTGGAAAATTGGTTCACGAGGCCAGGATCGCTGTATATCGCAGCTCCTTACTTTTCCTCCCAATGCTGAGTGGGCACCCGTCCTATACCCAGGACCTAAAATCCGTACCCCCATGGGTGGGATGAAACGGGACGTATTCCGTGGCCGAGAACCAGAGCATCACGCTCCAGCCCACTGCTCCAGGGCGCAGGACATAGGGTTAGCCAAATGTTTTACAACTGGACGCTCTATGCTGGCCTTTAAATTCCGGACTCTTTAAACGATATCGCGAGAAACTAAAAATTGACAGAAGTTTTAAAGAATGGCTAAGTATTGAACCATTTGAACCATTAATAACGATATCTCGGAACTGGTTAATGTCACAAAAAAAAAGGTTATTTAAAGTAAATTGTGTTTTAAAGAACTATAATTTTCTTTTTGTATAGTACATTTTCGTTTATCGCTTAACGTTTATCAGTTATATAAAATTATACAAATTCCTTCCGAATGAAAAGGATTTCACAGGTTATTCCCAGAAAATTCAAGACACGCATTGTATTTATCATGTAAACAGCTTCAATATAAAGTATTTTAATCAAAATCTTTAGTAATTGTTTACAAAATAAAAAAAATCGAAGAATGTTTCATTTAAAGGGTAGTTGGGGTATGGGAATTTTCTTTAAAATGTTAGTTTCGCATCTGCACCTGAATACTAAGCTTGGTATTTATAAGACTTTTTTTCGTTTTGTGATTTCATTCCGAAAATGTTCCTTCTACACAATCTTGATGGTAGTGATGCGCTCTCAACATTGTCGACATAGCAAGCTTTAAACTCAACAATCTTAATGTCTTGTTCTTACCTTATGTTCCAACATTTTAGTTTGTTGATACCTAAGAGCTGCTTAGCAAGTAGTGGCTTCTGTGCGGCGATGCGGTTTTAATTATTGCCAGTAATATCGGAAAAAGTTTTTAAAACTCAGATTAACAACAACGTACGATTATGATACGGTCCAACACGGTCTGGTAATAATTTCAAATAATTTAACCAGATATAAGCTAATACTATTATAATATCAGCGATGGAGTATAATGAAGCGATTTTAACCACGCAATGGCATTAATGAAGATAAAAATGTTGTATTTAATTTTGTAACTCGTATAGAAGAAATCTTACATATAATATTGTAACTTGTGTGGGATAAAGAACCGTGTTGGCCACCTTCAATCCTCCGTGGGATGGCGGCATTGAAACACAAAAGCGAGAAAGCAATACCCAAGGTTTAGGGACAAAGCGCTCGGAATTTTGCGATTGCTTTCAAAGTTAGAGGTGCTTGCCATTTACAAGTAAGGGGATTACAGTCATAAAAGTAATAAGATATGGCTTATACTCAACTCATTTTAACTAGAACCATGGGAAAGCGAAAGTTAGGAACTCAACGAAAAGCCCAATGCTGGCCAATTATTTCAGAGGGATATGAATCGGTGAATAGAAAAACAGGAAGCAGCTACATGATTAAAAAGTGAGCAAAGTAATCATTCGACATATAGGGAGTAGGGATGAAATCGACATGGCGAGATTTACAAACCGCAAATAACTTCTCTGAATTATTTTCTCGTGAGGAAGTGCCGCGACTATGCACTCTGCTAAAGGTCCTCTATGGAAATTTTAGAGAAATAAAAAAAAAAAAAATCGCCGTCTCAGAAATCACCTCTACACTAACCGCGAGTGAATTCACAGTATTAGAATTGTGACAATCGAGTTGTTTTGACTCAAATGACTAACAGGGTGGTGGTGCGCGTCCCAGAATGTGTAGCAATTACTGGTTAATAAAGTTAATCTGAATTACGGTCAATGTTTCACTATAGCCACAGGTAATTAACCCCGCCCCTGTAGACCTTGCAGAGTTCAATATTGCTCAATGCTAGCCAGCCAAAGATGTAATAAGACACTGGGAGAGCAATCCAGTCATAACGAGTGATCCTGATTTCTGAACAACACATCCAGAACGCGGGTAAACTTCATTTATAATGACAGAAGCCTACTTAAACGCGTTAGTTATGGTAAGCATAGGGCACTAAACACGCTGCAAAAACAATCTGAAGAAAATGGTGGAAAAATTCATAGCACTAAAGTAAAAACGTTTTGGAAAGCTGTAAATCTCAAGTGTGTGTGCGCATATAAGGGTGCCCAACTTAACTCCTGGTCTGCAAAAGCAAAACAAAATGGAATAAATATCAATTTGGTAAGTTACAGATTTAATGTATTTACTTGATTTTATTTTAAATTTACTCTTTAATAATCTGTTCATGAATCCCCCACAACTTACGATGTAACACGAAACTAAATGCTAGCTTTAAGAATGCACATGTGAGCGGAAGCATAGGTTATAATTTGTTCAACGGAGGAGTACAGCTCGGTACCGCGAAGATCTATTGTACCTACTATCCCCCAGGAGGAAGGGATGAAGTGAAAGAACCCCACAGGAGGATATAGGCCATAGGCAGACAGGCCACGGGGACGTCTGGAAGTGCTTAACATGAGCGAAAGTAATATATCCTGTTCGTATCTAACACATATTTTAAAGACATAAAGACAAAGACTTTATGTACTGTCTGCTTAGACATAACGTTAAGAATTAAGGTTGTTAGTATAAGGCAGTTTAGTCTCACCGTAGAATCTGCATAGTAAATATATATATATATATATATATATATATATATATATATATATGTGTGTGTGTGTGTGTGTGTGTGTGTGTGTGTGTTAGAATGTACAGACCTTTTTGACAGAAGATTACATTTTCTAACATCTTCTTATTACACACACACACACATATATATATATATATATATATATATATATATATATATATATATATATATATATATATGTGTGTGTGTGTGTGTGTGTGTGTTAGAATGTACAGACCTTTTCGACAGAAGATTACATTTTCTAACATCTTCTTATTACTTTTCTCCATGCTTGCCTATTGGACTAAATCTTCCTTAGTTTCCCAATCCATAACTGCCCCTCTAATTCCTTGAATTCACGTGCTCTGAGATCTTCCTCTTCCCCTCCTTCCTGGTGGCGTCCACTCCATTATTCTTTTGGGTAATCTTTCGTCGTCCGTACCTGTAGCATGCCATGATTGTTTCTGTGGAATAAAATCTAAAATTGAGTTATGAACATTCCTATGACCTCATTCTTAAGTTTTTCTCTTTTAGATATTCTTGCAGATCTCCTCCGATAATCCATTTCTGTTACAATGGATTCCCTTTTCAACTTATAATTCAGAGTCCAACATCGCCGGAATAGGTTATAATACTTCTGTTGTTTTAAAAATTGTAGTTTTAGTTTCTTTTGTGACTTGTTTATCCCATAATATCCCATTCAAGGTAGATTTAGCATATTTTCCTCAGTTTATCTTGGATCCTATTTCCTTTTCTTGCTTCCCATCTTGTGTAACCTTTACTCCCAGGTATTTGTATTCCCCTGTGTGTTTACTTATTCCCATTCCGTCTGAACATCTCCAATGGCCATACATTTGGTTTTATTCATGTTTACTTTTAGCCCCCATTTGTTGTATTATTGAATCAATTTCCTTGTAAGATATTCTACGTCTTCACATTCTTGTGCCAGAATTAACTGATCATCCGCAAATTGCGAATTGCAGGGAGTATACTGTTGAGGCATAGTAAATTTTTACTTTCTCTATTACTTATCTACAGTAAGTAGAGCAAGTAGTGTATTTCACCCAAAAATTCGATATCAAAATGTAACTGGAAATACACATTTTGAGAATCCCTAAGTATAAAAAACAACCATTTTTAGAAAAGGGACAGTGTGTGTGTGTGCGCGTGCTTGTCTGTGACAGCATAACTCAAAAGCTAAAAGTCGGTTAAAATAGCAATCTTTGTATTTAAGTTGAGCGTCTTCCAAGGATGCTACACGGATGTTTTCAAGAATATCCCCCAGCCTATAATATCCCTTACATGAACAAATTTTAGTTATTTTTTATTTTATCAAAAATAGCTGTTACGATTTTGATTAAAATGCATTACGTTTAAGATGCTTTTTTTTATGAAAAAGCAAATGTATATTTTGAATTTTCTGGATATAATTTTGAAGTCCTCTTCATTTTGAATGAATTTTTTTAAACTTACAGATCTAAGAGGTAGACTAAAGCTCTCCGCATAAAAATGTACATCTCGTTAAATGACACAACTGATGTAAATTAAAGAATTTATGGCACTATAATTTCCAAGATATTCTTTATTATTGGTTTGTATTGTCAAATACTTTATACTTTTTCACGTGCAAAATCGCAATTTGTTTTCATCTGATGATCATTCAAAAAGAACGAAATTCCAAAGCCGTCACATAGCGACCATTTCTTAAAAGTTTTGACTATCGCTTAAGCCTACTGATTCCCTTATTTCCCTTGTATCTGCAAGAAAATATGCAAAAAAAAAGGTACTTCTTTAAAAGTTTATCTTGATTGGCATGAAGTAGATAGAAGAATACATTTTTGTAAGTATAGTTTATTGATGATGTGTAGAGAAGTCACATGAATGAAGCTCATAAATTTTTTTTTGAATTTGCCTCAATAAAAGACTCTGATTGCATTACTTTTTCCCACTTTAAGCTCCCGCCTCTTTAATTTATTTTGAAGCGTTTTCTTAAAATGCGGTTAAAGTTTATACATACTTTCCACTGCCACTTGTCATAATTTACAATGGCTTCCTCAATTTCTGCTTAATATATTCCTGATTAAGCTATGAAATTTATATAATACGGACTTTTGTTATAAAACAGACTTTTGTTATAAAACCGCGGCCATGAATGCAATTTCTCTTTTTCCTTGACATGTTGAATTTGGGCCTAAATGTACAATACATTAGGTAGAGACATTAACAAATAGCAATAAAACACTGGAATCGCAGTAAAGAACCTTTTGGTGTTTTTTATTTATAAATATTAAGCAAATATACTTACATAGCTGCTAAATTTGTGCAAATTGAATTATTTTGGCAATATTTCCAAACGAATTTATTTTTGGAAACTCTGACATACTTCAACTTCCTGTTTTCTAAAACATCGTCCGCCACCCCTTAAATATAAATTTTGCAACACTTTTAGTTATCGCTCATGTCTCCATCACTATTGCTAACTTTGTACATTTTATACTGCTTTATTCCTTAACATGTATTGTATAAAACAAATATTTGCAGTTTTTTTGGTAAAAATAATACTTTAAAGGCATTTTACTAAAATAGGCAACATTTTGGCTTTGAAATTTGTGTTTATAGGGCACAACACATTTATTTTTAATAATGTCCCAAAAACAGTTCGTAAAAGTTGCAGCGCGCTTTTCAACTTTTCAAACTATATACATACTTCTACTTGTTAGGAACATGTATGAACTGATGAGATAATGTCCGACCGTCTCTGGAATCGGTCATTAACATGAGGGTCGGGCGAAGCGGCAGCGCTCGTTGTTTCTTGCTTGTGTTAAACAGGTTTGTTTCTTAAAGTAGAACCGATTATACATACATTATATTGTATCATCTAATGCTATTATAGGCCTTAATAAAATGCAAAATTTTTCAAAAAATTTATGGCAAAAACAAGCGTACTTTGTTTAGTTTTAGCCAGTTTTGTTTCGGGGATCTTTGTTCCTAGCCTCAATACTTAAGATCTCTCCATTATGCACAAGCTATGGGTCCGCGGGTACCGGACTAACAAAAACCGACAGCTGTGGAATTTAATAACCTGTTACTAATTTGAGTAATAAAAATCGGTGCCATCCACAGCAATTTTCGGAAAATGACATCATAACATTAGTGATTAATATAGATAAAGCAGGGAACGATTCAGAGAGCTATTGGGAAAAGAGTAGAAACGAAACCGGAAAACAAGTGCATAAATTATTGACTACATAGATTATTACGTGGTAGTAATGAAATAGATAAGCTTCGGGCTTGAAATTTTCACATATTTTAAGATGTACATGAATGGATCACATAAGAAATGAAGACACGGGAATAGCAAACAAGTGAAGTTATAATGTGCATTAAGAGGAATCAAAATAGCTGTTTAGAATATATAAGAACAAAAACTAAAATATTTCCCAATCTAATCTATAGAATCCAAAAGAAAAATATGGATTTCTGTATCAACCTCATCATAATGGGTTGAAATACTCCTTTCTGTTGATGCTGGGGATGTGTGTTTGGGACAGGTGGAGAAACAAAATAAAACTGTTAGACGGATGCACAAAGGGTCTTCTACGGTTGTATATATTGGATATCGGCTTTGTATTACAGCCACTTATGTGATCTAGAACTTAAACATTTGTCTGTTGTCTTATGGCAGCTCTTTTCAGAGCTGACTGAGAATCGTGACAATAGTAACGTAGGCAGCCTTAAAAATATGATGCATTATGCATTAGTATTCTTCATGTTAAAACAGAAACATGTGAAAATTGGATAAAATAAAGAACAATCCTTTAAAAATACGAGAATACACAAAATATTTCGTATGAAAAAGTACACTGCATTACTGATGAAATTAGCTATAATTTAACAATTAATGTCCCGCAACATCATAATTCGTCAGCACTAAAATTGAACATACGAAATTTATGTGTTGTCTGCTGCAATAGATTGTTGAGCAAGGTTTCTTTTACGTGTAAGCTGCAGCTGTTCCAGCTTTACCAATTTGGGCAGAAGATTCTAATATGCACAACGTTCTTTGTAAAATCTCCGACATGTTCAAACTGTTAAAATACAGTTGAACATCTTTATTATCATTCTGTTCCTCTAATTCCACTTTTAAGTTATTAAACCCTATAGTTCTGATAGTCTAAAAAAACAGGAGAGAATGTTTGCATAACCAGTCTAGCGAGCCATGCCTGCTACGTCAGAGACCAGAAACACATCAATATCTCAACATCTTACAATAACTACAAATCTACTATATTTGAATTTGGGATATTTGAACACATCTGCAATATTCCCTCAGAAACATTTTGTACATCATTGAAATATTCTGAAGTACATTTTTGTTGCGTTGAATCCCGCTCATAACTGCTTCAACAACTATGAAAAAAAAGTTAAATACGTATTGGCCTCTTACTCACACTCTTCTTTGCCAGATATTTAAATTACCTTAATAAATTCTCAGATTCATAGCCGATAAATATGGTCAACCACATAATACTTCATATTTACTTTCAGCAGGTGTATCTGTCATTTAGAGTACTTATGGTTTAAAACCGTAGCAAAAGCAGGTCTGTCTTAGTAGACTATAATGATTTTTTAGAATTTTGTACTTCGAATTCATTTCAAGAATAGACATCCAGTAATGCTTCATATATAAATGTTATTTGAAGTTTTCTGAAGAAAACGATAGAATTTCATGTGATTAAGTTAGAGAAACACTGGCAACCAGACCTTAATTTCATAATCGACTTAAACAAGTTAAGAAGCACTTTTAATTAATAAAGATGATTTTAATTATATACAATCTAATATTAAATTCGCGTAATATAATATTAATCACGTAATTACTGATGCAAAATACTCAAAATGTAATGATTAGGATCTTCTTATTTAAATAAAAATAAGAATATATTAATTATATTAATTTATGATGAATAATTAAAGCAAGTATTCATTGTCTAAACAACGAAGTGCTGTCAAAGTTCGTCACCTGAATCGAAGATCTCTTAAAAGATCTCTTTAATGAAAAAAGGGTTTCTCTTTTACATATGTTGCGATTTAAGGGATTTTCAAGGCGTTTATTCTCTTCATTTCTTGAAATATTTTGCCTTTCCTTATTATAATTATTTATAGGCGGTTCATATTATTTGAAGGGTTTGGAATACGGTGTGATTTTATAATTGCGATAAATTCGTACCCTTAATAGTAGGAGATTTTCAATTACGTAATGCTTAGTTACATATCATATCTGTGTATGTGTGTGTCATATCATGCACATTCAAATAATGTTTTCAGTTTAGGACATTTTCGATCATTCAACCTATTGATATTTCTATAGAAAACCACAGGGCAGGCAATTACGCAAAATATCATAATTGACTTCTAACATAATTCATGAACTAATACAGAATTTTGTTCCCGTTTTTATAGAGAAGCACGATGGTTATTTCAGCAGTTAAGAAGTGACTACATGCAGGTGGGTTTTCACATAACCTACTGTGTTTCAGCTGTGTACCGACCGTGTCCCTACCGTGTCGTGTCTGATTTCTACATAACCTACCATGTTCCGACTATGCGCCGGCTATTTTCATGCTTGACTTCGATCTGTTCGTTTTGCTAGCTCTGTCTCAATAATAAATGGATCACAAAGAAGACGTTGTTGTAGCATGTGGTGCATATTTGGTTTTACTGAAGGGACAATATATTCTAAGCCTTTCACCTATAACCTTACAGACATTATCTTTAGCAGTGTGTTGTCATAATTTTTATGCGACGGATCGTATGGTTCCAGGTAATCCAGCAATCGAGAACAGGTACTTGCTGAACGAGCACAACTAACTCTTTGTCGACGTCGAACGGCTTCCTGAACAATATATGATGCGCGTTGTGTATTCGTAATTACGGAAAATGCCGGAAACAGCTGAACTTTAAGAGGTTGACAAATGACCAACGACGCCCAGTGTTCGTTTCACAAAGCCTACCGTGTCGCGATCAAGTTCCGGTCGTTTTCATAAAATCAATCTCATGACCGATCGCCGACAGCACGGCCGGTGCGCGGTAGGGACACCTCAAGAGCGCGGTGGGTAGTTGGAAATTAACAAGCTCTATTCGTAAATTATATGGAAGGTGCTCCTTAGAGGTTCCCAAACACAGCACACAATTGAAACATGGTAGGTGCACAATTGGAACACGGTAGGTTATATGGAAACCTACCTTAATATCCTGTCCAAAACAGTTGTATACCAAGGCTATTCTGGAAGTTTTGAGACATTATTTTCATTGATTCACATAGAAAGCTAAATGACGCATTTAAACATATTTGTATAAATGCAATGCTTTTATACTTTACAACTAAATAATTTCGCTTAGAGCTCCCATAAGTCCTCAATTGTTAAAATAACGCATTTTATGTAATCGATAAACTTTGAACGAAAGAGTTTTGCTCTTATTTCAGGAAATATTTATTCAACATTTGAAGGGAAGACTTATTAAGGTGGATTTACGCATAACCTACCGTACACCGACTGTGCACTGGTATGTGCTGTGTTTAGGAATCACTAAAGGGCACATTCCATATAATTAACAAAGAAATATTTTTGCTCATTTCCACATGTCCTACGGTGTTCCTGTCGATTCCCTAATCTGCACCGTCCAGCTGATGACGATCAGTCATAAGACTGATTTTATGAAAATGACCAGAACACAGTCGCGACACGGTAGGTGCACAGGAGGATGTGGAAATGACCAAGCGGTGACCTATCGGGTACCTATCTGTCACCGTTTGAGAGCCTCTTGCACTTAGACTATTTCTGGCATTTCCGTCTCGTATATATATATATATATATATATACACACACACACACACACACGAATACATTTCACGCGCATTGTTCTGGGAAATTATTCGTTGGTTCAGTGGTATTCGGAGCTATACGATCTGTCACTAAAAATTATGACAACACATTGATTAAACATAACATCTGGAAGGTTGTAGGCGAAAGGATGAAAGTATCTTGTCTCTTCTGTAAAACCAAATGAGCACCACAGAGTATAAGGATGTCTTCTTCCTTGTGATCCATTGCTTATTGAAGTAGAGATGACAAAACGATCAAATCAAATCAGAGGCGCATCACGATTGCTTTAGGGAGGAGCTAACATATTTTGAAAGATGCCTTAACCAATGAGTAAAATATAGTACGTAATGGATAATTTTAATTTCTAAAATTTCAAATATCACATAAATAATCTAAGAATTTTTCTTTAAATGTAAGTTTTAATTTAAATTTTAAAAAACTTATGAAATTATTTATTTAACAAAGATGCCTTTTAAACGTAACATTTAAGTAGTTTGATTATTAGTTTCATTGTAAGTCATCCTCATTGTAATGGGACCTTAATTCTTATTCTGAAGTTATTTAACAGTAAAGCTATTGGGTGCGAGGTAATGATGGAAATGAAGGCAATGAGAGAGCTGACCAACTTGCAGAGGCTGCTTCAAATATGTGTAAAAATGTGCTTATAATAAATATTCAAATTATTTTTTGAAGAAAGCTTTGAAACAACATATGTATAACTGTTGGACTTTATTGTGGTCAGAAAACAGTAAAGGTCACGTCACAAAAATCTTGTTCTTCCCATCAATCCATGATAGATTTGATTAGCTTTAAAATATTTTGAGTCTTCATTTGTAATAACACAATTTATGAATAGCCACGGTAAATTCGGTTCATGTCTTGTGCGTTTTAAAATAATTAGTGCCAACAAAACTACATGTTTATGCTCATATCCAGTAGAAGATGTCCATCACCTTATTTTTGATTGTCCATTGCAGGAAAGATAACCAGGTTTGTTCAACACCTAGATTCATGTCTAACACTGTTCACACCACCATTAAATCAAATTATTCGTAAACAGTTTGCTACTCACAATTCCAGAACTTTGTCAATAGAATATTTAAATCTTTGTAAATGGTTATCTATATTATAGTATTAAAGTTATGCCGCAATTTATTATTGTTAATGCTTATGATAATAGTAGCCACACTTACGTTTAATGTTATTCTTTTGTTTATAACTATATATTGCATTTAAATTATACCCCTAATATACAGTTGTAAAATAGGGCTTTTATATTTTGGAAATTTAATAAATAAATGAATAAATAAATAATAGTAAACATAAAGCATATTTTGTTTGACCTGTGTTTCCTATCTTTCTTTAGTTACTGGTACATCTTTTGAGATATAGTCCACCAGTATGGTAAATTCACTCATTGACTGTAAATGAGTAGCTGTCATCTAGTTTAAGTAAATTTAATATAAATAGAAGTGTTGATTTTGACTTCACCAAAAGCAACACAATTTTTGTTTTAATGCAGTTAAGAGGGGGCTATAGACCTTCTTAGCCATTCCCTCGTCTAAGGTTTGAATGAAGCATGAAAATAGCCGGCGCACAGTCGGGACACGGTAGTTATGTAGAAATCAAAACGACACAACATGGTAGGGACATGGTCGGTGCACAGTTGCTGCGCGGTGGACTATATGGAAATCCATATGACAAACTAGAAAATTATTCGATATCGTGACGTTGCCCAGTTTTCGCTGTCTCCTAAGTATTTACTGTCACATCACTGTATTGATTTAGTTTAACTTTCACTGTGACTTCACTTAGTTCACACTGTTAATTCACTAATGTGAACTAGTTACATTTTTCCTGCCACTTCATTTTGTTTTCAGTGTCATTTCACTTTCTTGTAGCGGCATAATGAAATATGCACGAGGTAGCCCCTTCTTGCGAACGGTTTACCCGCTGGGAAGTCGAACACAAGATCTATCTTAATCTCTCTTTCTATACATCACAGCAGTCGTCACACTCACTTGAAGGACGTAATGATTAGCCAATATTTTGTTGCACCAGAAACACACTCACTAACTCACAAACTAGATCACGCGAGAACGCTCACTTATATAGCCGCTGGAAAATCCCACAGGTTTCAGAGAGTTCTAGAAGCGGAGGAAAGGGAATCCTACAGAAGATTATGATTTTCTGTCCATAGAGCTTCTGGTGTTTACGCTGTAGGAAGAGCGCTACTGGCGCAACAGTTCTAGACATGTGAAAATCTTAATGAGAGCTACGAAGCGAGTTACATACCAGATCAGGAGGTGACCGGTCGTCTGCATGCTGCAGGAGTGCATGGGACAGTCATTGTCAAATATCCGTACACCGGTTATGCACTGCACTACACGATAAACTTATAGTTATATACAGTATATTTAAATCCACCGCTGTAAAATGCCCTTAACATAAAAACACTGTCAACCATCTGCCTCCAGTTCTTCCACACCTGACAGCCCTTCCTCTTCTGCGGAATCACTCACATCATTGCCGCCATCACTGCTGTCACTACTTACTGCACCATTATCCTGGATGAGAATTTTTTCTAATTGATTTTCTGCAATTCCGTATTTTTTGAAATAATGATTCTCAATTTATTCAACATGTCGACATACATTTTCCCATTCTGGCCATCCAATTTCTGTAAATCGCTGGCGACATAACTGCTCCACATCTTTTAGTTTAAAAGTGATATTTCTGCAGGCCAAACAGTTTTTGACATCAGCCCGGATTAATTCGATTGGGTTTAGATCTGGGTGATACGGTTTTATCAAAAGCTGTATTATGCCTAAGTAATCTGGCTCTCATTTCTTCTTTCACGGAATTTGAGGTAGGTTATTTGTCAATTTGAGTGTTGCCACATTGTGAAGCATTGTCGATAACCAGAATAGACCCAGCAGGCATATTAGGTATCAACATGGTGTTGATTCACTTCATGTAATTTTCTGTATTCATTTCTTGATGAAAATCTCCTGTTTTATGTTGCGACTTGTAAAAGAAGGGCATTTGGAACGAACAGCATGAACGATAATAAGTATTTGCCCTTTGGCAACAGGTGCCTGAAAACCTAATTTGCTATCGTCACTTCAACTTTTAGATGTTGTATGACTGCTATGTATGTACAACTCATCTTCATACACTATAGTTTGACCCTCTAATTTGTACCTCTGAGTAAGGTACTCTTCCAGCTGAGATCGTATGTCGTGCTTTTCTATTAGAACTCTCCTATTTGGTTTCGTTTTCTTCCACTTGAACCCTAATTCTTTTATAATTTTTCTGTGATTTGTAGCAGCATTTGAAAATTTATGCTGATGTAAGTACATATAAAATCATAGTCATTTGGAAAGTTAGAATCAGACTGCAAAATTCAATGCCATAGCCGGGATTTGAGACTTGTAGCACCACCTTGAACATTTATGACATCTTTCAGATTGATGAGCAATCTGCTTATTGTTGGCACATTTTTTTCTTCCACATAGAAATTGTGAATCGTGCGCCAAATGACGCATTTGTCGAAATCGTCTATTTCTGTAGTACGTTTAGGGACCTTATGTTTCTTCACAGGTGTGTCAAATGGTACTCTTTCATCCATATGGTTTTTCTTATCTTTGAGAACTCTGGAAATAGAACTCAGTGAAACACCAGTTGCTTTGGCTCCTCTTTCTTTCACTCTCTTAAGGCTTTTGTGGAACTCGGGTAAACATACATTTTCTTCCTTCATCTCTGCTTCTTGCTTCATGAAGTCGAGGACATTTGCAATTATTTCCCTGCTTTGAATACGTAATACCTTACAATTTAACTTTGAAAACGTACGAGCCATGGTTATAAATATCACAAATATAAAATAAGCACTATTTACGTACTGCTCTCTTTGAAATTACAAGATGTGAACACTTTCTATGCAGACTGTATGTGTTACGCACTGTGAGTAAGCAAAGGTATTATATCGCTTTCGTTGATTAAGCTAAACATAAACCATTCCTAGGCTCGGCAGCTGGGGTGGCAATCAAGGTCACGATTCCAGAAGTTTTGCGCCAGTTATACTACTATTTACCTCTATTTATCACTTGAACGGTTCCGCGCCGTTAAGCTTGGTCCATAGCCGCTGCGTCACAATATGACAACAAATACCTTGGCAAATACAAGTAACTTACTGTCTTCACAAATATGGACATCTACGAAGTTAGTTCAACACAACAGAATAGGGGTATACATGTCAAAAAGGAATACATAGAACATCCTTCGAGAATTGTGCTACATGATGTCTATTGCACTTCAATAATTACGCTCTTGAGGTTGATAAGATATATGGAAAATGTAAAATATAATTAGTAAACATATGCATATTATTAGCTTTAGAATTAGGTATCTTACGAAATATTCCAATCAACTAATGCGAAATTCTGAGAGGAAATAGCTTGATTTAGAAATATATTCGGTCAGCCATAAACTAGGATGATATGCATCTACGTTCACATTATCAAACGCATGGAAATCAGTTTTGTTTTAAAAATGGAAATAAAAGGTTCTGTCCGGAACTATCTTAGCATACAAAGGATAATAAGAATGATGACATGAAAATAATAATAAAAATATCTGAACGGTAATAAAACTAAGTTATAATTACAATTGTGTATAAACTATATTTTGTCTTTGAGAGCTCTGTTTAAAACTGGACTAATTTTGTTTCCTTATCCAGGACGGTAGATTTTCAATTTTCCCCAGTTTTATATTGATCACTTTGTTGTAAATTATTAATCTATCTATCTATCTATCTTCGGTATCATAAACAGGACATTAATAGGCGCTTGACTTTATTTACTGAAGAACTACCGCTTGAAGTTCCTGATATGGAACTGTTACCTACCATTTATCTCGATTTAGACTCAGTTTCTCGCATTTTGTGGTAGAAAGAGAAGCTGCGAAGAATTGAAAAAAGAACTCCCTACCTAGTGCCATTTTACTAAGCAAACCCACTCGACCATTCTAATGCAAATTTTCCATTCCACGAGGAGGAAAATGCTACAGAACGGATAAAAAGGGGAAAAAGGTGGGAGGAGGTGATTTTTGTTCTATTTTATTTATATTTCTTCCCACACCACATTCTCTTTCTTTCGCTGTCTCTATCTTTATAGCACTCGATCAAGCTACCACTCGATGGAGGGGTTACAAAACATTGGATTGTATTTTTCTTTATCTCTTGTGCAGAAGATGGCCTTCCTATAACCATTTTTTCCTTCTGTATTGTGTGCGAGTGAAAAGTCATTGATAAGGTATTTTCTTAGCATCTGAAAAGGACGGGATAACAATAAAAAGTCTATCTTCCTTCCATGGTCGTGAATCATCCTCTGTATAGCCTCCAGATGCAATTCTTCTTCTTCTTGCAAAACTTGTATCTTAAAATGCTTTCCCACCCGCCATCCCCACCCACTCTGGCTGTCTTGACAAAGTTTCAAATTCCCTAGGATAGGGGAAGAGGGGTGAGGAGGAATTCTACAGATGTTTAATGTATCCTTTCTGCTTCAGAGAATGGAACTTCCTTGTTTTGGGAATTGCTTTCCTGCTGTGTTTTAAGTAAAGGTACCACGCTCAATATTCTTTCTTGTCGCGAGAGAGAAGGCAAAAGCCTTGCTTGTCTTTGCACTATGTTTGTTCCTTGTGAAGCATTTTAACTTGTCATTGGGTACATCTAACGCAACCTAATAAGAGGCTTGGGAGATTCAAATATAATAAAGAAAATATGCTCATTTTCAAAGGCCTTGGCTTAGAACGACTTATGAACTCTTTACTATTATTACTGAAACATAAAATATTTGCGGAAGATATTGAACAACAATATATTCCTCTTTATTAATAAAATCGTGTCTACCATTTTAAAATATTGTGATGTTTCGTAATAAAAACTATTTGGGAGTATGCATTAAGCTGTTTCATGCTTCAAAGATTGGAATTTCGGATGATACATAAATCGTCATCTAATGAGTGAAATTCTATGCATAGGATAATAGGTGTCTGGTGGGTGGTTACATAGGAATTTGAAGAGTAAGTTTTAAGGAAAGGACGGTATAGCTGATTGTAAGGAAATATGTGGGATAAAAGAAATGTAAACATTTCTTATTATTTTCCTTGTCTCTTGCTTTCTCTCTCTCTCTCTCTCTCTCTCTCTTCTGATCTCTCTTTGAGGTGGCACGGTACAAAAGTATAACATGAGAGCTTGGTGAAAAGTAACTGATTTTATTAACCTTACTTATAATAATAAATCACTTCACACTCAGCAACACCCTTTCCTGTCTCTGGAAACAGGTTTCAGCCAACATGCCCCTAATAGTTGATTCCGTTAAGCACTCACCAGCCACAAACTTGCTGTCATCTTCAAATAGCCCTAAGTCAGCGTTTCTCAATCTATGGATCCCAAACCACTGGTGGGTCACGAAGTCCCCGATGTCATAAAAGGATTACAAAAGTTTTATACTTGTCACCGTACATTCAGTAAGAGTTGAATTAGATTGAAAATTAGATAATAAATGATTCGGTAGATAACCGCATGGCATTGATAGCATTGCCAGGAGGCATGTTATCACCAACTACGAAACAGACTGCCAGGTTCACACTGTAAGGTAGAAAAGCAATAAATCTATTTCTGTTTTGTACATTTATTTCATTTTATTTGCTTACACTTTTAATGTAACTTTTAATAGCTTAATAATCGCATTATTTGGATGAGTACAACACAGAGCATGGCTGTATGGCCCTATATGACTGTCAATCTTGTGGTTTAACAAAAAATCGAGAAAAAGGAATAGAAGCAGGAGAAATGAAGCTCCTTAGAAGTTCCCATATTTTATATAAGAAAAAAGAGGAAATGAAGATATCAAAAGGGATTAAAATAGATAGTATTATAAACTTATTAAACAATACCAGCATAGCTGAAAGGGCATGTATACAGAATGCCTACTACATAAAGCAAGAGCAGCCACGAATTATAATGATCCACTAGGAAGGCCAGTAAAACGATGGCGAGATTAATGATGGAGACGGAACGGGCCGAAGATCCAAGTCCTGAAGAAGAAGAAGAAGAAGAAGAAGAAGAAGAAGAAGAATAAGGACACATATCATTGCTCCCTTCTCTCATGCCATGTGAACCGCACGGTATTACTCGGCTTTGTCCTTGCCTGGTGAGATTCAATAATGATGTATGAAAATATTAAGTGCATTTAAATAATGGTTGATCTTTGAAGTTGACTAAAGAAGATGATACAGGTAATGAGATCGTGAAGGTTAAGCAAACAGTCACATTGTAATGTCAAAATAGTTTCTTAGAGCCAGCCTCTTTTTCTTTCGACCGTCAATATTCGTGCCGCTATGTCTTAACATACACATGCGTTCGCCATTCTTCTTACTGAAGTCTTCAGTCAGCCTTCGTTCAAGATTAGTGACTAGTGTGTTTCTGTCTCAATACTTCACGAAGGATGCGTGGTTTATGTATATCGGGAAATTTAGAAAGAAAAAAGTATATGCAAGTGGAACTAGCAACCGCGGGAGTGACAAAGAATCAATGTCCCTATTTCATGTTTGAGCTCTGAAATAAGTGCTACTAATTCGGTAATTGACCCAAAAAGAAAGAATCAATATCAGCGTAAATTATTGAGGTTCGAATTTACGTGATGTAGCGATAAAGAGGAATCCGAACCACAGTCTAAATTATGTTACGAGGTTCTCTTGAATGCTTCCATAAAACCAAAGATATTACGAACGCATTTAGAAACAGAACATTCAGATGCTAAACTTAAAAGTGAGGAATACTTCGCGCGCGCATTAATGAGATTTAAACGGATTTTTTTAAAAAAATATATTTCTTTATTGTCGTTTCAACTATAAAGTCATATCGCGACTACTTTAGAATATAAACACAATTACAATGAAACATACAATATTTTAAAACAATAATACTACATACAGCATTAAATTCTCTAGATAAGTGTGTTATATATTGTTATACAATTTTGTCGTTTTCATAAAGTTTAAAGTTCTTTGTTGTGCTGAATTTAGGGCGTCTGGTAGGTTGTTGGGGATGTCACAACTTTCTTTGTGTTGTACATAGCAACGGCAGCTGAACAAAATGATAAACTGTGAGGTTGGAGCTGTAGAGGTTGCACAGATTCACGGTTGAGGAGATGTTAGTGCGTTATTGAAGTTAATTTTCAATACGCAGTCGAGTTAATACAACTTGGTTTTTGCGTTTGAAATAATAGTGTTGAAGTTTGGACTCGGAAATGTGGACATCGTGTAACTGGCTACTAGATGTGGCTTTCCATGCTTGTCACCATTGATTAATGCAAGTCTTCTTGATGAAGTTGATGAAGTCTGTGTGTGGAATCTCGATGTCCTGGTGGGGGGGGGAAGATGTTTGGTGGCTTCTTTGGCTGCCTGATCAGCTGATTCATTTCCAAGAATTTCGACGTGAGACGGAGTCCAGGCGAATGATATACTGATTTATCAGAGATTAGTATTTTGGTTGTACAGTTTCTGAAGCTCTTTAACAATAGTTTGAGGGATTGAGGTTTGTTAAGGGCTGTTTGAGTAGTGTTTAACACTTGTTCTTACTGCATACTTCACTACAGGCGGTGAACATTTATGATAGAGCCGTGTTTTTTTGTTTTGTTTTTGTTATTAACGATAAACGCGAAAAATGTTTTACAATTTCGACCAGAAGTGTCTGAATGTTTCACAATAACTATAGACGATTTAAACCTGTAACTTTTTTGCGAATTTTCACGAATTCCTCGTTTTTTCGCGAGTCTTTATTTGCGCAATAAAAAGAAAATTGGATGTTTTAAATATTCATTACAAAACTTAATTGTTGACAACTTGGTAAATATTATGTTTAAGCAAATACCTGAATTTCAGAGATAAAATAATGTGTACTTTTATGTTATATTGAATTTTGCAATATTTCTGAAATTTGTATCAGGATAGTAATTCAACTGATGTATCGACATTTAAAGTTAATGGTAACCAACCACTTTCATAAAATTTGCGAGATATCTGTTCAAGTCTTATGACTACCATAAAATGCGGACAGTGACAGCTTCTTTTCAAACATTAATTTAACATGAAAATATTTGTTTTTTTGGGGGGGGGGTTGGTCGTCTAGGACTAATTAGCCAGCATTCCATATCTCTTGCTTGCTTTGATATTAATTAACGTCCTTTAACCGGGTAGGTCATCATATTTGACGGTGAATGAACGAAATGGCTGAAGCGTTGCTCAAATGGAACCGAGTCCTTAGAGTTTAAGATTTACCCAACATTTGTCTTCTCTGAATAAGGGAAACCATGGAAAAAAATTATCCAGGTAACTCACTTTAACCGAGATTCGAATTGGGGACCTTTTGATTCTGAAGCAGACACGCTATCCCCAATCCACAGAGGTGGTCTTGTGACTTGCTGTATGTTGAAATTTGGTGCAATGGAATAAGCAGTTAGGCTAAATGATACTTAATTTAATATTCTCTACCAAAATTAATATCTTTAAAAAATAAGTTTCATCTCCATTATAGGAGCCAACTTTTGATTTTAAGTGGGGGCAGGAAATGGTGCAGACGGTTATGTTGTAATTATTTTCATGTTGTAATATAATGTAGCGTGATTGAAAATGACTTCTAAATGTACATTATTGCAAACAGAATTGCCATTACAAGTTTAAATAAATTTAAATTAATTACACATAGAAAAAGTATTGCGCCGAATTGTTGTTTTCTCTATGAATTTATTTCATATGCTATTTAAATTAATTTTATCTACTTGATTATGGTGACAGTTAATACTTGCCGTCGTTCAGACTTTTTTGCGTCATGGTACTTCTGAAATAACTTTTCAGTCTTCTCAGTATTGAAAATGAACGCTCTGTGGTGCAAGTGGTTAATGGAACTGTTAGAATTAAGTGTATTAGTTTTTTACCTCACTCAATTGCTGAATTAAATTTGACTGAGCTTTACAGACATTCCAAACATTAAAAAATGAATCTACCTGCAAATTGTTTACACTGGATAATATCATGAAACATATCTCTGTGCCGTTTCAATCTGTGAATGTCTAAATCTTCTTTATAAAAATCACAAATACAGTTGGGCAACACATCTGTATTAAGTAGGAACTCCGCTGCATCTGTGAGTAGTTGCTGGCAGTCAGAGTCAAACCTGGAGTCAAGGTCGGTGATGATAACGTCAAGTTCTTTGAATATTCTGTAGTAATGTTCCTTTGGAGTGAAATTGTAACTACCAGTAGAACCTAATAATACTTCCATGGTAACATCCGTTTCCTTTGAACCTGAAGCTCATCCAATTCTACAAGTTTCAATTCATCCTCTATATCTTCCCAGTTAAAGTTATCTTTCAAGCTTAACATTGTGTATTTCAAATCGTTAATTATGTCTATACAAATTTTAAAACGTAAGCATTTGCTCTGAATTGCGGTGTTAAACCTCTCCAAATGCTTTAAAAGATTAGTTAAAATTTTCAACATAATGAACGTGTCAACTTTTCCAAGTTGCTTCAGAAATCAACTGGCGTTAGATCCTAAATCACTTTTCTTGGATTGTGAAAAATCAGAAGGAAACTCTAGTAACTGCGAGTAGTTATCCAAGACCGACGCTACAGATGTGTCTCAATGTCCATCTTGTCGGACAGAAAGGTCTTAAGAAAGGATTCTCTCTTTCTTGAAATCTTTTAAATCACGAAATTTTTTTTGGGATTCATGAATGAAATTAATTAAATCTCTCATGAATGTAAAATGTTTCTTGCTTCGTTTACAGTTTTTTAACCGAATCTTGTATTACAAGATTCAATGAATGTGCTTGGCAATGCACAAATAATGCTTCAGGTTCAGTATATTTTATTTTAGCCTGCAGACCATTGTGGACACCCGAAACATTGCTGGCACCATCAAAACACTGCCCTCTTAAATGTGTTATGGGTAAGCTAAATCTGGCAAGCATATCTTCAACAACTTTGAAAAAGGTCTCGGAATCAGATCTATCCGTAGAATAAAATCCCACAAAGTACTCATCAGTATGAATTACGTCACTATCAACAGTCCTTATACAGAATGAAATCTGCTCGTTAACAGAAATGTCGGGCGTTTCATCTAACATGATTGAAAAAAAAAGTTTCCTTCTTGATTTTAGCAATAATAGCTTGAATTACTTCATATGACAACATTTCTATTATTTCATTTATTATGTCATGGGAAATTTTCAGTTCTGAATATCCTTGCATCTAAGCTGTAATAATTGGTTCAAGTTCGATTCACTGTCGGTTTTGCCTCGTAGTCAGAGTCCTCGTCTAGCCAGAAAAATGACAGTAGATGTGATTTTATCGCGCGCTAGCTTCGATTCTTGCATCTCTTTGTTGTGTGCGGACACGATTTGTGCACTTATATTTACTTCCATACTTTTGAAAGATTCCTTTGTTAAGTCTTCACGATGGAGAATGATTCCACATGAATACGAAATTTTCCGATGGGCCTTTTCCAGTTATTACACTCTTCTTCCATGAACACAATAATTACAGCTTTTTCGGAGAGTTATATTACAAATTGAATTCTTAATATACTCAAGCCAAGAATATTGACTTGTTAATCCATGAGTGCAGAAATTTACGACTTGTTGAAATTTTAGGAGATGGCGTTGATGATTCATCTGCCGCAGTGCCGGTAGACAGCGCTTGCGACGATCCTGCAGCCCCTTGACTTGTAATTGTCTGCAATTCCTTCTGAATAAACGAATGAAAAAGAAAAATTTTAAGAGGTGTATGATTTTATGGTATGAATATTCCGATTATTTATAATCATTTATTCCTCTGTGAATAAATATATTATACTTACCGATTTCTTCGAACTGCATTCTTCATTAAATGATGTGGCTGAATCAACTTGTGCATTTTTTCGCTGTATTTTATTAAGTAGAGCCACGTTATATTTATCACACGACACAAAATGTTACTCTTGTACATTTGCAGCCACAATAATAACTGATGCATATTGTGCATGCAAGGAAATCTGGAGTGGAGATCGGGACTTTGAAGTCAAACAACTTTTCCATTGTTGTCAGGCGCAACTTAAATTAGTTACAATTTGAAGTGGATTATTTGTTTATAGTTGGAAGATGCTTCATGTTTATCTGCACAACGTATGGAAGCCAATTTGTCGCGGTCACTTCGTGTTATCTTATTTCTGAGCGCCTGTTATTGTTTTACTACTTTGAATGTTGGGTTCATTGTCCTCCGGCTAGCTATAATTTCTCGGTCGAGCAAATCTCTTGAACAGGGCGTGTAAACGGAAAGGATTTGTTACTGAAAGATAGATAAAAGAATTTGTTTTTACACTTTTATTGTCGTCACACATTATTCAATTTCACATATTGATTCTTGATACACGCCAGACTGAAACTGTTAGATTTTCTAATGTTACTATAATCACTTATTTGTTGCACCTTACTAATTCGCGTATTTCACATTTATAACTAGCTTTACGACGCGAGAGATTCTGTAGAATTGCGTAACGTGTACTTTATGTATGCTTCCGTTGAACTACGCGACGTATAACTCACGAATACTATGTTGAACTGATCGACGTATTACACGCGAATGCTTTTGTTGGACTGACGAAATCTGCCTCTGACTTTAGCTTTTTATACTCCCACACCCTAATATGCCTAAAGATTATAACCGAGCTGCTATTGGTTAATAAAACGCGCCAACATTAGCGTCTATTTTTATATCCAATCAAAATTACTAAAACATATGCTCTGGGGAAAGTATTCCCGCTATTTATAAGAAAAGCGCGCCAATCTGACGTCATTTGCTTGTCTCTAATAATTGATAAACAACTCACCCCCTCGCTCATTGTTGCCCGCTCTTATTGTCAGTTTCAGTGAGGCCGTGTAAACTTATTTCCTAACAATGCTTATAATTAACAAACATCTCAAATCAGTGTCATACAATAATGCTTATTTACACTACAATCACTCTGGCATTTACATTGTTGTAATACAAATTACTGCCACATGTGCCCCACTAGAAACATAATTATAAATATTTACAACTTGTTTGGAAATTTTATAATTGGGTTTTTAGTCTCCTAAATCTTGTAACACACGGTATTTATACTTGCACTTTACACTGCACACGCATTTAACACACGACATATATTTTGCCTTTTTCTCACCACTATTTACTGGCTCTGGTCTAACGTGTTTATATACATACATCTAACATTACAATTTTTTATAGCAAATACTGTACCCTGAACTATTTAGTTACAAAATGTTTATACTTTCTTAGATTATTGACATAGAAATTTATACACTTAAGATTTTTTAACCTGGTTCATCTTGTAATTATTGAATATATGTACCAAAATATTCATCCTTTATACAAATATATTTACATCTCTTAATTCTACACATAATTTGATAATATCTGTGTGCTATATAAATGTTTTGTTTTAATTATGTTCACCCCTTTTTTATTGTTTTGTGCTTTATATTCACAATACTCTTGGAATTATATCTACACACTTTTACTCTAATATGACATTAAATTTTCATTATTACATGCTTCATTTCAAATGCTGTTACAGTTTACTAAGAAAATGTTCTTTTTCCCCTTTAAACATTTATTTTTGTCCAGAATTTATTTCTCCTTTCTCATGACATATATACATAGATAACCCTCTTACATTCCAATACTTCGTTCTACAGTTGAGCTTTAACTATCCAGAATATACTTTTCATCATCTTGGTCTTCTGTTTCATCTTTATTCTCATTGTTGTATGGTTTCAGCATCTCAATATGGAACTTTCCAATGGCTTTTCGAGTTGTTGGGTTACATAATTCATATGTATTTGTTCCATATACTTCAACAACTTCATATGGTCCATGATATTTTAGAAACATTCGCCAATAAAGTTTATTTGCTTTATCAGACAATTTCTTGGTTTTAACCAAAACTAAATCTCCTATTTTGATCCTCCATTCCTTTCTTTTCTTTTCTTCATGTTTCCTTTTTCTTTTTATGGCTATTTTCTTCATCCTCTCGAATGCTTGTCGGAACATCTCTTCTTCCGTTTGTGGTATCGAGTGCTCATCTGGAATGGCTTCTGGAATTTTCTTACATATTGTATTTATCTTCTTTCCTAACTTAAGTTCACATGGTTTGTATCCTGTCACATAGTTTACTGATTCATTGAGTAGATTCTGAACGAAATTCACGTATCCATACCATTGGGTTTGTTTTCGATGACACAGCACCCTTGTAATTCGAAATTTCCTTAATTTCCCTCTCCACTGGATTGGAGTTCGGTCTGTATCTTGACGAAAAATATTGTTTAATGCCATTTTCTTTCAGTCCCTCCATAAATTTTTTTCCTGTGAAGGACGAAGCATTATCGCTCAATATAGATTGGATTGGTCCTTCTTCTATCACATATGACTTGAGTAGTCTATTCAAACATGCTAAACTTGTAGGTTTTCTCAAAGGGTAAATTCTTACATATTTGCTGAATATATCATAACAGACAAATATATATTTGTTTCAAAATTGACTTGGAGGCATAGGACCATGAATGTCAATGCTAATTACACACCTCGGCTTGTCCCTTATAACCAAATTAGTCTCAAATGCATATGCTGCATTTATTTGCTTAGCTTTCTGACATACGTTGCAGCACGAGATAAATTTCCGAACTTTCTGACGCAATTTGGATATGTATAAATTTTCTAAAATCATAGAAGTTGACCGGTCCGTCCCTGAGTGTGCTAACCCTTCGTGAAAATTCTTAATTAGCTTCTTTTCCATACTTTTTGGAACCTTCCAACTAGGCATTTCTTTTCCAAGCTTCTTGTATAATGTTCCATTCCGAATTGATACAATTTCTTTCTTTGCCTCTTCAATTAGTGGTGCATTTCCTTTTAGTTCAAATAATTTTGCGTCATCATTTTGAATTTCCCCCATATTTTTCAATTTTCTTATCATTTCTTTACTTAAAGGAATTTCAATTATCAATATTTTGACTTCATTTCTAGGCCTTTCAATATTCTCGGGTATTTGTGGGTTGTAGTTTAATCTCGATAGCAAATCACTGAAGGTATTATTCTTGCCAGGAATGTGTATAATTTCAATATCAAATGCAGATAATGCATGAATGTATCTAGCAACTTTTCCACTACATAATCTACACCGTTGGATGAAAGTTAAGCTGATGTGATCTGAATATACTTTCACCTTTTGCTGATAAATATAGGTTTTGAAACGAATTAATGAAAAATAGAGTGCTCCAATTTCTAACTGAGTCACCGAAGAATTCCGCTCAATGTTTGTAAGTCCTCTAGAAGCTGTACTAATGACGTGAAAGTCATTGTTGATGTCTCGCTGTCCTAAAATTCCGGCGTATCCTTGCATTGATGCGTCGACATAAATCTCATATTCCAAATCTTCTCTGGGCCTCTCAAGCAATATGGACTTAGCAAAGAGTTCTTTTACTCTCTCAAAACAGTTTTGATGATCCTCTGTCCATCTCCACTTATTATTCTTTAGGAGTAGCTGCCGCAGTGGTTCTATTTCAACCGAATACCTTGGTACGAACTTACTCTGAAAGTTCAATACCCCTAAGAGACGTCTAATTTGTTTTACGTTTCTTGGTGGTGGAATTTTCATTATTGCTTCAATTCTCTTCTGGTCGGGTCTTATACCTCGTTCATCCACTACATAACCCAGAAAATGTATTCCCTTGACACAAAATTTTGATTTTAGTATGTTCACAGTCATACCATGTTGTTGCAGTTTGTTTAACACATAATGGACATTATTCATGTGTTCTTCAAATGTTTGACTAATGATTAGGAAGTCGTCAATATACTTTATTAAAAAGTCATCTGCAGAATTTCCAAAGATACTGTGAATGGCTCTCAATAATCCACTTCCTGAGTTTTTTAAACCAAAAGGATTTACACAAAAACGATACTGGATCCCTGAGTACTGAAATGAAGTGTAATCACGCACTTGTGGATCTAATTCCACTTGCCAATATGAAGCAGTGAGGTCAATGGATGTCAAAAATCTCCCTCTTGAAAGTTTCGTAATTAGTTGTTCAATTCCTTCACTTTGAAAATGATCTGACTTCATATACTTGTGGACATATCTACCATCTAATGTTAATCTCAAACTACCATCTCGTTTAATACTCCAACAGATTGAATTTATGTACGGAGAATTACTTTGCTCAATAATCCCATTTTGTAACATGCTATTTATTAGTTGTCTAGCTTTGTCCCGAAGACTTATAGGTAAATTGTCATACTTGTGTCTATATGCTGGTACGTCTTCTACTTGAAATGTATGCTGCTATACATTACATCTGCCTGGGACATTACTAAATACTGAACTATTGTTCATCAAGACATCATGAAGGATTTGTTTTTGTGTTTTCGTAATGTTATAAGCTTCTTCACACTTGTGTAGTATTTCCTCATTTCTCTTCTCTTCCCAGTTGTTGTCTGTCTCACTCCCACGGTCGTCTTTTGTTCGGGTTGTAAATTTCTCTACTTTCTCTGGCATTTCTACTAGCTGTTGAAAATATGGCGTGGTATTCCCTTCATATTTTGTGAATACCTGCTTTATCTGACTATTTCTATCGGTTTCTGTTATTTGCACAAAAAACTCTTGGTCACAAAGACTTTCCTCATCCTTTGTCATCTCAATTACGGAAGTTTTCTCTTTTATAAACGGTACCTTTATTTCTCTATTGTCTTTTGTCATTTTTAACTCCTGATGTTTAAAATCTATACGTGCTTCATATTCATGTAGGAAGTCACATCCTAAGATTATGTCACAAATCAGATGGTTTACAATTAGAAACATAACCTCAAAATCTTCTCCGCCGATAAGTATGTTAAGTAGAGCTTGTGTTTTTATGACATGTGTCGTTCTTCCGATTGCAACACGACAAACTAAATTACTAGTGGGAAGAGCCATAATTTTGTTACCTTCATTTATCAAATTTATATAAACTTTCTGCGAACAAATTGAAGCTTATGAACCGGAATCTATAGTTGCAATGATCTCTTTCTTCGCGATTTCTATCATAACATGAGGTGACTCGAAATTTTCCTCCTTATCTTTCGTTGCTGCAAACTTCTTACAGTGTGTGTAGGCATATTGTTTGTATTGGTAATGGATACTGAATTATTAAAGACGCCCTGAGAACCTACTACACAGGAGTCTATTGACAGTTTTCCTGGTTACTTCCATGTTCATGTACGGGACTGCCATTCCTAACCGGCGCTAAATCTATCTCATTTTCGCTACCATTGTTTTGAGTTCCCCTTCCTCGAGTTCGAAATCCTCGATTTCTGAAATTATGTCCTCTTGGTACGTAATTTTCTTGCCGTTCCTCGGATCTTTCCCAGTTAGTGTTTTCCCTCCAGTGAGTTAAATTTCCCCTTTGTCTAATGTACCGCCTTCCTTGATTTTGCCCTCTTTCCGGCAATCTTTCTGTCCTGACGTAATTTATTTGTTCCTGTCGACCTGGTCTCCCATCTATCCTCTGTCTTTCAAAATTTGGAACGTATGATTGGTACCATTGCCTGGTATTATTCTCATGACGTCTGTCTTGTCCTCTGCTTTGGTGATAATAACTACCTTGGTAATTTCGTCTATCTCGCACATCTAAAAATCTATGCTCCCACTCCCGAGATATATCTTCCTCCTGTTGTTCCAAAGATGTCATTAATTCTGTCATCTCATAGATACTACGTGGTTTTGCAATTAATAAATCATTTTGTATCCTTAAAGGATAATGCCTTGTGAGTAAACTCACAAAATCTTCCTCATTGATCGGAGGTGACAAGTTCCTAACCTGACTTGCATGTTTCAGTAAGTAATCAGTCATTGATATTTCCTCTCGTGGATCAAATTGTCCATGACTAAGCATTGCCCGTATTCTGTACTGTACCGTAACATTCCAAAATCTGTTCATGAATAGCCTCTTAAAGGATTCATATGAAATTTCACCCCTGATACCATTTGTAACCAATCTAAAGTTTTCTGATCCAAACATCTTTTGACAACTATCATTTTCAATGCTTCCGGTATCTTTTTAATTTGAAAATATTCTGACAAGTCTGCAATAAACTGTACTGGACTGGAGTTTTCATTAAATTTTGGAAGTGGAAAATCACTTAAGATATGATTATAGTTTTGCAAATCTCCTACTCCCATATTTAAATTCTCTAGTGTTACTTGTGCACTCTGAGTTTCAGCATGAGCTATAGATGAAGCCGCCGCATCACTCACATTATTAGTTATACCTGAGGAACTACCTCTATCATTATTCTGTAAATCAGATACATTAACATCACATATATTTACCCTTGAATTCAATTCTAACCTATTTACAGTACCTTGCAGATTATCTATTGTCTGTTCCAATTTTTTTATTGTTCTCATTTTGAACAGCTTGGTGCTTGTTAATTTCAGAAGTTAGTTTTTGATTCAAATCTATAGACAAAACTTTAACTTCTTCAGACAATTTATTTCTTTGTGTTACTGACTCCTTCTGTATTTCAGATATCTCCCCTCTGAAATTAACTTGCACCTGAATTAAATCTGCATTTGTAGCCTCCATCATCTCTCTAAGCTCACTTGAAATGCTATTCATTCGGCTACCTAACTCTGTACATTTTACATCAACATGTTCTATTGTATATTAACCTCACTTTTTGGTTAGATATTTCCCTGCTCATGTCTGACATTTCTTTGAAACTTTCCCTATCTCATTTGCTATCATTTCCTGATTTTCATTTCTTATTTTTGTCATACTGCTATCTAGCTCCCTAAATTTCTTTTCCATTTCTTCCCTGTTTTATTCAAAGCTCTTACCAATATCTTCCCTCAATTCCCTATTATTCTTTTGCATATCTTCCCTGTTTTTATCTATTTTCTTTTTTAATTTCTCATTACTCTTACCAATATCTTCCCTTAATTGATCTGTAATACTCTTACCAATATCTTCCCTCAATTCCCTATTATTCGTTTCTATATTCTGAGTTAGTTTTTGTTCTAATTTCTCATTATTCTGAGTTAGTTTTTGTTCTAAACTCCTATCAAAATCTTCCCTTAATTGATCTGTAATACTCTTATTTAATGTTTCACCAAAATTTCTCAGCATTTCCATCATCATATCAGTATCAAAATTAACAATTCCTGCTATTCTATTATCACTTTCTTCACTAATATTTTCTCCCTCAAATCCTACATTGTTTTAGCTATTTTCTGTAACCTGTATTGAATTACAACTAACTGTTATATTATCCTCTTCCATAATTGTTTCTTCAGTATTATTAGTAGACATTGTTTTCTTAATCTTACCACTTCTTATGGACATTTAATTTCTCACAATTTTTTTAGGATAGAAAAAAATTTACAATATTCTAACCTTTGTGATGCTGTCTGTTGATGTTGCTTTGATGTCCAGCTTCCTGCCCCTCTCTCCTAGATGTATATGTCACCACTGCGTCGTACTATGATGAATCTACGTCGTCTCGCTGTTTTGGTGTTGTAGTTGAATTCCCCTGTTGTCTTCTATTCTCGTAATTATGATGTCCACTCATCCGCGTCGTAGGTCGTTCTGGTGGTTGTTTCTGGAATCTGCATCTTGTAGTTAATTTCACTGCTCCATTCAATCCACGTCCTGGTTAATTCGCCCCTTCCTGGTTAATTCGCCCCACGTTCTGGGTGCCAATTTGAAGTGGATGGTTTGTTAGCCCCACGCTGGGCGCCAATTTGAAGTGGATTGTTTGTTTATAGTTGGAAGATGCTTCATGTTTATCTGCACAACGTATGGAAGCCAATTTGTCGCGGTCACTTCGTGTTGTCTTATTTCTGAGCGCCTGTTATTGTTTTACTACTTTGAATGTTGGGTTCATTTCCTCCGGCTAGCTATTATTTCTCGGTCGAGCAAATCTCTTGAACAGGGTGTGTAAACGGAAAGGATTTGTTACTGAAAGATAGATAAAAGAATTTGTTTTTACACTTTTATTGTCGTCACACATTATTCAATTTCACATATTGATTCTTGATACACGCCAGACTGAAACTGTTAGATTTTCTAATGTTACTATAATCACTTATTTGTTGTACCTTATTAATTCGCGTATTTCACATTTATAACTAGCTTTACGACACGAGAGATTCTGTAGAATTGCGTAACGTGTACTTTATGTATGCTTCCGTTGAACTACGCGACGTATAACTCACGAATACTATGTTGAACTGATCGACGTATTACACGTGAATGCTTCTTCTGGACTGAGCGACGTATTACACGCGAATGCTTTTGTTGGACTGACGAAATTTGCCTCTGACTTTAGCTTTTTATACTCCCACACCCTAATATGCCTAAAGATTATAACCGAGCTGCTATTGGTTAATAAAACGCGCCAACATTAGCGTCTATTTTTATATCCAATCAAAATTACTAAAACATATGCTCTAGGGAAAATATTCCCGCTATTTCTAAGGAAAGCGCGCCAATCTGACGTCATTTGCTTGTCTCTAATAATTGATAAACAACTCACCCCCTCGCTCATTGTTGCCCGCTCTTATTGTCAGTTTCAGTGAGGCCGTGTAAACTTATTTCCTAACAATGCTTATAATTAACAAACATCTCAAATCAGTGTCATACAATAATGCTTATTTACACTACAATCACTCTGGCATTTACATTGTTGTGATAAAAATTACTGCCACAAATTCAACAACAAAATCTTGAGTCAATTGTTGACGCGTTCAAGAGAAGTCCTCTGTTATAAGTACGTTTTTCAATTAACAGATTCAGATATTGCTTTTGAATTTCACGGGGGCGAAATGGCATGTTCGCCCCCATGCTCACACAATCATGGGGGTAATAGCCCCGCTGCCCCTGTGGGGTCGGTGCTTATGTCTGTGTAAACTACTGGTCGTATTAATATAATTTTACGGATAATACAATGTTTATATTGTGTAAGATAAGTTAATCTTTGTTGTCCAAATGAATTCAAAATCTGTTATTGCACGAACCGCGCATATATTTTATTTTTATTTCTCATCCCCTGCATAAGAGTACAGTGCATCGCTGTGCAAATGAAGTGCCGTGGCTGACGAGAAAGGCTTCGGTACGGCGCGAGTGTAAGGTGACCAGATGTCCCATATTAGCTGGGACACTCCGTTTTTTAGCCTCTGTCTCGTCTTTTTTAAGGTAGAAACGGGAGGCCAAAATGTCCCTTTTTGTAGCAATGACTTATCCGCATAAAACGCCGTTTACTACATTTCTCAAAAATTCAATATGTCCTGTTTGCATCAGTTTGATGAAGAATTTAAAGATACTAACAACTTACAAAGCAAAGCGCTGTTTATATCATGGGTCTACAATACACACCTGAAACCGCGTGGAGACTTCGCTTGGGAAGGTACAGTTGCGGACGGCAATTGAGTTCAAGCCGGTCTGTGCTATCAACAAACAAATCGTAATCACTCATGTTTGAATTCATTGCCACCAACAATAACGAAAACTGTAAATGCATATGCTTGAGTCAAAAGAAATTCAATACAGTTGTGACTTTCGTAGGAGACAGTACTGTGTTCTGCATTTGTCAAATAATAAAATGCAATGAACTTGTGTTAACTGCGAGTGCTAAAGCACTTGGAACTAATAATATGCCACCATAAAAAGAAAGTGTGTTTTAATACTGATCTACAAAAGGAATATTAATATACATACATTAAAAATTCTGATTCAGATGTTCGATGCAATAAGTATGCATCTACTTTCAATATAAACCATGGGAGGCAATCGAATATATCACAATCAAATATGTGTATAAACAGTGAAAAACACAAAATAATGGTGCGTGCAAGTGCTTCTTCGTATTGACTAATTTTTTTTAAAAGAGAAAGTTTTGGTGATCGAGGTATGAAGTTATCAGCTTTTGAAGGAGTGTTTGCTTACCATACTGTCCACCACAACCAGTCTTTCAGATCAATGGACTGTACCTCTAAACTTATCCAATGTAGTTTTGAACCAAAATTTACTGTGGCCGTAGCAAAACCTAGGCAATTATATTAAATGATTTAACCGCACTTGCCATTTCTCAACTAGAATCTGATTTATAGAAAGCTAATTTTATTTCAATACTGACGGATGCATCAAACCATCAGGCCGTAAAAAAATTTCCATTGCTTGTTAAGTACTGTACTCCTGCTGAGGGGATTTAAATTAAACTATTGGATCTGAATCTTTGGCTGGAGAAAATTCAGAAATCATTGCGACATTTTTGAACGAGTGTTTGAAAAATAATAACAAGAGAAAAAACAATAAGATAATACTGTTTGTGAAGATAATACAACTGCAATTTTGGAGTTGTGTCTAGAAAGGGCGTCAACACGTCTTCACAAAACTGAAAGGAAATTTAGGTCATAACTTATTTGGTTTTGGGTGCTCTGCTCATATAATCCACAATGCTATGAAAATAGCTGCTGATGCCCTTCCGACTGATATTGGAGTCATTGTTTCTAAAGTATATTCTTATTTTTATGTGTATACATGGAATAGATAGTAAGGACTGAAAATCTTAAAGAATTTTGTAAATTTGTAGACCAAGATTACAACAAGTTTTAGGGTATAGCAAAGCAAAGTGCTTTTCTTTACGCCCTGCGATCGACCGTCTTCTGACTGTGTTTGTTTCTCTGAAATCATATATCGAATCTCAAAATAAATGTCCATTTGTTATCAAATCATTCTTTGAAATCCTTTATCAGAAGCTTGACTGTAATTTCTTCACAACAAGCATCAACTTTCACACTGCAGTTCAAAGAGTAGAGGGTCAAACAATTACAGTTTTTGAAGTAATTTCTGTGTTAAATGATTTAAAAGCAAATTTAATTTCCAGGAGTAAGATTCTTGGTAAATTGGAAGATGACGGTTTATAATCAGAGATTGCAAACTTTGAATAGCATGTTCATACATTTTATGAAACTCAGCTGAATATTTAAGTACGTGGCTTGAACCCATTAAGAGTTTGCGGGACTACAATTGCTTAAAACTTAAGGCAGGAGTACCCAATGGAAAGATATCGCAAAGACTGAAGATTTCATTCGAGAAATGGCTCCTTCAACTATAATAGAGGATACTGGCCTGTATGATGAGCATGTGTATACTAAATAATATATATCGCCGAAAATATTAGAAAAATGGAAACTGGAAAAAACGTCACCTAGCGACTGTTGCTTGAAACTATTTCACATTGTAATATGAACAATGTACCTTATACCAATTTTCTTAAAATAATAGAATTTCTTCTTTGTTTACCTGGAACTAACGCCCCCACTGAACGAGTGTTTTCTCATATGAATGGTTTGTGAATGAATGACGCTCTTTCAGTACATATTTTGAAGACTATGTTGATTAACAAGGTGAACTTTAATTACACTTGTGTAAATTTTAACAGGATAATGTGTGATAAAGTGGACTTACTGAAGAAGACCCATTCATCAGCAAAATATCAATGAAGAATGACTCTTGCACTAATAATTCTACAGGATTGTTTGACTGAGTGAATTCAGAGCCACTATGTATGTAAGTTACATATTATTTATTTATTATTAGTTTCGAAACCTTCGTATTTATGACGAAACAATTTTACGCATCCTCTTTTGTCCCTTGTTTCATTGAGAAAAAATTAAATTGTCACGTTTTCTTGTTTCAAAAATATGGTCATCTTATGTTGGTGGAAACATGTTTTAAGCTGTGAATATTATAGTGATGTTAGTTTTCAATAATGCTCGTTTATAAACACTGTTTCAAGTGAGTGTTAATATCCTGCTTTTCCGGCAGTTTTCTATGTTAAAAACAATGAAGCATGGCTTTTATAATTTGTTTGTGCTGTGAGTTCTACTCTTACATTAGTGTGTTATATTACATTTTTTCATTCAATGTGTGTTTCACATGGGTATTGAGCTGATTTTTCTCACGGGTTCTGATGCATAGCTATTTTTGCTATCAACAATAGGTACAGAAAGGTAAGGTACCTGTTTTTTATAGATAGATAGCCTTATTGCCGGAAACTATTACAGTATAGCAAAGTCAATAAAATAAAAAATCTCTGAAAACAATTAGCACAATGAAATACATGTCCTCTTAAAGGTTAAGTTAGAGAGCTCTCTTAATTTTATGGTAGAGCATTAGGCAACTTTACCGAAAGAACTAAATACCTATTCTGAATTTTTTATACCTAAATTTCTTTTCCGTAGGTGGAAACACAAATGAAAATGTCTCTACATTGTAGTATGTTTGGATGTCGATCAAATTATGATTCAGAAACTGTGAGAGTTAAAACATTTTCACTACCCAAAGATGAAAATAACCTGGCTGCGGAATATTCTCACATGGAATGTTCAAACTATCAAAGTTGAGATAGTTATCAAAACTAAAAAACTCTCTCTGTACGCATAAAACGTTTTGAAGAGTTATGTATTATAAAATAGAGCTACAACATTAAATGGGAAAACGCTGGAACTCTTCCATGGAAAACACCAAAAACTTACAGAAAAGGCTAATTTTCTGTAAGTGAAAATAATTAATGAAAATAATTATTTGTCCTAACTTTATTATATACGCCCATGTTTTTATAGGTACATTATGTTTGCAATTGTACACATAGGTATTGTAAACATACAATTCAAGTTTTTTGTCTACTACTCTTCTTATTTATTATTGGAAAAATTCTTTAGTTGTGAGTAATGTGCCGGAACACAGGGGAATTAAATTAAGAGGAATTAAAAATCCCGTAACTTAATATTTGCAACAGAATATAAACTTCTGAAATTTAAGGAATTAAATTTTTTCAAAAACAGTTTTTATTGAAGAAGTTGGTTGCTTCGTTTTGTTATTTGCTCCACGTTTTGGGAGGCAATTTGAAGAGGGTTTGTTGCTGCTACGTATGGAAAGTCAGTTTGAAGATGTATTATATTTCGACTGTTGGGGAGCCGAACTTGAAGTAGTTGCAACCGCACGTATGGTAAAAAGTTTCCGGTAGCCTTCGCCCCAAGTTTAAAAAACATTAACTTTGTAATTTGACTGTTTCTTTAAATATATATATATATATATATATATATATATATATATATATATATATATATATATATATATGTTTGCCTCGGCTGCGTCAGTATTTATTTTTATAGACATGAATTTCTTAACAAGGTGTGGTGCGACTGAAGAATGTAAGCTTACAAGATTATAATTTTTACTTCACTCCTTTTATTAATGCTTGACACGATTTAAATAACACTTCACTGATATAGAGAATTGTGAGATTCTTTTATTAATTACTTGCACTTTTTAACAGTAAACTATTTTCGTCTCACACAAATACGTATTAAACTTCTCGAGGACACATCTCGCGCCTGGTTAGGAACACTGTCTACAACCAACAGTCCAGTTATGAGCGCTGTCTACAAGCAACTGACTTGATTTCTACCGCCTAAATTTGTAAATTTTTGTATTTAAAGTCTCTGATTGGCTATTCCTAATCCAATAGAATACTTTTATTTAACTTAAGCTTTTTTCTGGTTGTTGATTGGCTATTTTATAAACTGTCACAAAAATTACATTATTGTTGCTCCAAGAATGACTAGTAGCATTATTACACTTTCTTACTCATTATTGCCTCAAGGTTACCTCATTGTTAGCAACTTTTAACCTATTATTCTCACAGCTCCTGTATTATTCAATTACGTAATACATTCACATAACATTATTGAACATGTATACAATAATATAAACATATACAATGCTGTAATATACACTTTTTATATCTTGTTACATACACATATTGCTTTAAGGCGGGCTGTTATTGAATTTATATATTATATAATTAGACTGAAATCATTTAAGTGTTAAAAATACTGCCTCATTATTTAATGTAATCTTTTCGATAATGGATCATTTAAATATGGGAATGATTAATTCTTTGGGACATTTATACGTTGATAAATGCCGCTGATTAAACCTTTCTTAGGAATGTCAGTGAGAGCCTCATATTTGATCCGCAGTGTTGGTATACTGGAAAAACTTGTTTTAATTTTGAGTAATATGAAAATAAGTTTGTCATGAATTCTAACGCAGGAAAATTGAAATGAACTTGCACTTAACAGTAGGTACTTTGCAACAACTTCATTTTAAGGTTAACGGTATATTTTTATTTTTATTATTATTATTATTATTATTATTATTATTATTATCATCATCATCATTTATGGTGAATAAATGTGTTATACATCTATGCAATTTGTCATCAATTCATAAAAATAACTACACTCAAGTTTTTTGTAAAAATAAATTCCCCACTTGATGCATTCTTAAAGCTGCCTCCTGTGTTAAACCTTTTAAATGTCTTAGAAAAGAAGAAAAATAAATAATTTTATTTTTAAAAACTAAAATAATAGTTTAAATTAGCAGTGATAACCGGACTTTTATGTTTATTGAAATTAAGAGATCAAATTGGCTAGAAAAATAAATGTTTGACAAAATGTTTTCCAAACACTAGTTGTCTGGAGGTCTTAATCAGCATTACACACTCACGTAATAAGAAGTAGTGTTTAATTAACCATGGGGGCTAAATGTACGAAATCTGCAGCACATTAATATTTATTATTTATTTTAAGTAGCTGTGAGAGTTTTGTCATATCGTGACGATTGCGTGTGATAGCATAAACTGTGGCAAGAAAACAGTTCATAATATTGCAGGTTTTCCAAGTTTCACATTTGTATTTTACTCTAAAGAGTACATTGTTAATTGCCTTAGGTATAAAATTAAATACTGTCGAAATACTGTGATAAAGGCCTATCACTTAGTGCTCCAGTAATTTGGTTCCTGTACCTTTTATTTCATGCCAGTATTTTGTAAAAGTATGAATAAGATTTGTGGTTTTTAGTGCCACGCCCGGGATTCCAACTGAATTTCTCAAACTTAACCTTTTACATGACTTGTGTAAAAGAGCAGTCAATGGGTAGAAGTTTTTGCACAATATTTATTACATACGTAACAACAAAAGTTATTTTCGTACAATCGCTACGATTCTGTAGAGGCTTTTCCTCTTAGAGACTATGCTTGTGACATCACAGGGGCACTAAGCAGGCGCGCTGTAGCCGGTCTCTCTTGTCAGCCACGATGAAATGCCTAGTAATGTAGAAAAACAACTAATCATGAGAATAAAAGGCAGTGATTATTTTGCTTTACAAATACACGAATCAACGGACATTCTGTTGAACTTATCTCATTAGTTTTATTATGTATGTGCATCAGGGTACCATTAGTGAAGATTTATTTACTTTTCTGCGAAAACTGCAGGCATACAAAAGCAAAATGTAAGTGTAATTCATATGTGATTATGTATAGTAATGATTGTAAAACTATGTTGGATTAACTTTTAACGGATGTCGAACTATATGTGAACGACACAGTGATGTTATTGCGCGTGATCGTAATATGGTACCAGATGTAATGATTATTGGGTAGAATGCTTTATTCACACAGAAGCGTTAGCTGCTAAGAACTTCCCGAGTGATATGAGAACAGTTTTGACATAGCAGTTAAAGTGACAAAATTAATAAAATATAGCCCACGGACAGGAATTTTGTCTGCACTTTGTAACGGAATTGGATGAATGCAGAAATGCACTGGCTTTTATGGGGTAAAGTAATCGTAAAACTTCTTTGAATCTAGGCAAGACTTATTTACCATTGAGTATGTGGCTTTGGTTTTAATGACAAGTATTGTCTGGCCACATTGACTCATATCACAGACGTAGTTTCCAAACTGAATGAACTCAATTTGTCTCAACCATCGCCGTGTTCCAAGCTTATGATAAATTCAAGGCATTACAGAAAAAGATTCTAGATAAGGTAGTTAGAGTAGGTGAAAAATAATCATTGTTCTGCATTCCGAACCTTATACCTTTTTATAACTGAGAATTATCTCTCCTTACTTTCTGATTTTTGTAATTCTGTAGGCTCGCATCTCTCTGCTTTAGTAATGAGACTGAAATTTACTTTTCAGATAATAATTACAGTGATTTTCATTATTGGGCTCGAGACCCATTCCTATATTTCGAAAGTTTTAGCCTATTATCGTTGAAACTTTAGAGCAGTTTTTGATTGTGACATTAAACCTAAAATTTTACACGCAGATTTAACAACTTTTTCGATTTAATTAATGAGTGAATATCCCGAACGTTCGAAATATTGCCTTTCATTCGCCACTTCATATCGTATGAAAAGGGATATTCCCTCATTAGTTCATGATTTACCCTCAAGTTAACTGCACTTGCGCCCAACATACACCAGCTTATACAGAAAGGGCAGGTCCAAGTCAGTAAATTTTAGCATGTACTCAATTAAAGTAATTTGTTTGTTTCCCAAACAGTAGAGTAATTGCGTTTTCATCAGTGATTAGTGCATTAATTGAAATTATGGATCGCGTGAAGTTTAATGCCTTTCAAGGTTGTTCTCAGAACCACTGCCGTACGTCATTCTTTGCAAGGTATCTTTGGAAGACACGTTAGAAAGTATTAAATAAAGAGGCGAGAAGAAGACAAGAGGAGAGTGGAGTTATCGCCCACCTATTTATTTAAATAAAACAACCTAATGCTAAAATGGACACCGCATTTCTCCTCTTATTATAGAAACCACTTATTAGTCTAACTCAATTTTTAACTACTTAAATATTACACTTCTTGGTTAGCATTCGTAGTAAAATGTGTTACCAACATTCGACCTGACGAAAATGTGAGATATTGGATAACTCAAGCAGTCAGCCACTACATCCTTCTAACGCGACACTTTCCTCAACTGTTTCTAAGAGGCGAGAAGGTTGTTTGGCTCCAGGGGTTTGATTGAGGTAGTCACAATCAGACAAAAACTCCCAGAATTATTGCTATTCCTTCATTTTCATAAAAATCTTCACAATTTTCCACATTATGGAATAAAATTATTGCAATATTCATGGACGGCGTTATAAGCATTACATGAATGTACATGTAATATGGAATTATAGTTTCAATATTTAATTTAATCCATACACATCCAGGTAACCATTAAGAAATATGAAGAAGTCGCAATGATTAAGAGAAGAATATTGAACAACGATGTACTAATCCCAAGGCTATAAAAGCAGGTAAACCTGGACCTTTCAGCTGAGACAGTATCCATCCATGATCGCGGGAAGAAGTAAATAAGCAAGATCAATGATTGTTCCATGGACACACACGCGCTTATCATTGCACTCGTTATGTTAACAAGCCACATCACCTAGACAGTTACTTTCGGCTTTTCTTAATCTGCTCTTGCAAGTGTACAAAGCTAGGAGTTAGGTATATTTAGGCGAAGTTGAAGTTTCTTTACGTATTTAACAGTCCAGTCTGCTTCTTTGCACTGGGGAAGGATGTACGAGTAGTGTAACAACAGTGTACTAGCAGTAAGGTAGTAACAACATCTAGCCCTGACGAGAAATAGTGTTTGAGTCATATGTGTTAAAACTATCGGCCCGGGGACAGTGACGTATAATTTGCAAGCCTGTTTCCTTTCAATGGAGGCAGAACATAGTGTAACGATAGTGTACCAGAAGTAAGGTAGTAAAAATGTTTAGGTCTAGCGAGAAAAGTAGTGAGTCAACAATGTTAAAACAATTGGCGCGGGGATAGTGGCTACACTTTGCACGTTGCCTAATCCTTCGTGAAACACAAATATGTTTAACCCATCTGCTACCAACGGTGGTAATGGAATTACCCCAGTTATCATTTTTCGTGTATATTTATACTTTCACTCGCGCTTACAATTTGAAAGTCTGTGTATTTGTTTATTATATATCCATGATCGTTTTTCACTTAATATATCCAAATATCCTTCTCCCATTTTTATTTATATTCCATGATTCATGTGGGTGTACTTGTTACCCCCGCTGGTACTGTTTGCTATGAAAAAAATTACTTCCATTTATATCCCGCCTTTAAATACATTGGTCTTATCAGTGGCCTTTCCTTATTGCCTAGGTCAATGGTGTTACATCATCGTATTTGCTTGTTGGGTTTCTTGCCTTTTGGTTTTTTGTAATCATTAGATCACACACACATTCACGCTCTTATTCATACTTCCCGACTCTGGGGAGGATAGGGAATAATCTTGAATAGAGAAAAATTCCCACCCTCCAGCCAGGAATCGAACGCGCGGCCCCTGGCACAACAGGCAAGTACTCTACCGACTATGGGGCCAGCCCTATGAAATTGGTAGCAAATAGAATTTCATTTATAGCCTTGTTACTCCATGCAGTGAAGTAATAAAAGCTATGTTGTCATGCTGTACTTAGATTCTCATTGTTGAGCTAGGAAAACAATAACAACAACAAATTTACAACGGTTATTTGTTGTTATTTTGATCTGTGACATTCTTAGCTTGTACTTCTGAGCGTAAACATGGACAAGCGTCTGCAGGAGTTTGAAAGGATTATAAATATTTATAATTCAGGTGATCTATGTGACGAAGATCGTGGTCTGTATACTTTGTGGTACGATGAAGATGAAAACGATAATGTTGAAGTAATTGAAGAAGTTGATGTACTAGAAATTGGTGAAATTCATCAAGTGACAGAGACACCAGGGACAGAAAATTTATCAGATTTAATCACTAAGTATGAAAACCAACGCTTTCAGGTGTGTTCATATCTAGAAGTGGCCTAGCATGGCATTCTACGCCTTTCGTCAAGGAAGAAGTGCAGTTCAAAATATTCTTTGACAAAAGACTGGTCTAATAAATGGTAGTAGAACTGAAGATTCAATTGTAAATGTGTTTGCTCTCTTTGTTCCTGAAAACATGCTTGATATTATATGTAAGCATACTAACAAAAAAGGTCAAGAAGTTTCTCATAAATACAATGAAACTCGCCCAGAAAAACCTAGAGCATTGCACGAAATAACAAACCAGGAGTTATTGCCATTTATTTCCATACTATTGGCTACAGGAAAGGCATGGAAATCGCACTAGTGTTTCCGAGTTATGGACTAGCCACCCGCTTTTCGAAATCAATTTTTCACTGCTGTTACGTCACGTATCAGATTTCAACAATTGTCAGCTGTTTGGAGATTTGGTGACATAAGAACTCGCAACATCAGAGTTACAGATTCAAATGACCAGCTTCAAGCAGTAAGAGAAGTGTTGATATCTTTGTGAATGCATGCATAAATAATTATAGCCCTAATGAGTACCTAACTGGTGACGAAAGGCTGGCAACTTTTCATAGCAACTGCCCATTTCAAGTATACATGAAATCGAAACCAAGAAAGTACGAAATAAAAATATGGGTATCTGCAGATGATAAAAATGGATATGTATGTGATCTACAAGTAACAGGCATGAAGGGCAATCAGAGAGATGTAAATCAAGGGCAACGTGTTGTGTTGGATGTTGAATCATATTTTCAGTCTGAAACGGGAATCACTACAAAGACTTTCTTTTTTTACTTCCACACTGCTAGCTGAAAAATTGTTCGATCACAACTTAAGATTAGTTGGAACTCTAACAGCAAACGAAGAAATATACCACAAGAGGTTTTGCCTAATGCAACAAAAGAGGCAAAAATCTCCATTATTTGGATTCACAAAAAAAGAGACTATTGTCCCATTCGTTCCTAAGAAAAAGAAGGGTGTTATTCTGCTTTCAACCGAACACTATGATGACTCTATTAAAGAAGAAATGGAAAATAAGACACCTACCATAATTTCTCACTATAATGAGACTAAAGGAGGAGTAAACATGGTTGATATGATGACAAGAAAATACAGCAAATCCTTGGCCATAATGAATATTCATGGACATGTTGGATATCGCGCTCTCAGTGCATCTATTCTGTGGTTACAAAAATATCCAGACTGGCAGAAATATCCCACAAGAAGGAGGGGGAATTTCCTTCAGGAATTTATCCTGGTGTTAGCAAAACGCAGGTGGAAGAACGAGCAAAAAATCTAATTAGACTACTTACATAAAGAGCTCTATTCTATTGTAAGAGCCATTGAAGCTATCGGAATTGAAGTAAACAAGACATTCTACTGAAGGTACCAAAGAAAAGTCTTCCAAATTACCAGCAGGAAAAACATGTGCAGTCTATCCGAGAAATGAAAACTGTAAAACTAAATTCATGTGCACAAAGTGCAAAAAACCAATGTGCCAAAATCATAGAAGAGACACAATTGTAGCAAAATGTTCTCAGTGTTAGAAGAAGTCATTTAAAAGACTAAATTTATGTGTAATTTAAAATTTTGATTTTATATTCTGACAGTAAAGTGACTATACACCGAAGATCCAAAATTCTATATGTTTGGACAATAAGACATCAATGATTGCTTCAAATCTTTAATAAACCATCAGTTTGCATTAATAATACCCAATGTGAATTATTTTATGACTGCATGGCCTATAATAATACAGTTTTTGGTGTTAACTAGGGATAATTACATTACCCTCCTTGGTAATCGGAAGGTATCAAATTATCTTGGTAGCGGAAGGGTTAAATGCTGAGTTTATAAAACGTTCTCCGAAAGATAGCGTTTTGGTTCGAGTAGGAACTTTTTACTCGAAATTTGAACATGTACGCTATATACAAATGTTTCGTAGATTAGGGCGTGTTCTATCTTAAAAATATAAAGACTGAAACAGAACGGAGTGAGCACACATGGCAAGAGGCAATAGAGTAATATTTGAAAATCACTATCCATTGACCCCATTCACTTCCTTCCATGTACTTAATTTATCCAGTATTATTTAATAGTTGTTTCCATCGTTCTCAGTTGTCTTACATTCTATCTGACAACTAATATATAAATGAGAGCTTAAAGGACATTGGGTTTATGTCAAAGAGCTCTATTCTATTTGTTTTCATTTCTTCATTTGGTGTCACAGATTTACTGCCGACAAAAATTATGGAAAACATGATCTAAGTATTTCTTTCCTAGGCTTTAAGAATATTACCTTTCTTCAACTACTAGTTTGGAGGGGGTTAGATCATGACCTTTTCTGGCGATATTCAGGAATCCAGCTTGACTTTCATGGATACCATATTATCTCTGTCGGACTACTCGAAATCACCACGGCACGTCACTCCAGGGCACGTCGCTTATTCTTCGTCTATCTATCTAGATGAGGACTTCAAGATGAGGATCACAGTCAAATACAATTCGTGTTATACTGATGTTTAATTAATTTTATTCAACATTCCTAACTTAATTAAACTTTAATGCATTCTAACAAGATCATTCTTCTTAAACCTACGTGTTGTTATGCTAAATGGTCCTCATTGTCAAAAATGTCGATTACATGTAATCGGCGCTGGTTAGCTGTTTACGTTGTTGTTCTGGAACCATCTTCCAGTTATTTGTAGGTAATGATTTAAAATCGAAATATTTGTTCTCTTCTCCTTTCAAATATCCTTTTTCATGAAAGCAGCCGGTCACTACCCTTCCTTTGAAGCTAAAGTTCTTTGTAATTACATTAGACTGTGGGGCGTTCCCTGTAAATTTAATTCTCATTCTGAAGGAGCTATCTGGTCATCTACATGTTAAAGGGAATTAGTGTTAATCTGATTCTGTCGAATTTCTTTTCTTAATCAGTTTCTTTTGAGCGTGATGGATTTAACTACCAGCCGCCGGAAGTTTTAAAACCTCAATGGCGTGGCTTCATTACCTCATATATTTATAAAAATACATGGCTAGACTTCTAAGGATGACATAAACTTTGCGTTCTTGCTTCATACGTGCTGCTAGCTTTTGTCTTCTTAAGATCTATTGAGGAGGACAGCGCACTCCCTATCACATCGAAAATCCAACCAAAACAGATATACTTGGATTTTAAGTTATATATGTGATATTCTCGATAATAATATGACGCAATTACGTGCCGATCTTAGTAAGGGAGGCGCCAACCACGGCAGGTTGAAGAGATAAGGGTACGGATAAGCACTATGGAGAGATAACGGATTTTTCTGAATGGTTCTCGCCCCACCTCCCACGAACATTCCATAATTCTCTCGAAACTCTAGCAGATAGGTGCATATCGGCGAGTGTGCTCACTGCTAGTAAATCGGTTAGTGAGTGAAATAATGAGTTCTTGATGCGGCACAAGTGCTGGCGACTCAGCATGTTGTGATGGCAGTTGTGTCGTTAGTGAGTGCTGCTAATGTGAACGTTTAGAGAAGTCTTGTGATCGACGCTCCAGCGAGTGAAGTGGAAAGAAGAGAACTGCTCTGCATGTGATTCATTTCACCGCTGCGCGCGAGAAAGGTGAAGTGACAGTGGAAATTGAACTAAATTACATTAGTAAAGTGACAGTGAGAATTGAACTAAATCACAATAGTGAAGGGACAGTGGAAACTGGACAAAGTTAAGTATTGATGGCGCATCTAATATCTTTAAAATAAATCTTCGAACCTTTTTCATATTTCTAAATTTTTAATTTTCGCATTTATTTTTCAGACACCATTATTGGCAGTTGTTGCGTTTTACTTTGCGCTGGACAAGGATGAAAGGGCTACGAGTAGAGCATGGCAGAGCCTTGATATACTGCCTTGTATGCAAAGTACTGCTGAACTCATAATTCTTAGCCACTATCCATATCTACAATCGTTGTAGGTGAGTAAATGTAACATTCCTTTCTCTCTTATATTTAATTGAAAACGCGCAAAATAATGGAATCAAGGGGAAACCTTACTCCTGCGGCCTGCAGTGTTAACTGAGTTATGAATGCAGTTGATTTAGCTGACATGAGGTATGAGGTATTTACCGGATCAACTAGATCTATTGTGATTACACCCCCGGGAGGCAGGGATGAGGTGAAGGAGCCGCAGGAGGTTGCAGGACCGCAGGTAGACAGGCCACAAAGACGTACAGAAGTCCCTAAAACATCCAAGTTGAAACACCCACCGGCACCAGCAAGGGGAAGAGTCCCACGAGAAGGCGACGAAGCGATCCTAGCAAATGGGCCAACGCACCCTGGCGCTTTAGGAGGAAAAATCAAAATTTACAAAGCGCAGTAACCATGTCATCTGACCGACACTAGTCGCCCTACGCAAGACGCTTCCTAAAAGATGAAAGGGAAAGACATGAAATGATAGGAAATAAGGGAAAGGAGAAATCGTAGTAGAATGCATCACCCCACCATTCGCCTAAGCGACCAGAGGAAAATCACGAAAAACTCTATGGTCAAAATGGGCGACCACCGGATTTAGCTGACATACAACAATGGTTTTCTTCTGCAATCGTCTGAAGAGATTCACTTTCAGAACCTTCGCATTTACTTAATATTCTATGGTGACCAAAGTCAGTGAATCCAGCAGAAGCGAATCATGATTTCAGACGTAAGATAATTCATCGTTTTAAAATATTTACTTTTCCTTCAGTTTGCTGGTTTGTCTACAGAATGAACTCAGGCCATACTCTCCACGCAAGCGTAGCCCGTACTGTGTATCGTACGAACAGTTTCGTTTAACATTTAGTTTCATTCAGTGTACTAGATTATGTACATCAGTGACATTAAATAAAATTTGAGTGAAGTGTGGAACTATTTTGAAGTAGGCACAGCTAGTAACAGAGCGCTGTGTAAAATACGCAAAAATCACCGCGCGGTGGTAAATCTATAAACTACAGGGTGAATCACCTAAACCTTGCACCGCCAATATTTCGGAAATTGAAAATTCTATTGATGTACAGTTTTCACAGCATTGATTGGTAGTCATGGGCTCGAACATTTACTATAAACAGATTTTAATAATACTGGGAAAGTGTATTTTTTGAGAAAACATACAATTTTTTAAATAGAACAATGCTTAGTTACATCAACAGAATAAAGGTAGGGTAAATTAGAATGTCAGTAGTCTTTGTTGCAGTATTCTAGTGCAAGTGGTTTACGAGAAATCCTATTTTGAAAAGTTTCCACCCCGACAATGGTTTGTCCCATTCAACCTGCTTAGTTGCTAGGTACGATGTTGTTATGTTTGCTTGCATTGAGTTTTCTGTTCATTGATTGCATTGCGACTTTCTGGTCAGTTAGTTTGTGACAGTTCAAGCAGTAAGTCGTGAGCGGAAGATGGGGTTTACTAATGCAGAAAAAGCCGACATGCTCATGGTGTATGGAGAGTGTAGGAAGAATGCAATTCGTACCTGTACGGTGTATGCGGAAACGTATCCCAATAGACGTCAACCATCTTGGCAATTATTTATCAACCTCTTCAACCAATTACGTGAAAGTGGTACTGTAACATCTAGAAAACGTAACAGAAACAAACAAGTGACTAGAGAAGAGGCAGAAATTAATGTTTTGGCTGCCGTTGCAGTAGATCCACAAATTAGTTCCTGCACAATCGCACGTGGAAGTGGCATAAGTCAGGCAAGTGTACTGCGCATTCTCCATCGACATAGGTTCCATCCCTATCACATCTCTCCATCAAGAGTTATATAGAAATGATTTTGAGAATCGTGTTAACTTTTATACATGGGCATTAAGACATGATACTCAGGATTCATCATGTATCTTGTTTAGTGATGAGGCAACATTTACTAATCATGGCCAGGTAAACCGCAGAAACATGCACTATTGGCCTATTGACAATCCTCGTTGGTTTCGTCAGGTGGAACGTCAGCGTCCAAGGAGTTTAAACGTGACGTCTACACACCAAGTTTACCCGTCGTCTACACACCACAGAACCTGTATTGAAAAGACAATATACGAGTTTCTCTGCGCTGTCAGAATCTAATTCCGTGACATCTGAAGATGAGAAACAACGCACTAGTCCGTTTATACAATTCTATAGCTGCAACGTCAGCCATATTAAGTAAAATAGTGAAAGCTAGAAGGGTACATTCAGCCCAAAATTTAAATACCTACATAAGAAGAATAACAAATAAGTAATAATAATAATTGTTATTATTATTTACTTATTTATTAGCTTTGAAAACACAGGGTGTATAATTCGCAGATTTATTAAAACGGAGAAACATCCTGGCAAAACAAAAACATTAAGATTATTAGCATATGATACAGAAGTGATTGTAAGTATTTATATATGAAAAACTGAAAATAATGCCATACTAATCTAGTGAACAAGCTATTGTCTTAAAACTTTTTTATAAACTGAGGACAGAGTACCAAATAACAATACACAAAAATCACTATCGTTATCGATTCTCGAGTATCAGCATCCGTATTTAGTAATGTATTCTATCTCTATTCTAAATATTATTTACTATATTAACGGGAAAGCATTGAAGTTGCATAAAATAATGTAGATACACACTGATCGTCTACCTGTTGCGTTCGCCATTGCCTCCATGACTTAAAGCAACCCATGACTCATGTAACCATTCTTGCAAGCGTGGCTTTGTAGGAAGTTGTACGTGTTGTTATGGGTAAGAAAATCGTTTTCTTGTTCACAACTGATTACATTGGTTGTTCAAACAGAACTCACTTGCCATTTGAAACCTAGGTGTTTGTTGTGAACGTAGTTCGTGACTGCAACATTTAAATGTAGGTGAAAGCGGTATTTGGATAATATTTAAAGATTATTTTTATCACTTAAATATCAATCCAAAGTTTCAAATAGGGGTGTGGCATGATAGGGATGTGTGACTTCCTTGTAAGACTATAGCGAATATTGCTGAGAAATCTGTACTGAGGGCCTTCAAAGCGATTTATGAGCTTCAATTTTTTCTCCTGAGGATACTTGATAGTGGTAGGTAAATACGTAGGATTAGAGCACAGAATGGCAAACTTTTGTATATCTGTTTTCTTCGCAATATCTATAGTATTCTGTGGATACTATTTTACAAGAAAAACACAATTTGATTCGGGCGTTACTGGCTGCAATATGTAGCGCCACTCGTGCTTGAGTCGAAGATTGTAAAGTTTGGAGAAAATTAAGCTATCAGAGAAAGGAAAGAAGACAATGCTTTTCTGTTAGGAATTTCAATGGCATTATTTAATACTGAGGTTGGCAAAATAGCAACCTATTTCCGTGGAAGAAAATCAATAACACTTTTTTACTGGAAAATCGTCTAAAGAGGAAAGGGGAAATTTAATCTCATCGTTAATTTAAAATTGAATACTCCTTTATACTTTAATATACATACATGTAAAAATATTCCTAAACGCGATCTAGTATTGTTTTCGTGATATGTTGGAAATCAATAATTTCATCTCACGTTTTAGGGGAGAAGATGAAGTTTCTAATCTATGAAATCGAAGATTATATAACTGTTTGCTCGCAATGTCGCTATTAGATTCCTGAAACTCTAGGAATTATTGGTGCATATAGAGGTTACAAATTAAATAAGGCATAGGCATTCATCTTGTAAACGTCTAATCTAGGACATTTCCATCAACGTAGATTTGTAACATACTGCTTAGTGTTAAGTTTCTTACTAATAATTTCTATTATCTACATTTCATTACTAAAGGAGCGAGTATGATAACGCACTTTCTCTTTTGAGGAGAGTTATTGTAATGACTAAACCGTAAACAGTTGTACCTTTTCTGTAAATTGAACTGCCGAGCACAGCAACATTACTTTCACTTAGTATATACATTGACCTTTGCATTCGAATAAAATTATGGAAGTGAAAGAGCGTAGACCCCAGTTTACGCCCCCTATACTTACGCCAGATTTGCTTCAAGAAATGGCAAGTAGCCAGGTGTGAGTGTATGCGGTTAAATTAAATTAAATTCACTTTTATTTATGGACGTTCTTTAACTACTATGGTTCTTAGTGTCCCATTTCATATTGGGCGTGAAAGACAGGAAATTTTGCTCAGGGACCTCTTTATCAGGTTTGAGGTTCTTTTACGTGCCGTAAATCTACGACCGGGACCACCAGCTTTATTTCTCTTACGAAGGAAGCCATGCTAAGGACTTTTACACCCGAAAAAATCCATCGCCCTCCGATGTTTGAACCCTTGGCCTCGGGAACTTATGGTACCCCTAGACCACGGAGGATGACGTGTGTATACGGTTCCAGTTTGGTACAAACGTTTTTAGTTAGTAAAAATAAATATCTTCCCTTCCCCTTCCACCCTTCCCTATGTTATCAGAACTGGTTCTGAAATGTCAACATTGGAAACATTTGAGAGTCTAATTATTAAACATCTCACTTTTTCCGTTTTTACCTTTTTGGATGACTATTGAAAGCAGCAGATGAAGTACAGACCAATCCTTAGGAATACGCTACAACACCATTGTTAGCTGAACACAATAATTTCTTCCTGTTTTTCCTCTTTATGATGACGCAAACCTTGGGCAGTGTATGCAGTCTGTGTACCCTGCACTCCCGAAGCATTGCCTAGACATTCATGGCAATTATACACTATGCCATGCTAAACTGTGTTGTTCTTAGTTACACAACTCTCCACCTCCCGGTAATCATACGAACATCTTTCCCGTTAACAATTTCTATGCTGCAGAAAATATTTTTATTATATATTTTTGATCTTTTTTTCAGCGTCGTTGAAACATGCTATCTTTACAGTATTTAAAATACAGGAATCATGCAATATTAAAAATAAGTCAAATAGTGTAAGACTAACGGTACAAGCACTCAACTAACCACCAAAATGAGGTTATAAAAATCCCCTTTTACGGGACAATCTTCAGGTTTGGCAGTTCATTCTCGAACAAAATCCGTCCCCTAATTATCTCAGGATTTGTATTGAATACATTTAGATTTTCATGAGGTCATATAAAATACGTAACTGTGAAACCGTGGTAGATGCTATAACTACAGTGACCATTACAGTCACCGCAGATGAGATTGGCTCGTTCTATGTCGTCAATCTATTTTCAAAAGAAAGTACTGAATAAATGTTAGGATTGACAATTGGGTGAGGCTTAGGAACCGATATTCAATTCTTCGTCCCGCCAAACGGAAAAGCTTTGTATTCTTTTTATTTTATGTTTCGAGCATGTAGTAGTCTATTAGCAGTGTTCTTAATTTCTATCAGGTGGACGTCTATTGAACTATTCAATAATTATTTTTGACGTTATACTGCAGATTAGTGAAACCAAGTACGATGTCAAAGGAACTAAAATCTTTTACTGAATTTATGCTAACGAGTTTTTCTCTTCATAGTTTTTCTGTCTTTCTTTTCTCTTCTTCAAACACAACTATGCTTTCTGTCATTTGTGTGAAGTAACTTTCAGTACTGGAAATGCGAAAGAATATCAATGGAAGCTAAAGAAACATACGTGTAGTGATTCAGAACACAACTTAAAAGTATCAATGTTTTTCAAAAAGACTGTGCTAGAGAAAAATACCATGAATGTTGCTCTTCAAGAATGAACTTTCACATTTCGTGTCTTGAAGCATTGAAATATTTTCAAAACCTTAGGCCGTACTTCTTGTTTGATAAAGACCTGTAATGAGGCGAAATTGATCTGTTCCAGGATAAAAGTTAACGCAATAGTTAATCCCCTTGGACCATACTAGAACCGTTAGAGGAAATCAGCAGAGCGCTTATGTTGTAGTTTTCGTTGCTTCAAATCATGTGCATATCAGATTATTTCCAATTTTATTGCGTTATATGCATGTGAACTCGAAAAAATGGCTTCGCTGGGAGTAAGCTGGTAGAATTTAATGAAATTCAACAAAAAAGTTGTTCAAGCAATATACAATACTACAATCAAGGAGCTGATATGCGGATAACGAACGTTAACTTCGGTTGCTTGAAAAGAACGAGCTCAATCTATTCACCAAAACGAAGGAAGGGTTGGATAAAAATGTGTTTGGATTAGAAATCGTTACACACACGATAGATGTATAACTGTGCACGTTACGGTTGATAACGAAGGGTTCTTTGTGAACATTTTAAGGTACTTTCATAAATTCGCTGTGAGAGTAGAAAGAATGAAAGGATTCTGTGAGTTTGCGTAAAAGAGACACAAGAACATACATAGTTAAAGCAATGTTCAAGGTTGTCGGTAGTTACAGCCATCAGAAGAATCTACGAACGTACCCGAAATTAGTATTTCCTCTTATATGAAGAAAAATCGCATTGAGTTGAATAAACGGTTCAATGATCCTGCCTTTTTTGTAATGAGTTTTGTTTCAACAACTGCTATGTTCCATGATCTATTATCCAAGCTGAAGTGGAGGAAGAATCCATCGGGGATTCCTCGATTATAAACAAATTGATTGAGAAACTTAGGTCAAGAAAAGGAGGAAATTTATCCCATCCTCGGTGAAGAAACTGCAGTTATTTGAAGAAGATGGTTCGTAAACAACAAGAAGGTAATGGTTCAGTGGAGAGAGCATATTAGTAGGGTATAAAGGACAGACCTGGCGCAGTTTTTTGCGTTTATATGGGGAAAGATAGGGAAAACGAGGGTATATGCGGAGGTTCACGGAGGAAAATGCGTTTATATGGGGAAGATAGGGACTACGAGGATCGATGCTAGGCCAAGTCATGGGTTGAAGGACTGGGGATGTGTTTTATATGAGAGATACGGGGAATACGAGGAGAAGTGTTGGACTAGATAGGGGTTGAGATATGGAATATGCATTTATATGGGAAAGATAAGGAAAACGTGAACAGAGGCTAGGATAGACAGATGCTGAAGCAGGGGGAATATGAACATATTTACAGGAGAGATAGGGGATACGTGGAGAGGTACTAGACTATTCAGGGTTTGAAGGGTAGAGTATGACTTTTTATATGAAGAGACGAGGAAAACGAGGGTATATGCTAGGTTGAGAGAACCTTCAAGGAGGAAAAAATGCGTTTATATGGGAGAGATAGGGAAAACGAGGAGAGTTCTGAGGTAGAGCAGGGACTGAAGGAGGGAGAGATATGCTTTATACGACAGAGATAGGGCATGCGAGGGGAGGTGCTAGTGCAGACAGAGGTTAAGGAGTATGGTATACGTTTATATGAGGAATATATGGAAAACGGGGACAGGCGGTATGATAGACAGAAGCTGGGCCACTTTTGCGTTTATATGGGAAAGGATAGGGAAAACGAGGGTAGATGCGACAGTTCAAGGAGGAAAATGCGTTTATATTGGAGAGATAGGGAATACGAGGGCTGATGCTAGGCTAGTCAGATGCTAAAGGAGGGAGGGATACGCTTTATACGAGAGAGATAGGGAATACAAGGAAAGATGTTATACTAAACAGGACTTGAAGGGTAGAATATGGTGTTTTATATGAGCGAGATAGTGAACCGAGGAGAGGTATTAGGCTAGGAGTTTTGAATGATAGAGTAGGCGTTTATATGCGGGAGATAGGGAATACGAGGGTCGATGCTAGGCTAGACAGGGTTGAAGTAGGGAATGCGTCTTATATGAGAGAGGTAGGGGAATATGAGGAGAGGTCCTAGTCTAGACGTGTCGAGGAGCAGAGTATACGTTTATATGGGAGAAATATGGAAAACGGTAGAGATACAAGGATAAGCAGGGGTTGAAGGAGGAGGAATGTAGGTTTATACGGTAATATAGGAGTATTTCGATTATAAAACTTTTATCATCCAACGTTACAACACTTTTATATACTTTTTCTAAACCTTACAAACTTTTTATATGTTAAACATTAGCGCGCGAGGCGGCGAGGGACAAACTGTATATCGGTTTACAGTGAAGTATACGTCCCAACCTATGCCCACCTTGTATGTTCTGGATCTTCTCATTGTCTATCATCTAACGTAACCACGTAACAAGACGTAACATAACGGTACGACAAGGCGTCATACTAAGCAACATAAGCACGTAACCACGCAACATCACGTGAGATCTCGTAACCAGAAACGTTACACGACGTAACAACACGTAGCAACTATGTAACCAAGTAACAAAACGTAAGAACAACACGTAACCAATCCATTGCTAAGGCGATCTAAACTAACCCATCCTTCATAACTTAGACAATAAGTACGAGAACCTAGCCTAGATTAACCCCGCCAATCCTAAACGTTCCTCTCATCATCCTTTCTAGTCAGGCATCGACTAACCTAATCTGGCTAACCAAAGATAACCTCAACTTTCTTTTAGTGAAATTGCAATGTTTTATTCAGGTTTTATTATTCGAGAGTTTTAATTGAAAAGTTTACGCCAACATACCTTTATTTTAGTTCCTTGTAGATGTCTCTCCCCTTTTATCTAGGCTTGAGACTAGCACTAGGATTACTCCTAATGGCAGGGTTACCACCTTCCCTTCCATCTTCTTCTTTCTTCATCAGGCGTCAGCTATCTGCATATACAGCACACAGATAACCTTCTTTTAAGATTGTAGACTCACGAGAAACTCTTTATCTTTAACTTACATTCTTTTAAGCACTGTTTGTAATGGCGTAATGTCCATATGCATATGTCGTTATCCCATCCTCAGCAATAATTCTTTTATCATCAAACGGAGTCAATGCAATTTTATTCACTTGCACTGTAGCAAGAGCATGCTTTCGTGATAGGATCAGATTCATAGGTGTTCTGATGATTTCACAGGCTTTAAGACAGTCTGTATAGCTGTCAAACGAAATATGGTGCTTAATAGCGCTACGTTTTATACCTTTAATCTTTTTTATCATTGACCCTTGAATATCTAAGGCATACATCTTAGGACGTAGTCCAACAAAGCGTAGGATGATTTTGCTATTAGCCTCATCTTTAAATTTTCCCAATACCTTCTTGTTCTGAGTAGAGTAACATATATGGTTGACAGGATAATCAGCTGTATCGAGATGCTCAAGAAAACGTAACTTGTCCTGGTACACATCTTCAGTTGTAACACGATGAATGAACGAATCAGTGTCCATATACATAAGCTTCAGGTTTTCAGCTCCATAATAAGGTAACAAAACGTCGTAATGATAGTTATACATTAATGTCTTGGAGATGTCCAACACACTCATACCAATGTATATAGGCTTGTTGAATACAATCTGTCGGGAGGCCATATGTACTGCAGCTAGATTATCAGCATATATCGTCCTGTCGATAAACGTTGGCTTAGCAATTAACTTTTCCAGAGTCTCCTCATTTGTCACCAGTCGTATATCCATACGGTTACGCAGGTTCTCCATAGTTTTTCCGAACATAGCATTGTTGAACAATTTGTAGAGATCCTTCTCAAAATCATTTCCAGCTTGTTGTCGTAGTCTGTTGTTAAATTCTACATACGGTTTTAACCATCGAGACTGTTGGAATTGTAGCACACGATGGATTTTTGTTAACCGTAGTCCATGATCAAGAGCTTGCTTCAAAGCCTTGTAATGCACTACATACTTCTTTCGAGGTCCTAGATGAGGTATCAGTTTCTTTGTAGATGCTTCCAATGGTTTCATACACTCTGGCAGGAAAGGTAGATCGTTGTGTAGATCGTGAAGTTCTGCAGGATACTCGATGTCGACTTCTAATATGTAGCCGTAAGGATCATCTTCTTGTAGTCTTTCTAAGTCAATTTTTTCAGGCGATACCCACTCAAATCCACCATAAGGGAGAGCGTAACACATTGCCCACCCATATTGGTTATTAGCGTCGTCATATGTGATAAATTGGGTTGGTCTCGACGGATCAAACTTCTCCATATATGTGTTATTAGCCTCTGCATAGCGGTGGGAAACTTGACATAAACCTCCTCTTATACCAGATTCCACCATGAGTAATTGATCATAATCCTGTAACAGTTCCAGCTTAATTCCAGTGTACAGTAACATAGCTTCCCATGTAAGACCTGGAGAGGTAAAATAATGTGCAGGATCAACTTTGTGTGTTTTGAGGGTTTGCTCTCTGAACGTCTCAAAGACATCAGCTAGGAGAAGTACATCCGAAGTTAAGTAGAGATCGCTGTACTCTCCCAGGTTTCTCACATTAAACAGCTCCCATACATTTTTAGCATGATCGTAGTCAGCATCACTAATTTCTTCTTCATTTAATCTATTGTAGAAGGAGTCCTTAGGAGGTAAGCAGGTCTCGTTCAGGGCATCCCATGATGTAGCATAATCATATGGAAATACACCCTTACGGGTCATCAACTTCAATTTGTCTTCTCCAAAGTACTTTAGCGTTTCAGGATACGAGGTTAGATTTTTCACCAACTTATCCAAGCTTGTACTGAGGAATCGGAAGCTATCCACAAATCGAAGCTTTATATCTCCTACATACTTGGTGAATGAGATATAGCTTTCTTCGGAGTTAGGAATTACCTCCACACGTTCACTTGTGCAACCCAGCTCCTTAACAATGAAATGAGAGTCATATCCGCTAAGGTTATGCATGAAGACTGGTACATATTTAGGTGTTTTACAGGCTAAATTACATTCATTATGAAGACTTCCACGATATTCACCGCTGATGTGATCATGGTCGCGTACTTTATAGTTCTCTTCTGTAAAGGGTTTTCCACACAAGTAGCATGCTGAAGAAGACTCAAAATCCAACTGCTCTTGATCCGTAAGTTTCAGAGGCTTAGCAGATTTGTATATGTCCTCAATCATTTTTGCAAGAGATGTCAGGTACAGCATAAACTTCTGAGCAGCATCAGCACCACGATACACATAGGGCTGCTTAGGAAGACCAGTTTCGAGATGTTCAACACAAGATGTAGGCTTCACGTAAACACAGAAGCTCATTGGTGTGTGCTCTTGATAAGGGATTGTATAGGAAGTTTCAGGATTGGGTATACACGTATGGCATGGAGTGAGAATACTCTCAAAATCAGCATAGATGACATAAGGTACTTTCAGCATCCTCTCAACATTTTTAAACTGTACAATTGCTTTCTCCTTTGTAGGCATAACTACCCTTGCAACACCATGCTGATTACAGATGGTTGCATGTTCTTGTAGTTTTTCCAGTCCACTTCGTCCATTTCGATTATCAAAATGTGTAAAGCAACGCTTGCAGGCATATATCACTCCATCATGCTTAGTTTTCTGGCATCGAACGAGCTTCTCAAAATTCTTTATATACACGTAGTGATGTTTTCCACTACTGTCATTCAATAGTAGCAGGTCGCGATGTTCAGGTAGTTCAATATCAACAACCTTTATAGGGTACACTTCATGCTTCTCATCCAACCCGAAAACGTTAATAGACATCTTGTTAAGCTTCTCAAATTTAGGTATTTGAGAAAGTGGAGTAGGGTAAGAAACACAGCTGAAGTCGTACTTATCTTGAAGTTTCTTATATTTGCTCACCCGTTGTGCATCCTTCTCAACGAATTTGGCCAATACAGAGTACATGAAACATAGCTCATCAGTTAAATTCTGGATGTTAATGCAGGCTTTTCTTGCTTCAACAGAGGGAGGTAGGGGTATGTAGCTACTTCCTCGCAACGGGTTGTACTTGTTAATACGAAGGCGTACCCCTTCCACAGTAAGCAAGGCCCAGCTGCTACCCTTAAGCTGAGACTCATCCATTTCAGTAACCAATTTCTTGAATTTCACTTCCAGCATAGAGTCCAGATCAGTTTCTAGGAAAACAGCTTGATTTCTGGTTTTAAATGTCTTGTCACAGGTTTCTCCGATACTGTTAACAAATCTACACTCAGCTAACAGATTAATTTTCAAACTCTTGTGAATACCAAGCTCTTTATGCACAGCCTGGATTATCCGCTGTTTTGCTTCATGCAGGTATATATTCAGGTCCTTAGTCGATTCACATCGTATAAAATACGATTTCAAACGTCCATGGAATGAAGTTTCATATTCTTTCATGTCACAGTCCTCCATTGTTGACAGCAACTGATGTTTAGTTGGCTCCAATCTTCTTTTCTTCTGAGGGCTGCTTATTTCACATATATCTTCGTGTCGCTGCCCCTTATAACCATCTTTGAAGGTTACATTACAATGTTTACATTTGAAGAGCTTCTTGCAGCTCATCTCATGTCTTCTCTTGTCATAACCTCGGAGGAACTTCTTCCCACATTTTCCGCATGCATATCCAGTAGCGCTTGGAATAATATCCTTATACGCTGAGTTATTCATCTTTATTCTTGATGTAATAACGTATTAATCACTGATCAATGAAATGTACGCCTTGATACCACTTTAGAAAGCTGATTATTCTTGGAGAGAACACGATGTTAACACCTCAGAGATGATCAACAGAATGAATTTCAATACTCAAGTTCGCTCTATTTATAGAGAAAGCACGAACCTTTTTTAATCAATTATATCCTGATTATTAATACTAAAAACGGTGATGAAGCGTGTAAGCTCTTATATATTTCAATTCGTGTTACACTGTTGTTCGAGCGTCTCCGTATAGCTTCGTATGTTTAGAGAGAAAGTGTAAAGTATTGTGAAGATGTTATGTATTGTTCGGCTATAATCGTACAGATTCGGAGAGCTTGACTGGTGAAGGTGATGAACGATCCGTCAACCGAGCAGGAGGCAAGCAGCCCCAGTCTAGAGACAGGATGTTTATGACGTCACACCCAGAGACAGGATGTCTGCCAGTATCAAACACGTTTAAACTCGTCTCGTAACTACCTGTATATGCTGTCACATCAACAAGAGAAGTATTCCCACACGCTCATTCAGTCAGATGTTACATTCAAAGCCTACCACCACCCATTACACCGAAGCTAGCACAATCTCAAAAGCTTAAAAGGTCACGTAGAAGATTTTCCCCCTTACTTACTTAAATGTGTGTATATACTACATTATTTCATGTTTTCATTCCCTTTTCAATTCTTCCTTTCCATCTTGTTCTAGAAAGACCATTACATTTCACTACAATCATGAGAAAAGCAATTTTTCCAGAGTTACAGAGATTCTAAGCTTCTAGAATCGAACTCGGTAATACTTTTAATAAATGGGTTTTAGTAATTTAGCTTCCCCGCATCAGCATCTACCATTTAATCTTTACTCGAACCTGATAGGATTCATAGGCTTGAAGATATATGAAATCACCCCTTCGGGATTCGATCTGAGTACTTTAAAGTAGTTATCGTCATAATAACGATATTTAGGAACTAGGTACTCTGTTTACGTTTACCTTGACATGTCTATCTAAATTAAATTACGAGTTATTAAATGTTTACAAGTAAATTTCATTAAATCGGTATTCGAACCCAGAACACCAGGAACAAAATAATTTATAATATTAGCTTGACATGTTAAACAAAGCTGTATGCAGTTACATCATCGATCTAAGCGATATATTCTAGTGTACAGAGGAAAATTAAGGAAGTCATTAAAAAATCGGGATTCGAACTAGAGACAACTGATACAGTAAAAACAGACCTCATTAGTACTCATCATGCTTAAGCATGTTAACTTTCACCATATGACGTCACAGTCGGGGACAGTTTGACTATCGCAGCCATGTCAGGAAATGCATATTTTAGTCATCTCATATTTTAGAGTCATATACAGAAACCAGGCAAAACCATGAAAAATATGTCAGAGTGAACAACCATCGACAATCGAACGAGGGAAACCATCAGATTACTCTAGGAGCATAAAGTGCAACTGAAAGAAAATCGTGATAGCTGAGAAACCACTCCAGCATTCGCGTGCAGACCAGGGGAAACTATGAAAAAATCAAAGGGCCGAGCGAGTGGCTGATAGAGTGTGCGACCAACAGGAAATCAAGCAAAAGGTCTCTAGAGACAAAAAAGATGCAATTGAAATGGAATCATGATAGCAAATGCCGCTACAGCATTAGGTAGCAGACCGGCGAAAATCATGAGAAACGTAAGGTCAGAGTAAACAATTGATTGAAATCTAACCCCTGAACCCTAGAAATTCGCGACAACTGAAAAACGAAACCCAGATGTAGAGGAAATTTTGTACACCCTTGACGAAAAAACCCCGTCCGCTGGGGAAGTAACCTTTAAGTATACAATTGACGTCGGTCATACCGATAAGGGACGGTTTGAAAGGCTTCCTAATTGCTCTACGCAAGTCACCTGAGCAAACACAGGAAATTCCTAAACCAGACAATTACAAGCCTGCTAAAACATTTTTTCCTACAATAAGTAATTTAAATTCTACATGAAGATTATTCCAAAAAGTTTCATATCTCTTATTTCCTTCAATAAAATATCGAATATGACTCTAGCACCAGGGAAAAAAAATTAAACGGAGGGAAGCGATATTTTCTTTTTACGCTGAAATTATAATTAAATGCATAGCGTTCTTGCATGAAAACACTGTCCATATAGATTATAGGAATGGACTCTGTTTAAAACATGTATTTTTTCACGCGTGGTGTATAGATTGTCTCAGTAAGCATTCGTGACTATTACAATTATCGCCAAGTATTATTTTACAAAAAGATCGGCTTATTCTCTTAGTAAACATAGGTTGAAATCGTTTTTAAACAACTCTCCATTCGAGAGATATTTTTTGATTATTCCAGCAGAGAGAGAGAGAGAGAGATCGAGCCATATTTGTTTAAAAAAGCTTTTTTTTCATTCGCAGGAAATCTTCGAGAAAATTCGAGGAATTATTCAGTTGTACACCCTTGCTAAAATAGTTTGTATACCCTTTGAAGAATGTTTACCTGGTTGGCAGAGTCTACCTCTGTCGACAGGCTGTCGCCCGCATGGCATCTTGGGCATTTATACATTAGGGAGACTATTGTGCTTTAAAATGGGATAGCTATGTTTTAAGCTTTCCACAACAAATTTTTTCCCGATAATTAATATAATTCTACATGAAGAATATTAATGATTTAAGTTTTCAATTAAACGTATACTGTATAGATTCTGTACTTAAACATTCGATTGTATCTTTGTCATTATTTAAATACTCGCGTACAAGAATTGCTAGCATATCAAAAATTGTAGAAGTTTTTCCACCCTTATTTAATTAAATTCATGTATATACTCTATTATTTAGCGATTTTTTCAATAATCATGTACATCATTCGTCAAAAAATCAGCGTACAATACGCATTTTTATACGTTTTAATGTTCGTTTATTTTTAAAACCGCTGCATTTGCCTCTAATTACGAACAATTAGATTTCAGATTTACTCAGATGTGTAGCTTGTAGAATCGAATTAGAAAATGTTTTAATAAATGTATTGTATTTTTTAGGTTAAACCATCGTTATTTGTATTCAGCGTAAAGATATTCATATATCATTTTTAAATCCCTCTTCTTAAATATAATGTATCGCAATCCATTTTTAAAATCAAATCATAAATGCGTTTAATGCATATAATAGATGTCTTCATATACCCAATATGGCTGCCATGCACGTTAAACATTCAATATGGGCGCGTCAGGCATCTTTTTCATTGAACATGCTTCCGACTCTCTCCGCTAGGTGGAGCGCATGATGCCTGCTACGAGGATGGAGGGGGACAAAACAGATTTATTTACGCCTGCATTGAAGATAGCGTACCAGTCGGCCTGAGAGCCTCGTTCAGGGAGGTCGTATAGTTCTCGCAGCCATGTTAATACGCGTCGTCGTATCGCATGTTCGTTACGTAATTTTTTTTGTTTTTTTGTTTTTACCTTTCTTAGTCATACATTCATCTAAGAGATATAATATTCGCAAGGATGACAGATGTCCAAATATACATAACAAAGAAATTAGTTACTGACATAAATGTAATATCGTATGTTCACCATTTTATTTTAATTACTTTTTTATTTTATTCGGGGGATGAAATTTGTATTCATGTCACTCGATTCAATCCTAGTCCTTCAGCCCGACTTGGAACAACAATCAATAACGAGCTACAATCCAAGGATATAATCGGTAATAATAAATTTTTTTTGGATAAAGACCATCAAATAAAAAGACCTTTAAACGTATGTATTTCCCCTCACTTCCCCTCTTCCCCCCACCACGCAGTAGAAATATAAGGCCGATACGGAAACACAAAGGATTTGCCGCCATCTGATAAGGTTCTTTGATCTATGCCGACAAGCCCCGCCCCCTCCCTTTGAGGCCTCACATGCCGCCCTGACGGCACGTGCCACTAGCCCCGCCCCCTCCCCCCATGTGGTCTGGTCACGTGCTGGCGGCCACCCCTCCCCCCACCCCTTCCCTTGTGACCTCACCCTTAAAAGCTACTGGACACCTGATCCCCCTACCCCGTCCTTTCTAATCCTATCCCGTACACTGGGCACGCCCTCTCTTTGGGCTCTACTCCCACACTGGCCTCGGTATTGGAGTAGAGCAGAGAGGAGGGGGTATCATGCTCCAGTAGCTTTTAAGGGTGAACCCACAAAGGTTAAGTGTTTTCACGTGTGCTATTCTTTCACCGCAAATCAGAGATACAGGACAATGCATTATTGTTCTCATCGTAAATGGCGGTGTCGGAATAGCAAAAAGCGGGGGCGGGAGTCGACGGCATAGAAGAAAGGAACTTATCAGTGGTTGATATCGGCTTTGAAGCTGCGTGTCGCCATTATATTTCTACTGCGTGGTGGGGGGAAGAGGGGAAGTGAGGGGAAATACATACGTTTAAAGGTCTTTTTATTTGATGGTCTTTATCCAAAAAAAATTTATTATTACCGATTATATCCTTGGATTGTAGCTCGTTATTGATTGTTGTTCCAAGTCGGGCTGGAGGACTAGGATTGAATCCAGTGACATGAATACAAATTTCATCCCCCGAATAAAATAAAAAAGTAATTAAAATAAAATGGTGAACATACGATATTACATTTATGTCAGTAACTAATTTCTTTGTTATGTATATTTGGACATCTGTCATCCTTGCGAATATTATATCTCTTAGATGAATGTATGACTAAGAAAGGTAAAAACAAAAAAACAAAAAAAATTACGTAACGAACATGCGATACGACGACGCGTATTAACATGGCTGCGAGAACTATACGACCTCCCTGAACGAGGCTCTCAGGCCGACTGGTACGCTATCTTCAATGCAGGCGTAAATAAATCTGTTTTGTCCCCCTCCATCCTCGTAGCAGGCATCATGCGCTCCACCTAGCGGAGAGAGTCGGAAGCATGTTCAATGAAAAAGATGCCTGACGCGCCCATATTGAATGTTTAACGTGCATGGCAGCCATATTGGGTATATGAAGACATCTATTATATGCATTAAACGCATTTATGATTTGATTTTAAAAATGGATTGCGATACATTATATTTAAGAAGAGGGATTTAAAAATGATATATGAATATCTTTACGCTGAATACAAATAACGATGGTTTAACCTAAAAAATACAATACATTTATTAAAACATTTTCTAATTCGATTCTACAAGCTACACATCTGAGTAAATCTGAAATCTAATTGTTCGTAATTAGAGGCAAATGCAGCGGTTTTAAAAATAAACGAACATTAAAACGTATAAAAATGCGTATTGTACGCTGATTTTTTGACGAATGATGTACATGATTATTGAAAAAATCGCTAAATAATAGAGTATATACATGAATTTAATTAAATAAGGGTGGAAAAACTTCTACAATTTTTGATATGCTAGCAATTCTTGTACGCGAGTATTTAAATAATGACAAAGATACAATCGAATGTTTAAGTACAGAATCTATACAGTATACGTTTAATTGAAAACTTAAATCATTAATATTCTTCATGTAGAATTATATTAATTATCGGGAAAAAATTTGTTGTGGAAAGCTTAAAACATAGCTATCCCATTTTAAAGCACAATAGTCTCCCTAATGTATAAATGCCCAAGATGCCATGCGGGCGACAGCCTGTCGACAGAGGTAGACTCTGCCAACCAGGTAAACATTCTTCAAAGGGTATACAAACTATTTTAGCAAGGGTGTACAACTGAATAATTCCTCGAATTTTCTCGAAGATTTCCTGCGAATAAAAAAAAGCTTTTTTAAACAAATATGGCTCGATCTCTCTCTCTCTCTCTCTCTCTCTCTCTCTCTCTGCTGGAATAATCAAAAAATATCTCTCGAATGGAGAGTTGTTTAAAAACGATTTCAACCTATGTTTACTAAGAGAATAAGCCGATCTTTTTGTAAAATAATACTTGGCGATAATTGTAATAGTCACGAATGCTTACTGAGACAATCTATACACCACGCGTGAAAAAATACATGTTTTAAACAGAGTCCATTCCTATAATCTATATGGACAGTGTTTTCATGCAAGAACGCTATGCATTTAATTATAATTTCAGCGTAAAAAGAAAATATCGCTTCCCTCCGTTTAATTTTTTTTCCCTGGTGCTAGAGTCATATTCGATATTTTATTGAAGGAAATAAGAGATATGAAACTTTTTGGAATAATCTTCATGTAGAATTTAAATTACTTATTGTAGGAAAAAATGTTTTAGCAGGCTTGTAATTGTCTGGTTTAGGAATTTCCTGTGTTTGCTCAGGTGACTTGCGTAGAGCAATTAGGAAGCCTTTCAAACCGTCCCTTATCGGTATGACCGACGTCAATTGTATACTTAAAGGTTACTTCCCCAGCGGACGGGGTTTTTTCGTCAAGGGTGTACAAAATTTCCTCTACATCTGGGTTTCGTTTTTCAGTTGTCGCGAATTTCTAGGGTTCAGGGGTTAGATTTCAATCAATTGTTTACTCTGACCTTACGTTTCTCATGATTTTCGCCGGTCTGCTACCTAATGCTGTAGCGGCATTTGCTATCATGATTCCATTTCAATTGCATCTTTTTTGTCTCTAGAGACCTTTTGCTTGATTTCCTGTTGGTCGCACACTCTATCAGCCACTCGCTCGGCCCTTTGATTTTTTCATAGTTTCCCCTGGTCTGCACGCGAATGCTGGAGTGGTTTCTCAGCTATCACGATTTTCTTTCAGTTGCACTTTATGCTCCTAGAGTAATCTGATGGTTTCCCTCGTTCGATTGTCGATGGTTGTTCACTCTGACATATTTTTCATGGTTTTGCCTGGTTTCTGTATATGACTCTAAAATATGAGATGACTAAAATATGCATTTCCTGACATGGCTGCGATAGTCAAACTGTCCCCGACTGTGACGTCATATGGTGAAAGTTAACATGCTTAAGCATGATGAGTACTAATGAGGTCTGTTTTTACTGTATCAGTTGTCTCTAGTTCGAATCCCGATTTTTTAATGACTTCCTTAATTTTCCTCTGTACACTAGAATATATCGCTTAGATCGATGATGTAACTGCATACAGCTTTGTTTAACATGTCAAGCTAATATTATAAATTATTTTGTTCCTGGTGTTCTGGGTTCGAATACCGATTTAATGAAATTTACTTGTAAACATTTAATAACTCGTAATTTAATTTAGATAGACATGTCAAGGTAAACGTAAACAGAGTACCTAGTTCCTAAATATCGTTATTATGACGATAACTACTTTAAAGTACTCAGATCGAATCCCGAAGGGGTGATTTCATATATCTTCAAGCCTATGAATCCTATCAGGTTCGAGTAAAGATTAAATGGTAGATGCTGATGCGGGGAAGCTAAATTACTAAAACCCATTTATTAAACGTATTACCGAGTTCGATTCTAGAAGCTTAGAATCTCTGTAACTCTGGAAAAATTGCTTTTCTCATGATTGTAGTGAAATGTAATGGTCTTTCTAGAACAAGATGGAAAGGAAGAATTGAAAAGGGAATGAAAACATGAAATAATGTAGTATATACACACATTTAAGTAAGTAAGGGGGAAAATCTTCTACGTGACCTTTTAAGCTTTTGAGATTGTGCTAGCTTCGGTGTAATGGGTGGTGGTAGGCTTTGAATGTAACATCTGACTGAATGAGCGTGTGGGAATACTTCTCTTGTTGATGTGACAGCATATACAGGTAGTTACGAGACGAGTTTAAACGTGTTTGATACTGGCAGACATCCTGTCTCTGGGTGTGACGTCATAAACATCCTGTCTCTAGACTGGGGCTGCTTGCCTCCTGCTCGGTTGACGGATCGTTCATCACCTTCACCAGTCAAGCTCTCCGAATCTGTACGATTATAGCCGAACAATACATAACATCTTTACAATACTTTACACTTTCTCTCTAAACATACGAAGCTATACGGAGACGCTCGAACAACAGTGTAACACGAATTGAAATATATAAGAGCTTACACGCTTCATCACCGTTTTTAGTATTGATAATCAGGATATAATTGATTAAAAAAGGTTCGTGCTTTCTCTATAAATAGAGCGAACTTGAGTATTGAAATTCATTCTGTTGATCATCTCTGAGGTGTTAACATCGTGTTCTCTCCAAGAATAATCAGCTTTCTAAAGTGGTATCAAGGCGTACATTTCATTGATCAGTGATTAATACGTTATTACATCAAGAATAAAGATGAATAACTCAGCGTATAAGGATATTATTCCAAGCGCTACTGGATATGCATGCGGAAAATGTGGGAAGAAGTTCCTCCGAGGTTATGACAAGAGAAGACATGAGATGAGCTGCAAGAAGCTCTTCAAATGTAAACATTGTAATGTAACCTTCAAAGATGGTTATAAGGGGCAGCGACACGAAGATATATGTGAAATAAGCAGCCCTCAGAAGAAAAGAAGATTGGAGCCAACTAAACATCAGTTGCTGTCAACAATGGAGGACTGTGACATGAAAGAATATGAAACTTCATTCCATGGACGTTTGAAATCGTATTTTATACGATGTGAATCGACTAAGGACCTGAATATATACCTGCATGAAGCAAAACAGCGGATAATCCAGGCTGTGCATAAAGAGCTTGGTATTCACAAGAGTTTGAAAATTAATCTGTTAGCTGAGTGTAGATTTGTTAACAGTATCGGAGAAACCTGTGACAAGACATTTAAAACCAGAAATCAAGCTGTTTTCCTAGAAACTGATCTGGACTCTATGCTGGAAGTGAAATTCAAGTAATTGGTTACTGAAATGGATGAGTCTCAGTTTAAGGGTAGCAGCTGGGCCTTGCTTACTGTGGAAGGGGTACGCCTTCGTATTAACAAGTACAACCCGTTGCGAGGAAGTAGCTACATACCCCTACCTCCCTCTGTTGAAGCAAGAAAAGCCTGCATTAACATCCAGAATTTAACTGATGAGCTATGTTTCATGTACTCTGTATTGGCCAAATTCGTTGAGAAGGATGCACAACGGGTGAGCAAATATAAGAAACTTCAAGATAAGTACGACTTCAGCTGTGTTTCTTACCCTACTCCACTTTCTCAAATACCTAAATTTGAGAAGCTTAACAAGATGTCTATTAACGTTTTCGGGTTGGATGAGAAGCATGAAGTGTACCCTATAAAGGTTGTTGATATTGAACTACCTGAACATCGCGACCTGCTACTATTGAATGACAGTAGTGGAAAACATCACTACGTGTATATAAAGAATTTTGAGAAGCTCGTTCGATGCCAGAAAACTAAGCATGATGGAGTGATATATGCCTGCAAGCGTTGCTTTACACATTTTGATAATCGAAATGGACGAAGTGGACTGGAAAAACTACAAGAACATGCAACCATCTGTAATCAGCATGGTGTTGCAAGGGTAGTTATGCCTACAAAGGAGAAAGCAATTGTACAGTTTAAAAATGTTGAGAGGATGCTGAAAGTACCTTATGTCATCTATGCTGATTTTGAGAGTATTCTCACTCCATGCCATACGTGTATACCCAATCCTGAAACTTCCTATACAATCCCTTATCAAGAGCACACACCAATGAGCTTCTGTGTTTACGTGAAGCCTACATCTTGTGTTGAACATCTCGAAACTGGTCTTCCTAAGCAGCCCTATGTGTATCGTGGTGCTGATGCTGCTCAGAAGTTTATGCTGTACCTGACATCTCTTGCAAAAATGATTGAGGACATATACAAATCTGCTAAGCCTCTGAAACTTACGGATCAAGAGCAGTTGGATTTTGAGTCTTCTTCAGCATGCTACTTGTGTGGAAAACCCTTTACAGAAGAGAACTATAAAGTGCGCGACCATGATCACATCAGCGGTGAATATCGTGGAAGTCTTCATAATGAATGTAATTTAGCCTGTAAAACACCTAAATATGTACCAGTCTTCATGCATAACCTTAGCGGATATGACTCTCATTTCATTGTTAAGGAGCTGGGTTGCACAAGTGAACGTGTGGAGGTAATTCCTAACTCCGAAGAAAGCTATATCTCATTCACCAAGTATGTAGGAGATATAAAGCTTCGATTTGTGGATAGCTTCCGATTCCTCAGTACAAGCTTGGATAAGTTGGTGAAAAATCTAACCTCGTATCCTGAAACGCTAAAGTACTTTGGAGAAGACAAATTGAAGTTGATGACCCGTAAGGGTGTATTTCCATATGATTATGTTACATCATGGGATGCCCTGAACGAGACCTGCTTACCTCCTAAGGACTCCTTCTACAATAGATTAAATGAAGAAGAAATTAGTGATGCTGACTACGATCATGCTAAAAATGTATGGGAGCTGTTTAATGTGAGAAACCTGGGAGAGTACAGCGATCTCTACTTAACTTCGGATGTACTTCTCCTAGCTGATGTCTTTGAGACGTTCAGAGAGCAAACCCTCAAAACACACAAAGTTGATCCTGCACATTATTTTACCTCTCCAGGTCTTACATGGGACGCTATGTTACTGTACACTGGAATTAAGCTGGAACTGTTACAGGATTATGATCAATTACTCATGGTGGAATCTGGTATAAGAGGAGGTTTATGTCAAGTTTCCCACCGCTATGCAGAGGCTAATAACACATATATGGAGAAGTTTGATCCGTCGAGACCAACCCAATTTATCACATATGGCGACGCTAATAACCAATATGGGTGGGCAATGTGTTACGCTCTCCCTTATGGTGGATTTGAGTGGGTATCGCCTGAAAAAATTGACTTAGAAAGACTACAAGAAGATGATCCTTACGGCTACATATTAGAAGTCGACATCGAGTATCCTGCAGAACTTCACGATCTACACAACGATCTACCTTTCCTGCCAGAGTGTATGAAACCATTGGAAGCATCTACAAAGAAACTGATACCTCATCTAGGACCTCGAAAGAAGTATGTAGTGCATTACAAGGCTTTGAAGCAAGCTCTTGATCATGGACTACGGTTAACAAAAATCCATCGTGTGCTACAATTCCAACATTCTCGATGGTTAAAACCGTATGTAGAATTTAACAACAGACTACGACAACAAGCTGGAAATGATTTTGAGAAGGATCTCTACAAATTGTTCAACAATGCTATGTTCGGAAAAACTATGGAGAACCTGCGTAACCGTATGGATATACGACTGGTGACAAATGAGGAGACTCTGGAAAAGTTAATTGCTAAGCCAACGTTTATCGACAGGACGATATATGCTGATAATCTAGCTGTAGTACATATGGCCTCCCGACAGATTGTATTCAACAAGCCTATATACATTGGTATGAGTGTGTTGGACATCTCCAAGACATTAATGTATAACTATCATTACGACGTTTTGTTACCTTATTATGGAGCTGAAAACCTGAAGCTTATGTATATGGACACTGATTCGTTCATTCATCGTGTTACAACTGAAGATGTGTACCAGGACAAGTTACGTTTTCTTGAGCATCTCGATACAGCTGATTATCCTGTCAACCATATATGTTACTCTACTCAGAACAAGAAGGTATTGGGAAAATTTAAAGATGAGGCTAATAGCAAAATCATCCTACGCTTTGTTGGACTACGTCCTAAGATGTATGCCTTAGATATTCAAGGGTCAATGATAAAAAAGATTAAAGGTATAAAACGTAGCGCTATTAAGCACCATATTTCGTTTGACAGCTATACAGACTGTCTTAAAACCTGTGAAATCATCAGAACACCTATGAATCTGATCCTATCACGAAAGCATGCTCTTGCTACAGTGCAAGTGAATAAAATTGCATTGACTCCGTTTGATGATAAAAGAATTATTGCTGAGGATGGGATAACGACATATGCATATGGACATTACGCCATTACAAACAGTGCTTAAAAGAATGTAAGTTAAAGATAAAGAGTTTCTCGTGAGTCTACAATCTTAAAAGAAGGTTATCTGTGTGCTGTATATGCAGATAGCTGACGCCTGATGAAGAAAGAAGAAGATGGAAGGGAAGGTGGTAACCCTGCCATTAGGAGTAATCCTAGTGCTAGTCTCAAGCCTAGATAAAAGGGGAGAGACATCTACAAGGAACTAAAATAAAGGTATGTTGGCGTAAACTTTTCAATTAAAACTCTCGAATAATAAAACCTGAATAAAACATTGCAATTTCACTAAAAGAAAGTTGAGGTTATCTTTGGTTAGCCAGATTAGGTTAGTCGATGCCTGACTAGAAAGGATGATGAGAGGAACGTTTAGGATTGGCGGGGTTAATCTAGGCTAGGTTCTCGTACTTATTGTCTAAGTTATGAAGGATGGGTTAGTTTAGATCGCCTTAGCAATGGATTGGTTACGTGTTGTTCTTACGTTTTGTTACTTGGTTACATAGTTGCTACGTGTTGTTACGTCGTGTAACGTTTCTGGTTACGAGATCTCACGTGATGTTGCGTGGTTACGTGCTTATGTTGCTTAGTATGACGCCTTGTCGTACCGTTATGTTACGTCTTGTTACGTGGTTACGTTAGATGATAGACAATGAGAAGATCCAGAACATACAAGGTGGGCATAGGTTGGGACGTATACTTCACTGTAAACCGATATACAGTTTGTCCCTCGCCGCCTCGCGCGCTAATGTTTAACATATAAAAAGTTTGTAAGGTTTAGAAAAAGTATATAAAAGTGTTGTAACGTTGGATGATAAAAGTTTTATAATCGAAATACTCCTATATTACCGTATAAACCTACATTCCTCCTCCTTCAACCCCTGCTTATCCTTGTATCTCTACCGTTTTCCATATTTCTCCCATATAAACGTATACTCTGCTCCTCGACACGTCTAGACTAGGACCTCTCCTCATATTCCCCTACCTCTCTCATATAAGACGCATTCCCTACTTCAACCCTGTCTAGCCTAGCATCGACCCTCGTATTCCCTATCTCCCGCATATAAACCCTACTCTATCATTCAAAACTCCTAGCCTAATACCTCTCCTCGGTTCACTATCTCGCTCATATAAAACACCATATTCTACCCTTCAAGTCCTGTTTAGTATAACATCTTTCCTTGTATTCCCTATCTCTCTCGTATAAAGCGTATCCCTCCCTCCTTTAGCATCTGACTAGCCTAGCATCAGCCCTCGTATTCCCTATCTCTCCCCTATAAACGCATTTTCCTCCTTGAACTGTCGCATCTACCCTCGTTTTCCCTATCCTTTCCCATATAAACGCAAAAGTGGCCCAGCTTCTGTCTATCATACCGCCTGTCCCCGTTTTCCATATATTCCTCATATAAACGTATACCATACTCCTTAACCTCTGTCTGCACTAGCACCTCCCCTCGCATGCCCTATCTCTGTCGTATAAAGCATATCTCTCCCTCCTTCAGTCCCTGCTCTACCTCAGAACTCTCCTCGTTTTCCCTATCTCTCCCATATAAACGCATTTTTTCCTCCTTGAAGGTTCTCTCAACCTAGCATATACCCTCGTTTTCCTCGTCTCTTCATATAAAAAGTCATACTCTACCCTTCAAACCCTGAATAGTCTAGTACCTCTCCACGTATCCCCTATCTCTCCTGTAAATATGTTCATATTCCCCCTGCTTCAGCATCTGTCTATCCTAGCCTCTGTTCACGTTTTCCTTATCTTTCCCATATAAATGCATATTCCATATCTCAACCCCTATCTAGTCCAACACTTCTCCTCGTATTCCCCGTATCTCTCATATAAAACACATCCCCAGTCCTTCAACCCATGACTTGGCCTAGCATCGATCCTCGTAGTCCCTATCTTCCCCATATAAACGCATTTTCCTCCGTGAACCTCCGCATATACCCTCGTTTTCCCTATCTTTCCCCATATAAACGCAAAAAACTGCGCCAGGTCTGTCCTTTATACCCTACTCATATTCTTCCACGAAATGGCATGAACTTCTCATAAATGTGGACTTATTGCTAAGATTTTAATAACCTATTTTGTGAACTGTTTTAAATTCGATGCGTAACATTCCAGTTTAACAACAACTCGTATTTCTTTTTATTCATCTGCCGATTCAGGTTCGTATGTGCGTGGATTTTAAATATATCAAGGCGTATTTGCGTTTCAAGTGAATTCTGAAAATCACGTAAATACGTTTATTAATGTGCAGTACAATTTCGTTATGAAATTCATATACTTCACGAAATCTCTATAATCTTAACCTCCGTTTTAGGCAGTTGATGCAGGATGACGTCGGTACTCCTTATTGAATATAAGCGGAAGTCGGAGCTTCCTTATATGAATAAGCATTTCCTTATTCGTCTGAGAGACTAGCGTCTGTGCATTGAAAATCGCTGTTTAAGGACTTTATTGAAATAAGCGACGATTATGAATTCTATCCTGAGTAGCTGCTTAAGCACCACACGAAATAATTTTGTTTTATTCTCACAAAATCATTTATCACTTAATCACACCACTGTTGTAACTAACCTATTGCAGAGGCAGAACTAAGAGCATTGCAAAAAAAATGCTGTGTTAGTAGATTGCTGTGACAGGCCACGCAAAGAGCAAGGTGCAGCGGGTGTGAAAACAAGTGTTTGTATATAACTAGCGATAGCATTTCACATATATGCAATATTATCATGGGATATCTTCCAAAAGTTAATTCACACTTTTTAGGGTATTTCATAGCCTCCACTCCCCCATCTATCTCTCCAAGGAAAAAAGTTCCTCGCTGATTAATTTTCATAATACAAATTATTTCAATTGAAATCTTACAAAGAAAGCTATCGGTTTTAATTTTTTTACAGCGAGACCAATCACATTTCATCATCATCCTCATCTCGAAATTGTGCACTTTAACACACCTCTTACAGGATTTAGATTTTAGTTTTTGAGTTATCACGATGTAAACCAGATCCTATTACACTTTGCTGTGTTCACAACAGTGACGTGGCACTTGTTTCCCGCTTATTCCTCTTAAGACACCTCATTGGATAACTCAGTAGCTAAAGGCAAAAGGCAAGTAGAGTGTGGGCGATTTATCCCTCCTGAATACTCGTGCAGTCGTAGACCGAGGGATTTTACGAGGTTGTTATACTATAATTTTTATATATCCCTGTCAAAACTATAAAGGTTAATGCGTTTTACCAACCATCACATAGGAACGGGAATGCCTAAGTAGACGTTACTGCACAGACGATTCGTTTAGATGGCAATGTATTTTTAACAATTGAAGGTTGTTAATTATATTTATAAGTTATATGTTTCGTGTTGATAGGTACTTTTTCAAACATAACATGAAACTAATTAAATGTACGTAATTGATGTTTCATAGCATACTATTCCCAGAATATTGCCCCTCCCATTCATTTACCCTTTTAACTGAGGTTTTTTTGCATTAGACTAATCCAAAGCTGCAGTATTTCGAGACGCCTATTTAGGAAAAAAGTGGTCCATTAAGCAAGTAGGATATGTGCGAATGTAGTACTTAGAGCTTGTTTCCAGAAAGTAGGCAGAGCGCTTTTGGTGCCTTAGTTTATCCGGAGCCTAACACATTGTTCTACTTGCTGCGGAACATCTGTCGTTTTTACAACATATTATCCTCCAGGATTTCCGTGCTAAAGAGCGCCAGATGAAGCAGCTGTCAACTGCTTCCAGCAACCAAGATTTCCCGACTTCTGCCAGAACATTTAACGCTAAGCTGTTGCTTCTCACACTCCACAGCCAAACATCGCAGTTAAAGGAAATGGAAATTTAGGGAATGCCATCATCTTAAGGGTGCAAACGTTCAACATTATATTTTCTAACGGACTTAACTCAGGATTTTGATATTGAAGATTGCACTGCAAAGTCGAGAATGCAAGAATGCGCAGCTTTACCTCAAGAAAGCATATGTTTTAAAAAACGCAGCATATATGGACGTTAATCATAAAGTAAAAGTAAGGAACACGCGAAAAATCACTTACACACATAATTATAATAAAAACTAAACTTGAAAATGCTATGATGCCTAATCGACTATGCAATTTGAATCCACAGTAACGTATTTAGTTAAATTTACTTGCAAGTGCATTTTGTCTATCGACACTACTAAACGTGCTAACGAGTATCTGCTGTGCATTTGTGATATACATTTGTGGGTTATGGGATAAATATAAAGAAATTACTTGATCATAGGAAGCAGTGATGGCGACACACGAAAAAAACTTAGCTTTATTAGGTGAAAGTTCCGAGAAAGAACTGAATTAGTAGCTCAGGTTAAAACCTATACTGTTAACATGCAAATTCAATCTACTATTTATGTTTCTACTTTCTATAACACGTTTGACTTACTGCTTCTTAACCTATAGTCATTTTCATTGTTACATAAACGACAGTTTTATCATCATTTAAAGAGAATTGTTATTGTTTCATTCTTTTTATGGACATAATTTTTTTGACATTTCTGAAAATGATTGGGTAAAACAGCTGAAAATAAACTTGTAGTTTGCTTTACAAATTAGCTTAACTCTGAGTTGGTTAAAATTAAGGAAAAATTGCAGCCTGTGCAAAGAAGAAGATTGTGCTTAGAATATTCTGATTTTTATTTCATAATCAAACGAGTAATAAAGATAATAGACGTACACCCATGGACAAAAAATGAGTCATCTTGAATGCAAACTTTTTCTAAGTCCTTGTTTACACCATACGTAATGCAGTTGAGTAGCCGTTGCAGCAAGTTATTGTAAGGCACTATTAAACATACTATCTTCCATGTGTCTTCTCTGTAGTGCTGTGGCCCAGCGTAGGGTACTTCTGTGATTAAGACCGCAGGTTTGCTTCTCGCATGTAACAAGAGAGAGTCTTTTTCTTTCGTCTGTTAATAATGTCTAATCATCACACAGTGACTACTTGTTTTCGATATACTGCATTTCATACAGGGTATTTCGTAAAGTTCATAATAGGATAGTTATTACGATGCAAAATACGTGGCTTCACAATTTCATCATGGTCGCATACCTGTATCATGTTGGATATCAAAGGACGGTCTAGGTGTGTTGTGGCAGCTTGACGATGCACTGAACAGTGCGCAATACACGGTAATACTTGAGAGTACTTTGATTCCCTTTATGAGGATGAGATATCCTGATGGAATTGTTGAATTCGTACAGGATAATCATCCTTACCACATATTTCGAAAGGTTTCAAATTGGTTCTCAGGGAGGCAGGATTTCAAAATTATAGACTGGCCTCCCTGTTCACTCAGATTTGCACCCTATTAAAAATGTGTGGGCTGAGGTGAAAAGGGAGCTGCGTTCGAATTTCTCTGCAGTTGCACAAGGGGCAAAAGATGACTTCTGGGTACAAATTTAAGAATCCTGGGATGTTGTAGCTTCTCGTCCACGTTACTACAGGGATTTAATTTCATCTTTAACCCGGAAATGAGGGGAGTTATACTGCCTAGGATTCATACACCCGATGTTAATTCCGGGTAAGGTATATTTTTATGTGTTTTTGTTTTAGAAGAAATAGTTTATTTGCATTTATTTCTTTAGTTATTTAAAACGAGTGTTTAGTAGAACTGTGTTTTAAAATGCTAAAGTTATGTATATTAATGCAATATTATGCTCTGCACATCCAGTCATAAAATCAACAATATAAAAATAACAATAACAAATTGAGATTTGAACCGACGAGCTTATGAGCGCAAGCAGTGCCTTTTTAAACTCTTGGCCAACGAAACGTTTACCCGCGCTCTGTTTTCAGTAGCTTATAAGCGTCACCACCGAGAAACACCGTTATAAGGTGACCATTGCACTCACAGGGCAGACACCATTCTACAGTCCCTGCATGTGCGTTGTTAACACAGGTATTACGAAGGTACACGAAGTCCTACGATCGTCACATGGAATCTGGGAATGACTCACTTTTTTGTCCACAGGTGTACATACTGGTTGTGATAAAAAGGGTAGTGGAAAACCCGAGAATTTTAAAACATAATGAATATAACTATGTCTCTTGTGTAAAATTAGTTTAAGAAAAAAAGGGGAACATATAGTAGAAGGTATAAAGTAACAAGCTGATAAAATATCCAGAAGCAAGTGTTTAAAATTTGAAAGAATGAAAGAATAATAAATTAACCTTCAGAAGCAAAAGCGTTGACCTCTGCTATGAACGGGCTTCGTCAAGCTGTTTTCAACCAATTCTGATAGTCTTGAAGTCTTAACCAAAACTGCAAAGAATTACCCATTAGCGATTTTATATGAGAGGTTTATCTTATACAGCAGAGTTGGATAGGACTAGAAGCGGAGGTGGACTTAGCACCTGGACCTAAGAAGATCTTTTGTGCCCGGGCCCCTCGCGGAGCTCCCCCGGGAGGGAGGGATGAGGTGAGAGTAGACTGAGGGCGGCCGGACCAAGAGGCACGACAGGCAGAGGACGGAGTCCCGACCATTTGCAGATTTGAACTCCCCGGGTGCTGGCTGGTGCATCCGGAGCCCCTCCATCCTTTGGGGGGCCCGGGAACCGGAGACCGCTCGCAGTCCGGGGGGACGAAGGTTTCCTTAAATCATCCTCTTCCCCTGCCTGCACACGCCGAGACCTCTCGCCGACTCTTGCAATCCTGAAAGAGACCAAGCAGATGAAAGGTGATGTGATGTGAAAGTGAAGAGAGATGGAGGGACAGGAAATTCGGGGGATGTAGTGATCCTTCCCAGCATTCGCCTATTCGGGGGATGTAATGATCCTTCTCAGCATTCGCCCGGTGACCCGGGGAAACCCCGAAAAAAACCCATCGGCCAGGAGGATCGACCACGGGAATCGAACTCACAACCTCCGAATGCAGACCACAGACGTAATCGCCTGAGCCATCCCGCTCGGTATCTAATACAGTAAGATAGCACAAGAATTTCAAAACAAAATTATAGTATTTATAATCAACAGCGTCTTCGTCGCTTAGGCCAATTTGATGTCTACATATTTTAACGGGTGAAATATTCAGGGTGTCACCCAACATTATGACCCAATTTTCTACGATCCATTAACTACTATCCAGATAATTTTATTGTATATGCTTGTTTATAATTCAGTCAGGAGGTTCTATATTGTCCAAATCCTTACAGAAATAGTTAAGTTCTGTCTAAATAATGATGTAAGCTTTCATCCTCAAACTAGAGTCAGTAACTACGATATGGGAATCATTAATTCACGTAAAAGCAAATTTTTCAGATATTCTGCTTCTTTCACTTAAACTAGACTAGACTTTAAACCGCACTATGCATAGCAAAGGACCAAGTACATTATGATGATAGGGAAGACCGGAAAGATTGGAAAATGTACAGCAATTTTTGAGCCTGGGATTTTGTGATCCATGAAGTTGTGCAATCTATTACGCCACTCTAAAGGTACTCATTGATACCGTGGGGTATTTTGTCGTTATATACGTCACGAAAAGAAAAGGATTCTCTCCCCAGAAATCTTCATGACTTCTGGAAGTACATATTGCAGCAGGAAACATGGAACCCAGAAAAATAACTTGATAAACGAGTGGCAGTCTTATATGCAGCATATCGTCGTAAAGTACTAAAGTACTATCTATCACTAAAGAAGTTAAGAAAGAAGGTGATTATGTTCGTCAAATGCCTATATAACTAGACACTGGAATAGGAATAAAAGACAAACATGGGAGGAATTAAAAACGAGTGAATAGACGGCTACAACCTATTGCACAAAGGTACAAGGATTATAAAAGTTACTATCAAAATTTGGACTATATAAACATCTGTGATCACAGTTTTGCGCTGTAGTAACAATCAACATGTACTAGATTAAAATGTATACTCAAGCTGTATGTCAGCTTTTTATACTATGTTAAATATGTTACGTGGCAGTTTACCATATAGTTAGATACAGTTTAGAATATGTCAAATGTAGGGAATATAAAGTTCGATGATGCAAATATCCTCTAACATGAATGATGACTAACTATAAATGAAAATATGTGCGAAAGCTGTGAATTTTAAACTTTAACCTTGGACAAATGCCACATAAAACTATAATTCCGATTACCCATCCAAAGTTAGCACAACGATAATATCTTTTTATTGATGCTCTAGATCAGCGATGTCAGAGAAAGCGCCGTTTTTTGACCTTGAGTTCATTTACGCGCTCGAAAAGTAATGCGTATGTGTGACGTATTCTTAAACTGATTGAAAATTAAAATTGGAGAGTTTGCACAACGAATGAGCAATATTTCTGTAATCGTCGACTTGCAATAGGTAAAAGCGCAACTTTCATCAAAACGTTTGATTACCATGGACAAAGCTCTCTTATAAACATTTCGTTATTGATTTATTTCATGCTGAAATATCGCAATTTTAAATGCATTAAACCATCAGTTGCATAATAGTTATCTCTTTGAAAAAATTGAAAAATTGAGTCTTATTTATGGACGCCCTTTAACTACTATGGTTCTTAGCGTCCCATTCTATATTGGGCGTGAAACACCGGTAATTTTGCTCAGAGGCCTCTTTATCAGGCTTGAGGTTCTTTTACGTGCCGTAAATCTACGACACGGGACCACCGGCTTTACTTCCCTTCCGAAGGAAGCCGTGCTAACGATTTTTACGCCCGAAAAAATCCATCGCCCTCCGCCGGGTTTGAACCCGCGACCTTGGGAACTAGAGGCTAGCACGGTACCACTAGTCCACGGAGGACGACGGTCTCTTTGAAAGGGGATATACCACACACACACACATATATATATATATATGTATATATACACATACTCACATAGACATATAAATCAATATTAAACAAGAATTGTGCATTATAATATAATTCACCAAGAAATATGTTAGAATATTTAACAACCAAGAAATGTACAAAAGCAGATTGTAACTTAGATAAGTAAGGAACGGGCGAGCTAGCTAATTGCAGGTAAAAGATAATTCTAGGTAGAGCCCACCTTTCACCAAGCTAATGAGCAGGAAACTGGTAGCAGTAAGGAGAAATAGAAAGAGTCATATAGAGAAAGGAAAGAGGCAGATAGAGAAAGGAAAGAGACAGAGATATTGGATCTGCATACTGATACGTTACGGTGACGCGTATGGAAATTTTCTGGAGAAGAATATTCTCATACATAATAAGGTACACGGCCTGAGGACCAAGAAGAAACGTCGTTACATTTTGAGGCGCGGAGGTAAGCGTCACTAGGCTTAGGAATAAAAAGGGGAAGAAAGCCCCAGGTTTTCACCCTCTTATAGAATCTCTCGACACACAGTGTTACTCTCTGGACGACAAATGTACGTGTGTGCATTGAGGTGTGAAGACGTGTGCAGTTAGTTTAGGCTCATAATTTATTATAATGGTGGGAATTGTTATAATGGGAAAAGTTAGCCGCCCATAAATATTTATTGGATAATAAACCACATATTTTTTTAAAGGAAATGCAGTGTATTTTAATTTGCCTCACCTACGGAAACCCTGAGACCCGTGAAATTAGCTAGATAGGTAATATTAGGAATGGAGAATACAGCAGCCGACGAGCAGCAATAGCCGGAGAGCATCAACCAGAGGAACGTTTTCCAGCTACAAATGATGCACAACGCATTCCCGCTACATCTTTTTAAGAGTTTATCTGTTGTCTCCCTCGAAATGCTTACAATGTTCTTCATGAAGAACCTCTTAAAGTGTTTTTATGTTGCACTTTTTATTCTTATATGTTTTTATGTAATAAACACGGGAATCCTCCTCACATCCCTTACCTAAAAAAACAAAATGCACCGACGTCCACTGAACTATTGCAGATTCGCTTTCGTAAATTCATCTCGCACATTCTGATCACTCCTTGGCACTCTTGTCTTGCGACGTTCGCTGCCTATTTGTCTCCCCCTCGTTTCTACTGGTAAAGTCCATAGTGCCAGCTTTAGGGGTTGAAGCTCGCTCCAGAACCATTGTGCTTGCTTTGGCATGCCTGCCTTAGATAGAGGTCTGCGTGGGCCCAGATTCCTAAACCTGGCTGTGCCTGACCTGAACCTAATGTACACCGACCCATGTCCGTTGCTCGAAAGCTTTACGATAACTGTGATGGTTTGCTGTTCTGGGCATACACTTGTGTTTTAGCAATAGTAAAAATTAGAAAACAATTAGTCCTAACCCGGACACTTGAAATAATAGGTTAAAAATTGTGGATACCTCGAAGATTTGCATCTTTTTATTCTGTGTTAGGCGCAGTCACCTGTTCCATAGGTGAATCAAGCCCTCTTTCGATCTTATTTTTGGCCGTTCTGGACTTCTTTTCCTTTCTGGATGTTGTCCCTTACTATCCCTGCAGTTTTTTCCTCCGACATCCTGGATGCGTGCAACCCTTCTGTCATAGGTTGGGTGTTACACAGCTCTCTAATATCATAATTTCTTACTCGGTCATACAGTGTCTTCCCAGCTATTTTTCTGAGTACTCTCATTTCTGTGTTTCCATCATTCGTTATGTTATTGTGGTCATTATCCTTGTTTTAAAGGCATAAGTAATTACTGGTTGGACTACCGCTTTATACATTCTAACTTTTGTTTCTTTTTTCATGCATTTATTTCTCCACACCAAATCATTAATACAGCCAAATGTTTTTGCTGCTTTTAAAATGTGATGGTTCATTTCTTGAATAAGATTTCCTTCGCTTGTAATGTTAACACCCAGAGTTAAAGTGAATGATTTGTTGTATAATTTTATGTTCAATTTATAATTTGCATCGAAGGGGTGCTTTACTAATAGTTACTCTTTGTTTTGTTCATGGTGATCTTCACGTTAAAATTCTGCAATTTAATATGTAGTTGGTACAAGTCTTTGTAGTTTATCCGTAGTGTCTGCCACAAGGACAGTATCATCTGCGTAACAGACCATGCTAATATTTCTGTCTCCCATACTGTATCCAAGTTCAGGTTTCATTTCCTTCATAATTACATCCAGTAAAATACTAAATAGAAGTGGACCTCAGACAGGCACCTAACGGATGATGTCGTGATTGAAATTCCAAAACTAACAAACAATCCTACTTGAATAAAGTTCGGGTTCTTAGCATAGCGTGTAAACCAAGTCTCGGATTTTCTTTTTTCTTGTGCAAAATTATTTGTTTTGCCGTCTATTACCATTAAGAGCATAAATGAACAAATAGAGAAATTATGAGTCATATTGGGTTAAAATGTAATTTTATAACCAGATGTGTGTCACAAAGTGTATGATATGCCATCTACTTCGACTAACTATGAATGATATTGATTAAATTAGTGTACATATGAATGAAAGGGAAATAAAGAAGAGATATTTAAAAAGTATTGACATTTATGAATACCATTCAAATGCACTCTTAAAACAAAAACGAACACTATCTATGTTATTGATTACATTAGAGTGCAAATATAAATGAAAGAGAAATAAATATAAGAAGAGGCATGAATGCCATTTAAATATACTCTTAAAACAAAATGCATATGGGAGAGATTCAAATTCGCCGCCTCTAAGCGCTGCGGTCGGTTAGCTATAAGCAAGTAGTTCTCTCCCTTGTCGCTAGATGCCGAGAGTTTACAAGAATGCGTTAGCGGGTACCATTTTTTGGAGTGCTACTTGAGCGAAGAATTGTTGCAACGGAAACTTCTGTGACTGTTTTGAACATCTGCATACCTATGAAATTGGCGAGTTCTGGGTGTTGAGCTGTATGAAATGTTAGCACCTGGACATTAGTCATTGTTTAATAAAGTGATGGTCGTGATATTCAAGAATTCAAATTCAAAGTGCTTTTATGAAGAAAGAAGTATTTTAGAACTATGAACTATTGTAAGGATTTGTTGTCTTATGTGCAAGTTATTTTTACTTTCTCTGCTACTTGTACGTATAGTAAATAGGAGAAGTATCATTCCACCCAAACATTCGATATCGACATTTCACCAGAAATACGTTTTGAGACCTCCAAAAAGCATTTTTAGAAAAAAGGTTCGTGTGTGTCTGTGAACAGCATAACTCAAAAACGAAAAGTCGGACCAACACCAAACTTGTGTTTAAGTTCAGTACCTTCCAAAGATGCGAAGATTTTCATGAAAATCCCATACCCCAGACTACCCTTTACATAGAAGATTTTTCGAAAGTTTTGATTTTCTAAAAATAACTCTAATGATTTTTATTGAGATAATATATATATATATATATTAAATATGTTTACATGACAAATAAAATGTATATCTTGTATTTTATGGGAATAGCCCGTAAAGTCCACTTTATTTGTAAGAAATTTTGTATAATCTTGCAGTGGTAAACATTAAGCAAACAGACGAAAACGTACTACACAAAAAGTGTAGATCTCTTTAAAACGCACAATTTATTTAAAATGTTTTTTGTGTGGTAGAAGCCGTTTCTAAAGTATCCGTTATTAACGGTTCGAGTTGTTCATTTCTTGGTTACTCTTTAAAGTTCTTTCAACATTCAGTTGTTTCTCGTGATTGAATGGAAACTATAGAATTTTAAGACCAGCATATAGCGTCCAGGTCTTAAACATTTGACTATCATTGTTCTGTTTGTATCTATAATGAAATATGTAACAAATGCTTTGCAAAGGTTTATTTGAATTAAAATGTAGTAGATAGAAAAATAAGATTGTGTAAGAATAACTTATATACTCACTAATAAACCATAGAGAGTTGAGAAAGTCATGTGAATGTATCAATCAGATTTTTACTTTCTCTACTACGTATAGTAAGTAGGGGAAGTATTGTATTCCACCCAAAAATTCGATACCGAGATTTCACCGGAAATACATGTTTTGAGACCCCCTGAATCCAAAAAAAGCATTTTTGGAAACATGTCCGTGTGTGTGTCTGTGTGCCTGTAAACAGCATAACTCAGAAACGAACAGTCAGATAAACATCAAACTTAGAATTTAGGTTCAGTATCTTTCAGAGATGCGACACGAGGGTTTTTAAGAAAACTCCCCCACCCCAGATTATACTTTACAGGGAGGATTTTTCGAAAATTTTAATTTTCTCAAAAATGACGCTAACGATTTTCATTAAAATATCATATGTTTAAGATATTTTTATGACAAATGAAATGTATATCTCGAATTTTCTGGGAATGCCTCCAAAAGTATTCTTCATTGTGAACGACTTTTGCATAACTGGTAAACCATAAGAGATAGACAAAAATTTACTGCACAAAAATGTAGATAGCGTTAAAATACACAATTTATGTCATATACATTTTTGTTGTTGAGTGAACCATTTTCGAGATATTGTTTGTTATTACCTTAAATTTTGCAATACTTATACTTTTTTCCTCAAATTCGTTATTCATTTTTTGTCCTGGTAATGCAAAGAGAATGGAATAGTCCACATAGCAGCCAACTCTTAAAATATTTGTCTATAGCTTAAAGCCTACCAATTTCCCTTGCATCTACAAGAAAATTAGCAATAAGATTAACATCTCGATATCTCGATTAACATGAAGCATATCGAGAATAACCGTTTGTAAAATAGTTTGTACAAGAATAGAGAAAGTCATGTGAGTGTAACACATCAGATTTTTTTAAACATGGAACCAATGGAAGACGTGTATTTTGTGCAAAGATCGTAAAGGTGGTGAGCCTGTTGTGGAAAGGGGCTTCGACACCCTACGAAATAAGTGTTGGCATTGCCGGTTTACTTAACTACAACGAAAGTGTTACACTTACAGCTCATGTAAACTGCCATAAGGATTACACTCATGTTCCTGTGAGCACAGACGGTGAAATTAAATAGTAATCGAAGCGTGGAAATCGAATGAGCAGCAGGTGTGACACAGTTGATTTTAAAAAGAATTAAATGTTTTTTCGGCAGGGCATTGACTTTGCGATACGTACAAACACGAAGTGTAGTGGCTAACCTACCTTTCATTGAGACTGCGTGCAATAGTTGTAAAGCGAGCCGAAGACTGATCACCGAGCGGCTGCTGAGGCCCGCCGTCACCGCCATTGTTACACGTCAGGTTCTTGTCCGCCTAGCACGTGAGGATCTTCGGTAAATAAACTATTCTAATTACACTTAACTTAATTGATAAAAATGTAGTAAATAGTAATAATTCCTCATTCTCTGACATAAATTACATCACTATCCCATATATTAATAAAGCAACTGGCAACTTACCGAAAAACATAAAAAATAATCTGGTGTGTTATATACATATAACTTTCTGTAGCATCTGTCATTTATTATTTGAAGTGGAATTTGTTAGTAGTTGGAAGATGCTTCATGTTTATATGCCCTACGTATGGAAGCCAATTTGTCGCAGTCATTTCGTGTTATCTTTTGCTGGGCGCCTGTTATTGTATTACTACTTTGAATGTTGGGTTCATTGTCCTCCGGCTAGCTATTTTTATTATTCAGCCGAACATATCTCTTGATCAGGGTGTGTAAACGGAAAGAATTTGTTAATCAAAGATAACACTGATAAAAGAATTTGTTTTTACACTTTTATTACCGTCACAATTAATTAAGTTTACATATTGACTCGTGATACACGCCAGACTGAAACTGTTATATTTTCTAATATCACTATAATCACTTATTTACTGCACATTATTAATTCGCGTGTTTCACATTTATAACTAGCTTTACGACGCGAGAGATTCTGTAGAATTGCGTAACGTGTACTTTATGTATGCTTCCGTTGAACTACGCGACGTATAACTCACGAATACTTATGTTGAACTGATCGACGTATAACACGCGAATGCTTCTGTTGGACTGACGAAATCTGCCTCTGACTTTAGCTTTTTATACTCCCACACCCCGATATGCCTAAAGATTATAACCGAGCTGCAATTGGTTAATAAAACGCGCCAACATTAGCGTCTATTTTTATATCCAATCAAAATTACGAACACAAATGCTCTAGGGAAAATATTCCCGCTATTTCTAAGAAAAGCGCGCCAATCTGACGTCATTTGTTTGTCTCTTCTAATTAAAATTCAACTCACCCCCTCGCTCATTGTTATCCGCTCTTATTGTCAGTTTCAGTGAGGTCGTGTAAACTTATTTCCTAACAATGCATATAATTAACAAACATCTCAAATCAATGCCATACAATAATGCTTATTTACACTACAATCACTCTGGCATTTACATTATTGTGATACAAATTACTGCCACATAGTGGGTATAAAATTATTCATACGAAAGTTTGTCTTTTTATCTACTTAATTTTAATCCAGATAAACATTTTCAGAAATAGATATATAAGACATTTCGTTAGGGTACACAGTGAACAGCGATAATCGAATGTGTAAGGACGCTATATGTTGGTCTTAAAATTCCATAATGTTTTCATGCAATCGCGAGAAACATCTGAAAATCTACGGGACTTATAAAGAATGACAAGTATTGAACAAATCAAATCATTAATAATGGGTATCTCGGAAATGCTTGTTGCCATGAAAATGTTATATGAAATAAATTGCGTTTTAAAGAAATCTACATTTTCTGGGATAGTCTATGAAGTCCTCTTCACTCGGAAGGAACTTTGTATACTCTTATATAATTGCTAAACGTTAAGCGATAGACGAAAACGAAAACGTGCTACACAAAAAATGTGTTTAGCAATTATATAAGAGTATACAAAGTTCCTTCCGAGTGAAGAGGACTTCATAGACTATCCCAGAAAATTCAAGATATAAATGTTATTTATCATATAAATATCTTTAACATATGGCATTTTAATCAAAATTGTTACAGGCATATTTTTAGAAAATAAAGAGTTAAAAAATGTTCCATGTAACGTGTAGTTTGAGGCGAGGGATTTTCTTGAAAATCTTCATTTTGCATCTTTGAAAGGTACTGAACCTAAATAACAAGTTTTTTATTTTTCCAACTTTTCGTTTTTGAATTATGCTGTTGACAGACAGATACATACACACACGCGCGCGCGTGCGCGCGGACTTTTTTTCTAAATATGCTTTTTGTGGATAACGGGGCCTCAAAACATGTATTTCCAGTGAAAAGTTGGTATCATCTTTGAGTGGAATGCAATACATTCTCTACCTACTATACAGGGCGTAACAAAAATGTACGGCACAAATTGCAGGACGAAGTAGACGAAGACGAAGAAATTATGTTATATGAACATGGGTCTGGAAACCCTTTGTTTCCATGTTACAACTCATTTTTTCCAACTCACTAATCATGGGAAACACACACGAACAGAACGTTAGAATCATGGGGAACATGCACTCTTGGTTACGTCTGGTTACGTTGTCATTATCGTAGTTGCACCGCCAGTGTTCTGTTTGATATGTCCCTGTTCCCATGCTACTTACGTCATTGCTTGTTTACAGGTAACATCAACTGTTCCAGTGAGCAGTACGACACTGGCAAGCACACGTATTACTATGCAATAGTGGAGTGGATCACAGACTTGGCTCGTGGAATGGCAGTGTACATAAATGCAGAGATGGCAGATGCCCATTTGATGTATGGATTAGCAGACGGCAATGGCGCTTGTGCTCAACGTTTGTACCGGGAGAGATTTCCAGGACGAAGGTGCCCCGACATGAAAACGTTTGAAGCCATTGATCGTGTTTTACGGAACATCGGGCATTTCAGCCTGATACCCGCTACCGGGGAGGCCTAGAAGGACGAGGATACCGCAACGGGAGGTGACAATTCTTTAGGCAGTTGACGAGGACCCTAGTGTCAGTACAAAACAAGTAGCTGCAACAATGAATGTTGACTACATTACTATCTGGCGAGTGTTACACGAGGTCCGGCTGTATCCATACCATTTACAGCGTGTGCAGGCACTACCGGCATCTGATTTTTCTGCACGGGTACGCTTCTGCGAATGGTTTATGCAATAAAGTGTCAACCCTAATTTTAGTGCAAGGGTGCTGTTCATAGATGAGGCGTCGTTTAAACGAGATCAGATTGGAAATTGTCACAATCGGCATGTATGGGCTGACGTTAATCCTCACGTACTGAGGTAAGATAAAGGAAACCTTGATGAAGTTAGGTTTTGGGGAGATTTGGAGAGCTAAAGAATTACTACAAATAGGCTTCTGGAATGAAATTAGGACAAGAATAGAGGTCATGGGAAAGCAAGGTTTATTAGCGAGTTTTACTTTTAAGAGCTCACTGAGATTATTACAGAGAAATGAAAGTAGTATGGAGCAGGGAACAGTACGTTGATATATGTGATAAAACAGCAAGAGCAGGATTTGCATGGGCTAGGACAGGGGTGGTGAATTTGAAAGGTTTGAGAAAAGAGATGGATCTCGTATAATAGAAGTAGGAAACTTTTTGGGCAGAGTAAGAGCAAAATGGATGAGGAAAATTAGTAAGGAAGAGGCAAATGAGTATTAAATTACAGTAGTTTTTATTTGATATGTTGCAAGTAGGACCAACAACTCGACAACCTCAAGGTTTGAGTTTTTTGGGGCCCAAGGAAAGCAGCTCAAGATAGAGTTAGTGTTAGTATTGGAGATTAAAAAATTTATAACTGTACTTTTAGATTAGGAGGAATGCTGGCTACTAGTATTCCATACTGCTGGATACCAGTAGTTAAGGGGTAGTTTTCTTTATATTTTATTTTGTTGTTATTTTTAGGAACTGGGTTAAGAATAAATTTGTAAAATGGTTGTTGTAAATTTGCACAATTAATTGGATTAATAATAAAATTACTTACTTACTAATCCTCACGCAATTGTTGAAAAAAGTCATCAACAAAGATTTTCTGTCAATGTTTGGGCCGGCATTGTTGGTGACTGTTTGGTAGATCCTCTCGTTCTTCCACCCGGGCTCAACGGGCAAAGTTACCATAATTTTGTAGAGAATGTTCATCTGTTAGCAGATGTACCTTTAGCTGTGCGACAAAACATGCACTTCATGCACGATGGAGCACCTCCTCATTTTACTGTTGATGCTCGGCTTCTAAATAACAGATTCGGTGACAGATAGATATATATATATGCCTGGCCTCCACGCTCACCGGACCTATATACATTGCACTTTTATTTGTGGGAGCATTTGAAAGCCCTTGTGTATCGAACCCCAGTACCAGATTTTCAGTCTCGGTGCCCGTATTATAGAAGGCTGCGAAACCATACGCAATACTACAGGGATACATCAGCGCATCCGGGATTCCTATGACGGTGGGCTGATGCATGTATCAATGCTCACGGAGGGCATATTGAACAGCTCTTGTGAGAAAGAGTTGCATGTGGTATGCTGGTACGTTCTATTCTTGTGTAATTCACATGATTGGTGAGTTGGAGAAAATGAGTTGTAAGAAGGTAAGAAAGCATTTCCAGACCCATGTTCATATAACATAATTTCTTCATCTACGTGTGAGGAATGTGTCCTGCAATTTGTGCGTACATTTGGTTACACCCTGTATAAGTACTAGAGAAAGTAAAAGTTAAAATAAACGCAGTTAACCGTTAATAATAAATTAGATAAAGTAGTTAAAGCAAAAGATAGGTTACGTAATAACAAAAATGCAAACATAGTTTATGAGATAAAGCGTAATAATTGCAATAATCATGTACAAGACAAGAAATATAACTATTATTAATAATAATGAGCATAAAAGAAACAATTTAAAGCCTAAATAGGGTAATGTAATCACGGAACGCATATAAAATATAGCCACAATTTTTATTTACACACAATAAGTACCCAGAATGCAAATTAAATAAAAGTTTGACGTCAGAAATGATTTACATCAAGAGAAATAAAAACAACATACGTTTATAGTCACGAGCTGACAAACTGAATACTATTTATTTACCGTAATTATGAATTAGGGTATTATAAACATACGTATCAACTGCTCGTTTCACGGCTTACTTTATATTTAAATTGAGACAGAGCATTGGTCGCCTCATATTCTTGGTGGCAGTTAGGGGTATACGCGGCGGATAGAAGGGAACTACGGCTTTTCTGGTTCCAAGGTTTGCCTGGGTTCACCTGACATCTGTTCTTGAATCTTGGGGTGCGTGGGTGCTTCCTAGATCTGAGGCTGGCTGCTCGATTTAAATAAATGCACTTTATCTTCGAATACTACAACAACTTTACGACCAATGTCCATTGTCACACTCGCCACGCGCGGAATGTGACGCAGTAATTTGTATCACAAAAATGTAAATGTCAGAGTGATTGTAGTGTGAATATGCATTGTTGTGTGACATTGATTTGAGATGTTTGTTGATTGTAAGCATTGTCGAGAAGTGGGTTTATACGGCCTTACTGAAACTGACAATAATAGCGTGCAATAATGTAGCGAGGGGGTGAGCTGTTTATCATTATTAGAGACGAGCAAATGACGTCAGAGTGGCGTGTTTTTCTTAGAATTTTCGGTAACATTTTCCCCAGAGCATATGTTTTCGTAATTTTCATTGGATATAAATATAGACGCTAATGTTGGCGCGTTTTATTAACCAATAGCAGCTCGGTTATAATCTTTAGGCATATTGGGGCGAGGAAGTATAAATCCAGTGTCAGGGTCAAGTTTCACGTAGTTCAACGGAGGCATTCATGGAGTATGCATCGCACGCAGTTCATCAAGGTTACGCGTAGCAAATTTGTGAAAAATCTCTCGTGTCGTAAAGTTAATTACACAAAAAGTTGAAGTACGCGAATTAATAATGTGCAGTAAATAAGTTATTATACCAGTTTCAGTTTGGCGAGTGTCAAGATTAATAGTTGAAAGTGAATAATGTGTTACGACAATAAAAGTGTAAAACAAATTCTTTTATCAGTGTTATCTTTGGATAAAAACTCCTTTCCGTTTTCACACCTGTACAAGATAAGTGCTTGACCGAGAAATCATAGCTAGCCGGAGGACAGTGAACCCAAAATTAAATACAATAACAGGCGCTCAGCAAAAGATAACACGAAGTGACCGCGACAAATTGTCTTTGATACGTGCGGCAGATAAAAGTGAAACATCTTCCAACTACCAATAAATAAACACTTGAAATTGGCTCCCAGAACGTGGGGCTAACAAACAAATATATACCGCCGCAAATTGGCGCCCAGAACGTGGGGCGAATTAACCAGGAAGGAGCGAAATAACCAGGAAGGGGCGAAGGAACCAGGACGTGGAGCGAATGGAGCAGTGAACTGAACTACAAGACGCAGATTCCAGAAACAACTACAGGAACGACAGACGACGCGGATGAGTGGACATCGTAATTCTGAGATTAAAAAGCAACAGGGGAATTCAACTACAGGACACAAAAACATCGAGACGACATAGATTCATCATAATACGACGCAGAAGCAACATATACATCTAGGAGAGAGGGGCAGGAAGCTGGACATCAAAGCAACATCATCAGAGAGCATCAGAAAAGTTAGAAAATAGTAATTTTTTATGCTAAAAAAATTGTAACAATCAAATTACTTGAGGAGTGGCAGGATTAAGAGAACAATGGCTACTAATAATATTGAAGAAACAATTATGGAAGGGGATAATGTAACAGTTAGCTGTAATTCAATACAGGTTACAGAAAATAGCTCAAACAATGTAGGATTTGAGGGAGGAAATGTTAGTGAGGAAAGTCAGAATAGAATTTAATTTTGATGCTAGTATGATGATGGAAATGCTGAAAGATATCGTTAAGAGTAATGAGAAATTGAGGGAAGATATTAGTAAGAGTATTACAGATCAATTAAGGGAAGATATTGATAAGAATAATGAGAAATTAGAACAAAAACTAAATCAGAATAATGAGAAATTAGAAAAACTAACTCAAGATATTGGTAAAAATAATGAGAAATTAGAAAAGAAAATAGATAAAAACAGGGAAGATATGCAAAAGTATAATAGGGAATTGAGGGAAGAAATTGGTAAGAGTAATGAGAAATTAGAGCATAAATTAGATCAAAACGGGAAGAAATTGAAAATAAATTTATGGAGCTAGATAGTAGTATGATGAGAATGAGAAACGAAAATCAGGAAATGATAGCAAATGAGATAGGGGAAGTTTCAAAGAAAATGTCAGAAATGAGCAAGGAAATATCTAACCAAATAAGTGAGGTTAATAATAAAATTGAACATGTTGATGTAAAATGTACAGAGTTAGGTAGCCGAATGAATAGCATTTCAAGTGAGCTTAGAGAGATGATGGAGGCTACGAATGCAGATTTGATTCAGGTGCAAGTTAATTTCAGAGGGGAGATATCTGAAATTCAGGAGTCAGTAACACAAAGAAATAAATTGTCTGAAGAAGTTAAAGTTGTGTCTATAAATAATCAAAAACTAACTTCTGAAATTAACAAGTACCAAGTTGTTCAAAATGAAAACTCCAATCCAGTACAGTTTAGTACAGATTTGTCAGAGTATTCTCAAGTTAAAAAGATACCGCAAGAATTGAAAATGAAATGTGTTGTTCAGGAAACTTTAGATTGTTTTCAAATGGTATCAGGGGTTGAAATTTCATATGAATCCTTAAAGAGGTTATTCATGAATAAATTTTGGAAGGTTACGATACAGCTACGAGTAATGCTTAGGCATACACAATTTGATCCAGGAGGGGGAATAGAAATGAGCGCTAAAAAAAAGTAAGCAAATTCAGGATAGTTAAAGCTGAACTGCAGAACGAAGTATTGGAATGTAAGAGGGTTAACTATATATGTGTCATATGAAAGGAGAAATAAATTCAGGACAAAAGTAAATGTTAAAAAAATAGGTAAAGATAATTAAAACAAATACCTATGTAGCACACAGATATGTGAAATTGTGTCTAGATTTAAGTGTTGTAAATATATTTGTGTAGAGGATAAATATTTTGGTAAATGTGTTCAATTATGACAAAATGAAACAGGTTAAAATTCTTGAATGTATAAAGTTTTGTCAACAACCTAAGACAGTAAACCATTTTGTAACAGTAACTAAATAATTCAGGGTACAATATTTGCTATAAAAGAATTGTAATGTTAGATGTATATATATATATAAACACATTAGACTAGAGCCATTAAATAGTGGCGAGAGAAAAGCAAAACATATGTCGATTGTTAAATGCGTGTGAAGTGTTAAGTGAAAGTGATAAATAGCGTGTGTTCCAAGATTTAGGAGACTAAAAACCCAATTATAAAATTTCCAAACAAGTTGTAAATATTTATAATTATGTTTCTAGTGGGGCATATGACGCAGTAATTTGTATCACAAAAATGTAAATGTCAGAGTGATTGTAGTGTGAATATGCATTGTTGTGTGACATTGATTTGAGATGTTTGTTGATTGTAAGCATTGTCGAGAAGTGGGTTTATACGGCCTTACTGAAACTGACAATAATAGCGTGCAATAATGTAGCGAGGGGGTGAGCTGTTTATCATTATTAGAGACGAGCAAATGACGTCAGAGTGGCGTGTTTTTCTTAGAATTTTCGGTAACATTTTCCCCAGAGCATATGTTTTCGTAATTTTCATTGGATATAAATATAGACGCTAATGTTGGCGCGTTTTATTAACCAATAGCAGCTCGGTTATAATCTTTAGGCATATTGGGGCGAGGAAGTATAAATCCAGTGTCAGGGTCAAGTTTCACGTAGTTCAACGGAGGCATTCATGGAGTATGCATCGCACGCAGTTCATCAAGGTTACGCGTAGCAAATTTGTGAAAAATCTCTCGTGTCGTAAAGTTAATTACACAAAAAGTTGAAGTACGCGAATTAATAATGTGCAGTAAATAAGTTATTATACCAGTTTCAGTTTGGCGAGTGTCAAGATTAATAGGTGAAAGTGAATAATGTGTTACGACAATAAAAGTGTAAAACAAATTCTTTTATCAGTGTTATCTTTGGATATAAACTCCTTTCCGTTTACACACCTGTACAAGATAAGTGCTTGACCGAGAAATCATAGCTAGCCGGAGGACAGTGAACCCAAAATTAAATACAATAACAGGCGCTCAGCAAAAGATAACACGAAGTGACCGCGACAAATTGTCTTTGATACGTGCGGCAGATAAAAATGAAACATCTTCCAGCTACCAACAAATAAACACTTCAAATTGGCTGGTATATTTGTTTGTTAGCAACGTGGTGCTAACAAACAAATATACCACTACAAATGTACTGAATGGTCTGACTGTCTTAATTCGCGAGATGTTATCTCGTCGTAGTAACCCGGAGCCGTCCGCATCAAAAATTTACTGAAACTAAATCGTTTCTTGCCACTATGACAGTAGCCTACGCCGCGAACCGAATTTGAATAGTGTACTTAGCCTAGTCTCGAGCATCATGCGGCATATTTATCTAACTTCGGAGACGCATGCGAAAATTTTGTAAGACTGAGATTCTCCCTCGTCGCGCTGCGTCTCGGCTCGCGAAGATGTGTTTGCGGAAGGATCTGTCCAAGAAAAAGTTTTTGTGAGGACACATATTTCCTCTTTTTTCGTCTCTTCACTAAATTATTCTGCTCGCGGGACATTTTTCTGCCAATTTTATTACCTTCTCAAAATTAATACATTTTTTCTAATTGGCTGGTTTATATTTTATTAAGCGCCTACGGACATTTGAATCTCTCACGTTGGTATTTGAGATCCAAGATGCAACACATAGGCTTCGAATCCGACTTAATCTGCAGACTTATTAGTATCACGTAGGGAATGCCTTTCAAAGAAACTGTACCCAGACTTTCTGGCGCGAAGATAACCTTCAAGGTAGATTGTCCTTTTTACCTGCCACTCGATGCTTTATTGAATTTCTGGAACCTGACCCATTTTCCCGCACGACTTTATTATTCGATGTACAATCCCGCAAATATACCTTATTTTAACATACCGGTAAACTTATTTTCTGTTCACAATTTGAATTCTATTCACTTCTAGTTATTTGCCTTTCAGATGTAACGGTACGAAATTGCAGATTAAAAGATAGAACGGACGGTCTCAAAATTTATATTTATACATATATTATGCTTCGATTAACAGTCGTTTAACACTGTGAATCTTTAAGTTATTTATAATACCATTTTTTCCCTGACGAAATTTACGATTAAGTTGGCTAAAATGAAGTTAAGTTGACAATTTCAATTTTGATAATACGAATAATTAAAATAATTTATATGAAAATATGATGGTAAGTTTTTCCAATGTTCTTCAATTCTTAAAATATGAATTACTGTAAAATTAGCTGTAACATTTTTGTCCATAACAATAATTTTCCACCGCTGTTTTTAATTACTTTATATTATTACTTTATTTTAGGCATCAGAAACTACTAATTTCTGAAGACCACAAGAAACTCGAAAGGTGCATAAGTTGTGTGATCATCTGGATAACAAGTAATAGTGGATAACGCGCTTTCTTAGTGCATACAGAACCACCGGCAGTGGATGATAATGATACATGAAATTAAATGATAATTGGGAAGGAAACATTCCAAGCCTAAGTTTAGGGTACCTTCTTGGCATTTGCCAGTTGTGAGGACCGAGGAAATGCTGAAAAAGTAGGAACGTCATGGTGGACGGGCCTAGCGGGATTTGAACCGAAGACCTCCCGTTCATGCGTTTGTGCCTTAACGACCTCGGCTAACATTTTCACTGATCTGGGGAACAATGATCAGTGCCAGTACGCATTACGGAAACTTATCGACATCCTGAAAAACGTCAGTCTTGACGAGGAACCTTAAAGGAAAAAGCATTTGAAGACAAAACTAGTGTCTAGGGGGAAAGCATCGTTATTACCGAGCAAGTTGGGAAGAGTAATGTGCCTTATACCATAGGGAAAGCCTGTAAGATTCTCAATGAAGGTTGGTATAGGGAAAGGATTTGAAACTGACTACTTAGAGAAAAGATTCAGCAGATACAGGAGTCTTTCTGGATGCAATAATACAATATTTTATATCAACAAATTGTTGAACCTGAGAAGAAAACTAGGTTGAAATATCTTTTAAAAGTAGTGATACACAGTGTGTACAGATATACATGTGCATGTAAATATTGAATGTGATGTAAGTGATTTTACATGTATATTAAACAGATTACCTAGAGACATGTGGGCTTGGGGAATTATAAAGACTGTATGTTTGCATTAAGTGTGTAATGAAGAAACTGTCTTGTGTAGATCTTGTAGTAGCTAGTAAAGGCACACTCATAGGAGACGTATTTTGATCAATTAGAAAGGGAAGGACTTTGTATTCCAAAGGATAAAGTAAAGTGTATTCTGAAGTATATTTGTGTGCCAATTTTACTTTCTCTACTACATATAGTAAGTAGGGGAAGTATTGCATTCCACCCAAAAATTCAATACCGAGATTTCACCGGAAATGCATGTTTTGGGCCCCCTGAATCCAAAATAAAGCATTTTTACAAGAAAGATCCGCTTGCGCGCGTGTATGTGTATGTCTGTGTCTGTGAACAGCATAACTCAAAAAACGAAAAGTGGGATAAATAACAAACTTGGTATTCAGGTTTAATAACTTCCAAGAATGCGACACGAGGTTTTTCAAGAAAATCCCCCACCTCAGACTACCCTTAACGTGGAAGATTTTTTGAAACTTTTGATTTTCTAAAAAAAATGGCTCTAACGATTTTGATTAAAACATCATATATTAAAGATATTTACATGAAAAATAACATGTATATCTTGAATTTTCTGGTAATAGCCTGTGAAGTCCACTTCATTTGGAAGAAATGTTGTATATTCATATATAACTGGTAAATGTTAAGCGGTCGACGAAAACATTTTAGACAAAAAATGTAGATTCTGTTTAAAATACACAATTTATTCCAAATGCATTTTTTGTATCATCAGCTATTTCCGAGATATCCGTTATTAATGGTTCCATTTGTTCAATACTTTGTCATTCTTTTTAAGTCCCATCGATTTTCAGCTATTTCTCACGATTCCATTGAAACGCTATGGAATTTTAAGGCCAGCAGATAGCTTCCAGCTGTTAAGCAGTTGACTATCGCTGTCCCCTTTGTATGTGTATATGTAACGAAATGTGTAATGTAGCTATTTCTGCAAAAGTTTATTTAGATTATTTTAATCTAGATAGAAAAACAAGGTTTAGTAAGAATAGATTGTATACCCACTAATAAACGATAGAAGGTAGAGAAAGTCATGTGAATGTATATCAGATTTTTTAATATAGTGTGAACAGCAATGATTTGTTAGATAAATTTCTTAAAACAAAAAGAAATATTAAATTGCTTGATACTTTTAAGCTTAAACTCCAGTGACTATTACGTTGACTTTAATGCCCTGTGTCAAAATTGTGTTATGACATTACTTTCAGTTTTCACTGTGGTATGTGGAATCCAAAGCAATATTGTTTTGAAGAATTACACAAATATTAGAAGTGATTGCCATCCAGATTTAAAGAAAAGAACGCTTCTGACACTGAGCTATAATAGGTAAAATATTTTGTCACATATACTTGTACACTTTATGTTAAAGATGCCTGATTTTCACGTGTATGTTCTGTAGCTTCACTATTTGGTTATTTATAATGAATAGTTTCTGGATATTTATAATTTGTAATTCCATATTGCAAATTATTTATCTGAAACCATCTGTTTATATTTTATTCACAGCAAGAAACTCATACAAGTCGTTAAGCTACTAATATCATCATATTACAAATTGTATGTAATCATATTATCTATTAGAAGGGATTTTATGTCACATTTTCGTTACCAATAGTTGCAACATTTGTTGATATTATCCCTCTAGTAGTCATGCGGGCTGCAGATGCAAACCTCATTTTGTTTCTGTTCGTGCACAGCTTCTAGTGAGTTCAGAGAGGTGGAGGTTTCTCTACCTTTAGTACATTGTTTATTCTTATAGATCAGTAAGATTATGATTTGTAATAGCAGACATATTGTTGTAATTCAGATAAATCCTCCTGGGCTACCGCTGTAGCCTGCGCTACAAATGTTGCGAGGGCAGAAAAGCAAAAATTGTTCTGTGTAGGCAAAGCAGAAGAGAAAAACATTGGTTAGAAGAAATGGTAATAAAAGTAATGAAAGTTCGAAGTTGTTGAAAGTAATGAGGGGAAATATGATCATGTCACTGAAAGTGAGCATCATATGGACTCGTATGTGGAATCAGTCCTATAATTTTGTAACGTTTGAGTCATTTTAATTTTAAACAAAATACTGTTATCTGGATTTATTCTTTTTGCAAAAAATACGAGTATATTGTATCAAGAATTGCAGTATAAGCACACAGCGTTCAAAAATATTTAAGAGGGCCAAAAATATAATTACAATTTGGACTACATATGTAGCCCACGCGACTATTGCAAAGTTAACAGAACTTCGGGAAATGGTAGTTGTGTGTTTATATCTGTAAAATTTGCATGCAAAATTTAAATTTTACTGAGATCTTTATCTTTGTTTTAAGCAATCAAATCGTATAATCCTAAATTTAACTAAAATACCTATTTTCAAACTGTTTAGGTATATCAGGTGATAAGTATAGGTCTGAAGGAGAGTAAATATTTTCAAGAGTACAAATTCTTTCACAGATTTTCGTGGCTATGACAGTGTTTTTATTATCCAAAATATTTAAATAATACTTATGGGAAATGCCGCTTTAAATGCACACATTTACAAACGTTATTTTTGATCTAAGTACTACTGTTGGGAAGCAAAACTTGGGACATCATTAATATGTAAAATAGACAATTAAACGAGGGGCAGGAAATCAAGCCTTTTATCACACTAACTTGCCATGAAAGGCCTTGTCCTTCAAAAGAAAGGCTGTTTTCATTCAAAATGTCTAAAGAAATCTGAAAAAAAACATGACTTTAAACGGAAGCTGGACTGCGGGAGCTGGGCTACCAATGGCAGGAAAATGCGACGTTGCTTCAGTGTTTTTGCGGCAAGGATATAAAGAAGGCTGTGCCTTGCAGCATACCTGATGTATGAACCTGCAGCAAGACCTCTGGGCTTGTGAAGGAACTTTGATGCAAAAAGGCAAGAAGCACGGGTTGATCGAGTTTTTGAAAAGATGGCGCCTGCAAGAATTCCGTTCCAAAAAACTTGGTGTTCAGAGTTGGCGGTGGAGTTCTACTTTATAGGGTCCTGTGGTTGATTTAGGCAAATTACAGACAAGTCTGCCTCCATTTTATCAGTGTGTGAATAATCACTTCGGTCGGGATGACACTGTTGTCTTAGACGGCTAAACCTCTTCAAACACAAAGGAAGAACAGCCAGCTGTCATAATGGTTGTCATGGGAGTAACGGCAGATACTGTCACCAACGATGTTACACCTTCAACAACACCTCAAGGAGCGTTTTTGGCGAACATCAAAAGCAAAAGTAGGCTGCATTACTCTGCTATCGAGACACCTCACAGGAGCTGGAGTCAAGATCCTTCAAGTCCCCGATGACGAGGATACTGGGGTTGCGAGGGCAATAATGCAAGCTGTCAACAACAGTATGGCATTAGTAATAGTAGGCGAGGACACTGACCTTTTCGTCATTATGACCACTACGTCCAAACTTGAAGGTAACATCCGAAGGTTAATACCAGGAACAAAGTATGCAGAACCTCAAATCATCAGTGGTGAAGAACTGATCGCCTCTTGGAGATCTTCATGACTACCTTCTATTTTTCCACACAGCAACTGGATGCGATGCCACTTCTGCTCCGGATCGTCCAAGAAGCCCCAAAATGACGAATTTTTAAGGTAAAAAGTGCCTGTTTTCAACAAACCGGATGCTACACAGAGGTAATCTCAAACGCAGGGGAATATTTTCTTCTCGCATTGTATGGTTAAAAAAGTATTTTTAGAAAGAGATCTGTATGTCTATCTGTATATATGTCTGTATGTGAACAGCATAACTCAAAAAGTAAAGTAGGTTAAATTAAAACTTAGTATTTAAGTTCAGCACCTTCCAAGGCTGCAATAGGAGGATTTTTCAAGAAAATCCCCACCCCAAACTGCCCTTTACATAGGAAAATTTTCGTAATTTTTGATTTTCTCAAAAATTCCTCCATCGATTTTGATTAAAATACCATGTGTTTTAGATATTTTTATGAAAAATGAAATGTATATCTTAAAGTTTCTGGGAATAGCTTGTGAAGTCCTCTTCATTCTGAATTACCTTTTGTGAGTTGACGATTTCCGAGATATTTCTTGTTTGAATTTTCAAATACTTATACTTTCCTCGATTGGGAAGTAAAGGAATGTTCATGCTACGTGTGTTGAGCCAATAAATTAATAAAAAACCACGTATTGTAACTATGGTGTATTACAGTAATATATACTCTTTTTTAAATTATGGTGTCTTACTTTAGGCCAACCAAGTCGTAAAAATCTATAGCATAGTTTCCTTCGGAAGGGAAGTATAGCCGGTGGTCCGGTGTCCTAGATTTATGGTACGTAAAAGAACCACAAGCCTGATAAAGAGGCCTCTGAGCAAACTTTCCGGTCTTTCACGACCAATATATGTAGAATGGGACGCTAAAAACTTTAGTAGTTAAAGAGCGTCCATAAATAAAAAGAAAATCCATCCATCCTTCCATCCGTCCGTCAGGTCGTACAATGAAATTTGTAAATGTGAATTGAAAGTTTATCAACTAATTATCAATAAATGGATTAAAAGAAGTTAAAATAATGAGCTTTCCTAAGAATAATTTGTATATGGGTGAGTAGGGGAAGTCACGTGAATACAATATATCAGGCTTTCCTTCGTACTCAGTATGAAGAATCATAAACGTAAGAGAACCGGGAATCATTTGAATATTAAAGTAACTACTATAGCAACTTAATGAAAGTAGTATATATTTATGTATATGTACACCTCTGAATAGGGTTAAACAAGGAAGGAAGAGAAGGTGGGGGAGGAAAGGGCGACGTAGGAAAACAGCGAAGTTTAAATTTGGAAAAAAATGTAGAGAGAAAATAAAACACTTAAATCTTCACTGAGATTATCATCCTTCCATGTAACGATCTTGTTGGCCAAGATACTGTTTGTGACCGTTCAGAAGAGCCTGGTTTTTGAAAAATAACATGAACTATTGTCATTGGAAATTTAACGGTTCAGAATAGCCTGTTCTTGGAAAATAACATGAACTATTGTCATGAAATTTAACGGTTTCTTTTTGTTTTTACCTCTGGTATTAAGTAATAGTGCTTTATTGAATATCTAAAGTGAATTCCACAAAAAGTAATGCATTTGCAGCTTCTCTAAGCATATACTTCACTAAAAAAATCTGATGTGATACATTCACAGTGACATGACCTTCATTACCCTCTATAGTTTAATTAGTGGGTATACAAACTAGTCTAACTAAATCTTATTTTTCTATATACTTCATTTTAATTCAAATAAACCTTTGCAGAAATGGCTATCTTACACATTTCGTTACAGATACAAAGAAAACAGCGATAATCAAATGTTTACCAACTGGACGATATATGCTGACCTTAAAATTCCACACTCTTTCCTTGTAATCGTGAGAAACAACTGAATGTTGACAGGACTTAAAAATGACCAAGTAATGAACAATTCTAACCATTATAGCAGATATATAAGAAACGGCTAATGCCACAATAAAAATATTTGACATAAATTGTGTGTTCGTTACTCCCTAAGACTTTCTTTGCTGTGAGATTGTGCGTTCTGAAAACTGCTCCTTGTGTATTCATTCCTTAGTTCTGTTTTATTCTGTTGCATGTTGCTTAGTTTTTGTTCGTTGTTTTATGCATCTCTCTTTACAGTGATAGTCTTGTAATCTTGGAGACCGAGAAAGTGGAATGTAACACTTTCTGGTTATCTTTCCGATGGACAAGATTGAGCCGGTTTTAGAATTCAAACAACATGAGACTTCTGACACTTCTTGGACGGGCAAGTTTCCATGTCAATGTCCTTTCCGCTGTTGCTCTAGCCAGGGATCGGCAGATGGATTTAATTAGCGTGTTGAAGTGAGGAGCAGCCAGCACACAGTGAAGCACAACGGCGAAATGACGTAATCTGTAGCAAGAGAGTAGTGCTGTGTACTCAACATATGCCGACTATAGGTTTATTTTGCGATGTACAGTGCAGAAACATGAACTAACGGACGATTTGCAAAATAGATAATCTATCCATTTTGTAATTGGTAGGGCTATATACGCACATAAAATAAATATACAGGGTGAATCACCTACAATTTGCACCGCAAATATTTCGGAAATGGAGAGCGCTATTGATGTGCAGTTTTCACGGCATTGATTGCTAGTCAGGTACTCGTACATTTAGCATATAAACAGATTTTAATAACACCAAGAAAGTGTCCTTTTAGAGAAAACATATAATTTTTTAAATGTAACAATGCCTAGTTACATCAACAGAATAAAGGAGGCTAAATAAGAATGCCAGTGATGTTTGTTGCAAGATTTTAGTGGAAGTGATTTACGAGAAATCTTCTTTTGAAGCTTTTACGCACCGACACTTGTACAACCTGTGATAGCACAAACTAAAGGAAAACAAAAGGGAATTACAATACTTCTGTGGATTCTTACAAGTAAAGAGAGCATATCCCTTCAAAGATTGTGTTCAAAATGAGCACCGACAGCTTCAATACAGCTTCCAGTCTGTTATGGAAAGACTGCTGCACACGTGCTAGCATTTCAGCGGAAACTTCAGAGCAGGCAGCAGTAATACGTCGTTTCATATCGTCTGGTGTAGTTGATACATCCTTGTAGACAGTGTCTTTCAGCCTTCCCCACAGAAAAAAGTCTAAAGGGGTCAGATCCGGTGAACAGGCCGGCCAAGGTACAGGTCCTCTTCGTCCAATCCTACATTTGGAAACAATCCGTTAAGACGAGCTGTAGTACTTCGTGTACTATGGGCTTGACAGGCATTGTGTTGGTACCACAGGTTCCTTCTAGTCTGTAAAGGAACGTCTTCTAGCCTCTGTGGCAGATGGTCTGTCAGGAGGCTGCGATACTTGTGCGAGTTCATTGTTCCTTCTACGAACAAAGGGCCTATGAGCTGATGGTTCACTATCCCACACCACACGTTTAAACTCCATGGACGCTGACGTTTCACGCTGACGAAGCCAACGGGGATTGTCAACAAGCAATAGTGCATGTTTCTGCGGTTTACCTGGCCATGATTAGTAAATGTTACCTCACCACTAAACAAGATACATGATGAATCTTGAGTATTATGTCTTAATGCCCATGTATAAAAGTTAACACGATTCTCAAAATCGTTTCTATACAACTCTTGATGGAGAGATGTGATAGGGATGGAACCTATGTCGATGGAGAATGCGCAGTACACTTGCCTGACATATGCCACTTCCACGTGCGATTGTGCGGGAACTAATTTGTGAATCTACTGCAACGACAGCCAAAACATTAATTTCTGACTCTTCTCCAGTCACTTGTTTGTTTCTATTACGTTTTCTAGGTGTTACAGTCCCACTTTCACGTAATTGGTGAAGAGGTTGATAAATAATTGCCGAGATGGTTGATGTCTATTGGGATACGTTTCCGCATACACCGTACAGGAACGAACTGCATTCTTTCTACACCCTCCATACACCATGAGCATATCGGCTTTTTTGCATTAGTAAACCCTATCTTACACTCACGACTTATTGCTTGTACTGTCACAAACTAACTGACAAGAAAGTCGCAATGCAATCTATGAACAGAAAACACAATGCAAACAAACATAACAACATGTACCTAGCACCTAAACAGGTTGAATGGGACAAACAATTGTCGGGATGGAAACTTTTCAAAATACGATTTTGCACTAGAATTCCTGCAACAAAGATCATTGACATTTTAATTTACCCTACCTTTATTCTGTTGATGTAACTAGGCATTGTTCCATTTAAAAATTGTATGTTTGCTCAAAAAATACACTTTCTCAATATTATTAAAATATATTTATAGGCTTAATGTACGAGCCCCTGACTACCAATCAATGCCGTGAAAACTGCACATCAATAGCACTTTCTATTTCCGAAATATTTGCGGTGCAATTTTTAGGTGATTCACTCTGTATATTTTCATCAGATGTAATGAAATAATCTGTAAGTAAGTAAAATGTATAGCCGTACTCAATACGTTATGATTGAACAAATCAGATTACCATTTGTTTAAACACTGATTGGTATGGAAAGTAGAACGTATTTGTATGAAATTCAAAACATACAGAAAAAGTATAACATTGAAGTTGAAAATGTACAAAGGAAATGATCTACTTATTTTCATATAAAATAATAATGTTTTGTAGAAAACATTACATACATATATTTCTTTTATTCTTTCCAAAACATGGATCGTGCCTTACAATATATGGAGAACTTAGAGGTCCAGGATAAAAACCAAACGATAATTTATATGTGAATATATATATAAAAGCACATTTCTAAATAATTGCATTTTTAGAACAATAATAATGGAATTGTGCACGAATGAAGAACATATTAAATATTATATAAATAGTATATTTTTTGCTGTAATAATAACATTACACAACAGACATTTTGCACGCTCATTAGCGACAGATGCAAAATATTTATCCAGCCTCGGACTATCAGGTCGAGTTTCAACTTTCCTTCGCTTGCTCAATTCACCGCGCACTGCCACATCTATCAAGCCACTGCTGCACTATAACCATAGGGGTGAAACTTGTATTGGCTAAGTGGAAACAGAGGGCACTAACTCCCCACATGAACACGGTGTGTCACTATTTGTACTTTTGCGGGAAAGGCGAATTTTCTGATTGGCTGTTTCAAGTTTCGAAATTCGTAACGAACTAAATGGCAGGCACGAATAAAGGGACCATCTTGGATTTTTATAGCTGGAAGTTTTCGTCCGAAGTTTTTTCAACAGGAACAAAGCAGAGACGGTAATCATACATTTACGCTATTTCTGTTGAATGTATATTCGTTGTAATATTGGTATTTTCTATTAACTTCAGTGATATTCGTAGAATGAGGTAGAAAACTTTGATAGTTTATTGTGTGTTACACATTTTTATATAAAATTAATTTTCAGATACATTGAGCCGTCCAGACAGAGGGGATACGCCTACGATTTACATTCCCATCCAGTGTTGTGGTTCGAGTCCCGAATGGTGACAGAATCTGAAGGTATGTTATTAACTTTGAGCAAGTTATTAAGTTTCCAGCATTACAGTGCTGGATGAAAGGTTATGTTTTTAAGAGCTTCTTAGTGTTGCTGAATTTTATATTGTCTGATTTACTTTTCAGATATTGTGAGTCATCCAGACAGTGGAATATACGATTAATTTTCTTGTTTGCACTTCATAATTGATGGGTGGAGATCACAGCCAAAAATAGGTAAGGTAAAATCAACCTTAATGCAAATTAATTAGCATGCTACTGTGCTAATATTCAAACACATAGATGCAGATCATGCGAGTGATACTCGTGTATAATTAAAAAATGTAGCATTATTGGTGGACTGACAGACTAACTGCAAGGATAGCATGCCAATGATACTATACTTCTTTTAAGACAGTGCCCAAATGAAATTTTTTAATACAGAAGGAAGAAAGATATTTGATATAATTCACAAATATTTCAGTAATTTACCCTCTTTTGGGCATTTTTATCTAACTGCCACTATGTCCTTTTTTGAACTGGGCATGGTGTATGAAAATAGAAATTCTGGTAGCTTTTTTGACAATTAATGTCCCTGTAATCTGTTAGTACAGATGCTCAAAAGCATTTGTTTCCAAGAATAACTGAAGTGTTTGTTTTGAGTGAAATTAGCAGCTTCAGTATGTGTTCTGAGGCTTTGAAATTCCAAAGTGGTTTCAATCTTTCGTGTCTGTTTTCTACCATTTAAGCTTTGTAGCAATTTTGATGATACAAAATCCTTCCCTTAAAGACACATAGTGCAGTAGTAATTAAGTTGCAGGATATTATAAGAAATGTATGCGCATTTAAACGATCATGTTTTTGCGCAAAAATCAAAGGTTTTGAAGTAATGGGCATTTAATATTTTTTAAATGTATTGAACCCTTTTAAGTTAACAAATATGATAAACATGAAGTTAATCACGATATATGATGAATCATTTGTAGAATACTTATAAAAATAGCTTACTGTGAGTAGAGAAAGTCTTAGATGGCAGAGCAGTGGTATGGCAAGTTAAAGATTGCTGGTTTGAATCCCAGGCATGGCATTGAATTTTTTGTCTGACTGTATATACTCATCCACTATTCTGTATATGCAAACAACCCATGCTCTTTTCAGTGAAGGTTCCATGAATCTTTTCAATGAATTGGATCTTTTGAATGATCCCTTGATCTGTTATTTATAGTGAACATTTTAACACACTAAGTATTTTAAACGCTTTTCATATACAGCGCATTGCATCCGAGGTACTATGGGAGGTTAGGTTTTTTTATATAAGCTTAGGTTTCTGAATTTATGGAAGGTTAGCATTAGGTTAGTTTATTTATATATATAAGCTTAGTTTTCTGAATTCACAGAAGGTTAGTAATTTTTTTAATGAAAAGTGTTTAAAATTTCACTATAAATAACAGTTCGAAGAATCCTTCAAAAGATCTGATTCAATGAAAAGATCCATGGATCCTTTGCGTTTACTGAATTTTATTTTGTTCAAGTAACACAAAGCGGTGGTGGTTTTACAATAAAAGTGTTATTTCCTTCTCATTTAGCACTTTATCAACCAAACTTTTTTGCCACTTTTTAACGGTTTCCCAGTTTTGTGTTAAAACAGCTTATTCACACTACGCACTTCTTCCTTTGTCATGACAACTCAAACACTAACTGATAAAATCGAAGATTTGACCTGAGCTGAGCATATGAGTGCTAGCATATTATGAATGACTGTTTGCTTATCATATATCCTATGTTATGCAAAGAGTTTATTTGGTACTCAGATAGCACAGCTGCGAATTCATTGCTGCATTTCTCATATAGGCAAGAGAATAGCAGTCATCCATACAGTTGGTAATTAACAAAAAGATACTCTTTGATTGTTAGTGCAATAGCAGGTAGAATTAAGAAAATCATATTTTGTAATCTCTTAACAGTTGTTATATATCCATTACCTTTAAGAATGAGTTCTTACGATAACCGCAATAAAATGTGTAGTTCTATACCTTTCCTACTCCAATATTTCATGATGCAATACGTTTAGGGAACTATTTACATTGGCGTAAGCGTAGTGCTTAGTTTCATAACAAGATGAAGCATGCTTTGTTTACATCAGAGAGAATTCTGGTTTACAGTGGATAGTGTGTAATATGATCACAAGGTGTTTATAACCACAATTTTTTCCTTAATGTAAGCAATTTCTCTTTTCAGAAACCTACTTTTAAGGGTAGTTTAAACATGTGTGTTCTATTTAATTCTAGGATATACACAATGGAAAGTTGCAGTTAAGTTGTGGCTATTTGTGTCCAGTGATGGTGCTGCAAGTCAGAGCACAGAGAGTGACAATATTCTCTTTTCAGAAACCTACTTTTAAGGGTAGTTTAAACATGTGTGTTCTATTTAATTCTAGGATATACACAATGGAAAGTTGCAGTTAAGTTGTGGCTATTTGTGTCCAGTGATGGTGCTTCAAGTCAGAGCACAGAGAGTGACAATAATATTAATAGTGTTAAATGGTGTGGTGAAACTTGCTAATGACATTTATTGCACTGCTAATAGCGATTTAGTGAATGACAAACAATAGCTACACTATTGCATATAATGTGTGCAGAGGTTTCTTTGTAGGAAATGGAATTAAGTTATTCATGTCAAATTGTATTGCGCTATCTAAGAGTAGAATAAAATAACATGTGTCATACATGTGTTATTCTTCCAATTTTCCTGTCAAATTCCACATCCTACTGTTGGTTGTTTGGTTGCAAGTTCAAACAAACCATGGAGACAGTTTAAGTGCAAAAGATTTTACTATGAAGCATGCAGAAGAAATTATTGCAAGGTGCTTGATCTCATTCACTCTCAAAAATTTAAATGTGACCATTATGTATTATGAAATAGAAACATTCAGCAACCACTATTAACCTCAATAATATTATATAAAAAGCAATGTATGTGCCGATTATTGGATAATTTAAATAAGTTACACAGGAATAAACAGTTGTGTTTTTCATACTAGCCTAGCTGTGAGGTGTTCAGCTGATCATAATTGTGTTCTAATATTGTATTGCTACAGATGACAGTGACAAGTTATTTTATGTGAGCTTTAATCGACTTCTTTAAAAAGAAATTTGAATAACTCAAAGTGCAATCACGATTATTGAAGCTCACGTAATTAACTTTGTACGTCATCAGTAGCGATACAGTATTAGAACATATGATCAGCTGAGCAGATAGCTAAGCGGGTATGAAAAACACAGCTGTAGTAGCTACGAGTGACGTCATCATCCAAGAGCACGATTTTTCATAGTTTAGTTCCATCCCCGATCACTACTCACGCTGCGATCGCCTTCGTGTTTCCACCAATTTAACACTAGGGTAGGACTTCTTATACTTTGGTGTTCTGTGACTATAACTGAACAGGTAATTCTCTAGACTCTACACCCCTTTCCCAAGTGCGGACACGGGGCCAACAGAGTGCGCCCAAATACATTTTCCCGCGTGCCGACCACTGCTCTAGCCAATAAGGAGCCACCACCCTCTTTTCCGTCCGTTTACAAGCTGAACTGTGAAGGGTAACGCGTTGCTATGTTACACTGCACTGTAACACGTGGTTTACTACTGCTCACTAGCGTTAATGTGTGTTCCCTTTGTTCTCAATAGTTACTGTTTGTTTTGAGTGGTCGTATGCTTGGAGAGAACAGTAGTGTATAACAATATTAAATAACCTTTAGCGTACAGTAATTTAAGAGTAGTGCTGTAAAAGCGTAATATCGTCTTACAATGTCTCAAAGACAACGCAAAGGAGGAAGACATAGTTCCCCCCAAAAGGTGAACATTCGTGGAAGGCATGGATGGGCACTACGGAATGGTTTCTTCCCTGAGTGATTATTTCCTAAGGAGAAAGGAAAATCGACATCTACAAAGCAGTGGAAAGATCAGCCTTTAATATTTAGAGATCCCTATGATGAGCTCAGAAGCTTGGCGGTTGGGAATAAGAGGAAATAGAAGCAAGCTGAAACATTCCAAAGATTAGAAACCCCAGAAGAAAACAACCGAAAATATAAGAAAAGGGTCAGAAATTTACACTGCTTCCAACAAGATGCTCTTCGGCGGCTTGTCTACGCTATTTTAAGCAAAAAGAATACCTCACATTAAAGAAACTCTTCAGTTGCCTTAAAGATGCAACTTTTTCACAGGTAGTGAGTTCTCTCTTCGCACATGTTTGAAGATCTGGGGTTTCGGTTTCATAAATTCTCAAATCTCTCGTTGCTGTCGGAAAGATTGTTGGTTGGCGTTGTCGCTAGTTGCGAGTAGGGAAATGTCTAGCTGAATGAGACATGGGTGAATGTCGGGTAGAGTTTAAGTAAAACAGAAAAAAAAAAAAGTAAAGGATGCGCTGGCCATTCTGAAATAACAATAAAGACGCCGACAGGAAACGGAGAGAGGATCATTGTTCTTCATGCTGGGAATTCCCGTAATTTTGTGCCCAACTCTTTCCTTATGTTTCGCACGAAAAAAAGGGATCAATCACAACTTTAAAGGGATGGTTCCAGAACTCCTTACTTAAAAACACCCCTCCGAATTCCACCATAGTGATGAATAATAATGCACCTTAGCATTCTTGGTAAACCACATCACATCCACCATGTGATGGTTGAAGAAGGGTATGCCTGAATGGCTAGAGAAGCAGATGCTATCAAAAACAAGGTTTGCTATTAACAAGTATTCTAAGAAGACCAAATTAATGGATATCATGTCCCCATACAAACCGGAGCCATTACGTGAAACAAACGAGCTATTAAGAAAGAATGGGCATAGTGTGATAAGATTTCTTTCCTACTATGTCACCTTAATCCAATTGAGCATATATGGGTTTAAGCTAAAGGTTCGTGGCTAAAAACAATAAAGGTTTCACCGTCACTGAAGTAGAGTAACTACGAGGGGCACCATTTATATTTTGAGCCTAATAATTAAAGCAAAGTAATTTCTGATTGAAAAATGCTTTATTGTTTTTTAAAATATTCTCCTTTATGATCAATACACTTTTGCATCCGTTTGAACCATATGTCAAAGCATTTATTCCAGTCTTCTTGAGACACCTCCAAAACATGGTTTTTGAAGTCATCAACGGCTTCTTCTGCCAACGAAAATCGTTTTTCACGCAATTTATTCTTGATGTTCGGGAACAAAAAGAAGTCATTGGGTGCCAAATCAGGACTGTATGGCGGATGACCCATCAATTCGATTTTTTGAGCCTTCAAATACTCTGTTAGACGAGTTGTGTGTGCGCTGTCTTGATGAAGAACGATCCTACGGTTCTTGTTGGTTTTTCTTACCTCACCGGAGACTTCCGGCAAACAAATGGTTGTGCAACATTCGGCATTGACCGTTTTACGTTCCTCTAAAGGCACTGTTGCCACATGGCCAGTTTTTCTGAAAAAGCAGGCGAACATTTCGAGGAGCTTCGAGTGCGAACACATTTTGTTGGATTTGCTTCATCTTGAAACACCCATACAGTCGACTGCTGTTTACGTACCAGCTCATGCGCATAAATCCATGATTCTTCACCTGTTACAATCTTATATACGTATTTTGAGGCACCGCCATTGCATTTCTTGAGCATTTTTGTACACCAATCGACACGAGCATCTTTTTGAGATTGCTTCAAATTATGTGGGATCCAACGAGAGCAAACCTTTTTCACGGCTAAATAACCATGCAATATTTTATACATGCTAGTAGAACTAATTCCTTAGATTGCCTCAATCTTACAATATGTCGCATGATATTTCATTATTAGATTTTGCATAGCATCAATGTTTTCTGGCACAACAACTAATTTTGGACGACCTTCACGAACTTCATCATTGAGCGAACGGCGGCCACGATTAAATTCGTTATACCAACGTTTTACAGTGGCAAAGGATGAAGCTTCGTCGCCGAATGTGGAAGTTAGTTGATCGATGCACTCTTATCTTGATAATCCATGTCGAAAGTCGTAATAAATCATTGTACGAACATTTTCACGAGTTAATTCCATGTTTTTGTTGACACACAATTTTCAAGTTAGTGTAAACAAAACAAATGATCCTCTATTGACAAAATGTTTGAAGTAGATTATGGTAAAAAATGTGAAACTTTCCATTGGAAACGTCAGATGGCACCTACAACATTCAGGGTTGCCAAGGCTCAAAATATAAACAGTGCCCCTCGTAACAATGGAAGCAATAGAGCAAGTGGCTTCTTGCTGTGGTATCACATAGCAAGGGGTTTATCGAAGAACAATGGGAAAAAGAAGAAATTTTAGACGAGTGCGAAGGTAAAATGATCATATCCATCAGCGGTTCGTCTTCTTATTCATCTTCTGCTGACAAAAAGGCGACTCGTCTCTTGAAGTCACACCATTATCACCATGAATGCGAGTAATTTAATTATAGTAGTAGTAATAATAGCAGTAGCAACAGCAGCAGCCGTAGCAGCAGCAGCAGCAGCAGCAGCAGTAATAATTTAGATTACTTAGAAAGACTGATAGCCACCGTTGGCTTTTAATTCACTATAACTAGAAAGTAATTTGGGTTAAATCGACGCCTATTACAGATTATGAAAGTTGGTTATTATCTGCATATTTCATACGCTGCACTTCTAGATACATACTGCCTAAATTAGGAATGGCATAATCATCAAATGTATTATAAATATGATGCTCCGTATTTTAAATGCAAAATGTTAGGAATAAAATTAAAGTATCGTAGACTTAAGTTTCTTTATACAATGAACAAGCTAAAATTTAGTTTATGATCCTAGCTTTAAGTGTATTGGACTTATTAAATGCTAAATCCCAGCGAGGTGTTTGCTATCCGGCTCGCTGCTGGACAGCTGACAGATACTCTAATACCACGTGGCAACGCAGCTCTTCCACTTCTCCACTTCGACTGAACTGTCAGGAGTCTCAGGTTGTAATTTCACTGTATATACATTCTTGCAGAAACTTTTGCTTTCGATTCTCAAAATCGAGAATAAGCCTATAGTGCGGTCAAACGTCCTGACGTTTCACGAGAACCAATACGGTGCAATTGCGTCGTTGCTAAACTTCATTCCGTTTCGGCAGAAGGTTCAGCGTTTGTGGTAAATGCCATCGCAACTTTATAAATGTTGGAATAGCGCCTATCACTGGAGGAACTGAATAGCAAAGTTTAACTCACAAGTGATGTGCCTGAAACATTCATTACTCATTTTGGTTTTGTTATTGTCCTCCAAAACTTAATTGCTTCAACCTGGGGGAAGTTACAGTCATACACTTCTATCTACCTGACGATCTATAATGTATCCTCTTTTACTATCCTCTTTTACCTGTTAAAGGATTACTTCAAACAATGCACGGCTTTCTTGCGAGGGAGTGTTTCTTGAACTGATGGATTTGAATTTTTTTAAGCAATTCACAACATGATTCGGAACATGCGTTATTTTGTGAAAATCACGTGTATTTTGGTTCGTCAAATTGTGAAAACGTAATGGCAAATTGACAACATTAAAAAAATAAACTTTAACGTAATTTACATTGTAACGTGTGTATTACTATTATAAGTATAACTGTAGCTAAAAGTTTCCCGTTAAACATCACGGAAGATAACTATGAATTAATAAGACATAAAACTCCAACCATGGGTGTAAAAATATGATTATCTTTGTACTTGCTTAGAAGAATATTTTATATTAGCTACTTGTTACTTCTCTATAATAGAAATACGCATGAGCGCACATGATATTGCGTTTCAAGTTCTACAATCGGTAAGCCGTACTGTGTATGAGGCAATGACTCCCGTTTACAGTAGGTGCGGAATTGTATACATGCTCATTCATTCAGCGTGATCACGTTTATTTCGCGCTTGGAAGACATGGGTAATGCGTTCTCTAAATTTTCTGCATTTAAAATTTGGCTGATTTTTACTTACTCGTAAATAACATTGTGAAATTATTTTGTCTCTCACATTATATCCATATGCATTAACAACAGCATGTTTTTTGATCAACTGTAGCTAGGTTGCTAAGGTCTATTTTCTAACAAATGGCTGAATTTACTTTACTATAATAGTGGGTAGGCACAGGTTATATTATCCATTTGACTTCGGGATACTGGAGTGCTACGAGATAACTTGAGAGACAATTAAAAAAAATGAAAATAATGGGCGAGATATATTCTCGGATCCCCTCCACCGACTCATTAGCGTACAGAATCGTGAACGGAAGGTCTGGGGCTGAAATCTCGCCAGGACCGTCCTCTCTCACTGACGTTTTTCCCAAGTTTTCCTCAGTCCTCACAACTAGCAAATGTCGGTGAGGTATTCTAAACTTAGACCTGGAACGTTTCCTTTGCAATTTTTTCCCCCAATTATAATTTCATGTATCATCAGTGTTCACCACCTGTGGTGCTGTATGCAATAAGAACGGAGGTTAAAACTAAAAAAAGGGGCACAGCTGGCCATCAATAAGAAATGAAGCTTATGATTGTTTCAATGTTCACTACGTAAATTTCGGTGTAAATTTGTTTGTTTGTACTTTTCATCTCTGTGTATATTTCAAGAAACTTTTCTAAAGATAGCTAATGTACTTCTCGTGCTCAAAAGTATCAGAGCTTACAAATATATGGACGTTTAACGTTATGATAATAAAAAATGTCTTAATAATATCAGAGAAAAAGTATTTATAACTAATCTTTCTCTTTACTCTGAAATGTATTTTATGCTGAAACATCGAAGTTGATTCTAATCATTACGAATTACTCATTTTACAAGATGCGAGAGGGTGTATGCCTAGGGTCTCATTAACAGCGCAAAATTTAAATTATGTATTACTTACAGATCACGACTTGACAGCAAAATATAATGGAAAACCAAAGGTAACAATGAAATTAAATTGTTCTAGCACACACAAACCGATCTCGTCCTTAAATTAAACACAATGAAATGAGAGTAAGAATACAGCATTCCACCGAGGCGTTAAGCCTGCTCGAATCGATTCAAACTGTGTCGAATGAACTGGAACAAACTCCCCAGGTGTCCTCGAGTAAAGTGATGAAACAAATATATTATTATCTCCCAGTTTTCCGACCTCTCTCTCCTTCTCCATCATATATTCCCCTGGCGCATAATTCTTTTTCCTTCTGCTTTACACATTCTCGCGTTTCCCGTCCTTCTTCTGAGACCGATTCAATTTTTACCCATACGTTATTTCCTGGAATGATGCGGAGTATTTCCATCATAAATCTATCCAGACGGCTTTCTCTTTCCCACAGGAGATATGACTACTGCTGCCATAAAGATTTAAGGGATAAATCAATGATAGAATGAGATGAAATGAATAGTTTCCTTCCTGACATCCACCCATTGCTTGTCTTTGCAGTTCCATTTCTTCTTTTTGCATGCCATAGGACAATGTATAAATGCTCCACTACTCCTTGAGGAATAGCAATATTTTGTACTTGGTTTAGTAGATGGAAGAAGGAATGAGTTGGTAGATTACCCTGGGAGTGATATTGGAAGAATACAAGGAATACACAGTTAGACTTGTCTGCTCTGATTTCAACCGACATACAATGAAAAGGAATTGAATTACAAACCGTTTTGCATCTCAGTAACATACATGGCTACTTTAAAATGTTTTTAATGCATATTTTGATCTCACTATGCTAGGAATGTTAAGCTATGGCAATGTTAACCTGTTAAGTGAACCAAAGAAATACATTCAACATCAAGAGCATATAATTTGAACTGTGTCGTAAAAGTTCTTGTATGAGCAACCCAACAACAAAAACGACCGAGTCATTTCCAGTTCCTCATTAATCTGTCCTTCGTCCATAGATCTAACCTTCTTAGCGATTTCGTAGTTGGGTTTGGTGTAACGTGACAAATCCATGAGTTGACTGCGCCGAGTGCACTCCCTTCTCAAAAAGTACTTTTATTCTTAGATAGTTTTTTGCAGAAGCCCTGATTGTTAAAGATTTTCGACAGGTCGCATTCTTGAGTATACTGAATTCTGTGTTTCGAGAGCATTGCAGCCCTCTTCGTTGGTGCTGAATGTTTTCGAAAACGTTTAAATAATGGTGAGGGAGTACTAGGCAATACCGAAAAAATTGGCATTAATTTGTGAAGCAAATGATATACATTAGAAAAAATATGAATGTCAGGTTTTATAATAATATTTTATATGAATATTATATTTACTTAACTATAAAAAATCGTAACATTCACCTATATCAGGACGTTTTTGAAGTTGCTCTTAACGCTATTTAATAATAAGAATAGGAGCAATGAATGGAAGAACGAACCTTGTTAAAATGTAATATTACCAACCTTAGAAATTTATTATGCTTACCAACAAATTTATGAAGAAACTTATGACACTTCCCTTAATGAATCCTGCAATATATGTAACCACTTATACACAATGTTTTATTTTTTATAAACTGAAAACCAATATCTTTCAAAATTGGATACACAGTTGTTCTTGTAAAGAATTCTTGGATAATTTGTTCATTACGTACAGGAAACAAATGAAAGAAAGAAGAAAAAAACATAGCTATGAAATTTAAGGCTAATAGCACTTTTAACGAAACCGCCCATTTTCCCCAAAACACTACACATATACGAGGGTGGATCGAAAAGTAACGCACAATAATTCTTTTCTGACTTGGTATTGGAGCTGGAATGTTGCAATTTCACAAAGATATAGTTTGATGTTTTCACTACAAAGGGTATTTTTTGTTTCATGTGCAGCTCTCGCGAGAGAAGCGTGAACTACGCAACAACGATGGCGCACATGTTACTGTGGTCCACATGTGAAGAGCAGAGAGGTGTAGTTCGATATTTGTGCATCAAAGGGCATAAACCGAGTGATATTTACAGGGACATGCGTGGCGTGTGTGGGGATGATTGTATGGACCGTAGCAATGTCTCCAGGTGGTGTGCATTCTTCCAAGAGAACCGTGTGAACCTTAGTGATTTGCCACGCTCCAGGAGGCCGGTAACAGCTGCAACCCCTCAGAATGTCAGAGGCATTGAGGCAGCAATTTTGAACGACCGGCGTGTGCAACTGCGAACCTTATAGCAACAGATCAACATTTCCTATGGTGCGTGAACGATATTGTTCATGACACGTTGAAATTTCGTAAAGTTAGTGCTGGCTGGGTGCCTAAAAACGTGACAGACAACCACAAGGGCCAGCGAATGATGACGAGCGTGGATCACCTAACGCGGTACACCGCAGAAGGGCATGACTTTCTGAAAGGAATCGTCACTGGTAATGAGTCGTGGGCATACCACTACACGCCCGAAAACAAGCAGACAAGTATGGAGTGGAAACATGCTGGTCCCCCAGTGAAGAAAAAATTCAAAGTGACTCAATCTGCTGGGAAAGTTCTTGTGACGGTGTTCTGGGATATGCATGGTGTTGTATTGGTGGACCTTGCTGAACACATTGGTGAAGTTGCGTCGTGACAAACGCCACAAATAAATGCTGACGATGTCAAAATTCTTCATGACAATGCTTGCACCCTTGTTGCTGCTGCTGTTCGTCAGAAAATCACCAAATTTGGGTGGGAGGTGCTCCAGCATCCACCATACAGTCCGGATCTTGCACCGCCGGACTTTCATTTGTTTGGTCCCATGAAGAAATTCCTGGCCGGCCAACACTTTGTGATAGACGCGGAAGTGAGATCAGCAGTCCGCAGATGGCTATACTCCAAGGAAACGGACTTCTACGAACAGGATATATTGAAATTGGTATCACGATGGGAGAAACTTGGTAACTATTTCGAAAAGTAGGTAAAAGGTGTAAGTTGATTTGTGATTTTTGTTGTTGTTTTAACTATTAAATTATTGTACGTCACTTTTCGATCCGCCCTCGTATTTCAAAATTTTCACAACCTCCTTTTATTTCCTGGAAACGCCGATCGCTTTTGACTTTTATTAATATTTCATAGCAAGGTAAGTTTAAATAAGAGCTTGAAGCAAAATATAGTTTCTCACCACTTTGAAGAGTGTGTTCTTGAGTCTGCCCTTCTCCACCGTGGTCTCGACACCACAGAAACTATTTGCGTTTGTTTAAATTAACAAGCAGTTACATTATGATGAACATTCGTCACTTGTTTTATTTTAAGCATAAAACAAGACAATATATGCGCTCTTTAATTTTGCCAGAGAGGTCCTGATGCGAAACTTTACTTTTTAACCAATGGAATTCTTCTTAGCTCTTATGTATAGGTAACTATAGCTGACAGTGAGAAAAATTGACGTCTACCAGGTAACTTCTTTAACATTTACTATCTATGATCAATAATTATAATTATTATTATTATTATAATCATATTTATAGAATCTAAATCTGCTGCAGTTCCGTTTCAGCTAAAATAACCGTTAATAAAATTCAATTAAATAAAAATGATTTAAAAATCCGATCCTCTCGTACTAAAATATTCCAAAAATCTAAAAATAGAAACCAACATGGCCCACGCCAGACATTTCAGCAGTGTACTAATTATAGTTGGAGGAGAGCAAATGTTTTGAAAATATATGTGTATCTGGATTTTCTGCCGAGCGAGATGGCTCCGCGGTAATGTGTGAGACTTGTATTTGGGAGGCCCCTAGTTCGATTACTGTCGGGCCAGCACTCTGATTACGGATTTTTTCGTGGTAGGCAAATGCTAAGGTGATTCCTGTTCTACCATAAATTTCCTGTCCATAATTTTCTGCCCCCATCATTTCATTTCAACTGTTTCCGGGTCGAAGGACCAGAACACGACATTCGGTGTGTTGCGGAAGACGGCGAATTGTGCGCTTTGCAAAGCTTCCTCCTTGGCTTCTGGTTGCACCACCAGGGAGCCCTTCTTTTGGATACCTCTGGGATCCCCTACGGCGTGACTAGCCGGCGTCAGGACGTGCTCTATAGAATCGTCAGGGAGCTCGTCCTTGCTAGCGCACAGAGTCGTTCGGATCTGGTCCCCTTTCGGGTCCCCCCTCAACCCTTTCTCCCAGCGGAAGCAAAAAGGGCAGTTGCAGCCTACTTGCAGTGCTTTGCTCAGTATTCTGGAGGCCCTCCACTAGGATTTTCTGGTTAGGAAACTTACAACGGAAAAATGCAATTAATAGTGACAGAAAACTCTTATTAGGAAGTGAAGTACACTTTTATTAGGTTGTGTTTTAAGTAATGTCGGTTTTTAAGTTTGGTATTTCATAAGATAGAATTAGTTTTCTTTGGTTCGCCAATTTTATTTGCAGGATGGCTAGTATTGTGTATATTGCGAGAATGTGTCAGTCGTCAGTTGTTACTACACAAACACAAAATGGAATTTACATTGTTTGAGATTAAAGTCCTTCTAAAGCACTACTGAAACAAAATTATAAAGCTGCTGCCGCGGTTCAAAATATATGTGAAGTGGAAGGAGAAGGTGTCGTTAGTGAGCGTGTGACACAACGATGGTTCCAACGTTTCAACATTGGATTAGAAAACACAAAAGATTTTTGGAAGAAAATCCGCAAAAATGTACTAGTAGACTATTATAAGAACTTGGTCCATCAAAAGATACCATAGATCGCCAGATTAAGAAACTTGGAAAATCAAACAAGTTTTAGACCTGTATCTCATAAATTGACCATCAACAGTCTCAACGTAGAGTGGATATCTGTCATCAGCTTATTGGTAATTCTATGGATGATAAATTTATCAGGAGACTTATCACATGTGATGAAAAATCTATTACCGCAACCTGGAAACAGGGCTAAGTCCCCGTCAGCCTGCCCAAGGCATCGTCAAAAAATCAGTTTGGCCCCAAAGTAATGTTGTGTGTATTGTGGAGTTTTGAAGGAGTGATTCACTGAGCGTTTGTTCAAACGGTTATGCAGTCAATGCGGATCTTTATTCTCAACAATTGGAACGAGTTCATGAAATTTTGAGACGGAGACTCCCAACAGAGTTCTCTTACAACAGGACGATGCAACATCCCATATTGCACGAATAATCATGACAAAAATTCAGGAATTGGAAGGAATCGAACTGGTACCACACCCAGCATACAGCTCTGCTCTTGCGCCTTCAGATTACCATCTGTTTCGATCCATGGCCCATATCTTGCATGCAAAGAATTTCGAAAACATTGAAGCTGTGGAAATGGGTCTCACCGAATTCTTAACATCAAAAGCCAGAGAGTGGTATCGTCGCGGGATAATAAACCTCGCCGAAAAATGGCTAAAGGTCATAGAATCTTATGGTCTATACTTTGAAGAGTAGTTTAATTTCTCGTCAGAATACGTTCCAAATAAACTTTTGCTTAACAACATTACGTATGAGACACCATCTTTATATGCTTCACTATATAAAGTTATATAAGAATATTGGAACATTATCATGTATAAAATCTTCAGGTAACATTATGTAAAAAAATTAGTAACTGAAGAACTAATTAAAGCTCATCATTGTGGCAAGGCATCGGTAATAAAACATTAAAACATAAAGAGTAGCTTAAACTTCGATTAAAACATGATAAGTTGAAGGTGCTCGTTTAAATATTGTTAAATCTAAAACTTGTAAAATGTAACAACTCTTTTGTGTAATGAGGCAGTATTTTTAACACTGACATAATTTCAGTCTAATTATATAATATTGTCGTGACCTCTAAACAACTCGCTCAATGGGGGATAGAGCGACTCGCTAATAAGGTACCAGGAAGTTAACAAGGCGAGGCCACGACAAGGGACGCAGCTAAATGAAAATGAAAAATATTATAGAATATCTGATAAAAGGATTCCTACATGGTTCAGAATGGAAGAAAGGAGCTTTATACTATGGTAAATTATACAGGGAAGACTTGGATGGTAAGTTGTTATATTGCTAAAAGTGGGTACATTACCTCCTTGACTTCATGTCCACTCGTCGAGGACGCCATACATCTTCGTGTATGGGGAGCGCGTAACAACACACCCTGCCTGCTGCGACTCTACTCACTGACTGCCAAGCCACGCTACTTCAGCGTTGGACGCTATCTACGCTTGCTTACCCCCACCACTCTTACGTAATCCCCGATCCAGGCGGCCATGGTCACGTACACACTTAACAATGCTTGCATATGTCACATCTCCCCCTGGCCACCCAGATCGACGCCCTCGTCGACACAAGGAGGATTTTTTGTTTGTGGAGAAAGAATTACAATAAAAAAAGAAAATATGACATACAGGAGGTTAGATAATTGAACAACAAACAGTATCTGTGATTATATATGGAGCATAAATGTCTGTGAAAGAAAGCAAAGGCTGATTAAAATATTTTTTTGAGTCTCGAGTGCCACTGACGATGTTTTTGTTTGACAGATCCCTAAGTACGAGTACCCCGCACACGCACACTACACCATGCTGCCACTGTTACATGCACACTACACTGCACCTGGATGTTCCGACGTAACTGTTTGTGGGTGGGATTTCCACATCAACCACAACGACGAATTTTCAGCTGCAGAGTCTTTCAGGTGCTGCAGGTCGCTGAAGATGTGGGGGGGGGGAGCAATCGCTAGCTTGGACTGCCCCCCAAAATAGTGGCTCCTTATGCTACTGCAGTGTAGTGGATGAACGACAGCTCTCCTGTGGTGTCTCTGGAACCTCTGGCGTGACTGTCCAGCGGGGGTACTCCTCTTGACACTCGAGCTCCCGAATCAGCAAAGTCACTATAACAGAAATCACAGAAAGGTAGAAATGGTGCTCCAGAAGATCATCGTACATAAAAAAGTAGTATGTCATTTACAATAAAAGATTTAAAATGCCTAAAAGGTTTACAATCAATCAATTCTTTTAGTATGGGCGAAAGAGAAAAAATTACTACACGCTGACATAAAAACTGAATTTCACAAGGGGTTACCATGCAAAATTTAACACAAACTGCTTTAGAATCCATATACAGAGACACAAAAGGACCAGAATACATAAATATTACATCACTGACATTCATTGTTTACATACAAATATGGAAACTTATTTGGGATCCCAATATTATTTAACCAGCTGGTACTACTAATGAAAAGAAATAAGTGCACTTACAATACATTCATACATGACAATGAAATGAAATCATTCATACTGACCATGACCCAAATTATACACAACACTTACTTGAATAACTACTCAAAACTACTGTGTGCATTACTACAGACTTCAAAAATAAATCCACAGCACATACATCAAACTACACCTCATTACATATTTTCAACTACAATACTCATGCTTTACTGTCAAATATATAGTCTCCTCTACATTAATATCTCATCCATCTTATTATGATCATCATCATCATCATCATCATTATTTCAATCATCATCATCGTCTTACCTTTCAACTTTCTCATATACAGTAATTACTGAGAAAATGAAACATCTTCACTGACGTGTCTCATTCAACATGCTGCAAAGTCAAAAATATCTAACATGGGCATAAACCTAAAGAAATGACATTAACATTTCAGGAATGACACAAATAACATGACATTATACTGTTGCATCCACATCCTCCGAATGAAAATTAAGCTGGAAAATAGATGGTATTAAAACTCGCTATATAAGATGGTACTAAACTTGTTGCATAAACACAAAAAAAAATATTCTCATTGCATTTACTCTCGTGTGAATACATCACACACGCTATACTGGGCACATTTCAGCAACACCAATAAGCAAAACCTCTCAAATCATATCAAATCGAATTTTCAGGTACATGTAGCCCTCCTGAAAATCAAACATTTACACTTCAACTATCGGGGTTAATCTTTGGCACTTCCACCGAAGCTGACATCGACTCATCTCATCTCTCACATTACCATCGTCGGGGTTACTCTTTGGCACTTCCTCTGAGGCAAATATTTACTTATCTCTCACATAACCTCCAAACATATACACACACTATTCATGCAACAATTTTCTGCAAAGAAAGATCACAGCATCATAATGAAACCCAAACCAAACCAAATCGAAAGCAACAGAACAAATCATATCATTACCCAAAACAATACTGTCACAGAACATTCCTGAAAATCAAACAAAATTAAGTACACACTCACAGGTTGTTTTTCTTATGCTTTTTACCACAAAATGGTGCAACTTTCCAGTTTTATGTAATATATGCTTCATGCCAACATTAAGGCAAACAATAAAAATAGCATTACAAACTCAAAATTTACACTCTATAAGGACCCACAGGATCATAGTAAGGGTAAAGGCGTGACACATGAACACTCTGATGTTTGGTACGAGGAGCATGAGGTCGACCAACAAGGTAGGTAACAGGAGTGATCTGTCGGATAATTTCAAAAGGACCAAAATATCTATGTAAAAACTTTGTACATTTACCTTTCTTATAGGAGTAAAAACTTTGACTAATTGACCTACGTTGTAAACCACATCTCTATGTTTGGCATCAAATGCTTCTTTTTGTTTCACTTGTTGCTTAGTAATGTTAGCAACAGCAGCCTCACGTGCCTTCTGAATCTCTTGTAAAGTCTGTTTCACAAAAAGGTCATTAGAAGTAGCTTGCAGCTGAACCTGGTTAGGTAAAGAAGGCTCTCGACCATATATCAAGAAAAAGGGTGAGAATTTAGTAGACTCATGAACACTTGAGTTATAAGAAAAAATGACATAGGGCAAAATTGAGTCCCAGTTCTTTTGATTAGTGTCAACAAAATGGCTAAGCATATTCAAGAGGGTTTGAATGAATCTTTCAGTAAGTCTATTACTAGCTGGATGGTAAGCACTAGTAAAATTAGAAGACACTGATAGAGATCTCAACAATTCTTTTGTCACTTCACTTAGGAAAACTGAGCCACGATCAGACAACAAGGCAGCAGGGGCTCCATGCCTACAGATGATGTTATGTAAAATAAACTTAGCAACTTGGGGAATTGTTGCTGAAGGAAGCGACGCAGACTCGACCCAGCGAGAAGCATACTCGGTCGCAACGACGACGTACTTGTGTCCAGAATTAGAGCGTGGGAGAGGCCCAAGTAAATCAATACCCCACCGCTCGCCTACAAAAGTAATAGGAATTGGTTGTAATAAACCTGCTGGCCTTTGATTCTTAGGTCATTTTCTTGTTTGACAACTGGGAATGTTCGCACAAAATGTTCAATATCTTTTTTCATTCCAATCCAATAGTATCTGGAGTGAATTTTGGCAAATGTTTTAGAAAAGCCTAAATGACCTGAAAGAGGATCATCATGACACGAAGATAGAATTTCATGTTTCAGTGTTTCTGGAATAACCAGCAGATGGAGAGGGCCAGTAGAGCCAGCATTTTTGCGATAAAGAACTTCTGATTTAAGAGTATAATTTGAAATGTGTCTCTGAAGCTTAGCAGGGGCCGACGGAGGATCATGGAGAGCATTGATAAGCTCAAGTAACACCGTATCTTTTTTCTGTTGGTCAGCAACTTCAACTGAAGACAATAAACATGTGGGGAGTTCCTCAAGCTGTTCAAGGTCACTTTCTTTGGGTTGCAACACAGGAAATCTCGTTAAAGCATCAGCATCATGATGTTTCTTACCAGATTTATAGGAAATAGTATATTCAAATTCTTGCAATTTCAAACTCCATCGTGCCATACGCCCAGTCAAATCTTTTAAATTATTCAGATAACAGAGGGAGTGATGATCAGACACAATATTAACCTTATAGCCATAGACAAAACTGCGAAAGTGAGTAGGTCCAAACAAGATGGCCAACAATTCCAATTCAGGAACACTATAATTAGTTCACATTTGGATAATGTCCTCGAAGCATAGCCCACTGGTTTCAACACATTGTCAATCTTTTGATACAACACAGAAGCAACCCCTAGTCCACTGGCATCAGAGTGTAATTCAGTATATGCACCAGGAGTATAGTGAGGTAAGACAGAAGCAGAAACTAATGAGTCCTTCAACTTTTGAAATGCAGCTTGCTGATCAGATTCCCAAATAAAACTTTGATTTTTCCTAGTCAACTGAATAAGTGGTTGAGCAATATTTGCATAGTCTTTGATGAATTTCCTGTAAAAGTTAAATAATCCCAAAACTTTCCTTACATCTCTGACATTTTTAGGACGAGGCAAATTCTGAATGGAAACTGCTTTATCAGAATCAGGAGAAATACCATCTTTGGAGACTTCAAAGCCTAAGAGCTTGATCTTTTGCATAGCGAAGAAACACTTTTCTGGTTTGAGCTTAAACTTATGGTGATCCAGTCGTTGGAAAACAGCTTCAAGATTTTGTAACAACTCGTCAAAGGTTTTAGCAAAAACTACAATATCATCCAAACATGCAATTGCCTTTTTAAAATTCAGATCACCTAACAACTTGTCTGCGATGTAACTGAAAAGCTAGGAGTATTCGCCAACCCGAAACTCAAGCGTGTGAATTGATATTGACCTTGAAAAGTAACAAAAGAAGTATATTTCTGGCTATCCTCTGCAATTGGTACTTGAAAATATGCTGACAGGAAATCTAATGAGACAAACCATTTAGCCTCCCCCAAATAACTTAACAAATCATCTATCAATGGCAAAGGGAAAGAGGTGGTTTCTGTAACAGCATTCAATTTCCTATAATCAACACAAAATCTCATGGAACCATCTTTCTTTTTAACAAGCACCACAGGAGAAGCCCAAGAGGACTGCGATTCCTTAATAATTCCAGCATCTTGCATTTCTTTGACTTGTTCAGCAATGATTTCCTTTTGTTTTTGCGGAACTCTGTAAGGTCTTTGTTTAATAGGTGTAGAGTCAGTTACTTTAATATCAAACTCTGCAACATCAGTAGTACCAAGTTCTTGCAATGTGGTGGCAAAAAGATCACTATATTTCAATAACAATGAATGCAATTCAGCCTTTTGAGTTTCTAGTAGTTTACCATTGACATTAAAATTAAAATTTGAAGCTGGTAGAGGGGTAACATCTGAGGATAAAACAGAATTACTCTGAACTAGTGCAACATCATAAGCTTTAGCTAAAACTGTATTGGCAAACAGTGTTTGTGGAACTGCAGTATTGTTATGCACTGGTATGGTAAGTTCAGATGCAGAATGACACAACAACGGTGGTATTGAAAGATTTTTCTTTTGCATTATATTAACAGCAGGTTCAAACATAACCTCATTACTAATATCTGACGAGGGTTTAACTGTTATATAACATGTAGACAAAGGTGGAATTTTCACATCATTCACAACTGCCATTTTAACACCAGAACCATTACGTTCATTATCTTGCAAAGGATTCACTGCCATATCAACAAAAGGACCTTATACTAGGGTGATTGGTATACTGAAAGCATCATCCTCAGAAGAGTTCAAATTTATCAAGTTGTGTGCATAGTCAATTGTTACATCATGAGCATGCAAAAAGTCATTGCCTAAAATTAAATCATGAGACAGATCTTTCACAACTAATACATCCTCCTGAAAAAGAACATCATTAATATGAAAATCTAGAACAGTGGGGTAAGGCGCATCAAGTAACTTATTACCTGCAGTGCGGAGCAACATCTCTATGGGTTTCAATGTAGAGTGATGAAGAAAATGGGCAGCATTCACAATGCTAACTGCGCTTCCTGTGTCGAGCAAGATGGAAACCTCTGTCTGGGCAATATGACCAGTAACTTGTAAGATCTGACCTGATAATGCAGCCACATCCCGTTGAGGTGCAGCCGTACTGGTGGGCGGTGGTGATGCTGCTAAGTCTCGTCGTATGAGGCTCGGCACCAGTCGTTTTTTGACTGAGGAAAGCGGCTACGGCAGAAGCGAGAGCCAGGTGGCCCTGCCTGTTGCATCTATAGCAGGTGATGATGAGTCCCGTCGGTTGAAGTCAGATGACCATGGAAGCTGTGAGGTTCTCTCCGAAGATGGTACAGCAGGTGGTAACTGAAACTGGTTAACTCGGTTACATAACTGTTCTACACGATCAATCAGCTGGTGCATGGGAGCGACAGGTACGTCCCCAAGAGAAGAAGCATTTGTTAGCTGAGCAGTAGCTGGTAACGTAACAGCAGGAACAGATGCATTATTAAATACAGCAGAGGGTGGTGTAACCACTGCAGCCTGAGATTGGGCAGACACTAGATGTTCTCGGTTCTGCATATAAAACTGTGCCTTGTCCACTCGTCGAATGATTTGTATCACCTCAACAGTTTGAGGATTAAATGGCAGCAAAGGCTGTACATAAAGAGGTTTAAGACCTTTAAGCAGGTGTTTGATTTGTTCTAACTGCGACATAGCTGGATTTACTTGATCACACAAAGATAACACATGATAGATATAATTAATAACAGGTTCATCATTTAACTGTACCCGCTGTCTGAGTTTCATTTCCAAAATATCACTCTGATTAGTCATCTGAAAGGCATTTAGAAACTGTGTAGATAGGCAAAGCCAATCATGGCGAGGATGCCGATGGCGAAAAGTTTGAAACCATGATGCAGCAGTATCTCGTAAATAACATGGAAAACATTTCAATTTCATTTCCTCAGACCAACCATTAGCAGCAGCGACCATTTCAAAATTTTGAAGAAATTCATATGCCGACAACTTACTGGAATTCTCAAAGTAAGAGGGTTCAATGACCGGATGACACACAGCTGACTGCATTGTGCTCACCGAAACAGGCGGATTAGGCATCACTGGTAATAACTGGGTAACAACAGGTGTACTAGTATTGGAAATATATTCTACTTCACTATGCTCACTGATTGGAGAAATAACCACATCAGATTTCTGCGTAGTGCGTCGCTTAGGCATTGTGGCAGCACAAAACAAAGATAAACTCAACCAGTAAATGAAAAGAATATGGAAGATCGCCGTTACAGATTACACCAAACTACGCACTTATAGCATCGCACGAATGTAACTAGAAATATCAGAACAGAGCCAGATAAGAACCAATACCAGGAATAATATAATTAAGCGCCCACGGCGAAATATTAGAAAATTATACCAACATATTGTTTACACAGACATGACACACAAGCCACTTGGACACAAAACCAAAGTTTTAAAACAGAATGTACACATGGAAGAGAAAAAAAATTAACAAAGTGATATCTTCAGCGAGTAAACTCGAACTGGAAGTTAAAAAAACCACGTCACACCTACGGTGACTAGCGCTGAAATTATCTCAAGGAGAGCAGAATATGCTAAACTCGTAATTTATGCGTACCAGTGTACGATGCACAAAAATGAATTCCTTCTTCTGTTGTTTTTTTAAATAGATGCATCTACCCTATTATACACACACGCAAATAAACGCACAGAACACGTGCTGGAAAAGATTGGTTTCACAGGCTAGAATTAGTGATGAATTGCATGACCACGCAGAGATTACGTAACACACTTGCGTACATAAAAGTTGCGCGAAAAATGCACCCCAAAAATATAGTAAAGAGCAGGAAATCACAATCAATGCAATATAGAATTACAAGCTTCCAAAAGTACTACCAATGAGCACAGAAAACAGCATCTCCAAACACACCGCTAACACGTGACGACCACATTATCAAAGTTGCAAGTATCGCCCAATTTTTCACAATTCACAAAAATAAGTACTTTAAAATGACCAGTACGAATAATTTATCACAGTAACAGAATTTAGTAGAAGTGAAGCCAAGGTAAGGGGAAAAATGGAGCCAAAAGTTTTAGCGTCACGCCACCGACAGACAATGGAAAAAATTTAAAAATGAACTTAAAATTAAAATATAGACAGGGGACTTTCAGAAAACAATACAACAGGAATTTAGAAGAAAGGAACCACAAATTATACAACCAAAACCCTTACCCTTAAGCCAAGAAAAAGATTTACATTTTTTAACGAACACGTGGTGGACCAAAACGTTACATTTTAGTGAAAAAAATTTTTGCAGTTAAAAATCTCAAAAATACTCGGCCCTCCACCAAGATACCCGGCGACTCACACCAAGATACCCGGCGACTCACATCAAGATGTCGTGACCTCTGAACAACTCGCTTAGCGATTTGCTAATAAGGTACCAGGAAGTTAACAAGGCGAGGCCACGACAAGGGACGCAGCTAAATGAAAATGAAAAATATTATAGAATATCTGATAAAAGGATTCCTACATGGTTCAGAATGGAAGAAAGGAGCTTTATACTATGGTAAATTATACAGGGAAGACTTGGTTGGTAAGTTGTTATATTGCTAAAAGTGGGTACATTACCTCCTTGACTTCATGTCCACTCATCGAGGACGCCATACATCTTCGTGTATGGGGAGCGCGTAACAACACACCCTGCCTGCTGCGACTCTACTCACTGACTGCCAAGCCACGCTACTTCAGCGTTGGACGCTATCTACGCTTGCTTACCCCCACCACTCTTACGTAATCCCCGATCCAGGCGGCCAAGGTCACGTACACACTTAACAATGCTTGCATATGTCACAATATGTAAATTCAATAACAGCCCGCCTTGAAGCAATATGTGTATGTAATAATTTGTAAAATGTATGTAACAGTCATTGCATATGCTTATATTATTGTATACATGTTCAATAATGTTATATGAATGTATTACGTAATTTAATAATGTAGGAGCTGTGAGAATAAGTTAAAATTTTCTAACAATGAGGTAACAATGAAGTAACCTTGAGGCAATAATGAGTTTGAGAGTTTAAATGTTACTTGTGATTCTTGGAAGCATTAATGTGATTTTAGTGACAGTTTATTAAAATAGCCCATCAACAACCAAAAAAAAAGCTTTAGTTAAATGCAGGTATTCTATTGGAGTAAAATAGCCAATCAGAGACTTGAAATACAGAAATTTACAAGTTTAGGCGCTTGAAATCAGTTCAGTTGCCTGCAGACAGAGTTACTAACCAGACGTGAGATGTCTCCTCGAGAAATTAATTACGTATTCGTGTGAGACGAAAATAGTATACGTGTTAAAAAGCGCAAGTATTAAATAAAAGAATCTCTCAGCCCGATACCAGTGAAGTGCTTATTAATTTGTGTCAAAGATTAATAAAACGGAGTGAATTAAAACTTAAAATCTGTGTTAGCCTACATTCTTGTCGCATCACGCCTTGCCAAGACTTCCATGTCTCTAACAATAATACTGACGCAAACATAAATATTTAATACTTAAAGAAACAATCAAATTACAAAGTTAATTTTTTTTAAACTTGGGGCAAAGGCAACCTAAAAATACATTTGGGGCGCAGGCTATCGGAAACTGTTTACTATACGTGCGATTACATCTACTATAAGTTCGGCTCCCCAACAGCTGAAATACAATAATACAACTCCTTCAATACAAACTACTTCAAATTGACGCCCAAAGGCTAATAATAAAAAAATAACGTAAATAAATAACTTCTTCAGTAAAAGGGATTACGTGATTCTTCCTGAACTTGCAATTATGTGCTCAATATTTTATGGCAATGGGATTATGTTTAATATCAATGAAGAAAAAATTTACATAACTATATCCAATATAATGTGTTCCAGTTTAATGAATTTCAGAATTAAACCTTTACACGAACTTGCGTAAATTGTCGGATTGAGTTCCACGCAAATGCCACAACGAAGAGAATGTTTGCTTACCTCTGTGATTTTGGGGTAGCGTGTCTGACTCATATTCAACAGATCTCAAGTTCGAATCTCGATTGGAGTGATGTATGGTTTGGTTATTTTTGTGTGTAAAAGATAGATGTTGGGTAACTCTAAGCTGTATGGATCCCGAGATCATTTGAGCACCATTTTACTAGTTCATTCACCCACCATCAGATATATCTTAATGGATTAAAGAATGTAGAATTTATAAAAAGAAAAAGAATGTGTTCATTGTCACCCTCTCTGTCAATAAAATTAACAAATATATTGCAAGTATGTTTTAATTACTTTAGAAACCACACCTAAGGAATGAATCTTTCACTGTCATAATCATTTAAGTGGCTCTTTAAATACAATGAATTTCAGGGAAATTGTATTTTATGATGCAATCTGCCATAATTCTAAATCTCTCAAGGCATTACTAGTTAAGCAAAACATATTATAGAATTAAAGTATAAGAAATAATTATTACATATAGGGAACTAAAATACTTAATATTTTTAGTTTTATTAAAATGTTAAGCTTTGAAATTATACCTTTGAATTAAATAATAAGAAAAAAGTATAGATTTTGAAGCAGGTGGTTTGTTACGTTATTTGCATTACGCTTTGGGCGTCAATTTGTAGTAGTTTGTATTGAAGGAGTTGTATTGTAGTTCTTAGGTTGGGGAGCCGAACTTGAAGTAGTAGTTGCAACCGCACGTATAGTAAACAGTTTCCGGTAGCCTTCGCCCCAAAATGTATTTTACTGTTTCTTTAAATATTATGTGTTTATGTTTGCCTCGGCTGCGTCAGTATTTGTTCGAGACATGTTTCTCTTAGCAGGGCTGTGGTGCGACAAGAATGTAGGCTTACACAGATTTTAAGTTTTATCTTCACTCCATTTATTAATACCTGATACGATTTAAATAACACTTCACTGATAGAGAGCTGTGAGATTCTTTTATGAATTACTTGCACTTTTTAACACGTAAACTATTTTTTTCCTCTCACACGAATACGTATTAAATTTCTGAGGACACTTTTTGCGTCTGGTTAGTAACGCTGTTTGCAACCATCTGAACTGATTTCAACGACCTAAACTTGTAAATTTCTGTATTTCAAGTCTATGATTAGCTATTCCAATAGAATACCTACATTTAACTAAGGCTTTTTATGGTTGTTGATTGGCTATTGTTACATACATTTTACAAATTATTACATACACATATTGCTTCAAGGCGGGTTGTTATTGAATTTAAATATTATATAATTAGACTGAAATCATTTTAGTGTTAAAAATACTGCTTCAAATTGCCCCTCTTTAAAAATATTTAAAAATTGTTGTTTTTGTTTTGTTCTCTTTTTTAAATTCTTAAATATTTTCTGAAAGTCTTCTGAAAGAAAGAAACATAACCTTTTTATTATTGCACTTTTATTTAACACTCACTGGTTTTTCACTACACTCGTGTATAGCAGAATACTTCATTTTGTTCTTTCACTTGTTCGACACTTTGAGGTCAATGACTGGTGTGAGGTCAATGATCTGGTGTTCAATGACCTGAGCGAAGTTTGTTTATTCACTAACATAGCCATTATTAAGCATTTTGTTTGCTATACATTTAACATTTAATTAGTGATATTAACACTTGTTACCCTTTCTTTAAAACTTATTTCTTAAACATTTTTATATTTCTTACAATTTCTAACAATTTTTACCTTATTCAATATAATTGCAGTTGCTATTCAGATTTATTATGTTTTTCTTCCTAGCAATGGATTTTCTTTTATTACGTCTTTTTATGTAAACCGTTTTTTATATTGACAATTGGTTACTCTTAGTAAAGATATTATTACACATTTTTAAATTACATTGCTTTCCTCTTTTATGTTCCAGATAGTTTATTTTCTTTTCCTTCTTGTGCCACAGACTGTTTACATTTATTTTCTTTTTCAGTTTACTCCACACATATCCTACATAATTTATTCTCTTTTTCTTTTTATTCTTGTGCCACAGACATTTCAGATTTGCCTAATCTTAAGTTCCACAGTTGTATTCAAAAACTTAGTCATAATTAAAACTCTAAATGTTTCAAAATTCATTTCACTATCTGCTAGCAATGCAACCATTCTAAGGTTTTGTTATCCAAGCATTTTCTAACAAGGATAATTTTTAATGCTTCAGGCACATTTTCCAATTTAAAATATTCTACTAGATCATGCATAAATTGTACTGAACTTGAGGAAGCATTAAAATAAGGTAAAGGTAATTCATTTAGCACAGAATAATAGTTTGATATCTGATTTGGTACATGCACATGTGTATCATCATTACTGTTTTGTGTTTGAGAGGCTGATGCTATGGAAAAAGCAGTAGAATCTCTTGTATTATTAGTTAACAAAGGTGATACACTTCTTTCTGCACTTGTATTATTGTCATGCATTTGATTAGCATTTACAGAACTAGTTACATTTGCATTTACCTTTGGTACTGTTACATCTATTTGTATTTGCACAATGTCTGCATTTGTGTTTTCTATTTCTTCAGTTTCCTGACTAGTTTCTTGTAGTTTATTTAACTCTGTGTTAGTTTCATGCAGCTTATTGTTCAACTCTTTATTGGTTTCAGTTAACTTATTACTTAACCCTACTTTCAATTCTTTAAAGTCTCTTTTTAGCTCTGCATTACTTTCAGTTATTGCTTTTAGAAGGCACGTAAATTGTTGTTGAGAGAAGTTTAGATGCTCTTGACGGCTAGATGTGTGAGGGTTTCTTTCTTTTGTTATTCCCTGCACTAACATGTGTAAAGGTGATTGACCTTGCATACTACTGCTATCTTGTTCTATGCCTACCTGTGAATTTAAAAACGACTATTCTTCTGCATCTAACCTATTTGTTTCCTATAGCTCTGACTGTAAATTTACATTGTAATCTATAATGGCTGAGCTATCCTCTCCTACTTCCATATTTTCATTGTTTTCTGTTTCCATTTTATTTTGTATATTTTCTTTTGTTGTATTTGGTTTGGATGTGCTCACTTTTAATTTACCGCTTCTTAACAGCATGAAATTAACCTTATAACAATATATTTTCTTAACTATTATGACAATTATTATATATATATTTAGTATTGGAATTTTCTGACCTTTTCTCTGGCAGTTAGTAAACCTTTATACTCGGTGTTCCCACGTAGATTGTTGTTGAATTGTTGACTGCGTGCCCCGTACTCCTGAAAGAATTGTTGCTGTCCTTGTATGATGTTGATGACTTTTAAAATTCTCTGGAGTTTGTCTGAAGTTTTCTGGAGATTTTTTTTAAGTTTCCTGAAGTGAAGTCTTGTGGTTTCGTCGATTCTGGTAGCTCTCTGTTGTTCTGTGGAATTTTCTGAAGTTCTCTGACGTTCGTTGATCTCTTCTTTTCAGTTGTCGCCTATTCTTGTCTCTTCGAGCTCCACGCAGCTGGGCGCCAATTTGAAGTAGGTATTTTGTTGTTTGCAACATGCTTTGGGCGTCAGTTTGTAGTATTTTGTATTGAAGGAGTAGTATTGTAGTTCTTATGTTGGGGAGCCGAACTTGAGTAGTTGCAACCGCACGTATAGTAAACAAACAGTTTCCGATAGCCTTCGCCCAAAAAATGTATTTTTACTGTTTCTTTAAATATTATATATTTATGTGTGCCTCGGCTGCGTCAGTATTTGTTAGAGACACGTTTCTCTTAGCAGGGTTGTGGTGCGACAAGAATGTAGGTTTACACAGATTAAATTTTACTTCATTCCTTTTATTAATGCTTGATGCGATTTAAATAACACTTCACTGATATAGAGAAAGAGAGCTGTGAGATGTTTTTATTAAATACTTGCACTTTTTAATACGTAAACTATTTTTGTCTCACACGAATACGTATTAAATTTCTTGAGGACACTTTTTGTATCTGGTTTGTAACGTTGTCTGCAATCAACTGAACTGATTTCAACCGCCTAAACTTGTAAATTTCTGTATTTCTAGTCTCTGATTGGCTGTTCCTAATCCAATAGAATATCTTCATTTAACTAAAGCTTTTTCTGCTTGTTGATTAGCTATTTTTATAAACTGTCACTAAAATTACATTATTGCTTCCAAGAATCATAAGTAACATTTAAACTGTCATACTTATTATTGCCTCAAGGTTACCTCATTGCTACCTCATTGTTAGCAACTTTTACCTATTTCTCACAGCTCCTACATTATTAAATTACGTAATATATTCATATAACTTTATTACACATGGATACAATAATACAAGCATATGCAATAACTGTTACATACATTTTACAAATTATTACATATACATATTGCTTCAAGGCGGGCTGTTATTGAATTTACATGCTACATAATTAGACTGAAATCATTTTAAGTGTTAAAAATACTGACTCAATTTAAATAATCGCTTTTTACAAAAGGATGGCCACATATACATCTTAAATACTCCAATATTATTGGGATCCATTAAACAAATAAACTCATTTCCAGAACTACGGTTTGTTTCAGAGGAATTCATTTTATTTGCGTATTGGAAAATAACTGTTATTCAAGCCTATGTTTTTACAGCTTTAAGAACTTTATATTCCAGGGATGTTAATGTAGATAAGCTACACATTAATCACATTCCAGCAACCATTCATTTTGGAGTTTGGAAATAAATGCTTATAAAATAATGTGAACACCAGAAGTCAAAATAATGATGAGGCATTTTTTAAAGATTTGGTTGAGACATTTTCAAACACAATTCATAATTGATAATAAGTCATTTAATTGCTTTATAATAACATTTGCAATTTTCTGGCGTAGGCATACAAATATAAGGAAATTACAAAATTATTTATCCATGAAAAACTAGATTAAATTGCGATTTGTGAATTCAGTAGTTGTCATTAGGACTCACGAACATAGAGAACATCAAGAATATTGTGACGTCCAGTTTTCACTGTCATGTCATTAATTTTGAACCACACATTACATGGAAGCCATAGCTTCCTGCGGTATACCACGTTGGCCGGTGTCATGCCAGTAGACTAGCGTACCGATGCTGAGTAGGATGGGAGGAACAGTGGCACATACACATCCCAATCATGCTGATAGCTGGATACACTTTACGGAGGTGCTCCTTGGCCGCCTTAATGTAACCTTCCATCATTCTGTCCGAATGTGGATGGAGGGGAGTGGTATGGGTCTTGTGTATCCTGAGGCACGGGGGAAGCTCTCACATTAGGTTGGACTCAAAATTCGTCCTCTGGTAACCGCGCTACTCGCAGAGAATTTCGAAACAGCAGAAGTTGTTCACCAAGGCATTAGCCACAGTCGAAGCCTTTGGATTGGGTATCGCATAAATCTACGGCCACTTGGGAAAATGAGACATGACCAATTACAAACTTGGTTTCTGTGACTTTTCTTGGGAAACGGGATGCCACGTCGAAGATTGGCAATTCTTTCGAACGCACTCAGACGCTGCATTAATTGTATCGGGCACCAGGCCGATTTCGAATCTAGAGCCCAGACTCGAAGTCCTGGTCTTCCCAGACTTGCCATGTAGATGTCACATTGTTGGCAGCACATTTCAGTGTCGCTTTGAAAATGCAACCAATAAAATCGGCGCTGTAGCCTCTCCAAGTTCTTGCCCACACCCAGATGCCCCCCCCGGTAGTATAGCCATCGTCTTCCTGAGGTTTTGTTTTACTTTGCTACTCTGGAGCATTAGCTGTTCTACCCTGGTTTTTCCATTTGGAATTTCCATGCTCTCTTAAACACTGTTTTTGACCACTAGGGAGTCCCACTGCGCCTAGTAGCTCTTATAGATGGAACCCTTGGAGCGACATCTACCCACTCAAGTCATTCACCAGATTCCTAGTCCTGCAAGATCAGTCCTATGCCTCAATCATCCAGCTGCACCCCTCGTCCCATTTCGTTCCAAACAACTGCAGGTTTCATCGTAACCGGGCAGCAACCTTCGTCTCAACCTTCTCACAGTGTTTGAAGTTTTCCTTTCACAGTCTTCGGGGAAGTGCGTGTGCGTTAGAAGGAGAGTGCTCCGAGATAAAATTGTATTCCTGAAGCCGTTGGGCCCAGCAGGGCAACTGTCTTTCCAAATTGCGAAAGACTAACAGCGAAGTTAGAGCAAAATTGTCCGTTCGGAGGTGAAACTCCTGTCCGTAAAGATACTTGTGGAAGTCCTTCAGGGTCTCTACAATAGCCAGGAGCTCTCGTCTTATTACACAGTAGTTTTTTCGGCCTTAGATAGAGTTCTAACGAACTAGGTAGTACTCCCGTTTCTCCCACCTGTTCTTACTACGGTATACCTCCGTTGCCGAACTCACTGGCATCCGTGTCTACGATGAACTTTTTACCAGGAATGAGGTATCCCAATACCAGTGTACCAAAGATAAATACAAATGTAACTAGTTCTGTAAATGCTAATAAAATGCATGACGATAATACAAGTGCAGAAAGAAATGTATCATCTTTATTAACTAATAATACAAGAGACGCTACTGCTTTTTCCATAGCATCAGCCTCTCAAACACAAAACAATAATGATGACACACATGTGCATGCACCAAATCAGATGTCAAACTATTCTTCTGTGCTAAATGAATTACCTTTACTTTATTTTAATGCTTCCTCAAGTCCAGTACAATTTATTAATGATCTAGTAGAATATTTTAAATTGAAAAATGTGCCTGAAGCATTAAAAATGATCCTTGTTAGAAAATGCATGGATAACAAAACCTTAGAATGGTTACTTATACTAGCAGATAGTGAAATGGATTTTGAGACATTTAAAGTTTTATTCATGAATACGTTTTGGAATACCACTGTGCAACATAAGATTAGGGCAAAACTAAGTTATTCTAGAATAGTGGAGATGACAACTTATCAATGACAGATTATCTTATAAATATGCAGGATAAGTCAGATATTTAACTCCAGCCATGCACGAGGAAGATTTTATTAGTTTAATTACCAGACACTACCCTCTACACATACAAAACTACATTCTTATTGCAAGACCTAAAACTATTTATGAGATGACAGAGCTAATATCATCATTAGATAACAATGAAATAGCAATAGGAACGAAATTTGGAGTCCACACAGACGATGCAGACAAATCAGACGCGATAGTTGTAATGATATGCCTTACAGTACACGTTATCACCAGGAAAATAGAATGAAATAATGAATTCCAGAGCCAAAACAGATTCAATTACAACACAGAAAATATCAGAGATTCAAGACAACAAGGGAGACAAGAACAAATAAATTATGTAAGAATGGAAAGGATGAATCAGCAGAGTTCTACTTCACCTAGAGGTAATAATCGATTTCAGCATAGAGGAAATATGCAAAACAGGGGAAACTTTCGTAACTATAACCATACAGACAGTACAAATACAGAAATGTATACACGTGGAGGACATAGGAATTACAGTGGGAGAACTAGAGCTAGAGGGTGTGGCTCATACACAAATGTAAATGATAATGAAATAATAGTAACTGCTGTACATAATGGCAATCCTCTAAATACTGAAAATACTCATCAGGAAAACTAAATTATGTATTGCCTGACGTATATTCTGGTAATACAGTACCTTTTGCTCTAAGTGGCAAGAATAAAATATCTACACACTTTGATTGTTACCGTCTAAATACAAACACAGGGAAGTGTGAAAACAGATATGAATCACCGTATATACAAACTATTATAGCAGGAAGTGAAGTAAATGTTGCAATAGATTCAGGATCATCAAGCTCTATCTGATCAAAGAAATTTTATGAACAACTATTAAATGAAGGGATAAAACTCAGGACAGCTCCAATAAGCAATGTATGGTAGCCTTAGGTACAATGACCCAAACTATCAAATCTCAAGCATTGATACCTATACAAATTGCAGATATTACATTTGAGGTCATGTTTTTAATAGTTCCAAACTTAATATGCGAAGTTATAATTGGGTGTGATGTATTAATAGAGTTCTCTGCGATAGTTGATTTTAAGAAGGACAGACTTGTATTAAATAAAGAAGAAAAGAATATAAACGTGCCTTTTATAAAAGATAAAATATGTAGAGTGCAAAGAATGGAACAAGAAAATGCAGTATGGGAAGAAGAATGCTTCATACAAATAGTAAATGTCCAAGCAAGCAGGGAAAACAATGAAAGGTTATTGACCCTTAACTTCGAAGAACAGAACACTGACCTTACCAAAGAGAACCCTTATACTAAGAAACCGATGGCAGAAGAAAATATACTAGAGCAGGTAGAAAATAGTTATGCTACAGAGATAGAAGACCGGAAAATACACACAGATACACTGATAACAAATACAATACTGACTGACAGTGAAAAGAAAATAATGTAAAAGGTATTAGAAGACAATAAACATGTATTCAATGAACTTCCAGGACAGTGTACACCATATATTCACACATTTACAGTAGAAAATGTACCAGCATTTAGCAGAAAATATAATAACCTACCAGTAAATCTAAGAAACGAAGCTAAAAAATTAATAGCTAGTATGTTAGAAAATAACATAATTGAGCTTAGCAATTCACAATATATAAATAGTGTTTGTTGGTCGGTAAAGAAAGATAATAGTTTAGCAATCACTATAGATGGAAGACATTTAAATAAATTCATGCTACCAGACCACTTTCTAAATGAAAGTATAGAACAAACAATTGCAAAGTTAGCAAGTGGCAAATATGTCTCTTCTATAGATCTTACAGCTTCATTTTGGCAAGTCGAGCTAGATCCTAAGTAGGTGATTACACAACCCTTCAAGTTTTTGGATTACAATATAGGTGTTGTATAAACCCATATGGATTAAGAATAGTGCTAGTGGACTCCTGAGAGCAATACATATTATCTTTGGTGACACGGCAGATGATTTCTTAAACAAATACACTGTTGATTTTCTAATAATAAGCCAAACCTTTGAGGAACATTTAGAAAATGTAAATTATGTATTAAATAAATTACATGAATATGGCATGACCGTAAATATTAAAAAGTCAAAATTCTGTGTACCTCTAATCAAATTCCTGGGATATGTAATAAATGAAGTAGGCATTCGAACAGATGAATAAAGAATAGAAGCCATATTAAAATTACCACCACCTAAAAATATTCGGCAGCTACGACGCTTATTTGGAATTTGGAATTATGAAAGTAAATGTTTACCAAGATATGCTATAGAAGTAGAACCTTTAAGACAACCTCTAAAGAAAACAAATAAATGGAAGTGGACAGCAGAGCTACAAAAATGTTTTGAGAATGTAAGAAAGTTGTTTGCAAATGCAATACTGCTAGAACGTCCAAGAGATGAATTAGATTATGAGTTTATGTGGATGCATCTTATCAGGGATATGCAGGAATACTAGGGCAAAGAGAACATGACAACACATTTCATGTAATAAGTACTGCTTCACGTGGCTTAACCAATATTGAAAAAAATGCATGAGTAACAATGTTAGAAATTGGAGCACTATATTTTTTATTACCTAAATTTAAGACATATATATATTTCAGAAGAAAGTGAAAATATATACAGATCATATTAGCTTGACTTTTATTCAGAAATGTAAATTATATAGTGGCCAGTTAGCTAGAATGATTCTCGCTATAATGGAATTCGATGTAGAAATTATATCTATTCCAAGCAAACAAAATACATTCAGTGATTTAATATCAAGAATCAACCACAACAAACAATTTCCTGAAAGCTGTTCTAGACAGCAATATGAAATTAAAGGGCTTATGATAGATATTCCAATAAAGAAAGAATTGAGGAACCAATTTAAAGATATTCAAGAAGAGCAAGACAAAGACATTAAATTAGCAAGTTTAAAAGAAAAATCTCCAAAGATAGAAGAGGCAAAGAATAGTACAATCGCTGTTGAAAATGGCGTATTATATAAGAAACATGGAAAGGAGATAAAGAGGTGGAAAACATATATTCCAACAAGTATGGATTTAGAAATAATAGAACAATTTTATTTAGGATTAATACATGCAGGTACAGAAAAGACAACCCTAAGTATTTTGGAAAATTTATATATCTCTAAACTAGGACATAAAGTAAGAAAATACATATCATGTTGTGATCTTTGTCAGAAAGCAAAACAAATTAATGTAGCTTATGAATATACAACAAACTCAGTACTTAGAGATAAACCAAGATGTTTATTAAGTTTAGATTTGCATGGTCCAATGCCTGTAAGTACATTTGGGTACAAATTTTTATTTGTATGCTATGACGCATTTAGCAAATATGTACGAATATATGCACTCAAGAATGCAACCAGCACAGCATGTTTAAGCAAATTAACAAAATCACATTTCCCAGAGGAAGGAATAGTTCAGGCCATACTTTGTGATAATGCATCAGTGTTTACCAGTTCTAAATTTATGATTGGAATCAAATATTTGGGAATGAAACAGTATTTCTCATCAAGATACAGACCTAATGCCAATCCAGTCGAAAGAGAGATAAAAGAAATTTCAAATTATCTACGTGTAGTGTGTCATAACAAGCAGAGTAGTTGGTACTCATACATCAATATTATTCAAAATCTACTAAATCAATCATTAATTACAGTAACAGGATTTAAACCAATAGAACTTCATCATGGAAAATTATGCAATACTTAGAGCCATAATGTACCAAAGTTATTAACGACCAATCAGTTAAATTAAAGAAGAAATTTTTAAATTAGCATTTTTAAAAATACAAGCTAAGGCCCAGAAGAGAAAACAAAAACATGACGAAAGAAAAAGAAGAGTCTGAAAATAAAGATAGGAGATCAAGTATTAGTAAAGAACAGGAGATTGTCAAATAAGCTTCATAAAGAATATTGGAGATTATTTCTGAGCTACCATGGTCCTTATGAAATAATAAATATATTTGGAACAGATAAATATGAACTTAGGAACAACAAAACAAATAACATAATTGGAAGATTCCACAAACAAATGTTAAAGCTATATAAATGTAAACAATCTGAGGCACAAGAAGAAAAAGAAAATAAAGTATCTGGAACATAAAAGGGGAAAGCAATGTAATTTAAAAAAATGTATAATAATATCTTTACTAAATGTAACCAATAGTCAATATAACAAAAGAGAGTTTAGATAAAAATGTAATAGAAAAAGAAAATCCATTGTTAGTTAGAAAACATAATAAAAAATCTTAATAGCAACTGAATTTATATTGTATAAGGTATAAATTGTTAGAAATTTGAGGCAGTATTTTATATCACAACACTGTGAATGCCAGAGTAATTGTAGTGTAAATGAACATTATTGTATGACAATGATTTGAGATGTTTGTTAATTATAAGCATTGTTATGAAATAAGTTTCCACGGCCTCACTGAAACTGGCAATAGGAGCGGATAACAATGAGCGAGGGGGTGAGTTGTTTATCATTAGAAGAGACAAACAAATGACGTCAGAGTAGCGCGCTTTTCTTTAGAAATGGAGGGAATATTTTCCCTAGAGCATATGTGTTCGTAATTTTGATTGGATATAGAAATAGACGCTAATGTTGGTTATTAACCAATAGCAGCTCTGTTATAATCTTTAGGCATATTGGGATGAGGGAGTATAAATGCTGAAGCCAGAGACAGGTATTACACAGTTTAAGAGAATCATTCACGCGTTACACGTCGCACAGTTCAACAGAAGCATTCACGAAGTACACGTTACGCAATTCTACAGAATCTCTCGCGTCGTAAAGTTAGTTACAAAATGTGAAATACTCGAATTAATAATGTGCGGCAAATAAGTGTTTATAGTTACATTCGAAAATATAACAGTTTCAGTCGGGCGTGTATCTAAAGTAAATCTGTGAAATTAATAAAGTGTGACGGCAATAAAAGTGTAAAAACAAATTCTTTTATCAGTTTTATCTTTTAGTAACAACTCCTTTCCGTTTACACACCCTGTTTAAGAGATTTGCTCGACTGAGTAATAATAGCTAGCCGGAGGACAAAGAACTCAAAATTAAAAATAGTAAAACAATAACAGGCGCTCAGCAAATAAGATAACACGAAAGTTACCGCGACAAATTTTAAAGAAAGGGTAACAAGTGTTAATATGCCTAATTAAATGTTAAATGTATAGCAAATAAAATGCTTAATAGTGGCTATGTTAGTGAATAAACAAACTTCACTCAGCTCATTGAACACCAGATCATTGACGGCACACCAGATCATTGATCTCAAAGTATCGAACAAGCGAAAGCACAAAATGAAGTATTCTGCTATACACGAGTGTAGAGAAAAACCAGTGAGTGTTAAATAAAAGTGACAGTGAAAAAATAGGAAGTGCAATAATAAAAAGGTTATGTTTCTTTCTTTAAGGAGACTTTCAGAAAATATTTAAAAAAATTTAAAAAAAGGAGAAAACAAAAAGAACAATTTTTAAATACTTCTAAAAGAGGGCAATTTGAGGCACTATTTTTAACACTTAAATAATTTCAGTCTAATTATATAATATGTAAATTCAATAACAGCCCGCCTTGAAGCAATATGTGTATGTAATAATTTGTAAAATGTATGTAACAGTCATTGCATATGCTTATATTATTGTATCCATGTGTAATAATGTTATGTGAATGTATTACGTAATTTAATAATGTAGGAGCTATGAGTGAAACGGTGCCATTTTATAAAGTGCTGGTTACTTCTTGGAAATATACTTATCGGGGATGACATATAGGAATATGTTTGTTATGATTTAATAGTTACTTAACTTTAGTATTTATTTACCTACTTCACAAGTCGCAAGCGCGAGGTAAGAGATCTTTAAAGCTGGAGAAATAACCGGGGGGAAGATATTTTCGGTTTAAATCCAACGTGTTGGTTTTAAGTAGAAAGGACGCCATCGCTCGCAAACACTGTACATAAGAAGCTAAATGGGGAACAAAATCCAGCTTTCCAAGGAAATATACCGAGGAGGCGGTAGAATATCAAAATCGCGATCCATCCACCAATAGATCGAGATCTGGCTTCGAGGTGACATCGAGAGGACTTGCTCCCCCCTCCCATTACATCTACATTGAGCTGAGATGGAAACAGCGCTCACTACTGCCATCCAGAAGTACTAAAGTACTGCAGATATACTGGGTCGAAACCGAAATTCTGCCACTCACGAGGTTAGATACCGACTATCATCATTATTCGCAACCAAACGTCCGTTTGCCGCCAGGTGGTGCTTCGGTTAAATAACCCTCATACTCTAAACATGAATTATATGACAATTGAAGCTGTATAGTGATTGTTAAATAAACTTCTTGTAGCTACTGCCAATAATTTGTAAAACTAAATGAAAATAGGAAACTTTTCTAAAATTTCTTCAAAGCACTTTTCTCTGAAACAAAACTCTTTTAACTAGTATTTTCTGATCTATCACAGTTTTTGAATCAATTTCTCCTGTGCTTGGATAAATAACATTTTGGTACCACATAGGCGAAATGTCATCATTAGGTAGTTTTAAATGTACGCACGACTGACTGCTTTTGTTTAATGCTAAGCATTGTTTCAAAATAGTCAGAACTCGTGACTTTTTTGTTTGCCCAGTGCCCAACCTTACCTTCATTCCCTATTTATTGCACTACAAATTACACATACGGTTAAAGCAATTTACAGGTAGCATAAATAAGCTTAAACACCTTATATCAATAGATATGAGTTGTTAAATCTATTAGGTGTAGGATTAGACGGTCCATCGGTTACTCCATAATGCTCTAAGTGGTATCAACACAATTTAAACCCTTTTGACTTGGTACCTAAAGGTACCATTGATACCTATCCAGTTATCAAAAAATTTCAACGGCCTCGGTAGCGCAGTAGGCAGCGCGTAAGTCGCATAATCTTAAGGTCGTGGTTTCGAACATCTGGGGTAAAGTTTTTTTTTACATTAGCTGAATTACTCTTTCTCTTCCCACATTACATTATTCTATAGCTCATAACATGCACTAAAATATATTAAGATGTACTGAATAAACGCATGGTGATTTTCATTGTTTTTCTTTGGTTTTATTTTCTATTTAATTGTTTTTGCAGAAGTTGCTTTTTTTTTGAAAACACGAACTATTTGATTATGTAAAGTAAAACTGAAGTGAACACTGCTCAGAACTACTCCGACTGAAAAACCTTTCAGTGAATTCTATCAGGAGAATTTAGGATAGTACTGAATTGAAGGGTTCATGGTGCCTGGAGCACTCCGTTCCTAGTTGTAACTTCTAACCATACTTTTCTTTACGTTGTATCTACAAAATCTACAGTTAATTAAGCATTTTTTGGTTGAAATTTTAAAGTTGCACATCAACGTTTTTATTAATGTTTTTGTTGCTTATTTAAAACAATAATGGATTTTTGGGCTTCTTACATCAGAGGAATGTATACATGTCTTTCTGCTTTGGTCATAAAAATACATGTACCTATTTGGTATATAGTTTAGAGGGTAAGTTATTTAAAATATTCAAGAGACTGATTCTTTAGCTTTTACGATGTATACAAATATTAAAGAAATGTTCACTTAAATCAGGATAGATATGTTCAAGAACAAGCGTGTAACTTAAAAACATAGCCTCGATTTGAAGGAAGAGTTCAGTGATGCAGGAAACATGTTTCGCCCCCACTAAGAAGAGTTCGATGGAGCAGCTACTCCTGGCGACATATTGGATACGTGGTCGCCGAAGTGTGCGATCTTGCGTTCTGACAGAATTATTGGGATTTGAAAGATGTCGCTAGCTGCTATCCGCTTTTGTTTCTGGTGTGACGTTATGGAAAGGGAAAAAGGAGGGAAAAACTACGAAGACAATTCCCTGCAGTGGTTTGTACGTTGGGGGTGTGAGGTTTTTGGATGCTGTACTGGGAGAATACGGAAGAAGAAATGACAAAACTATAACTTCTCGTTTTTGTTTCCTCTCGAACCGTCATGTCATCATATTCGACATACGTTTCTGCTGAAAAGGTTTTTCCCCCTCATATTGCGAAACCGAAGCTGTGAAGATTTTAAGCTTTCCGATCGCTCCCGTGTGTAGTGGAATGGAAATTGATTTTTCCCTTGTGATATTTCAAGAAATTTCCTTTATACCCAAAAAATAATAAACGCTTTCTTTTCAGTCATGATATTGTGAATAAAGAGATACTAAGTAATAAGATAAATGTAAAATTAAGCGCTAATGGGGTGTACCTAACAGCTTCACTTATGACATAAGTGGATTTTATGCCTTTCTCCGCAAACGTAAACGCTTATGGATAAAACAAGTTGTTTTGAGCAATGTCAACTTTTTCTTCTTGAATCTTATCTAGATGCCAGAATATTTCAGAATGATGGATGAAATAAACGAATGAGTGCACGAAAGAAACGGAAGTCAATCGGTACTTAGGGGTTGCTGGAATATGAAGATTTGAACGTAAGGATTAGCTCCAGAGGCAAATAGTAGATAAGGGAATTGAACAGCAATTTTCTGAATGATGAACACATACACTAGCATGGAAGATGATCTTCTTTTATGTGATGCGTAACATAATTTTATCTCACATGATGTCGATTGTTATACTAATAGTGTCTACGATCGCCTCTGCGATTTGAATAATACATATGAAGAACAGTAGACAGGCAAAGGTTAACTCTGTTTAACATGGGCATTTGTAACTGTTACTCACAGATTAATGCCAAACTAAAAAGCGGATAGAGGAAGTAATATTTGAGATAGCTTCGTAGCTTAACGTTGCCTTGGTTGGGGGAGACAGGATCACAAGTTTATATACCTACTTTGTCTTTAGGAAAGCAAATACGTATTAGCCACCAGCCAAGTTCTAATATGCTTTCTTAGCACATAAACATGCCTTGTAGTTGAGCTACTTCAGTATTTTGCTGATGATTGTTATCTGTTTAATTCTAAACATAACAAACTTATGGACATTTTACCGGATTTTTGGCCAAAAATGAAGACGACAAACTAGCATAATGTTCAATTTACAAAGAACTCTTTTCGGTGTTTTCTTGCGTCGAAAACGCTTCTAAAGAATCTTTGACGTTTCTAAAGCATTATAAACTGAAACATTTCTATGAATATTTCCCTTCTTACGGGGTCAACTTAAAATATGTTTTATTGATATTTTTAAAATGTTATGCAGTAATAGAATCAGTGTTTCGTTCATGTGCGTTTGATATAACTAGTTATTGTTATTTATAGTTCATAGTGAGACTATCCTTTGTGTTCGAATACCAAAATGACAAACTCAAGAGTCTCTCAACAATCCGACAATCTGTGAAAAAAATACGTAATAGAGCTTTGTTCCAGTACCAGATAATCTGTATTATACAAGAAGCTACAATTGCTAATTAGAACTATAAACAAAAGATAGAAATTTATATGTAGGCAATGCTACGCTGCTGCATGCAGCACTGAAATTGCGCTTACAAGTTGTGGCTCATATGTATCCTAAGGTTTTAGTGAAAAATCAGCAACGGCTTTGTCCTCATGCGACATTAAATTAAATTGAGTTTTATTTATGGGCGCTCTTTAACTGCTGTGGTCCTTAGCGTTCCATTCTATATTGGGCGTGAAAGACCGGTAATTTTGCCCAGAGGCCTCTTTACCAGACTTGAGGTTCTTTTACGTGCCGTAAATGTACCACACGGGACCACCGGCTTTAGTTCCCTTCCGAGGGAAGTCATGCTAAGGAGTTTTACGCCCGAAAAAGTACATTGCCCTCCGTCGGGTTTTAACCTGCGACCTCGGGTACTGGAGGCTACCATGGTAACCACTACACCACGGAAGACGACAACCACTACACGACATGAATCAGTGCGCCACGATCTCATATTTAATAAATACTGGAAGCAACGAAGAAGTAAATAGCTGCATCTCAGTTAGTAATACTTCATACCTTCGCTTCTGATGGGATTCATATTGTATACTTCTATTTTCTGTTTGTTTTGTGGCAACTAGGTTCAGATAGAAAAGTTCAAGAAGCAATGCACCGGTAAACTGAATAGTAGTGAATTATACTTTCTCTGCACTTTCCCATCCTTAAATTACTGTTTGATAACACTGTGCAGCATGTTTGTTTGCAATTCAAACTAAGTAATCCTTTTCGTTGAGTTTTGTGTGCTAATTACAAAAGCTTATTTAGTTTTTTTCGTATCTCTCAGAATATTTAATGTTTTGCCATTCTAACTTTTGCGTAAAAGCTGTCTTCTTAACTTTTGGTAATTGGGACAACTTCTGAGGTTCGAAATATCTTAATTTTCCCTACCGCAGGAGAATATTACCCCACGTTTTAATACCTAATGGCTCAAAACCCCTTGCTTCGTACTCTAGTATTGAATACTTAAATCTCCAATATAAAATAGACGCCATCCAAAACTTTCCAGTATCTTACGAACAGTGATCCAAGCTGCAGTACAAACTCCTCTAGTTATAGTACAATCATATGGGGAAGTGTACCTCGCCCAAACTAGTGAAGACACGCGAAACAGTTTATTTACTTAAACACGTGTGTTCACAAGGTTAATAATTTAAAGATATCCCAGAAGCAAAAGATTTGATTAACACTTCGAAAATTACTATTAAGTGTTCTGCGTCCTTTATAGCACTGAAATGAGCTTATTTTCATACAAGGGCATGTTATAATAGAGTATTGTAAATATGTTATTTTCACTTATTTCCTTAACTTGAATTCGAAGCAGATGAATCTTTCATACACGATGAGAGAGGTATAGCTGCCCATAGCTTAAAGAGTGATTCTGCAAAATATACTGGATATATAAGAATGTGGTAAGTTGGTTTTATTTTGACCTAAATTCGCCATAAAAATTAGTTTCTGTCCAAAAATTCATTATGTCCTTAAGCTACGATTCCAGTGAATATAAACTTCTGCTTAAGGCAATGGATAGTTTGAAGCAAATTGAGTGCATTTTTAATGTGCAATTGTAATTGTTAGTTTTTTTTAAATCCAATGACATCTTAGGATTTACATTTCAGGTTTACGTACAGTTGTAATTAGCGAGTGTAATAGTCTGGCAATGCCACACTGACTGCTTCCCCTCACCTTATGTCGCACATTTCTCCCAACTCTAAAACCGGTCGACACTAGGCGATCAAGCTCTAAATAGCATTGCTTAAAGAAGCTGCTATGAGGCGGCGTGTAAGTACAATAGTTAATCGTGGAAAATTTGAAACAGTTAAAAGTTATTTTATTTTACCAGAAACTACGACGAAGCATTAGAAATACAATTGAGGCCTTATGAAGCTAAATGTAGCAAAAACTCTCCATCGCGGAGGGATCTAAAAGCCCATTCAAAATCTTTCAAGCAGGAGAACTTATTCTGTAGTCAATGGAATAGGATCTGAAAAAGAGAAGTGATCAAAGTAGATAGAAGTTGTTTTCTGAGTTGTTTAAGGTACATTAACAGATTATAAGGTGATTGCGAAGCAACGTTCTTTATCTTAACTAATGGTTCAAGTCTTAGCAATTTTTAACTACATAGAGAATGTTGTCCCTAGATGCTACACCACATGAGCCAGACAGACGGAGATGTGACTGTTTATGTATTAGAACGTTTATCTCCCTTTGCAAAACAAATACTTATGGCCAGAAGAAATTTACTAAAAAGCTGCATATATTTTATCTGTCAGTTTTTACCTTCCTTATTTCTTACCTATACCAAGTAGAGGAAGCATTGCATAAAATTCAATATAGATATTTCACCAAAAGTATACGTTTTGATCCCCCTGAATGAAACACTTTTAGGCACGCTCGTGTCTGTGATCAACTAAATACCAAATTTGGTATCTAAGTTCAGCATCTTGCGAGGGAAAAAAGGGCCTCCCATCCCAAACTATGCTTTAGATAGAAAATGTCTCCTTATTTTTTTTTGATTTTATAATAAATTGCTCCAGCAGCTTTAATTAAAACAAGGTATGTTTAAGATATTTGCTAATAAACATTATATTTTTACTTTCTCTAGTACCTATAGTAAGTAAGGGATGTATAGCATTCCATACAAAAATTTGATATCGATATTGTACCGAAAATACGTGATTTGAGGCCCCCTGAATTAAAAAAAAAAGCATTTTTAGAAAAATGTCCGTGTGTGTGTGCCTGTGAACAGCATAATTCAAAAATGAAAATTCGGATAAATACCAAACTTGGTATTTAGGTTCAGTATATTTCAAAGATGCGACACGAAGATTTTCAAGAAAATTCCCTCACCCCAGACTGCCCTTTACATGGAGCATTTTTCGAAAATTTTGATTTTCTCAAAAACGGCTCTTAACAATCTTGATTAAAATATAATATGTTTAAGATACTTTTATGGCAAATGAAATGTATATCTTAAATTTTCTGGGAATGTTCCCAAAAGTCCTCTTCATTCCGAATGAATTTTGCATAACTGGTAAACCGTAAGAGATAGACAAAATTTTACTACACAAAAACTGTAGATCTCGTTAATACTCACAATTTAAGTCTTTACATTGTTTTTGTCCAGTGAACCACTTCCGAGATATTTCTAGTTATTTGTTTGAATTTTCCAATACTCTTTCTCAAATGGGAATTCCTTATTCGTGTTTTTATGTCCTGGACATGCTTCACATAGCAACCAGCTCTTAAAAGATTTGATTATCGCTTAAAGCCTACCATATTCTCTCTGCACCTATAAGAAAATTAGCAATATGATAGCTTCTGCAAAATTTTTTATCGATTAACATGAAGTACATGGAGAATAAGCGTTTAGAAAAATACTTTGTAGAAGAGCAGGGAAAGTAATGTGAGTGTAACACATAAGATTTTTTAATTTTGTGCCAGCATTCTGTGAAGTCTTCTTAATTCTGAATGAATTTTAGTAGGTATAAAATGGGGATGCAACACTAAATAGTACAATCAACAGTTACACCTCCAAGGGAGATCTCCCCATCTATCAGCGGATGGTCTATCCTGTAAAATACCGACTCCCTCACCCATAGTCGCAGTGGGCGGTCATATTTTGACAAAAAATTAAACTGAGTTTTATTTATAGACGCTCTTTAACTGCTGTGGTCGTTAGCGTCCCATTCTATATTGGGCGTGAAAAACCGGTAATTTTTCTGAGAGGCCTTTTTATTATGCTTGAGGTTCTTTTACGTGATGTAACTCTATTACACGGGAAACCGTCTTTATTTCCCTTCAGAACGAAGTCATGCTAAGGATTTTACGCCCGAAAAATATCCATCGCCCTCCGCCGGTTTTGAACTCGCGACCTCGGGAACCAGAGGCTAGCATGGTATCCTCTACACCACAGGAGGACGACATAACATCTTTTGACAGTAACTTGCCAATCACCTGTCAGCACCTCATTTATCAACGAGGATGTTTCGTTTCGTAAAAAGACTCACCGCTAATCACCTGTCAACATATTACTAAATACAAGCAGACGGCAATCCTTTGTAAGAAAACTCCCGCCCTCTCTCAGAGCTTACCACATGCTCAGGACGTTATGTGAGATTCACAAGCTTTTTCCACCCTTAGGTTCTCCGACTCCTCAGGGGGTGATATGAAGACTAAAACTTCATTTGCAATACTTCAATTTTCTAGTTGCTATCAAAACTTTCAGATAGTTGCCACCACATCCTTGTGTTTACAAGATCGAGTAAACGGTGCTGACACCCTGTAAACGTAAAATCACCCTGAAAATTAACATCTCAATAAACACTATCAAGCGGCAATTTTTTGTCAAAAAGGACCACCGGTTTCCACCCATTTCAAAGAGCGTACCATTTCCACTAAGAAAGAAAACCACATTATTTATATATAATTCAACCGCGGGCGGTCGTTCTTTATAAGCTGTCACTAGAAATGACAGCCATGCTTTGAAAGACAAAAGTCGCGAATGAATTAAGCTCGTTCGAGCAAACGTACCGGCTTTAATTATCATATTATAAATTATCCTTTTCACTTTCCTTAAAAGCGTACCGAATATATAATTCACATATAAAAGGTAAGGACTGCCAGTTAGTTTGTATATTAATTAATAAAAAGAGAGAATGACTGTAGGCTAACTGAATCTAACGCCAGTGAATTTCGAACACACGTCATATACTGTCAAGGATAAAGTATATCAGAGATAAACAAACCCGGCGGAGGGCGGTGGATTTTTTTGGGACGTAAAATACTCAGCATGGCTTCCTTTGGAAGGGAAGTAAAGCCGGTGGTCTCGTATCGTAGATTTACAGCACGTAAAAGAACCTCAAGCCTGATAAAGAGGCATCTGAGCAAAATTTCCAGTCCTTCACGTCCAATATAGAATGGGACGCTAAGGACCACAGCAGTTAAAGAGCGTCCATATATATATATATATATATATATATATATATATATATATATATATCCAAGAGATAAACTTAAAATAACGCAAATAAAAACTTATGGTTAGATTGTATTGCCCATTTACGTCTTCCCGATGTATGTTTCAGCGAGCAAGTAATGCGTCCTCCCTTACTTCACTGTATTGTGTAGGCCAACCGTCGGACCACCAAATCTGCACTCAAGTTACTTTCACTGGAGGCACTACTCTCAGGCGGTCCACTTTGGGAGGAAAGGGATGAGACACAGGTTGAAGCCAGTCTACCAAATTTCTTTTGAACTGAATTCAATAGAATGTGTACAAACTATCAATCTATTCTAATGTATACAAACTATACAAACCGTGAATGTATACTGAACGAAAATGATTGGGTATCTAGCGGTTTATTTCGGTGATCTAAGGCATGTACGCTGTGCACTAGGTACGTGCAGCCTATTTCACATTAAGGAAAGGCGTTAAAGTTTTTAAAAGATCGCGTTACTATCATACATTTTACTACACGTTGACATTTAGAGATAAAATGTTGCATGTAGTGTTTAAAGGGCAAGATGAAATGAGTATGAAAATTTAAATTAAACAGCAGGAGCGTAAACAGTCACTTTAACAACTGAAAAACTTGAATTAGCTAAGTTACTCGTGGCAAACCATTCATCTCACACATAACAAAGCACGCTAAGAAAGTGTAGGTGCGGGTAAAGTTATACAATTGAATATGTGTGTCTCCCATGCAATCAAAGGTTTTACTCGATCTTGTAAATATAAGGATGTGTTGGCAACTATCTGAAAGTTTTGATAGCAACTAGAAAATTGAAGTATTGCAAATGAAGTTTTAGTCTTCATATCACCCCCTGAGGAGTCGGAGAACCTAAGGGTGGAAAAAGCTTCTGAATATCACATAACGTCCTGAGCATGTGGTAAGCTCTGGAGGGTCTCATGTGCTTAAAAAGGTAGATATTACTGTGGTCTGGTCAGGAGCAATGGAGGTGCCTTCGGAAGAATGCGAGATGTGCATTCTGCCAGAGCAGAGTGTATTGGATATGGCCCCAACGCGGAACAAAGCGTCGGCGACGAGTTTGGAAGCAACATGTAATGAACTGTGAACTGTACAATGAAGAATACCGTCGTTGTAGACGGTACAATGGTGAGTCTACAGAATGTGCCTGGAGTGTTGTAAAGCCTCATAAAGCCTCACTATAGTACGTCGACCATTATTTATGCCTGGTACTAGCTTCTTCGAGAAAAAACATTTGTTGTTCCCAAGTTCCATTGGTGTACTGCTGAAGCCTGGCATCTAACGCAGTATAAGAGGTATCGGTGAACAGAGCTATTGCAGCCTCCGGGTTGGGATGCGCTGAAATGTTGGCTTGGGCGAGACTTGACTTGCAGGCTTGAAAGCTTCGACTAGCTTTGGAGTCTATTGTACCGGATGTGAAATATGCAATCTGAAAGCAGCTGTATGGCGTAGCACCTCATATTTGGATGGCGATAGTAGGGACCGACATTAAAAGTTTGTTATTTCAGTGAGACGGCGCAGATCCTGTGCAGTCTTTGAACATGGAAGATTTGGTATCGCCGTAATCTCGTCGGGTGTTGAGATAGTGCCTGCTGCTGAAGCTTCATGCTCCAAGAAGTTGACCTTTGAGGATCATAGGACGTCTTTTCTAGTATTGACATTTATGCCATAATCGAAAAGAGGACATAAAAGTATATATATGCATATATCTATATATATATCTATATTGCGTGCCCTTTTGCCGATTTAGAGGAAACCAGGATGTCGTCAATGTAAAAGAATAGATCCAAAAGTGCTTCGTCAATGAAGTGCTGTAATGTCAATCCAGGATTGCGCCGTACAAGGGTCATAAACGGGAATTCAGAAAGTTCAAAAGGTGTGATGACTATTTTGGTATGAAATTAGGATTCCCTGGGATTTGAGTGTAGGCTTTACTGCGTCTATCACCGAAACTATTATGCAGCAGTGAAGTTGCTGCCTGAAGTCATGAATGTGGGTGCTGGTCTCTGTCGGGGATAGTTGGGCGTTGAGGGTGCGATAATCCCCTCTGGGACGCCAACTTTTGTCCTTTTTGGGGACTAGGTGCATTGGAAGTGCCAGGGTTTCTCGGAAAGGCACATTGAACCATTGGAAGCATGGAGTCAAACTCGATTTTGGCTATTCAGTGTCGGCCTGGAGTGAGGTGGCGCGGTCTGCAGGAGATGGATGGTACTGGAGTGGTGCGAATGAAAGGCACGATATTATGTTGCACTTTACGTGGTGTCTGAGGGCCGAGCATTTGGGAAAATTCCTGCAGATTAGTATGATATCGTATATGATGGTGATCATTTTAAAGCTAGGTTGAACGCTCTGTATGATCTGAGGTAGTATAGATAACCCTGTGACGCCGTCCACAATTTGCTTATCCCTACATTTGGGAAGAAGTAATAAGCAAGGAAGTCGGAGCCGAAGATTGGAAATGCGACGTCGGGATTAAAACCTCTAGGTGAAATTCCATCTCAAGCCAAATTTCAACTGAAGAGGTAAAATGCCGTACATATGATGGAAATTCTTTTGCAGCTGTGAGTTCGTAAGTGGTGTTGTTCTCTCTGGAATGTTCTTGGGAAGCAACACAGGTCAGACCAGTGTCGATAAGGAATTTGTATGTGCTATTGCTCTCAATTATGAAGAGATGGCCTACACTTCCAGGGTAACTATCTACTACCACTACTATTTGCCGCTGGGAGGTTGAAGGGAAGCTGAAGGGAGGCGCACGCATTTTTACTCCTGCTCATGTTATGACCTGTGGTACCAGCGGATACCTTCGGTGTCATGATTAGTGTTTACATGGAGATTGGGTGCTGTAGCGATTGGTACACTTACAAGCACGAAAAAGCGGGCTCAAAGATGACTGCAATGCTGCCATTTGTTTCGCTAGATCTACGTTGGTGCGAGTGTGATTATCTCACTAGCTGCTGAAGTGGTAATTAGGTAAAGCATTGGCGTGAATGGCGGCCAAAGTGTCCTCACTTATTTTGTCCATGAGTACTGATATCTGCTTAAACCAGTGACCTTCGGGAGAGAGGAGTGAGGGGTGAGATTTGGACGATCAGGTTCGGATTAGTCGGGCGCAAACACAGACGGGCTCCATAATATTTCCAGATGGAACGCATCCGCGTCGCCCGATCCTGCCCACAAGCCGCCCAACCTTCTCCAGAAGAAACCTCCAGAGAAAGCATAACCACCGCCCAGCTGTAATCCGGCGAACACTTTCGCCTGGTCCTACAACCCTGAAAAAGAGGAAAAGGAAGTTGAAGGGTACAGGAAATGATAGGGTGGAGAGTGTTGGTAGAAGATGAACCACCCCAGCATTCGCTTGTCGATCCAAGAAAACCAAGAAAATGGGCCAGATCGCCAATGGACCAGAGTGGGTGATCGAACCCGGGATCTCCCGAATGCGGGCCACAAGCGTTGCCGCCTGAGCCATCCTGCTCGTTAGTTATAGAGGTACGACTGATTGCTCAGGGCTCCAGCGGTGGAAGAGCAGCAAGATACTGGAGGACCGTCCACAGAAACTACCAGGCCCAATTGATAAGGAATCAGGGAATCCATGTAGCCCCCGCCCGTTTTACTGTACCTGAAGCAATAAACAACTTGGTAGTATACCAGTCTAATTAAAATTACATTGGAAGAGATAGAAAAACGTGCACAACATTTGCCAAATATCTTTTGTTAATTTTCAATTAGAACAAAAGCGAGAAACAACAGGCGTAAATACGTATTAAAATTAAGCGAAGCAAGCAAAACCCTAATTATGGGGAATCCCCCCCTAAAAACAGAGAATTTGTTTCAGGTCATTTGAAAGCACTACCTTCGTTACTTTTACCATATTCATTTGAATTCAGATGCTCAAAATTCTACCTCTCAACTGCTACTCAAAGATGCAGACAGTGTAACCAACTTGCGGTAGCATTTTAGTTTTTCAAGCATAGTATTGATCCAAGCTTCTGTCTAGGCAGTTTTAAGCAGTCGATCTCTGTGATTCCTCTACTGTGTACTTAAATTATTATAATTATTATTGCTATTATAGGCAAGTGCATTCACGTGTATTTTCGGCTTCGCAGGGATAAAAAATGCACATTTTCCCAAATTTCAATACAATCACATGCCTTGACATACACGGTGCAAACATACTAAATCTTGTAAAATCATATATAGAAGGGAATGAAAAAACTGTCACAAATATTACCTATTCCTATAATATGTACAATTTAGGCAATACCAACAAATATGTTTATGGTGTTTTAGGAATAATAATTTTCTTATTGTTCTGAACGATCAGCTTATTGCTTGGTTTTATTTCATTTACACATATTTTCTTCATTTTTTTAACCTGCCCACGTAACACCTTTTGCTTTCCACCACTTCGTTTCTCTACACTGCTTCAACTAATGGCTTATGTAATAATGATGTGCCCAATAAGCCAATTACCTACATAGCTATTACATAACAATTCCTACCCTTGCCATAACGAAATTCTTACCCTTAGTAGATAATTGGGCTTTTATTTTCTTCTTTTAACTCGTATTTCACTTAAACTATTAAGTTAACCTTATTATTTTATAAATCATATGTGCCACATACACCTTATTGGCGTAATATTCTTCTTGCTCTACCAGAAACTTAATTCTTTATGTTTCTACCATCTCATATTTTTTCTTATATCTGTACCTCCCTGCCTCCCTAATCCTACCTGTGCTTACCACTGCCTAGTAATTTGTTTCTTAATTTTGCCCCTTACTCTGGATAATGCGTTGCTTGCATCGATAACTTCGCGACCGTACCCGTGACAATCTGCGGCTTATTTAGAGTTTTTCTGGGACATTGGCGTATCCTGTGCCTATCTATGATGTAGGTGTGAAGGGTGAGCAATCTACCTATCTCCTCCTGTTTCACTATAACTATAGTCTCTCTTCTTTCTGCTCCAAAACTTATTAACTTTATCTGGGGATTCTGCCTGTTTTGTGCCCTATTTATGTTTCGATGATGATTTCCATTTGAGGGGGCGGTAATTTCTCTTATAGTTGCTCCTATTATTAACCTCAGTGGTACATGGTAGAAGTTATGTAAGCGGGCATTAAAACTGCGTTTTGCTCCTTTTCATTTATGAAACGAGTTCTTTGATTTCCTGGACCAATACTGCTTTGTTCGTATTACTGACTTTGTAAAAGTTCAAGAACTTCTCCCATTGTTTATGGTTTTAATAAAATTAGGTGGCTTTTAATTTCACCGGGGAAATGCTCAGTCATTAACGCTATGAATTCAGCCTTCTTCTTGGGAGCTCTAATAATTGACTATTGCACCAGCTTCAGAAAATAAGCAGCCATTTCTTCCCCCAACTATGGTTGACAGCGCCCACTATTAGCCTGAATCCTGGCGTCGTATTGGGCGGATAAATTGCAATATTTTTCCAGCGTAGCTTGCCTGAACTCCACATAGATTGCGTGGCCTCCTAAGGTCAACCTAAACCAAATAAGGGATCGTTGCTTCAACCTACCATTCGGTATAATTCTGGAATTTCCTTTAATTTAAGAGTGAATCAAAAACAAGAATATAGCGTTTAATGTTGTCAAAGTAGTCATCAAAAACTTGATCCGCGATTTCGATTAGCAATTACACTGCTACCGTTAACTGGAATGCAAAAAATTTTACTGACATTGTCTGCACCATTACTTTTACTATAATATAATGTGTGGCAAATTCAAATCATGACTCGAGTCCATCTGCCTGTCCGTTACCATTTGAATCCTCCTGGGAGAAAGTAGGAATTTTGCTCTGATTTTCTGAATTTCTTTCAATTTTAGGTGGCTTATAACCTCTCTCATTTCGCTAAGTACCTGGTAGTTTCTGCGGCTTCCAACATTTAATTGTTGAGATTGGTTATGATTTCGCTCTTCTACTATTTTATTTATGGTAGCTACTTCGGAACTTATGGAATTGTCTACTTCTTTTTGCTTTTGCTCGAGCCTCACATAGTTGTCACGGAAATTATCACATACTCACTCAGGCACATATATTGGACATTCTTAATTTGACTTCTAATGTTCTCAGTTTATGCACGTGCTTCTTGTACTTCAGCTGAAGTTGTTACAGTGATGCTCCATGGCCTTTTTCCGTCATGGAAGTCAAATTACTTCGGCCTGCAAATTACGTCTCAACTGACGATTAAATTCTTCATCGGACGAATATTTCTTTGCAGCAATTTATTTCTTAATTTAGGGAATAGGCGAAATTCTATAGAAATAAGTCAAAGAAATAAGATGGATGTGGCAGCAAATTATACTTATTTGCTTATTTTCCCTATTGCAACAACATTTGTGTGAGGGTGGCATGGTCTTGGTGGAAGATTAAGTTCTTCTTTGCTCAGTTATTCTCGTGTATCTTTATTCTTCAGTAACTTCAGAAGGTTAGCCTAATGTACTTCGGCGATAGATTTTACGGGGGGAAGATAATAAATACTAGCAGCGTACCTTTGGCATCCCTGTAAACCGACGCCGTGATCTACCCAGATTGATGTTTCGTTGCCTTCTTTGGTGGTGGATAATCTCAGTGTTTCCATTGCTTAGGCTACTGTTTTTTCAGATGTATAGTAATGCACCACATTTTATAATCTGTAACGAAGCGATGCATAAAGTTGTCGCAATATTTCTGAAAACGAGCCAAAATTCGCTCAGAGATTTGTATTCTAATTAGCTTTTGACCCGAAATTAGCAGTCGTAGCACCTATCTTGCAGATCATTTTTTCACGAACAACTCTTCTTTCAAAATGACAAACTCACGTTCCCCTGAAATTCCCAGACTTTCAGAAATTCTATGCCTTCATTCGGAGTTCCTAAAGGCTCATTTATCAACTTTATTGATTATTTCTGCTGTCGTGGCGGATTTCCGTCTTCGGTTCTATGCGTCATCTACCAAGCTTTAACGACACCCTTTAAACTCCTTTGTCCACCTGTAAGTGGTTGAAAATGATGGTGCAAGTCCCCTTGAGTGTTTGTCATATCGGTATGAGCTTCTCGTTCATTCATATCCTTCCTTACGAAGTATTTAATAACCCCACGATATTCGACATTTGCGATGCTTTCCGTACACAGAAGTCTGCGCGGTAATAAACAGCTTTGCCTACTATGAGTCTCTAACAATATTTATGTTATAACGCATACGTTTCCATGAAAGAGAGCTGATTTTGAAAACATAACTGCTTCGGAAATGCTACTGCAATCTGTGGGTTATCCCGAGAACATTTCTTATTACCCTCGCAAGTCGTCTTTGCGTATACATCATCGGCGTCTATACCAGTCAAATTGACCGCTACTAGTTTATCGATTTAGGCGACCTACTCATGTGGCTGTCAGAATGATCTGGTTCTGCTGACACTATACAAGCCGTCGTCTTACTTCGCTTCGTCCCGAGCGGCTGCCCTATATCAACGTTACTTCGGCGGTTGTATCACGGAGAGCCAACGGGAAGGACTGCTCGAGTGACTACGAAGGGCCCAGTGGGGCCCAGCTACTACAATAACCTCAACCATTGGGAAAACCTGGCATAACTCTGCAGAACGGAGCATAGCCTCGTTTGTGCAACGGCAGTGCGTGGGGAATTATTTAAATGTTCCTGGTATTGAAAAAAAGTATTTGCCCGGCCGTCATAATTCAAAATTCTCGAACTAATGCTTTCAAACTGGCAAGTTTTCAATCTGGTGATTCGAAGTGGGAAGTTTAGTATAATTAAACTTTGTGTTAAATAAATCTTGAAATGTTTAAAGTTGGGAATAAAAAACGCTTGCAAGTATTAGTTTCATTTAAAGAGAAAGAGTTAATGAATGTTAACTTATTCAAGTATATCTCAAGTTCGGTTAAAAATGTCCATGCATTTTACTTAATTATTTATATCTTGCTTGTATTTCGATTATGTTGTTAGTATTTATTATTTTTAACTTTCAACACATTTTTTATAGATAGTTACTATTTAGAGCTTCTCAATAAATGTTCGGATAACCCCTCTCAACTGGGTCCACACCCTAACGCTTCCTATAATATAAACACTCTACAGTTAGGTTAAGGGGAAAACACCTAATGCAAGGACGAATAATGAATGTCCAGCAGATGTAGCACTACATAGTCATTTGGCGTAGAAGAAACAGCAAAAATATAATCATGCATGGTATTCGTGCGTTACGCGGTGCATATGCTCTCTCGCACACACATAGATATACACTAAAACAAACGTAAATATGCAATAGATTCCAGATTTACCAGCGGTAACAGATTCTGTAGTTACCCTGTAAGCCAACAACAACCGAACTGAAAATTTATTTTGTAGTTTATAAATACATGTGCATCAGCATACTGGGATATCGCTACAGTAGAATTGTGCCGTTGCTCATACTACTAAATGAAAAAGCTTGCATTAATAATAGATTGAATCTTAGCAATCAAGATTTGTGTAACTGGTCGCCAAGGAAACGGCTTACTTTTGTTGGTTGGTGTGAGAGTGTAATAGCGTAAATACGATTTTCTTTGACTTCCAGAAATTAGTGCCGGGTGACCAGCCAACATCAATCTCCATTAAGTTTGTGCCGATAATAATATAAGTAAGATAACATTTGGCATATGACTTTTCTAAGCAGCATATGGCATTCTGTGTAGCTAAGCAAACGCAAATCACATGCCTATATCGAGATAAGGATAAGAAATTAGACCTTAACAGCAAATTTGGTGCCAACGAATAACTTTTAATGCAGATGTGTCTGAAAACGGGGACAATGGCCTAAAAGTGTTGCAACTTAATTATCTAAAATGAACTTTGATCTGCGACAGCATGAAATAACACATATTTTACGACAAAGGACAAGTTATTGCCTGCTGGTTTAATCATACATGCAGTTTGCATGCTATTCCCAGAATGTTCTTTCCAGTTGAGTGTAGCATGTATGCTTTCCTGGCAAGCCACATCAGTATTTGTTCAGATCTGATGCAGGTATTTTACATACATTTAACACAAGCAGTATTTTTCAAGCATTTTAGAAGAAGTAATATTTCTGCAATTAAAAAGAGTATTAATTGAAGGATCGTACGGACATTTGCATTAAAATCTATGAACGTAAGTACGTATATGCATGTTGTTTTTATTGAATGTATATTACACGATATGTTAGGTAAAATCAGGTAATTATCGTCCCTTTCCTAAGGCTTGTGTTATGAAACGGAGTTGCAAAGGCTATACGAAAATCATGCATTTGAGGGAGCAAGAGAGTGCGTATTGTTATGGCATGCCCGTTATAATTACAAGCATCAATAACGGTTCCCAAAACCTCGTGGGATCCTTTAAAGGTTTAATTTCCAAACAGCTTCTAAGTATGCGGTATTTACATAGTGCCCTAGACCTATGTTAAATGTTAGTACAGCGTTGTGAAAACAATTTACAAAACGATGCTCACTATTTGGATATAAGTAAAAGCAATTTCACTTCATTTACTCCTGCACTGACAGGTATCTTGTTTGTTTATGTGCGTGATTATGTATGTATGTATGTATGTATATATATGTATACAGAGAGAGAGAGAGAGAGAGAGAGAGAGAGAGAGAGCGCGCGCTTGTAGATGCCAAACGAAGAGGTTTATAGAGTCATTGAAAAGACGCTTTATATCTGCTGATTGAAGCTTTGATTACCTACATAAAATTAAACACATCAGTACTACTCTAATCGTATACGCTACGCTGTTACGTAATCTCACTATAGAACTCAAGCTTCTGATAACGTTATTATATTATTGCGGAGGAATTCTATGCAAGTTATTACCCTCTTTTGGCTAACACTGCAATTGATATTCCATAAAACAGACATGCCTGAAGTCAGTACTTTCGTTTGAACACTCTTGGACGAGCACTAATAATTTTATGGGAATGTATTCATAAAGTTATGTTTCATGCCAGTTTGTCTACGTCCGGAATTTTCAGCATGAGTGAATGCTAGTTCAACAAGAAAAAGCACACGAACACTTTTTCACTTTTTTATTTTTTCTTTCACCTACATATAATAGGCAGAGGAGGAATTTTTATTTCACCCAGAACTTCGATGTGAAAGTTTCCCGGAAAAGTACGTTCACAAGTCCACTGAACTCCAAAATAAGCAGTGTAATTCAGAAAAGAAAAGTCGAATAAATACAAAATGTCAAACACTGTGTACCAAAAACTTCCCCTGCCGCTACTTTCTCTTACTTCAAGAAAAGAACGTTGAGCCTCTAAAATACACAATTTCTGTTAAATATTTTTTTCGTAGCATTCACCGTTTCGAAACGTTTCTCGTTCCATGTTTAGGCTTTCCCAACTACGAACATCATCTGACGGACATGCTTGAAAGTTGCAATTCTTCTTTCCGTAGTAAGAGCTTGTCCCTGCGGCTAAGCATTTGGATGCTGTTTCGGTATTTTTATGTAATAAGCACTTAATGCTTACTTTTAAGTAACTTCTGGATAAGATATTTCCGAATAACGCAACGTGCGTAAGAAAATAACTCTTTATACGAGTATAGATGTTTCTAAATTAGACCTGCAAACTTTGGGATCAGATAGATAGCTTCTTTGACGCACTTTTTGTTAAGGCAACCATAGGCTGCGAAGATCGTCTTAACGCTAGAGGAGTTTATGTGATAAAATTGGTTGATCTTACAGAAAGGGATTGAAGTAATTAGGTACGTGAAAATTGAACTTACAACTAAAAAATGTTACACTTACGTTGTTGATCCCCCAAAATGCGGAAAACACACACAAATCATACCGAAAAAATGCAATATGCTCACTTCAATGTTCAATAATGTTTTATTGTTTGATCACCATAATAAGTGTTAAAACACATGTACATTGATTTCCAGATAAGTAATGCATCGACGTGCCATACTTTGTCGTACCCTTTGAAAGCCGGTAGGCATTTCCCTGATTTCAGCTGCTGCGCTGAATATGATCTTCTTCGAGTCAACGGGGGTTTCATAAACCATAGACTTCATGTAATCTCATAAAAAGTCTCAAGTGAGGCCAGGTTAAGTGAACGCACCCACCAGGAAAACGGGCCCACACCTACCTATTGAGGCAGTATTTTTAACACTTGAATAATTTTAATTAAATTATATAATATGTAAATTCAATAACAGCCCGCCTTGAAGCAATATGTATGTAATAATTTGAAAAAAAATGTATGTAACAGTCATTGTAAATGCTTATATTATTGTAAACATGTTTAATAATGTTATGTGAATGCATTATGTAATTTAATAGTGTAAGAGCTGTGAAAATAATAAGTTTAATGTTGCTAACAATGAGGTAACACTGAGGTAACCTTGAGACAACAATGAGTTTGAGAGTTTGAATGCTGCTAGTCATGATTAGGGCAGCAATAATGTAAATTTTGTGACGGTTTAAAAACAATCAACAGTCAAGTTTCATTTCCTAATTACTTCAGTATCTTCCTATAAGACTGACCAATTTAATCAAATAAATCCCTTTTGTGCTGAAATGAATCGTCGCAGCCTTAACAAAAGATGTTTCCAAGAAGGTTATCTTCTGCTCTCAAAGTTTGTCGGTGTAATTTCGGAGCACTTGTTTAATTATATGACTTAGTCATCGGTAGATAAAGCCATGAAAGTGTTTACATAAGATTTTTTAAAAACCCCGTGACTGCTAGTTCTTGCGGTACGCTGCAGAAGTAAGTCCAACATAGGAGTCAAATGAGGTTGAAAGTGAATTACTCAGGCAACACTTATTCGCGAATGTTCTGTTTTTGTTTGTTTGTTCTGTTTTAATACCGTTTAATATGGTTTTTACTACATACGGTACCACAGGCGTAACACTGATAATAGATTAAATGTACAGAAAGCTCGAAAGGAAACACTCCAGACTGAGTTTCGAGTAACTCCTCGGCATTTAGCAGTTATGAGGACTGAAAGCCCCATTCAGGGAGAACAATTTGAATGGATTTGATTCGCGGATTTTCCGTTCACGAGTGCATACCTTAGCAAACTCAGTCAGTATCAGTTCCACGAATGTTGAAGAATATGTTTAACAACAGTAAAAATGTATTAATATAATACTGAATGCCATTTTATCTGGTAGGTTGTTAGAAAAGAAAATGTTTATTCCAAAAATTTTAGTAATGCAATGTTGCATTGTTCATGACTGACTGTACTAAATAAAAGTAAGGTAAAGACGTATTATGGCTTTTGACATCACCATAAGGACATTTTTGTGGTAAGGCGCAAAAGATTGCATGGAATAATCTAGAGCTAAGGCTATTTGTGGCTTTTTAATAAACTATACCGATGTGGCTCTCCATGGAACAACACAGGGTCACAAAAACGTACCTGAGGTCACGATGCTCTCTTGATAATGAGGTATTAGTACAAAAGAATTGTCTTTAAGTTCACTAAATGATTGCTTGATTGTTATCTTATAGATTTAGCGCTGTAATTCCTGTAACATTTCGAATGCTTGAAACCCACACATAACTGTAGAGTATCGAATATGTGGGCAGTTTCAGAGCTAACAATATTATGTGGTTTTCCACAATACGAGCTTTAAAACGAACTAATGCAAGGGGGAGGCCGGACGTACAAATCTCGTTTAGAAATTCCTGCATGACAACCAAAAAATTCATCCTTTTTCCTCGCCGGTTGCTGTTTAAAGATTAAACGAGTAGTCAAGGGAGGGGATATTTTTCTTTGCCAGCGAGTGCTTTTCCTCCCATAGAAGCGGCCCCGTTAATCATTTCCCCGTCAATAGAGCAGCCAACAAAACATAAATCAGATGCTGGACGCGTAAAATATTTCGCATAGCGGAAAATATTATTTAGCTTTCAGCTAGAACAACATGGTATTGTCTGTGCAGCAGGTGAATCTGTAAATGAAATGTAAATACTTCCCACCCAGTTTCAATAGTAATCCGAATTCCATCTTCCTCACATAAGTTATGATATTTCATACATCTGGCCCCCATCCATAGTCGTAAATGTTTGAACGCAGAGCCAGTCAGTTTAAAGCGATATGCAATAAACCTTGCGGATGTGTTACATACCGTATAAGGTATCTGGTGGTTTAACTTTTTGCCATTTATATACATTAAACAAAGGTGTTTTTTTTTTAAATTCTAACGTTTACCATTGTCACTTTTCTTCAGGTGTTATACATATTACTACATTGGTTACCCATTTTCTGTTATCATGTCTAGCGAGTGCCGAGTAATCAAAACACAGAAGGTCGCGAAGGGCACCATTATTTTAAATTCTCCTACCCCAATGTTCACCAGTCACATGACAGACAAGTAGCTGGTATTCGATATCACTTAGCAGCAGCTAAGTCAGTATTAAAAGTACGGTAATACAGTAATCTTCATTTTCATTTTTTTCATTTGGTGAGTCTTATGCAGTTTCGTACTCATCCCAAATGAGCTAGTGTATTTACACATTCATAAAATATATGCGCTAAGCTGTACCTATGAAAAAGTACTTCGGCATGGAGAAAACTTTTTCAACCCTCTCACAATATTTGTATCCCAACGGAGTTGTATAGATGTCATTGATTCGCGGAGACGTTCAAAGTAATGCAAGATTTGAATCTCCTTTGGGCACACATGTCAAAATTACCTATTCGTAGTTTCCGGAGTCATCAAAACGGAAGTAGCTGAAAACGGCTTTTGCATAGCTAGATAGAAGTGACTTATGTGACCACTGAACATTTGGGAGTGAGGCAGAGATAGGATTGGACAGCAGATCAATGAAGTCCACTGAGTAGACTGTCATTTGTGCATCTTCAGCGCTTCAATCATGTAAAGCCATCAGTTGCGTAGAGTGTTTAAGTTCGGTAGAATGTTACATTGAATTGTGAAGCGCAGAGGATTTTGCACCGATCCAGCAATGAGGATATTGTACCGACGCCCCGCGAGGGGCCGCCTGCGGACGGATCAGGTGAAGGGAGACACTGGACGGCTAGAACCAGCAATGACAGGCTCCCTGTAGTTTCCAGATATAGAAGACCCGGCAACTGAACAAGCGAACCAGGTACCCCGCCTCATATAGGGTCCAACGCTCCACCCGGGGGCGGTCCTTATACCCCGGCAACCAGACGAAAGCCGAGGGACAGTAAAAGTTTTCAGAGAGCATCCTTTTCTCTGCCACGGTACAGCGAAACACCAACCGACACTTCCAAAGCTGAAGTAGACCAAACGGAGTGAAGGATAAGTGAAATGATGAATGGAACGAAATGGAGGGCTAAGAAATTCGGAGAATGAAAGAAAGCACTCCAGCATTCGCCTGATGACTCGGGTAAACCCCGAAAAAATCAATGGGTCAATATTTGCGGTCACTGGGGATTGAACCCGGGGCCTCCCGAATATAGGGATACAGACGTTAACACCTGAGCCATCTCCTCAATATGTTGCCTTGTTAGAACACTTTTTTCGCGGGCGGAAAAGAGAGAATATGTTGTGGAGACTTCTGTTCTTACTGGGATTGGGCAAGCTGTTGTTGTTATTGTTATTATTATTATTATTATTATTATTATTATTATTATAAAGTATATAACCTGTGGGGAGAGATCCTTTTCAAGAGATAATTTTTGAAACATAAATGAAAGGAGAAGGAAAATAAGCTAACAGATATTTCTGTATTGCTGGGTAATGGCCACTTGCAGTTAATATCTTAACCCAGTCGGGCACTTATTTCCCATGCTGTAACAGCTGGTGGCGAAACAAAAGAGACGTGAAGAAGAAAATAGTAGTTTAACTAGAACCCTCCCATTCCTCCCCTTCTATCTGCTTCTGGGTGCGTCAAGTTGCTCTCAAGATATTGGGTACAAACAATAGGGAGACTGCTTCCGTGGTCGAATGCTCAGCGAGATGATTTCTTACCCAGTGTTCTCTGGTAGAATTCCCGGGGACTCTCCATAGTTTCTGGAAGTGTGGATGTGAGAGTGAATGTGCGTATAAACATAAGTTTAAGAACGTATAAACGTAAGTTTAAGAACGACGAAAGCTTATATTAACCTAACTTAAAAAAGTTCAAAGAATAAAAACTTCATCATCTGTTTCAATCAAAGCCATATGGCCATAGCAGTTTAAAAAGGATTAAGGAACTGGGTTTTTGATACTTGAAGCTGTTAGTTTTTTAACCATTCCAGACACTGGAAGCCGTTCATCATTCTATTCTTTCTGTTTTCAACTAATTTTTACTTTCTCTGTCATCCACCTTCGGTAGGAGGAAGTATCGTATTCCATCAAAATATTTCGATATCGAGATTTCAGTGAAAATACATTTTTTGAGATACCCCAAATCAAAAAGGCATGTTTAAAAGAAGATCCGTGTACAGTTATATGTGTCTGTGAAGGAAATTCGAAATGTCCTAAAGATACCAATCTGGTATTTAGGTTCAGCATCTCCCAATAGATGTTGCAGAAGATGTTCAAGAAATCTCGCCCCACTTCCATTTACATGGAAGATTTTTCGAAAGTTTCGATTTTCTCAAAAATAGCTCTGGTGATGTTCATTAAAATACCAAATATTTAGGATATTTACATAACAAGAAAATGTATGTATTTGATTTTCTGGGAACAGCCTGTGAAGTCCCCTTCATTTAGAAGGAATTTTGTATAATTTTGTATAACTGGTAAACCCTAAGATATAAACAAAAACGTACTACACAATTTATTTAAAGTAACCCTTTTTGCCATTTTCGACATGTTGGTTGTCATTGTTTTGAATTTTTCAATACTTTAGTTTGTTTTAATTGCTGTAGATACTCAGTTGTTTCTCGCGATGTCTAGAAAGATTTTGGAATTTATAGGCCAGCATATAGCGACTAGGTTTTTAAACAACCCCTGGTGCCTGCAACGAAATGTCTAACGAAACTACATCTGCAAAGATTTATCTCGATTAACATAAGTAGATAGAAAAGTAAGCCTTCGTAAGAAGAGTTTGTAGAAACATATAGAAATGTACGGTAGTAGGTAGAGAAAGGCACGTGAATGTAGTACATTCAGACATGTTGCGTTTTACCCGCTACTTCGTCGTGGTTATGTTACCTGCGTCGTTGTATGGGTAGTCTTCAGGACTCCAAATCGCCGATGTCAGTCAGAAAGCACTTATCGTATCTCAGGGTCAACTGTCGGCAGTCGGCCTGAAATTCCCTACTATTGTTGTCTGGGTAGGATTGCGGGAGTGGAGACACCAGGATATTGTTTTGAAAGAAACACTGTTTCTACATTTCTCACTCTTTATGCTAGAAATCCTGCAAGATTCATTGGCGTTCCCTAACACGCGTGATCCTTTTATCACTTTCTTCCCACTATTGTCTCTTAAAATACTAAAATTTGCTCCGGCTAGTTATTTAATATCTCGGTGCTCTGTCACCGTTCTTTAGATTCACGCGAACTTGAAGTAGTCACTTGACTAACATTAACTCGTTTATGGGCTGGATATAATTATATAGAAGAATATATCGTTAGCATATTATATAAATATTTCACCTACATCACCTTATAATTGCATATTGCGCGGCACATAGCAAATTTCGGAACTTAGCGTCCTTTTCTGACCCGGAGTGCTACTTGTTACCTTAACGAAGAATCATGACAAACTGTCTCAAATCCACGCTCGCGTTCACATGTATCAGTCACTGCTCGCCTCCAAATTTTGTACATGTCACTGTCTTCCTATCTTTTCATTGGTTCTAATACTTATCCTCTACGTTTATTGGTTCCCAGGTTCAAAATTCAAAGCCTAACTGTAAGAAAAGACTGTTGGCTCATAGCGTCTGTTTACTCTTAAAACTTGCCTCATCCCCACGAAGTACAAAAGAAGCTTTCGAATTTTATGGCCCCACGCTCGGAAAACATAATGGACAGTGAAACGAAGCCACTCTTATTTTGCCTAAATCTTACAATTTTTCTTAGGCATTTATGCCTTTATTTATTTGACAACAGTATTGAAACTTAAAACGAATTTGCAGTTTCAGAAGGGCTTTCGATTGATACAGTTTGAATCATATTGCTTTAAAATTATGGAAAATTATCAACTTACAAGTAAATTAATTATCAATAATTCCTACTTATAATTATTACAGAGTTCCTATTTGTGTATGCTTAATCAGACGGAAATGTCGCTACAGACTGTTGACGCTGCCAAGCTACGTCCTCCAACCACAGAAGCAATACCTTTGCCTAACGGTTGCTGCTTGTCTCCTCCTAGATGGTTCTTCTTTTGCCAGGCTGCTCCAGCATGAAACCTTAATTTCAGGGTCTGCGTGGGTGTGTACAGAGAAACACGAACGCTGTCTTAGAGCACATTTATTCACTATTTAAAATAATACTGCGGTTTGCCGATCACTTGTAAATGCATACGATGATACTTTGTCTTTACCAAGACCGAAGAAAATTAACTACAGCTAAGCGTTCTACCCTCTAGCATGTTCGCCACCATTCTTCTCCACACGACGAGAATGTCATCCCGCTCTCATCAAGCACTCAGGACAGGCTGCCTTTTACCCACGCTGCACAAGGAAAAGCAAGATACTTACTTCCCCTACTCTCCCCTCAAACGCTCGTCACAACCTGGCGTCCTGAAGCCTAGAGTGGCCTTCACATCCCGGCCAGTGCAACTGCACCCATGAATTCCAAGAGAAACTGGCTTCAGCTATTTTACCCTTTATACTGGGGGCTGGTCCCTAATTAGCTAAACTGTGCCTGTCTGGTCTTTCTGTCGCTTTTAACAGTCAAAAATTTTCCAATGCTTCTCCTTTTTATACATACACTGAAATTAAATATTTTATTATTTATTTTATATCACTATCCTTCTCAGATTATTATGATAATTATTGACTTCGTAATTTCGGCTTCACTGAATGCCCACATTCTCTTCAACAAGGTAAATAAATGAAATTGTTGGCTGCTATGAGAACTAATACAATGACAAATAAACGAAATACATATATTTTCCCATTTATTATAACTATTTTGCATGGACAAACATATTTACTATACATTTTTTGTGCTTTCATAATTTTGCGGGAATGAGGGTGTAGCTGTCTGTTAAATCTAAGTAAGCAAGACTTTCACTAAGTTTTGTGTTTTATTGTTGGAAGTTAACATACTCTGTTTATATGTATCTATATGACATCAACCTTTGAATCTAACCAAAGATGGATAACATTTGTTAATATCTTAATTTGTTCTTTGATGCATTTTAACATAAGTCCTCGTGGTTACTGCTGTATTTTATGCAATAGAAGAGATCTCTCCTCCAATCCGCCGTCTTCTTCTTCTTCTTCTTCTTCTTCAATGAATTGCCCTTCTCTTTGTAGGACTTACAACCCCGAGGACTTACAAGCCCATGCCTGGTCCTCCAGTCAGTGGCCTGCTCCTCCAATTCAGTGACTTAAATCAGTGGGCCGTCAACTCATTGGTCCAAGGTGCAGATCCAAAGTGCTCGCCTGCTCGGACCTAGCAATCAAACAGCGCATGATCAAATGGAATGGCGGAAGGACGGAACAACATTGATGTTATGCTGGACGTTCAACAGACTTGGTATCCTATTACCTACGAGAGAGGTTTTATTTCAACGGAAAGAATTCGAGGGGTCAGATTTGGGCTTCTCAAAGCAGAGGTCCAGGTTTCATCTCCCGGCTGCAGCGGGGGAAGTTTTCTTTAATTAGAATTTGCCCTACTCTCCGCATAGTCTGGAAGTATGCATGTGAGAATGATTTTGAGTGTATTTCATGTTAAAATTTAAAAAATGAAAGAAAAGTAAAAGAAACTTGAAAAAAATTACACTTGTTTCTCAAATCTAAAGTCCCCGACATGGTAATAACAGTTCAAGAGAAAATAGAAATAGAACAATTAAAAGGATCTGAAGTGTTGTATTCACGTGACTTTACTCACTCTTCTACAAAATATTCTTATAAATGCTTATTCATGTACTACTTCTTGATAAGCTTTCATGATACATTAATGCATTTCTTTGCGGATATATGAAGCATACAGTAGGCTAAATCACTAATAAGTCTTTGAAAAAGTGGGTTGCTAGGTAATGGTTTTGAAATTCCATGCTCTTTGCATGACCACGAGAACAAACGAATAGCAAATTACTACTTGAAAAAAAATATCAGTATTTGAAAATTCAAACTAATGACAAAGAATATCTCAGAAATGCTTAACACAACAAAATATTTATTTGGCATAACCTGTGTACTTCGATGAAATCAACGTACAGTAAAATTTTGTCTATCTCTTAGGGTTTCCAATTATAGGAAGATTATTCAAAATGAAAAGGACTTCACTTATTTAAGATGTACATTTTATATGTAATCAAAATCGCTAGAGCTATTTTTTTTATAGAATCCAAATTAACGAAAATATTTTCATGTAAATGGTAGTTTAGGGTGAAGAAATGTTCTTGAAAATCTTCGTGTCCTTTCCTTGGAAGTTGCTGAACTCAAATGTGAAGTTTGGTATTTAAATGTATGGGCCATAAAACGTTTGTAATAATAACTACGATGTGCATTTCAATAGGATAGTCCTAAGCCCATTGGGAAGATATTTTTATGTCTGAATAGCTGTACAACATAATTTTACAATGTAAGAATAAACCAAAGATTTAACATGAATTTCCAGTGAAGATAACTCTGATGATAACTTGCAGGAGTATGTAGCTGCATGGTTATTATCTCACATTCTGCACAGGGTTTGAAAAATATTTTAACAAGTTGTTACCAAATGCTAAGCATCACCCGAGCGAAATAGGATATTCATTTTCTATTGGGAATTTTTGGATTGGATTGTGAAGCGGAGGGGTTTCGGCACCGATCCTTAATGAGGATATTGTACCGAAACCCACGAAGGGGCTCCCCGGGAGGGAAGAATGAGGTGGGAGAGACCGGGCGGCCGGAACCAGCAGTGACGGTACAGCAATGGCAGGTTCCCTGCAGTTTCCAGTGAGACAAGCAGACTGGGGACCCGCTCTACACAGGGTCCAATGGCCGCCCAAGGGGCGGTACTTATACTCCGGCAACCATCCGAAGGCCGGAGGACGGAGAAAGTTCGCAGAGAACATCCTTTCTCCCAGCCACACCTCACCCAAACACCATCGCCGCCACTTGCGGCCCTGAAACACACCAAACGGGATGAAGGATGAATGAAATGATTAAGGAAGCGAAATGAAGGGACAGAAATTTCGGGTGATGAAAGAAACACTCCAGCATTCGCCTGGCGACCCGGCAAAACTCCCGAAAAATCCCATGGGTCAGAGTGAGCGGTCGCCGGGAATCGAACCCGGGACCTCCCGAATGCGGCCACAGACGTTTCTGCCGAGCCATCCCGTTCCGTGTCGGGGATCATTAATATTCAGTTACATAGTAAAACAAAAAGGAAACCCCACAAGTAAAAAATCAAATATAAATTGCATAACGGTGATTACAAACTGAAATTATCTCACTTAATATGAATATGTTTCGAAATCCTTAAAAAGCATATCAGAGTTTAAATGAGGTGGTATTAAGGAAAGCTTAGGATCCACTAACTCAGAAGTTTTCAATATTAGCAAATAATTACTGTTCTGTGTAATAGAATTTATAGACAGAGAACAACGGATAGTACTTTAGCAAACTATTCACAATTGTCGTCGTCGTTTCTAACGCTCATCATATGACCTATGACCTTCCGGGTTACCTCATTCTAGCAAGCGATGACTGGAATCATGTCTGAGGAGAAGACACCCAGCGGGCGGAATCCGTTGCCTCCGCTGATAGCAGGGTTGCCAGATATCTGAAATCAAATAAGTAACAGATGGGAATTTCGGCCCCCCACCATGTACAATTGAGAAACACGGCAATATTTACAAAATCATTTGTACTTTTGGCATTGCATGCTAACCAATCGCCAAATTCAGTTTCGTTTCCCAGTCTTTCGAAAAACGCACCGCCTTTTATTTATTTAATTTTTTTTTAACATGATCACCTTTGCGTTTCAAATTCCTATTCCATTTCCATTATTAACTTACTTCCTGTTTTCCAACCAAATAATCACGTGCTCGTGTTCGCTTCGCATGCTTCTAACAAACACCCTTCATTGTTGATGGATATCAATCAAAAAGAAAAGTAAGCGGGACAATAGTTGTTAATTATTAGGCATCATATCTGCCAGGCTGCTCAACCCCCAAAAATCGCCAAATTTGTAGACAATGAACCAATTGTAAGTGATTCAGTACCAACACTACCAACTGTTATAACAGGGTAAAAGTTATCAGGAATTACTTTTTGCAGTATAAAGAAATATAGCAATCGGTTTTAACAACTCCAGAGGCAGAAACATTAACCTATTTTTTTTACAAGTTTCAAAATACTCAAAAAATACGCGACAAATACCGTCCCGGATAGGAAATGTCCGGGCGCGAGACATTTAGCACAAATCTGGGATGTCCTATAAAATCCGCACGTCTGGCAATCCTGTCTGATAGGATGATGAGGATGACGTGGAATGAGAGGATCTACACTTTTGCCGTGGACTCCGAACCACATTGGGCCATGGGAATATTTCACATGAGCGAGTCAGAGGTGAAGGCGTGGATAGGGCCGACTTAAAATCACACCCCAGAGCCGGGAATCGAACCCCAGACCCTCAGTGCGAGAGCCGGAAACAAGCGCGCTACCCCGGTGCCTACTTTTCATAAACGTTGTTAAGAAATTATGTAAAACCAATTGAGTATTAGTTTAAGACAAATAATTTCACACCTTTGCTTTTATATCTTGTTTCATAACAAAATCTAATTTATGACTTACAGAAAAGCTAACAGTGTAATTGTATAAGAGTTATTAGGAAGCTTATTCACATTGCTAGATCTTCAGATCATAATTTCATTGTTTAAACCTGTAAGAATGGCGAATGCATAACATATTCTGATGCAGTGTTAACTGCATTAAACAAAAAAATGCATGTAGGTGGGATTTTTTGTGACTTAGCAAAGGCATTTGACTGTGTTAATCATGATATTCTGATAGCAAAATTGAAATTCTATGGACTACAAAATGAAACTCTAAGTTGGTTTGTATCATATCTAAATGAAAGAAAACAAAGTGTTGAAGTTGTCAATGATATTGAATTTGGAAAACAGACATCAAAATGGAAAACAGTAACACATGGAGTGCCCCAAGGTTCAGTCCTAGGACCTTTATTATTCTTGATCTATATAAATGACCTATCACTTTATATAAAGGATATTGCAAGTATAATTCTGTTTGCTGATGACACGAGTGTTCTGGTGACTAGTAAAAACTTGAATTGAGTGTGTAATTAAATTGAATTATGTTTTGAACTGTATGTCACACTGGTTTAAAGCTAACAAATTATCTGTAAATTTAGACAAAACAAAAGTTGTTAAATTTATAACCCATCCATCACTACACACACCAATAGAAATTCGGATTAATGACATGTCACTAGAACAAATAGACAACATTAAATTTCTGGGCCTCCAAGTAGACAGATATTTAGATTGGAAAGTTCACATTAGGTATATCATACCCAAACTCAGTTCTGCATGTTATGCTATCCGAGCATTGGTAAATGTCAGTTCTATAGATACACTTAAATTAGTATACTATGCATATTTTAACTCTATCATTGAATATGGAATATTATTTTGGGGAAATTCGGTAGAAAGTCAACGAATATTCCTCATGCAAAAGAAGGTTATAAGAATCATTTCCAGCACTCATAGCAGACACTCTTGCAAACATCTTTTTAGAAGACTAAAGTTATTAACCCTACCTTGCATGTATATATTTTCAATCTTAAAATTCTATGTATGCAATCGAACCACATTTATTACAAACATGGAAATTCATGAGATAAACACTAGACAAAAGGGTAACATTCATCGTCCCAGTACAAAGCTTTCTTGCTTCCAGAAAGGTGTATATTATGAGACCATAAAAATATTTAATACTCTCCCTAATGATCTTAAGAGAAAAGTTGACAACTTCAATGTCTTTAAAACTGCTGTTAAAGAGTACCTATGCTCAAAAGCATATTATTCTGTACAAGATTATCTTAATGACAAATTATCCTACTGATACTACTTATATAGCTCTGTAAGTAGTATTAGTAAATATTAATGACAATTGCCAGTCATATTTGATATCTGCTCTAGAATTAATGAAGCTATTTAAATGTATGTATATTAAGAACTGACAGTAAATGCTATGCATTACACATCAAATAGAACAAAATGATCAGACTAACAAAGGTAAAATCCTAGTGAATGTTAAAATAACTGTTCTTGCCTATACATATGTTAACCTTATAACAGTAAGGAGGTATACAACTCTGTAATAAATTACACTTGATTTGTTTCATTTTGTGTATAATATGTCCTTATTTTATTTTAAATGTTCTGTATACTATGTAATATTTATGTATATATGTAACTTTATTGTACATTTCCTTAACACGCATATAGTATTTGTATTTTATTTCAAATGTTCCATATTCTATGTAATATTTATGTTTATATATAATTTTTGTACATTTCCTTGACATGTTCTATGTTCACAAGTCTTTATGGCTGCTAGTGAACTCACAGAATACAATCTAATCTAATCTAATCTAATCTTTCCGTTGTTACTATTTTGGAAATAATATTTTTAACATAAATGCTTACAAAATTTTTGTAAAACTGGCAGTTTAATTCCAAAGGATTGAATTAATGTTCAGTATAATGATATTTAACTGCAATTTGTTTTCTAAAATACATGTTTTTATGCTTTCGCTGTTTTTCATAGTGTGACTCTTAAGTTAATGTTTTAATTATGAGTTTATTATGCTAAAAGAGCGCATTTGTAGGTTGTTGAGAAGTTACATATGATTTCTTAGGACAGTACGTTCTTGAAGGAACATACTTGAGTGTTTCATGAAGCCTTTTCATAAGCCGAGTTAAACATATTGCTTTTGTGTGTTAGGAAAGTTTTATGGAATAGCATGTAGAAAGCTGGAGTTTTCACTTTTGTACACCTCTTGCACGTTTCATAAAGGCCTCTTGTGGCTAATTATTTTCTCAAACATTTACGTTTCTAGTGCAGCATACATCCTCATATAGTGCTTGCTTTTTTGCCGTCCTTGCGCTGAAATACGGAATTACATAAAGCAAACCAACAACATTTTGTTGCGCGGGAACAAGAAAGTCACAAGCTAATGCTATGAGAAATCCTGCTTCTATGTACTAACTTTATAGGCGTGCCTTCAGCATATCTCCAGCCATGTGCACTAACAACACTAGTTGGCTTCTATGAATTTGAGAAGTTCCTAGAAAGGAAAATGCAGAAAAAATTAAATAACATGCTTCTAAACAGCCATAATTCATGAGCATTAATGCTATTTTTACATTTTATGTTTTCCTTACTTGATCATTTGAATCAGATACATTATCTCGTAAGTAAGTCAGGTATATTTTAACAGAAGGGAAAATATTTGCAGAAAATTATCCTACGCGAAACAGCCCTTTTAAGAAGTTATTAGATGTACACGTTCTCAATACAGTAGTCAACATACCAAACTTAATTGGCTACAGATGTATGTGATTCATGCTTAAAGGCTGGTGCAAACCCAGTAAATCGAGTATCTTCTGGTGTAGTTACGTATGCTGTAGGCGTAATACCATATAATTCTTATTCACCGGGCTTACCTTGGATTATATGAATGACGGTGTGACTCGTAACAGGTATTGGGTAAAATGACGATTCTCTGCGGTAGCGCATGCGAAAAGCGGCAAATCTGCATTTCAGACCAGCGTTGTTGCATGTGTTTAGTGGGAATGACGTTATGTGATTATGTTTACGTGTATTTATCATGGTGTATACTACAAAAGAGTGTATGTTTATTGCGTAAGTTTTACTCGAACGGAGTCATATGTGACTTGGTGTAGCCGTTCCTAACAAATGCACAATTTATAGAAAATTTAAACACACAAAAAGAATCATACATAGCTAACAGTTTTAACCAGAAAAAATTGGACCGGAAATGTGATATCGCGGAAAGAAGCTCAGAATTGCACCGTGTTCAATAATGTATTCAACAGGTGCCAGGCTTGTGTAGATGCAGAGCCACATCATTTCGAACGAAAAGTAAGTTAACTTATCGATATTGTCTCGCATCCCTAGCATTATCTAGAGGAGAGATGCTTGGCTGGTACTCCGCTACTGCACAAACGGATTGATATAGTATTGTGGTGGAAGCCGTAGGCTGCCAGTCGCGTCATTCAAAATAATTTCATGCATGGAGAAAGCATGGCAGAGAAGTTTTGCATTAGGACGTGAAGGTAGCATCCTGAGAAAATTTGAAAGACTTAAAATCAGATGATTAAATACATATATTAAAGCGAAATTCTCTTTTAGCTTTGACAGTGCAGATGAATGTTTTAGAACGAACCATAGGGTATCGCACCAGGAGAACTGTGAAAGTAGAACTGAAGTAGTGAAGAGGAAAGGATTCTACGTTTTGTTTACATTCTCCTGGCACGAGTGTTTCCATGCCTAAGCGACTTTCTATTGCAAATTCCTGCCGCTTCCCAGAGTACTTTTATGATGTTAAGGTCGCAGATTTTTAGTACACAAGTCGTTATCGCCTCACTAACGTGACTAAGTTAAGCACTTTGCGGTAAGGTTTTTGGTAGGTTGTGTTAATTTTCCCGCGGATTATGCAAGGATGAGCAAAGTTTTATATTGGAGTATTGTAAAGTAAGTGTTTTAGACTAACAAGTTCATAATCGATCACCAGTAGTTAGGAAACAAAGTCGCTTTGGTGTCTATAAACGGTTTCGACCCTAGCCGTCACTGATAGGAAAATTATCTACTTTCTAAGTAGCATCATCGCATATAATTTTACCGTTATTTGATTGTACACATAAAAATATTCCATTGGATAATGCCTATTTTAGTCTTCTGTCGTATTAATCCCGTTGTTCCCAAACTGGGAGGCGACCTCTGGTAGTCGCGGTTTCCGCGACGGCGCGGACAGCTTACTTACTTAGAGAGAAAAAGAATGTATTTGACAAGAAAATAACAATAATAATAATATACTTTCGAATTTTACCCCCATAAGATTTTCTGAGAGTATTACCCTGTAACTTAAAATTGTAGAGGAAATAATACAGGATTGTTCTGTGTATAATATTTCAAAATGTGTGGTTTGCATTTCTGTTGGGAACTTACAACAAATATACCACAATAACATAAAATAGTTCTTATTAATTGCCTTGGTTTTAAGGACTTATTTGGAAAGTTATACTTCTGCTGTTATAAGCATGGATTTAATTATTAGGCTTGTGTAAGTTATGTATTTTTCATTAAAGAATAACTGAATAAATGTATACCGGTTAAGTCAGCCTCCCTTTATTTTGTACTTTTATGAAATCCACAGGTTATGCTCCAACATAAAAGTATCGATCCCTATTGTGACAAACATTGTAACGCGAAAGGGCCAATTGGATGGCCTATTCTGTAATATTGTCCTTTAATGCACGCTTGGAATGCCATTTGAGGCTCATTTAACAATTTTTTCAATAGACAAATAGTGCATAGTATGTAACTTTATTGGCAAACTTCTCTATCATTCTAGGTAGTTCAGTTGGAACGAATACCTACGTGCTTGGCATGACAACCGTGTGCAGCAAAGCCTATTAATGTTTAGTGCTTCTTTGTCGTTGGTAATCTACAAGTAGGTAAAGCTTTAACACGACATAGTTCTTAAAGATGTATATGGATAGTATGCATCTCATATAAGACAGTAGTGAAATTACAACAATTTTAGTCTGGAAGTTTTAACAGTAGAATTACAATTTTGGTACCTAGGTACAATGATGCAATGCAAAAATATTGCTTTTATTATTATTATTATTATTATATTGTGTACTTATTTTTAATGTTAGATGGCATTATGCCCCAGAGAGCAATCTTCGATTGACGGAGTTTTATTTGATTAAGTTTCCCCAGTGAATGGGAATAAAATGCCCGAACATGAGTTTTCTACCCAAACTGAGACCACGTTAATGCATACCCGAGCACTCTTTGAATGAAAATTCTACCCTGTAATACTTCAGGTGGAATTGTTCTGCAGGCCACTGTGACACTTTGGCGAAGACTCTCTGTATCTTCTGACTCCTCTGAATGCACTTTTAGTTTTAAATAGTCCCAGAGGAAGAAGTCTAGAGGCGTTAGTTCAGGTGATCTGGAGTGGTCCATGTCTTTCTAGTCAATGACTAGTGTGTGCCATATTTAGAGGGCTGCAGACAACTTTCGACTTGTGTGGTGAAGCATCATGTGTTGAAACCACAACTCTATTAGCTCCTCCAGTGGTACATCGCCTTGCAACAGTGGGTGTTAATTGCGGAGAAAATACAGTAGCGTAGTCCCGTTAGATCCTCCGAAGAAATATGACCCAATAAGGCACCCAAAATTGCACACTCTACTGCACTTGGAATGCTGTCTGCCTTATCCGGTGAGAGATATCAGCACTCCAATGGTATATACTATAGCGATTTACGGTCCATTGTTCTCCTGTCTCAATTGTGAATACGAAAACAAATCGAAATATCTGCTCACATTGTACCCTGCTGAAAAGGCTACATAACAAACATTTGTAAGATAGCTTTTCTTACAATTTGTGTATAACACACAATCTGAGAGGGTGAATATTGAAGAGTTGTATGCTTTTTCTCCGTTATCACTATTTATGTGCACAAACACAAATATTTATTGGATTTTGGTCACCGGTTTTGCTGCAGTTCTGATTACGGATAAACAACGGGCACAACTTTGCATACTACTAAATCATTTATACTTACAACACCACATGACATGTACGTTGCACAGAGAGAGGAAAGAGAGAGAGAGAGAAAAAAGGTAGAGGGTGAAAAAGAGAAAGGAAGAGGGGAGAGTGAGACGGAGAAAGAGGGAGAGAGGAAAAATGGTGGAAAAATCTCCACCATTAATATAACGCTAGTGGAGTTGCGGGATCTGCTATTTTAAATAACAATTCTTAGTTGGTTTAGCAGTGGACTTGAGCATTAAACTTCTAGAGCGTTTCTGTACTGTAGCTATATCCGTCTAGGGTCGCTCGCAACAATTTAACACCATCTCGGGCACTAGCAAAACTCACCTTGCAGCTTAATTTGGAACTAGTGTCACACCAGAAGCAGAAATGTTCCTGTTCAAGAAATGCAGGGTGTGAAGGCAAGAGGAATGGCTTCTAGCTTTAGAAAAAGGAGTGTGAGGGAGAGAGGGAAGTTGGGGCGCGAGTGTAGCGAAACTTTGTCGGAGAGCACAACACCGGAAAATGAGCACAAGCGTGTAACACTACACAACTACTACCTGCTCCTCCACCACAAGTATGCCTTCAAGCATGACAAATTGAAAACATCACTCATCCTGGGGGCGGTGTCCCCCAAGACACAACCAAACCTTCAGTCTTATCCCCCTGGTTAACCCCACTGTAATCAGACAATCAAACAAGTAATTTAAAAAAATCTCTTGTCTGCGTGCTGCCCAAGCTTTCTTGGAACATACTTCACCCCATTCTCATTCATTCACATTTCTCTTTCTGACTTACACTGTGTAGTATTAGTTTATACATTATGAATTTAGAATTACCTAGAAGTCAAAAGGTCTTCATGCACATATTCAGTTTATATAAATAATTGCCTTTGACTTTCTAGTCTCATGAAGTCTGTTTGGAAATTGATCAGCCATGATACGAACCTTGAGTACTATTTAGGTGATCTTTATTACCCTATAACTTTGATGTTCAGTCACAGATATAATATGCGTGAGGATACTTCTTTTTTGCAGTGTTTCTCAGTCAGTAGTTAGAGACTGTGGGTGTGCTCCAACATTCTCGTTTTATTCAAAATGACCGGCAAATTATGGATTACTTCAACTGGATGTACAATTTACAATTATTAAAGCGAAGTTTTACAACACTCGATAGCTATTTTTACAGTTCCACCTGCGAACATTCGGGTTTGTTATAAGTGTCACAAAGGATAGTCGAAACTCACGTGCAGTAACGTGTGGCAACGAGAGAATGGCCTAGGACCTCCATCCTGGTGGTTAAATAAAGTAAAGGAACAATATTAGTATATTAAGTTTATATTTAATTGCCAAAGGTGTTCGAATTTATGTTTTACTGATTTTAAACAAGCTGCATCTTAGACTATTTCCATGGCTGATGTCATGTGATTACAATTATCTTGCGGGCTGTGGCCGAATGTTAAATTATCACCAGACATTCCATTGCCTCCTACATTCAGCATCTTCAGTGGCATGTTCAGAGTAATGCTCAGAGAAGATAAATTTCGGAACACTTATTGAATTTCAGGGCACAAATTTTACCTGGTTAAGACGATACAGAGGGTAGTCGAGATGCACTAAAATCACAGGGTTTAATTTATTTGGCTATTTCGTTCAGTTAAAGATCGAAGATGTTGGCATGATGGAAGATAAAAGCCATACTGAATACCAACGACACTCCCGCCAGGACCATTCCACGACTGTTTTTTTCCCTAGGTTTTCCTCAGTCCTTATAACTGGCAAATGTCGGAGAGGTACCATAAAGTTAGGTCTGGTACGTTTCCTTCTCAAACTTCCTTTCCCAATTAACGTTTTATTTAATTGTTATTAGTGTCCGCCGCCTGTGGTGCCGCATGTAGTAACAATGGGCATAAACAATATAAAAACAAAGAAAGAAATCAACGACACGCCGACTTGTGCAACCATAACACTCATCCGTGGCAGACGATGTCTTTATGGAAGAACGGAAGAGAACGAATAAAATTTGACAATATCGGAATATAGTCAGGATTATTGAATAGTTAAATTTAATCAGGAGAGGATTTATAAAGCTAAAATAACACTCGAACAACATAAAGATATTGGACATGTTATGAATAAAACTGTATCTTGTTTTAGTAAGGTAAGGTAATTTATTTCATCTCTTTCAATTATAAATATTGTACATATGTATAATCTGTTCCCCTAGAGTTGCTAAAACTTGGTAACATATAAATTAACATCCGGGTTGTTTGTGTATATGTACCTTACGTTTTACATGTATGTTTACCTCCAAATCTAACTTCAGTAAAATTCCCTCTTCCATAAATTATCCACATCGACATTGTCATTTTTTTGATCCTCACTTTTTTTGATGATTTTTCTCCATCATTTCTGTCTTACTTTCCCTACGTATTTACCTACTTGTTTGATAAATTCTTTTCTTTTGTTCCCAAAAAGCTTTGTGTGTAATATCTCTACATGTAACTTTTCCCACTTTTTATTCCGTATTTACTCTCTCCACATTTTGATTTCCGAACATTCCATTATACTGTGAAAGTTATTATCTGCAATGCTGCAAAGTGAGCACATCTCTTTATCAACCCTTAAGCCTTTTAATAACATTGTTCCTGTTCTTGCCCATGCCATCCCCTCTCTTTCCATTTTATTACAAACATCAATGTATTTTTCTCTTCCCCATTCTTTCCTAACGCCCCTGTATGATATCGGAGTACTCTTATCGCTTAAGCTACTGAATAGTTCTTGTTTATCTATATCGTCCGTCCTAGCTTTTACTTTATTCCATAATCTTTGTCCCCCTATTGCTTGATGGTTAATTAACTCATCCAATCCAATTTCTTTTACAATTTCATTTAAAGGACATAACCAACTTCTTTCACAGTTAGATATTTCTTGAGCCCTTAAACATTTTTGATATTTCCTTCCTCCAATGATTGAATTCTATTCCAATATTTCAGTATATATTTTAGCACTAATCCTTTCCTATAAACTCTTCCCAATTTGACTAGTGCTACGCTATTATGCGCAGCTCTCGGTAGTCCCAAAAGCATTTTGCAAAAAGTTCGTGGATTTGATCATCCTTTTTCCGTCCCCCAAATCTCTATTCCGTGCAGCATTCTTGATTAAACTGTGGCTGCATAAATTCTCTCAAGCCAGTGTACTCTCATATTTGAAATTTCTCCAAACAGGTTCTTTAACTATTAATAGCTAGTTTCCCTTTGCCTAGGGCATTTTTCCTTTGCTCTGTCCATTTTTCATTGCTATTTAGCTTTACTCCTAAGTAATCGAACTTGTTTACAACTTTGATTTCACTCCCGTCTAGCCACTATCTCTCCTCTCTGCTGAGCTTATTCCTGTTTTTACATACCATAATTTTGGATTTACTTTTAATTATTTTTAAGCCGGATTCTTTACAGTATTTCTCTGTTACTTCTATTGCTTTCTTTAAGCCTCCACTTGTGATTGCCACTGCTACTATCCGCAAAGAGCAAACCTGGAATATCTTTATTGTTAATTGCTGGGCAATGCATGTTTTCCTTTGATAATTCTTTAAGTATGTCATAGATAAATAGATTAAATTAAATGGGACTTAACTTACAGCCCTGTCTTAGACCAATTGTATTTGTTACCCAATCTGTTACTATGTTATTGGTAAGCCTAATGCAGAATTCGTTATCTGAATACAACCTCTCTAATAATCTTACGAATTTCTTGCTCGCTTCCTTAATTCTCAACTTGTACCAAAGTGCATCTCTTTGGATAATATCAAATGCCTTTTCTATATCTGCAAAAAACAAATAAACTTACCTCTTTTATTGCTTAGATATTTATATTTCCCGTTCTTTTTTCAATAAATATTCTGGTGCCTTTCAAATTCTTTGTATTTGCTTTATTAAATAAACATGACTCCACAAGCATTAGAGAAGAATCTCTGCTATACATTCACCCTACCACCTTAACCAGGCAACCTTTTAGTACTAACCTAAGGAACTAACAGAAAGGAAGCCGAAAAACTATGCAAATTTAGACTTTAAATGATTGAAATCTGGGGAAAAAATAACAAAGTAGACTTTAAAGACAGTAAATCAAAGATACTACTGATATCACAGAAAAGGAAAGCTGAATCTATTAATATTTGTTTGAACCATAAAAACTCAACAAAAAAGTAAACTAAAATATCTAGGAATTTTCTTATATGAAAAATTAGTTCCATAAACGGAATAATATAACAGAGAAAGCACTTCTATTAATAAATATCCTGAACCAAACTGCAATATTACAGTGGCACCTAGGCCACCAAGCATTGAGGATTATCTATAAAGGTTTTAACTTATGGATCACCAATTTGGGAACAAGCTATAAAGAAGCAGAAAAACTCAAAACAATTTTAGAGAGTCCAAAGACTGGAGAACATCAAACAGCGAAAGCATACAGAACAGCCTTGAAGCTTCATGTGCAATTGCCTGGTTTAACCTATAAACATAGAAATTATTGAAGTAACAAAGATGTACAGGGAAACACACAATCCCACAACTATGATGCATCACTGGAAATACAGAAATGGACCCACCCAGCTGACAAAGTAAGCCTAGAGGAGGCAAACGAAGACAATATATATCATGTAAATATTTACTAACGGAAGCAGAATACAAGACAAGGTTCGGACAGCAGCAGTCTTTTTCAAGCAAGGAGTTTTAGTAAGCAAAATAAAAGCCAAACTAAATGATAACTGTTCAAATAATCAGGCGGAGCAAGTTGCAATTCTAAAAGCGCATGAAGCACTAACAAATTTGGATACCATACCTAAGGAAAGAAACATCGCAATATACACAGACAACCAAATAACATTAACACTACTAAAAAATTATAAACATAACTACTCGATAGGGGAAATTCATGAACAGATCAGAAGGTTAAAGCTACAGAATTGGAAAACACGTTTTGCGTGGTAAAAAGCTCATTCAGGCTTCGCTGGGAATGAATTGAATAATAAATTAGGCAAGGAAGCAGCTCTTAAAATCAACGTTGTCCTAGCATATGATAAGCAACCTAAAACTTCAATCGTCAGCAAAGTTAAGGAGGAAGAAGGACTTCTTCGATGGCAACGCGAGTAGACCTGCACAACCAAAGGCGCTACATGCAGAAAGTTTATTATATCTGTTATCCAAAGAATGAAACAAAACTTCCCAATCAACCCATCATTAACAGCAATTATTAGCGGACTTGAGAATAACTAGGTATATCTGTACAAGATATGGATATTAGATGACCACACATGTTCCTGTCTACTTGAAGTACAGACGGTACAACACCTAATCTACAGATTTCCAAAACTACAAAAGGAAAGGGATGACTTGAAACACGCTATGGAACCCCAGAAAACCAGTGACAGAGGAGCTTCTATTAAACAAATACGAGTACCTAAGACTTTTTAATACTTTTGACAAAACAATAGACTTTGATGCTCTAAAGTGAATTCCCAATGTAAACATGTAAATAGAACGCATTTCTTGTATAAAGCAGACTATATTAAAGAAAATTGCATTGTTATCTTTAAGTGATATAACGTTAAAATAGTATTTAGCATTCCGTTGCGTAATGGAGCATGCTCAATAAAACCAGGCAAATGTAGTGCACCTGAAAATAAATAAATGTTCCGAAGTCTGTCTTCGTGTATAGGATTTAGACAGGTCATTGAAGATGCTGACTGAAGGGGCAGTTAAACGTGTGATTATGATCTTAATTTTCCACCATGGCACATCAGGTAAGAATATAAACAATTTTAATGATACGTTACTGAACTTCCACCTATGTATACAGCTGAAATATTGGAGAACTCGCTCAAGCGTATGAGAAGTTTTGGCATTAAATTTTACTTTGAACAAAACTAAAGCATACATATGTAATGTGGGGATCGGGCAAAAATTTATATGTAATGCTGCCATTGGTCAATTTTCAACATGCTCAGATGTATTTTCCTGCATTAAATATCATATATTCTTAAGGTGGTATTTCTTAGATCAATGACGCAGTGTTGGCAACGCAGTCAGTCAGTGCAGTCCTCGCTGAATCCCCATATATGTACGACAACGATTGTATAATACTGGTAATCTCCGTATGTCTGTCTATAAATCGCTCTTTTTAAAGGTCTTAAAATTAAATGCGTATACGAAAACTATGTGCTAATACACTTAAAATGCTAATAGGGAAGTGATTTCACATTGTTTGACATTTGGAGCATTGAATTCCATTAAATAGAATGTTCTTATAGTCATTATTTTAAATTCTTTCTATTAGATATGTAGAAATAAATCGAAAACTTCAAAGTTTAGTGAAGTCATTCAAGACAAAGAAATATAATCATTCCCTAACATTGCAATAATGTTTCATCTCTACCATTTCTGCGCTAGTATTAAATACTGTTGTATTACATCGAGCAAGTTGGCTCAGGCGGCAACGGCTGTAGCCCGCATAGGGAGGTCTCGGGTTCGATTTTCATGGATCGCCACTCTGATCATTGGGTTTTTCATGGTTTTCCCCTGATCGCCTAGGCGAATGCCGGGGTGGTATATTCTACCAGGATTTCTCCTTTCCCCCATTTCCTCTGACTTCATCTCTCCCTTTCACGTTTAGGTGTCTTTGGATCCTGCGACGCTGGCGGTGTCGGGCAGATGGCGCAGTTGCTCGTGCATTATAAAGATTTCTCCCCATGAACTAAATTGTGCGTTGTCCTGACCGTTAGGGTCGCTTCTTCGCCATTTCTCGGGATTCTTCCCTTCTACTAGTGCGCGGGTGTTCCAACTGGAAATTTAATGGACTTCTGCGCGTCTCTGTAGACCTGTGTGCCTGCAGACCTGCGACCTCCTGCGGTTCTTTCACCTCATCCCTACTCCCGGGGAGTGTAGCCACAATAGTTCCAGCTGGTGGCAGTGGCGAGGTGTCCCCCTCCGATAAACACATTCTATTATTTATATATATATATATATATATATATATATCCTACTATTGTAACACAGTATCTACTGTTGAATTTTTCGAAGCAAATTTATTATTAAACAAGTAAGTTTATATTACCTATATCGTTTATTCAGGAAGCTGCAGAAATAATTCTTAAATGTTCTGATGTCAGAGTTAACTTCATTCGTTATACTTTCGTTCCGTTACTGTTGTATAAACATCTGCTCAAAGAACAAATCACAGGTCATATAAAACATAACCCATGTTTAATTTCTGTAAAGATAGGTTAATTAACTATGGAACGGTTATACTGAACTATTTATTAAAATCAGATTATGCTATCAGGATACTATGACTATCGTTCTGTACTACTGATCATCCAGATTGGCTGGTATTTATGGAGTCCAAAGTGTACCACGGAATACAGTTCTTAATTACAACCGTTCCCATGGTGATCAAAACTTTGTTATCTTAGCTAATTCCAGCCTAAATAATTTCCTTAATTTTCATGCTGACTTTCATGTCCATTCACTGAAAAATGCAGTGGAAGAAACAAAGCAGTCCTTCGTTCCTAAGTTATCTTCTGAGTTAAACTTGTACATTGAAATAACAAAGCGAGAAATTTCGTCTCCTTATGATTACCTATTCATTTGTTGTCCGACCATAAAGTTTCAGAGAAAATAGGTAAAAATCTGATGTGCTACACTCACATGACTTTCTCTACTCTTGTACGAACTATTTTTACAAACGTTTATTCTCCATATGCTTCATGTTAATCGAGATATCGAGATGTCAATCTTATTGCTAATTTTCTTGTAGATGCAAGGGGAACATGGTAGGTTATAAGCGATAGTCAAATCTTTTAAGCGCTGGTTGCTATGTGGCGCATTCTATTCTGTTTGCATATCCAGGACAAAAAATTGAATAACGAATTTGAGAAAAAGTATAAGTATTGGAAAATTTAAGGAAATAACAAGCAATATCTCGAAAATGGTTCACTGAACTAAAAAAAATGTGTATGACATAAATTGTGTATTTTAACGCGATCTACATTTTTTGTGTAGTAAAATTTTGTCTATCTCTTATGGTTTACCAGTTATGCAAAAGTCGTTCACAATAAAGAATACTTTTGGAGACATTCCCAGGAAATTCAAGATATACATTTTATTTGTCATAAAAATATCTTAAACATATGATATTTTAATCAAAATCGTTATAGCCATTTTTGAGAAAATTAAAATTTTCGAAAAATCTTCCATGTAAAGGGTACTCTGGGGTGGGGGGATTTTCTTGAAAACCTTCGTGTCGCATCCTTGGAAGATACTGAACCCAAATACCAAGTTTGGTGTTTATCCGTCTGTTCGTTTCTGAGTTATGCTGTTCACAGACACACAGACAGACACACAGACACACAGACACACACGGACATGTTTCCAAAAATGCTTTTTTTGGATTCAGGGGGTCTCAAAACACGTATTTCCGGTGAAATCTCGGTGTCGAAATTTTGGGTGGAATACAATACTTCCCCTACTTACTATGCGTAGTAGAGAAAGTAAAAATGAGTTATGCATTAAGTAGTATTGAATTTATGAATACAGATTAAGGGTATGCATTCATTATCTGTATAGAGCATATTGGGCAGCTTAAATGCATAAGTTTTTACCTAGTATTGAATGAATTACAAATGATTCACTAATTGAATATAAGTTTCCTTGTGTGGCTGGTCTCACTGGCTCAGCCACCCTATTTCTGCTAAATTCAAAAAGCAAGTGCTCGTAACTACAACCTCATATCACGCGCAGAAAGAAGTCGCCACTCCGAATCTCAGTTATGAATTTGCCGATACAACTAAGAGGTTGCAGGCGCATTTGCCTCAAAGTACCCTGTTGTGCTGTTTTAAATGCTCATGATACATACAATACGAAGTAGTAAACACGTATTGCTAAACTTCTGAATCTAAACGGATATATTCATGATTCTATATATCAGGTTTAGAATTAGGAAAGGTAGAATCAGATGACTGAAAAATTCAATGCCAATTCCTTGTGGTTTACCGGGAAAAATGCGAATCAGCTGGAGAATTTAATGTCGTGTCGGCATGTTGCCATGGTAGCTCAGTGGTTAGAGCAACCGGACGGAGACCGGGAGATCCGTGGTTCAAATCCCGGCTATGGCATTGAATTTTTCAGTCATCTGATTCTACCTTTCCAACCCTGTCCAACACACGGCTTGTGTGAAAGAACAATTAATTCCATTTAGAATTAGGATTGGTCAGCCGGAGGGGCCTCAGTCCACTGGAGGACAGCACCGCACACGTAGGCCATAGTAGCCCTCTGCTTCCAGCGTGACCCCTGTGAGGAAGGGATGAAGGGGAGTCCCGAAGGATGACCAGATCCTTACGACGATGAGCGCTAGCAAGAATGGGGTCCCTAACGATTCCAGATAACACCAAACACGATCCCATCTTAACTATCTTCAACCTGGTGGTCCGGAATAAAATAAGCCCCTCCCGCGCCAGTCAAGCACCAGGAAGAAATCTTTTCAAAGCGTAAATTCCACCGCCTCACTGCAACGCACCAATCGCTGTCGCCTGGTCCTAAACCTTGAAACATATAAAGATGAAACAGATGAAAGCAAATGTGGTGACAGGAAATTCGTGGTAGAAGAGGAACCCCCAGAATTTCCTACCGACCTGGAGAACCACGAAAAAATCCAAGGACAGACTGGCCGACCCAACGGGAATCATATCCGGGACGTTCCGAATGTGAGTTTCACACTTTACCGAAGAGCTATCTCACTCGGTCTACATCTCAGGGTTACCATCATATTTGTGTAAAGAGCAAGGGCTGTGTGGCTTTTCGCAGAAATCATTCGTTTTACGTATAACCATAAGTATTTTGATTAATGATGCGCTAGAATTATTCTTGCTCGATATAACGACCGCCGTCAAGGCATTTTGAGCCTCGTGAAGCTCGTGACGGTTCTTAAAAGCGAAGTTCCGTTTCACCAAGGTGCGTCATCATTTTGATTGCCGAAGCTCCCATCAACTTTTTAGGAGACATTTTTCTCTCTTCAAATCATCTATGGTTCTTAGTTTAAGGTTATGCTGGTGCTTTAACTCTTGTGAAACCGTATAACAGTTATTTTCATTCCATTAAGAGAATAATAAATATTTCCGACTTTAGAATGCTGTATTTCACCATGGTGACACTCCGTATTGTTAATTGTCATCGCAATAGAGTTTCAAATTCCGAGTAAGCAGGTAATTATTGCTTCCTTAAGCCCATGCTATTTAAGTATCTGGAGGGTGAAATAACTACTGCAGTTATTCAGGAGACGGTATCCACTACTAATCAAAAATGCTTAAACCCAACTAGCAAAGCTTAAATATTTTAAATATTCTTAGTTAATTATTCACGACAAATACAATTATATTACCATTGTACAACATAAATGTAATAATTTTAAAGAGTTGCATATTACGGCAATATGTATGTTAATAATATTTAAAAGTAAAGTTACAAATATTAAGTGTTTGCGGCTAGAAGTCATAATTCTTATATAGATTGTAAAAATGTAAAATCAATATAAAAGCAAGCGACAAACCTTATTCTGCTTTAACAATGTAGTAAGAACATAACAATGAGTAAGCTTCTAAAACATTTGATAGCAGTTTTAAAGCCAGCAAACATTCCTTTAAGATATCCATGGCACAAAGCATTTCATAGGTTTGTACGAATGATACGTTACTATAGTAGCCAATGGAAGCCAAGATTTTATATTGTTAGGAATAGATAGACGCGACGCTTCGGAATCCGTTGCAAATTCTTCAGTTCCTTCGTACCGAGCTCGCATGTAGGTAGAAGCTACGCGGATACTATGTAAAATGTCGTTAAAGAAGCGCCAGTCATAGAGAAGTATAGTTGTTACTTTAGATCAATAACAAGAACAGTATAATCTATTAAATGATGCAAATAAGTTTATCAGTATATGTCAGTGTTGTATGTGAAAGTGACCTCCAAATTTTCAATATATTTAATTATCGTTACTTTGAATTGTGCGTGTTAAATAATTTACATTATCCTAAGTGGTTATGCCACACCCTGCTAAGAGCAAAATGCCTACCGCAAAATTATAGCTAGCCAGGCCGAACAAACATAACACACTAAAGTATAGCAACATGTAAGTACACACATAACAAAAACACATATCAGGAAACAATAGAGGTAATCTACATATGTATGCACCAGTGGCACGTCATCTACCAGATGCCACCGTACCAGTAGCATCCCTAAAGATCTTTTTACAAAAATAGGTATCCTCTTCGAGATGGGTTAGAGTAAAGGCGGGTTTTCCTAGCAACGCACATTCTACGCCGCGTGCAAGTAACACGTCCAGCGCAATACGTAGTAGACTCAAACAATGAAAAATAATTGAAATGTTTTCCTAAACTACGCCGTTCGTTGTGCGCCAGCATAATGAGACTGACGCGACAGACCTACTGTATCGAGAGGAGTCTAGTGCGTTGTGAGAGGCCTTGTGTGTGAAGTTGTAAAGGGTCTTTCAACAAGAGTGTCCTATCTTTGAACTTAAATAAAACACATTCTGTAAATGATAGAGATTTATTTCTTTTTTATTTCTGAACATAATTAATGTCATTACGTGTGGAAGAGAACATCAGTTAAATGATCGCCGCGACTTCGTTGGGTTGCGCGTATACGGTTGACCCAATTTCCAATGACAGAAGAACGTAAATTAGGTCCAACTTCTCGAATAACACGCGTGATGTTATTCATACTGTTTCTGGCTTGTTGACATAAACTAGAGATTTAACATAACCCTACAAGAAGTAATCCAACGGCGTTAAATCACATGACCTCGGGGGCCAGTTAACATCACCACCACGGGGAATGATGAAACCTCTGAACTTCTCCTTCAAAAGATGAATTATTTCGAGAGCAGTATGGCATGTGGCACCATCTTGCTGGAACCAGATGTTTCTGAGATCCATACGATCCAATTGAGGCCAAAAATAGTCCCTTATAAGAGCCTGGTGTCTTTCTCCATTGACAGTTAGACCTTCTCCATCTTCATCTTGAAAAAAATATGGACCAATGATTCCACCATACCAAATCCACACCACACAGTAACCTTTTGGGAATGAAATGGTCGTTCTTGAATCTGCATTGGATTGTGATCGCTCCAATAGCGGCAATTTTGTTTGTTAATACAACCATCCATCCAAAAGTGGGCTTCATCTCTGAAGATGACTTTTCGACAAAAATCGGGTTCAGCTTCCAATTGCTCCATAGCCAGTCAGCGAATATACGGCGCAACCTATGGTCGTTAGGCTTTAGTTCTTTAGTTAACACCATTTTGTACGCGTGAAGCGTCAAGTACAGATGCAGAATTCGCCAAGTTGTGGTCGGCGAAAGCCCGATTCTTGCGCTCGACGAGCAATTGATTTGTTTCCGTTCCCGCGTACACTCTCACGAACGGCGCCTATGTTTTCGTTGGAGCGCTTACAGCGATTACGTACAGGTGTTTTTTGATCGCTGACGGAACCACTTCTTTCAAATTTATCGATCAAACGCCGAATCGTTCTCTCGCAGGGACGATTATGCACACCGCAAACTTCACGCAATACACGGAAGGTTTGGCGAACAGATGATCCATTTTGATAATGAATTTTCACAATGTCTACACGTTGCTGAATGCTGTAACGTTCCATGGCTATTTGTCAGTAACAACTATAACCACATGAAAAAAATTACTGCTGCAACTGAACAACAACGGCAGCTATCACATGTTAAAGATAGGACACTTGTTGAAAGACCCTTTATTTGATACACATCGTGCGTGTTACAAAATGACACCTCCTACTGTTCGATTTTCAGCTGTAGAAGACGAACAGCTAATTGAATTGGTTGCTGAAAACTCCATTTTATGGAATATGGCGAATGTGACTTCAAAAACACTTTAAAGAAGGATTCACCACTGCAGCACTGGTGAACGCTCATCTTACTCCTCTGGCACCACGACCAACAATGAAGAAAGCTAGATAATTTGTGTAATTTCAGTACTTTTTGTGTACCAGTATAAGAAATAGACAAACAACTTGCTCATTAAATTCTTAATTGATTAAGAAATTTAACTTTCCTTCCTAATATGTACCTCAGAGTTAGGGCAAGTTTGTCTGCTGGTGAAATGGTCATTTTCATTCGATTGTATGGTTTTGTATACAAATCATCTTGAATTAGTTAACCAGGAAACTAAACTGTTCTCGGGTGAATCTGAAGTATGCTTTAAATTTCATATCGCCTTCTAATAGGTATTTCTCAATTAGTATTTTAAAAACTGCCTCGTTTTCTCTATAAGAAAACACTTCACTAACAGACTTACTATATAATAATGATCAACTATATAATCAATTTCATCTTCTATATCTTCACAGTCTTCTAACAGCCACCATAAGCACAATTTTTTCTGTTTAGACACACAATTCATTTTTTAATCTGCTCTCAACTGGAGAGTTCCTGCGACAAGCCACGTTTCATCCGTTTGTAGGAAAACACAATAGGCAGCGCATTACGTGATGCGTTAAGGTCAACGTTTTAAGCTACGCGCGACATAATAAGTGCGCCGCTAGGAAAACCCGCCTTGAGTTTTACGCATAGCAAATTTTCCAGTTGTAGTAGGCACCATTGAATCGATTGTACATAGGAATCGATTTTAACATAGTGCAGAAAGCCATACTTTTCCTTAAACACACAGACAATTTGTAATGCAAATTTATTAATTACAAATGCGGTTAACACAAGTTAGCGTGGTGTAGGCATTAACAAAAGCATATGCCCATGCTTTTCTTTTGTTTTCGAACGCATAACCAGAGCAAATGAAAAGACATGTTGCAAACACTTCTGTTGTCAACCTTCTCAAACTTGTGTTAGCAATCGTCAAAGTTGCCACACAATCAGTATGACATGGTTAGCACTGAGGATACGGGGGGGGGGGGAAAGAAAACATCTGATGTGTTACACTCACATGACTTTCTCTACTCTTGTACAAACTATTTTTACAAACGCTTATTCTCCATCTACTTCATATTAATCGAGATAAACATTTGCAGAGTCTATCTTATTGCTAATTTTCTTGTAGATGTAAGGGGAATATATATTTACAAGGGCAATACAGAAATACAGTAGCCTTTAAGCACATACATATCTCTTAATAGCTGGTTGCTAGGTGCAGCACCATTCTCTTTCCCACAGATTAATACTCTTTGCATATCCAAGACAAAAAAATGAATAACGAATTTCCATTTGAGAAAATAAGTATTGAAAAATTTAAGGGAATAACAAGCACTATCTCGAAAATGGTTCACTCAACAACAAAAATGTATATGACATAAATTGTGTATTTTAAAGCGATCTACATTTTTTGTGTAGTAAAATTTTGTCTATCTCTTATGGTTTACCAGTTATGCAAAAGTCGTTCACAATGAAGAATACTTTTTGAGACCTTCCCAGAAAATTCAAGATATACATTTTATTTGTCATAAAAATATCTTAAACATATGATATTTTAATCAAAATCGTTAGAGCGGTTTTTGAGAAAATTAAAATTTTCGAAAAATCTTCCATGTAAAGGGTAATTTGGGGTGGGGGGATTTTTTTGAAAACCTTCGTGTCGCATCCTTGGAAGATACTGAACCTAAATACCAGGTTTGGTGTTTTTCCGACTGTTCGTTTCTGAGTTATGTTCACAGACTGTTCACAGACAGACACACACACGGACATGTTTCCAAAAAGGCTTTTTTTGGATTCAGGGGATCTCAAAACATGTATTTCCGGTGAAATCTCGGTATCGAATTTTTGGGTGGAATACAATACTTCCCTACTTACTATACGTAGTAGAGAAAGTAAAAACTGACGAAGCGTTAGTTTAACTGCTCAATCTACATTTTTGTCCATGGTTAGTGAAACCGATCATCGGTGTGTTCAATGTCATTTTCTAAATACGAGTCTGCTAGACTTAGAAATCCTGCTAACAGTTTTCGTCATCGTAATGAGGTGGTGGTCTAATAGGCTAATTATGTATGTAGGGAAGTAGGCTCGTAATGTATTAAGTAGGTAGGTTATTAAAAAAGAAGAGTTCACATTTTGGAAAGGATTGGATGTTACTTTATGCTAACCAAGGGTTTAACAAAGTAAGCGGACGCTTATGAAACTCTCCACAGCAAAGTGCAAGTACTGCTTCCACTAATACCACATGCATTTCCACACGCAGTTTGCACATAATTCTGTGGTTTCTGAATGCTTTGTAAGATCCAAATATTCACTAACACTTTGTATGGAAACTTTTGTAACTAAAGACCAGCCAGTCATTGCACTATCACGCTAGTAAAATTCTGACTCACTCTTATTATTGTTCCGTGGGTGCTCGTAGCTCAGTCGGTGGAGCACTTGCCTACTGTGCGAAGGGTCCCGGGCTCAATTTCCAGCTGGTGGGGTGGAAATTTTTCTCTAGCCAAGATTATTCCTCATACTACTCAAGGTATAGAAGTACGAATCAGAGCGGCAATGTGCGTGTAACCTAATGTATAAAAATCTGATGTGTTACATTACATAACTTTCCCTACTCTCTATCGGTTATTACTAACTTATTCTTATGGAAGTTAATTTTCTCATCTACTTCACTTTAATCGAGATATACATTTTCAAAAATAGGTATATTAGGGGAACAGCGATAGTCAAATGTTTAAGAGCTGGCATTACATACTAGTCTTAAAATTCCATGAAATCACGAGAAACAACTGAAAATTGAAGGGACTCATGAAGAATGACATTGAACAAATCCAACCTTTAATAAGTGGATATCTTGGAAATGGCTGATGCCACAAAAAAGTTATTTGAAATAAATTGTTTGTTTTAAAGAGATTCACATTTTTTGTGCAGTACGTTTTCGTCTACCGCTTAACTTTACCAGTTATACAAGATTGTACAAAATTATTTCCGAATGAAGAGGACTTAGCAGGCAATTCCCTGAACATTCAAGATATATATTTTATTTGTCATGTAGATATCTTTAAAAGATGGTATTTTAATCAAAATTACCTTTGATCAAAATTTTAGAAAATAAAAAATTGGAAGAATGCAAAAATATTCCATGTAAAGAGTAGTTTCGGATGGGGAATTTTCTTTAAAATCTTTGTGTAGCATCTTTGGAAGATATTCAACTTAAATATGAAGTTTGGTATTTAACCTAATTTTCGTTTTTGAATTATGCTGTTCACAGACAGACACGGACACACACACACATACACACACATACCCGGAACTTTTTATAAAATGCCTTTTTTGGATTCAAGGGGTCTCTAAACGTGCATTCCCGGTGAAATATCAGTATCGAATTTTTGGGTGAAATGCAATACCTTCTCTACCTACTATATATGTGGTAGAGAAAGTAAAAACCAGAAATCCAATGACAACTGTATGCTAGTTAAAACCATTGCCGATAGACAATATGTTCCAAAGGTAAAAGACCGCCGATATGACCCAATACGTTAAAGCCGGTGTGTAAATGGAACAATATAAGAAAATCTCCTGTGCTTCTGGCCAGATTATACTCTTTTTTTCCATTGAGCCAGTATTTTTATAGCTTAAATGATATCAGTCTAATTATATAATATAAAATATAATAACAGCCCGCCATAAAGCAATATGTGTATGTTATAATATATAAAGTGTATATTACAGTCATTGTATTATGTACATGTATAAAAACGTTATGTGAATGTATTACGTAGTTTAACAATGTAGGGACTGTGAGAATAGAAGCAAGCTGCTTTACGTAGCAAACAATATTATAAGGTAAAAGCCGAAAATCGCTGACAATAAGGTAACCTTGAGACAACAATACATTAGAAAGTTTTAAAAGGCTACAAATAGTTCTTGGAAAAAAGTAGTGTAATATTTAAAACAGTTTATAAATAGCCAATCAAAAACTAGAAAAGCTAAAAGTTAAATAAAGGTATTATATTGGAGTAGGCTTAACCAATTAGAGACTAGAAATAGAGAAAATGTACAAACTCAAGCGGTAGACGCTAGAAGATAGCGTACCCAAGCAGTTCGGTTCGGTACGGGTTCAGTGTGAGACATGCAAATTCATTGCGGTGAGAATACGATAAAGTTTACTTGCTAAAAATGTAATTAACAATAATCTCACAGCTCTATAGAAGAATGCATCAGTGAAGTGTTATTTAACCGTGTGAAGAATTAATAAAAAGAAGTAAAAATACAATTATAATTTGTGTAAGCCTTCATTCTTTAGCCATACCAGCCCTTTTAAGAGATGCGTGCTCTAAAAATTACTACTGACGAACCCGAGGCATACATAATTAAATAAATAAACATTAAAATTGGTTCTTAAATGTGGGGCGAAGGCCATCGGAAAGTTTGAACCGTACGTGGGGCGAATACTCCAAGAAACATATCTCCAGGAAGTTTGGCGCCTAAACGTGACCCAACACCTGCTTCAAATTGGTACCCATACGTGGTACAACCGCAACAATAAAACTCCTTCAAGTTTGGCGCCTATACGTTGGGCAAGAATAGGCAAGAATAACTGAGCAGAAAAAAAGAATCAACGAACATCGTAGAACTACCAGAATCGACGAAACTACAAGACTTCACTACAAGAACTTCAGAGAACTTCAAGATCATCGTACAACGTCACCCAAGAACAGCAAAGACAATTCTTTCAGGAGTACGGGGCACGCAGTCAACAATTGAACCAGAATCTACAAGGGAACACCGGAGTATAAAGGTTTACTAACACAGCCAGAGAATAGGTCAGAAAATCCAATACTATACATATTTATATAATTGTGAAGATAGTTACGAATATATTATTATTAAAATAATAACATGTTGTTAAGAAGTGGAAAATTAAAATTCAGCAATTCCAAACCAAATATAATAATAGAAAATATTCAAAATAATATGGAAACAGAAAACAATGGAAATATGGAAGTAGGAGAGGATACGTCAGCCATTACTGATTATAATGTAAATTTACGGTCAGAGCTAGAGGAAACAAATAAGTTAGATATAGAAGAACAGACATCTATAAATTTACAGTTAGGCATAGAAAGAGATAGCAATAGCATGCAAGGTCAATCACCTTTACATATGTTAGTGCAGGGAACAACAATGGAAAGAAACACTATCCCTCATACATCTAGGCAACAAGAGCAGGAAGACTCCCCACAATAAAATTTTATGTGCATTCTAAAAGCAATATCTGTAATGAGAGTAGAACTAAATAATAAAACAAGTGAAACTAACAATAAGCTAAATGAAACTAGTACAAAGCTAAAAAAACTAGCACAGATTTAAGTAAACTATAAGAAACTAGACAGGAAAGAAATAATAAACTATCTAGTATAAAAATGATCTAGCTAAGCAGATATAAAATGTATGAAACAAAGCAAAGCTGAAAGTAGGAGGTTAGAAATCAAAATAGAACAATATTGTAACACTTCAGAATGAAGTAAACGTAAATAAATGTTGCAATCAGCTAGAACAGAAATTGCCAAGTCATATTGATAAAATCTAACTGAAATGGAATTGAAACTATCTAATACTAAACAGGGTATATGTAATGAGTTGGATAAACAGGGTGAACAAATAAAAACAATGGTGGAAAACACAAATGCAGATCTTGTGCAAAAACAAATAGATTTAACAGGGGAAATAAGCAAAATGCATGAAATGGCTAAAACAAATGCAGATGCAATTAAAGGAGCACACACAGAGCAAGGACAAGTAATGTGAATGATAGACAAAATTAATGATAAAGTACAAGAAGGTAGCAAAGAAATAGATAAACTTAGAAATAGTTTTAAAAATTTAAGTACCAGTGTACCAAAGGTAAATGCAAATGTTACTGGTTCTGTAAAAGCTAATCAAATGCATGACAATAATACAAATGCAGAAAGAAGTGTATCACCTTTGTCAACTAATAATACAAGGGACGCTACTGCTTTTTCCATAGCATCAGCCTCTCAAACACAAAACAATAATGATGACACACATGTGCATGTAACAAATCAAATGTCAAACTATCATTCTGTGCTTAATGAATTACCATTAACTTATTTTAATGCTTCCTCGAGTCTAGTACAATTTATACATAATCTAGTAGAATATTTTAAATTGAAGAATGTGCCTGAAGCATTAAAATGATCCTTGTTAGGAACTGCTTTGATAACAAAATCTTAGAATGGTTACATATGCTAGCAGACAGTGAAATGAATTTTGAAACATTTAGAGCTTTATTTATGAATAAGTTTTGGATTACCACTGTGCAACATAAATTTAGGGCAAGCCTAAGTTATTCACAGTATAGTAGAGATGACAACCTATCAATGACAGTTTATCTTATAAAGTATGTAGGATATGTCAGATATTTAACTCCAGCCATGCACGAGGAAGATTTTATTAATTTAATTACCAGACATTACCCTCTACACATACAAAACTACATCTTAACTGCAAGACAGAGCAGACAGAGATGACAGAGCTAATATCATCATTAGAACAGCAAGAAACTAGTAATAGTAATGGAATTTGGAGTCCACACAGACGAGACAGACAAATTAGACGCGATAGGCGTAATGAAATGACTTACAATACACGCTATCACATGGAAATAGGAGAAATAATGAATTTCAGGGCCAAAACAGATTCAACTACACTACCCAAAATATCAGAGATTCAAGACAACAAGGGAGACAAGAACACATAAATTATGTAAGAATGGAAAGGACAAATCAGCAGAATTCTACTTCACCTAGAGGTAATAATCGATTTCAGCATAGAGGAAATAGGCAAAACAGAGGAAACTACCACAACTATAATCACACAAACAAAACAAATACAGAAATATATACCCGTGGAGGACATAGCAATTATAATGGGAGAACACGAAAAGAGGGCGAGGCTCATACACAAATGTTAATGATAATGAAATAACAGTAACCGCGGTACATAATCACAATCCTGTAAGTACTGAAAATACTCGCCAGGAAAACTAAATTACATATTGCCTGCTGTAGATTCTGGTAATACAGTACCTTCTGCTCTAAGTGGCAAAAATAAAATATCTACTCATTTTAATTGTTACCGTCTTAATACAAACACTGGGAATTGTGAAAACCAATATGAATCACCGTATATTCAAACTTGTATTGCAGGAAGCGAAGTAAATGTTGCAATAGATTCAGGATCATCAAGCTCTATCTGCTCAAAGAAATTTTATGAACAGCTGTTAAATGAAGGCTAAAACTAATGTCAGCGCCAATAAATAATGTATGTAGGGTAGCCATTGGTACAATGACCCAAACTATTAAATCTTGAAGTAACATTGTTGTATATGTTTGTATTTGTTAGCCCCACATTTGGGAGCCAATTTGTGACGGTATTATTTATAATGTTTGTGTATTTGTGTTTACTCCACGTGGTGAATCCATCTTGTGACGTGATTCATTTGTTAGGCTTGTTAGCTCCATCTGGTGTTAGCAATTTGCGACAGTATTAGTGTTCATTTGAAAGAATGCTACTGTTATTTTATTTAATTTTGGTTCTCTGTCCTCCGGCTAGCTCTGATCTTTTGGTCAAGCACTTCTCTTTATACAGGTTGTGTAAACGGAAAGGAATCTTTTATCCAAAGATAACACCGATGAAAGAATTTCTTTTATACTTTTATTGTCGAACACTGTCACTATCACATTTACACATTTATCTTGACACTCGCCAAACTGAAACTGTTATAATAACTTCATTACTGATCACTCTTAATTCACGTACTTCAACTTTTTGTATAATTAACTTTACAACACTTTAGATTTTTCATAATTCTGCTACGCGTAACTTGTGAATCGATAGCCGACGGTTAATATTTCTGCTGGACTGAAGGCGACGTGTATCATACAAAATATTTTCGACGAACTGACGGACTGAAAGCGACGTGTAATGTATAAAGATTTTTGATGAACTGACGGACTGAAGGCGACGTGTAATGTATTGAGATTTTCGATGAACTGACGGGGTCTTTACCTCTAACCTACCTTTTATACTCCTACACGCCAGATATGCCTAAAAATTATAACTGAGCTGCAATTGGCTAATAAAACGCGCCAACATTAGCGTGTATTTTTATATCCAATGAAAATTATGAATACATATGCTCTAGGGAAATGTTCCAGCAAATTCTAAAAGAAAAACGCGCCAATATTACGTAACTTCCTCGTCTCCAATAATGATAAACAGCTCACCCCCTCGCTGCATTATTGCACGCTATTATTGTCAGTTTCAGTAAGGCAGTATAAACTTACTTCCCAACAATAATTACAATCAACAAACATCTCAAATCAATGTCACATAATAATGCATATTCATACTATAATCATTCTTTACATTTAAGTAATTTGTGATACAAATTACTGCATCATATGCCCCACTAGAAACATAATTATAAATATTTACAACTTGTTTGGAAATTTTATAATTGGGTTTTTAGTCTCCTAAATCTTGGAACACACGCCATCACTTTCACTTAACACTTCACACGTATTTAACACACGACATGTTTTTCCTCTATCTTGCCACTACTTACTGGCTCTGGTTTAATGTATTTAGACATTAATCTGACATTACAAAAAAAGAATTTTTATGGCAAATACTGTAGTCTGAATTATTTAGTTACTGTTACAAAATTGTTTACTTTCTTAAGTTGTTGACAAAAATTTGTGCATTTAAGAATTTTTGTAATTACTATACATATTTACTAAAATATTCACCCTCTACACAAAAATATTTACATATCTTAAATCTAGGCACTGTTTCACATGTTCTGTTTGCTACATATTATTTGTTTTTTTAATTATTTTTACCCCATTTTTGTTGTTTTGTACATTATATTCACAATACTCTTGGAATTATATTTACGTACATTTACTTTAATATCATATTAAGTTTCAATTTTTACATTCTTAATTTCAAATACTGTTACAGTTACTAAAAAATGTTATTTTTCCCTTTTAAATATTTTTTTTTGAATTTATTTCTGTTTTCTCATGAAATATATATTTAGTTAACCCTCTTACGTTCCAATACATTTCTCTGCGAGTCATCTTTAACTATCCAGCATTTACGTTACATCTCATTGCTATTTACCCTCCTGGATCAAATTGTGTGTGGCTAAACATTACTCGTAGCTGTATCCTAACCTTCCAAAATTTGTTCTTGGATAACCTCTTAAAGGATTCAAATGATATTTCACCACCTGATACTATTTGAAACCAATCTAAAGTTTTCTGAACTACACATCTTTTAACAATTGTCATTTTCGATTCTTCTGGTATCTTTGTAATTTGAGAGTACTCTGGCAAGTCTGTAATAATCTGTACTGGATTGGAGTTTTCAATTTGAACATCTTGGTACTTGTTAACTTCAGAAGTTAGCTTTTAATTATTTGTAAGCAAAACTTTAACTTCTTCGGACAATTTATTTCTTAGCATTACTGACTCCTTCTGTATTTCTGATATCTCCCCTCTGAAATTAACTTGCGCCTGATTCACATCTACATTCATAACATCTTTCATCTCTCTCATCTCACTTGAAATGTTACTCATTCTACTACCTAACTCTGTACATTCTACATCAACATGTTCAATTTTAGTATTAACCTCACTTTTTTTGTTACATATTTCCTTGCTCATATCTGACATTTTCTTTGAAACTTCTCCTATCTCACTTGCTATTATTTCCTTTTCATCACTCATTTTTGGCATACTACTATCTAGCTCCATAGATTTCTTTTCAATTTCTTCCCTGCTTTGATCTACTTTTTGCTTTAATATCTCATTACTCCTACCAAAGGCTTCCATTAATTTCCTATGACCCCTTTTCATATATTCCCTTAATTCCCTATGATTCTTTTCCATATCTTCCCTGTTTTGATCTATTTTTTTTCCTAATTTCTCATTACTCTTTTCCATGTTCTGAGTTAGTTTTTGTTCTAATTTCTCATTATTCTGAGTTAGTTTTTCTTCTAAACTCCTATCAAAATCTTCCCTTAATTGATCTGTAATACTCTTATTTAATGTTTCACCAAAATTTCTCAGCATTTCCATCATCATACCAGCATCAAAATGAACATTTCCTGCTATTCTATTCTCATTTTCTTCACTAATATTTCCTCCCTCAAATTCTACATTGTTTGAGCTATTTTCTGTAACCTGTATTGAATTACAGCTAACTGTTACATTATCTCCCTCCATAATTGTTTCTTCAGTATTATTAGTAGACATTGTTTTCTTAATCCTACCACTTCTCAGCAACATTTAATTTCTCACAATTTTTTTACGATAAAAAAAACAATATTCTAACCTTTGTGATGCTGTCTGTTGATGTTGCTTTGATGTCCAGCTTCCTGCCCCTCTCTCCTAGATTTGTATGTCGCTTCTGCGTCGTATCATGATGAATCTACGTCGTTTTGGTGTTCTGTATTTGAATTCCCCTGTTGCCTTTTAATCTCGGAATTACGATGTCCAATCATCCGCGTAGTCTGTCGTTCCTCTAGTTGTTTCTGGAATCTGCGTCTTGTAGTTCAGTTCACTACTCCATTCGCTTCACGTCCTGGTTCCTTCGCCCCTTCCTGGTTAATTCACTCCTTTCCTGGTCACTCTGCCCCACGTTCTGGGTGCCAGTTTGCGGTGGTATTATTAATGTTATTTATATTTAACATTATTGTGGCCCCACGTTGTGGTGCCAATTTGTAGTATTATTCTTCTGTTATATTTATTTTGTTGTTGAGCCCCACGTTGTGGTAGCCAATTTGTGACGGTATTATTTATAATGTTTGTGTATTTGTGTTTACTCCACGTGGTGAATCCATCTTGTGACGTGATTCATTTGTTAGGCTTGTTAGCTCCATCTGGTGTTAGCAATTTGCGACAGTATTAGTGTTCATTTGAAAGAATGCTACTGTTATTTTATTTAATTTTGGTTCTCTGTCCTCCGGCTAGCTCTGATCTTTTGGTCAAGCACTTCTCTTTATACAGGTTGTGTAAACGGAAAGGAATCTTTTATCCAAAGATAACACCGATGAAAGAATTTCTTTTATACTTTTATTGTCGAACACTGTCACTATCACATTTACACATTTATCTTGACACTCGCCAAACTGAAACTGTTATAATAACTTCATTACTGATCACTCTTAATTCACGTACTTCAAATTTTGTATAATTAACTTTACAACACTTTAGATTTTTCATAATTCTGCTACGCGTAACTTGTGAATCGATAGCCGACGGTTAATATTTCTGCTGGACTGAAGGCGACGTGTATCATACAAAATATTTTCGACGAACTGACGGACTGAAAGCGACGTGTAATGTATAAAGATTTTTGATGAACTGACGGACTGAAGGCGACGTGTAATGTATTGAGATTTTCGATGAACTGACAGGGTCTTTACCTCTAACCTACCTTTTATACTCCTACACGCCAGATATTTGAATTCCCCTGATTATAACTGAGCTGCAATTGGCTAATAAAACGCGCCAACATTAGCGACTATTTTTATATCCAATGAAAATTATGAATACATATGCTCTAGGGAAATGTTCCAGCAAATTCTAAAAGAAAAACGCGCCAATATTACGTAACTTCCTCGTCTCCAATAATGATAAACAGCTCACCCCCGCGCTGCATTATTGCACGCTATTATTGTCTGTTTCAGTAAGGCAGTATAAACTTACTTCCCAACAATAATTACAATCAACAAACGTCTCAAATCAATGTCACATAATAATGCATATTCATACTATAATCATTCTTTACATTTAAGTAATTTGTGATACAAATTACTGCATCAATCTCAAGCATTGATACATATACAAATAGCAGATATTATATTAGAGCTCATGTTTTAATAGTTCCAAACTTAATATGCGAAGTTATAATTGAATGTGATATATTAATAGAGTTCTCTGGGATAGTTGATTTTAAGGACAGACTTCTATTAAATAAAGAAGAAAAGAATATTTACGTGCCTTTTATAAAAGATAAAAGTATGTAGAGTGCAAAGAATGGAGCAGGAAAATGCACTATATGAAGAAGAATGCTTCATACAGATTGTAAATGTTCAAGCAAGCAGGGAAAATAATGAAAGGTTATTGACTCTTAACTTCGATGAAAAGAAAACTGACCTTACCAAGATTTGCATGGTCCAATTCCTATAAGTACATTTGGGTACAAGTTTTTATTTGTATGCTATGATGTATTCAGTAAGTATGTACGAATATATGCATTCAAGAATGCAACAAGGAGAACATGTTTAAACAAATTAACAAAATCATATTTCCTAGAGGAAGGAATAGTCCAGGTCATACTTTGTGATAATGCATCGGTATTTACCAGTTCTAAATTTATGAATGGAACCATAGATTTGAGAATCGAACAGTATTGCTCATCAAGATATAGATCTAATGCTAATCCAGTAGAATGAGAAATAAAATAAAATTTAAACTATCTACGTGTAGTGTGCCATAACAAGCAGAGCAGTTGGTATTCATACATAAATATTATTTAAAACCTACAGAATCAATATATAAATACAGTACCAGGATTTAAAGCAATAGAACTTCGCCATGGAAAATAATACAATACTTTTAAGAGTAATGTACCAGAAGTCATTGAAGACCAATCAGTTAAATTGCCAGAAAAAGATGAAATGTTTAAGTTAGGTTTTCCAAAAATACAAGCAAAGGCCCTGAAGTGATAACAAAAGCATGAAGAAAGAAAAAGAAGAATTTGGAAAATAAAGAGAAGAGATCATGTGCTAGTGAAGAACAATAGGTTGTCAAATAAACTTCGTAAGGAATATTGGAGATTGTTTCTTAGTTATCATGGCCTTATGAAATAATAAATATATTTGGCACAGATACATACGAACTAAGGAACATTAAAACAAATAAAGCAATTGGAAGATTCCACAAACACATGTTGAATCCATACAAATGTAAACAGTCTGTGGCACAAGAAGAAATAAATGAAAGAAAAGTATCTGGAACATAAAAGGGGAAAGCAATGTAACTCAAAACTTATAACAATTATAGCCTTACAAAGTATTAAGAAATGAGTATTTAATAACTACAGTATAATATGCACAAAATCACTTAAATAATGCAAGTTATTATTTGTAATATCTTTATTAAATGTAATCAATTGTCAATAAAACAAATGGGAGTATAGATAAAATGATGTAATAGAAGAAAATCCACTGTTAGTGAGAAAAGCATAAGAAATCTGAATAACAACTACATTTATAATGTATAAGATATAAATTGTTAGGAATTGTTAGAAATACAAATATGTTTAAGAAATGAGTTGTAAATAACGGTTAACAAGTGTTAATATACCTAATTAAGTGTTAAATGTCTAGCAAATAGGATACTTAATAATGGCTGCGTTAGTGAATAAACAAAATTTACGCAGGTCATTGAACACCAGATCGTTTACCTTAAAAGTGTCAAACATGTGGTAGACCAGATATAAATTACTCTGCTATGCGAATGTTGTGAAAACCAGTGTTATAATAAAAAGGTTATGTTTCTTTCTTTCAGGAGACTTTCAGAAAATATTTAAACATTTAAAAGACAAAAACAAAAAGAACATAATTTTTAAACATTTCTAAAAGGGGTCAATTTGAGGCAGTATTTTTAAAGCATAAATGATATCAGTCTAATTATATAATATAAAATATAATAACAGCCCCCTTAAAGCAATATGTATATGTTATAATATATAAAGTGTAAACTATAGTCATTGTATTATGTTTATTTTATTATGTACATATATAAAAATGTTATGTGAATGTATTACGTAGTTTAACAAGGTAGAAGCTGTGAGAATAGATGCAAACTGCTTTCCGTAGCAAACAGAATTATTAAGTAAAAGCCAAAAGTTGCTAACAATAAGGTGACCTTGAGACAACAATACATTAGAAAGTTTAAAAGGGCTACTAATAGTTCTTGGAACAATAATAATGTAATATCAGCTGGAGAATTTAATGTCGTGTCGGCATGTTGCCATGGTAGCTCAGTGGTTAGAGCAACCGGACGGAGACCGGGAGATCCGTGGTTCAAATCCCGGCTATGGCATTGAATTTTTCAGTCATCTGATTCTACCTTTCCAACCCTGTCCAACACACGGCTTGTGTGAAAGAACAATTAAATCCAATGTAATATTTAAAACAGTTTATAAATAGCCAATCAAAAACTAGAAAAGCTAAAAGTTAAATAAGGGCATTCTATTGGAGTAGGCCAATCAGAGACTATAAATAGAGAAAATGTACAAATTCAAGCGGTAGTTGCTGGAAGATAGCGTACCCAAGTAGTTCGGTTCGGTATGGGTTCAGTGTAAGACATGAAAATTCATTGCGGTGAGAATAAGATAAAGTTTACCTGTTAAAAGTGTAATTAACAATAATCTCACAGCTCTATAGAAGAATACATCAGTGAAGTGTTATTTAACCGTGTGAAAAATTAATAAAAAGAAGTAAAAATACAATTATAATTTGTGTAAGATTTCATTCTTTAGCCATACCAGCCCTGTTAAGAGATACGTTCTCTAAAAATTACTACTGACGATGCCGAGGCATACATACTTAAGTAAATAAACATTAAAATAAAAAAGTTGGTTCTTAAACGTGGGGCGAAGGCCACCGGAAAGTTTGTAGCGTACGTGGGACGAACATTCCTAGAAACATATCTCCCAAAAGTTTGGCGCCCAAACGTGACCCAACATCTGCTTCATATTGGTACCCATGCGTGGTGCAACTGCAACAAAAAACTCCTTCACCATCATTCTTAATAAAGCTTAGCTTTCCTTTAATTTCTGGCTCTTCTAAATCCCTGGGAAAAGACAGCTTATTTCAGAACCATCAATAATAACAATTGTGTATACCAATCCTTGTGTATACCAATTTTTTTCATCCTATAACTCATTAAATCAATACTCTAAGTATATCACTAGTGTCTTAATACTAAAATATGAAGGAAGCAGCTTGTGTGTTCCCGGGACTTCTGTTTTTATCTGAAGCACTACAGCTCTTACCATATATCCCCATACCTGCTATGTTTCCTTACTTTATAGAGCACCAACGTTATTTAACAAGTACGCGCCTATTTGAACGCACTTTCAAGGCTGTTGCTTATTTTATTTCGTCATTAACATTGTAGAAAGTAACAAATATTATGGAACATTGGAGAGAGGTTTCGTATTCAGAATAAACTGGGATACTCAGACAAAAGGAACACGAACTAAATGTTTGTAATGAAGCGAGGATGGACTACCTTATTTCATCTTGGAAAACATTTCGGTTACAAAAATAGCATATATTTTTATAAGAAAAAATATCCACACACGTTTTACATTTTGGTGGTAATGATCGCAGAGAATCTCGCTATTATTCTCAGCAAATCAAAATTGAAACATTCGAAAATAGTCTCCGGAATCTTATGAGTTTGGCTCATGCGTAATTTTTAACTGTTATATAATTTGTGCTACTTTTAGTACCATCTATGTGATTTTCATGAAAGTGTGGGTTTTTGTGCTTGATGGCTGAAATCAGTTACATTTACCGCGGGATATTTAATGACTCTCTTCAGGATCTAAAAGCAGATGCGTTGAATGTCTTTCCTTCAGAAATTGTAGAAAAAACGTTATTTCATTCGCAACTGTTAATATCCACAGGCGTGATGGTTAATACCCAGATGTGATGTTCAGGCCGATTCGCTCAACTCGTATTAACTTATCTTTCTATCTTTCTCTGGAAAATAAAAATTTGTTTGGCTTCAAAGATTAACTTCGAACGTTACTATCACGGGGCTTCAGATGGCAAAGAATACGACCTCGCTTCTACAGTTTGGGGTTTTATCACCTAGGGCAGATGACCTGAATTGACTCCCACCTCTCTTGACGATTCCGTTTACTTAATGATAAACGTTCGTCTTTTGAGCATCAGCTGGTTGTATTAATGACAATGTCTGATTTAAAAAAATCTGATGTTACATTCCCATAACTTTCTCTACTTGCTATTGTTTATTTTTATATTGCTTCTACAAACTATTCTTACGAAAGCTTATTTTTCTATTTACGTCTTGTTAATTGAAATAAACCTTCAATTCACTTTTAAGATTTCGTTGTAGGATACAGTAGGTAAAGGGATAGTCAGATTTTTAAAGAGCGTGTCGCCATGCAATGGCTTTGAAATTACATGCTCTTTGCATGACCACTGGAAAAAAATAATAAGGAAAAAGTATCGAATGGTGATTTCCCAGTTGAGAAAGCTATAATTTAAATTGAGTTTTATTTATGGAAACTCTTTAACTGCCGTGGTCCTTAGCGTCCCATTCTATATTGGGTGTGAAAGACCGGAAATTTTGCTCAGATGCCTCTTTATCAGGCTTGAGATTCTTTTACATGCCGTAAATCTACGACACGGGACCACCGGCTTTACTTCCCTTCCGAAGGAAGCCATTCTAAGAATTTTTACGCCCGTATAAAAAAAATAAAAGAAAAAAATAGGAATATCTCGGAAATGGTTAATATTACACACTACATCTTTTGTGTATCAAATAATTATACAAAAGTCTTTCAGAATGAAGTGGACTTTAAAAGCTATTTCCAGGAAACTCAAAATATACATTTTATTTGTTATGAAACTAGCTTAAATATGTGGTAGTTTAATCAAAGTCATTAGAATAATTTTTGAGAAAATACAAAATAACCAAACATTCTTCTTGTAAAGTAGGGTGTGCGAATTCTCTTAAATCAGGCTTCGGCATTTATCAGACTTTTTAAAGTTATGCGATTCTCTCTCTGTCACACACACACACACACACACACACACACACGTACACACACACACACACACTCTCTCTCTCTCTTTCTCGCACACACAAGCATACACCTTTTTCTAAAAATGCCTTCTTTCGATTTAGAGGAACTCAAAACACGTGTTTTCGGTGAATTCTCGGTACCAAATTTTTGGGTGGAATACAGTATCTCTAACTATTACGTACGTGGTGGAGAAAGTAAAAATGCATTAAATCATAGATTATATATGTTATTTCAGTGGAATTTGAGGTTCTCATAACATTCATTTGTAATAATTTTGAAATATTTGTTTAAACTTCCAGAAGAATAAGTTCAAAATTGTATTCATGCTCTAATAGCTGCACGATATTGGTTTATTAGGGAAAATTTCGAAGGTAAAGAAGATTAAAGAAAAAGCACCTTCTTTCTGGCAAATCAGAACATAAGTAACGACAACGATTCTGACTTTGAAGATTGTTAGAACGTTAAGAGAGGGATAAGGGTCGTAGATGGTGATTTAAAAAGGCACCTGAAGCTTTGAGCATAGACAGTATTTGACAAAATGAAATATCTAAACACTGAGAGCCGTTTTAAATGAGTAAGCGAAAGCCGTACCTTGATCATTACTGTAAATAATGACAGTCCAGAACAGCTGACACTTTGTGGTAAACAAATAAACAAACAAATAAATGCCAGTTTTGTACCCAAAGACAGGTGTCTGGCTATAAATTCACCTTGCTTCATTTTCCCCTTGCTTCATTTTCCCTCTTTCTCGTTTTCTCCTTTGTTTCACATTTATTTTAATTTATTCCATCATTTATTATTTTCCTCTGCCTAAGGTTTTTTGTCATTCAGCGTTCCTTCCAGTGCATCTTTAGCAAGAAGTAATTTATTTCCGTCTTCCTGATCAGTTTTAATTTGTTAGTTGTACTTTTAACTAAGTATAAATAGACATTAAATTGGAAAGCTGAATTAGGCTTAAAAATTCATATACCTCCTCCTTCGTCCATTCTTCCTAAAACACTTTGATTACTTATTTTCTTCTGTGCACTTCACACGCCCATTCTTCTTCATATGCACATTTCAAATGCCTCCAGCCGCTTTTTCTCATTTTCGCTGCAAGGTTCAAGTTTTAATAATACGGAGTGTCACGCTCTAAGAAAGTTTCGCTAATATCTTAATTCATTCTTCAAATATGGCAATGTTTTTATTTTACTACTAAGAGCTTCATTTGCGTACTAATCTGCATTGGACTTTTTCACAATAGCTCGTGTTAGTACATGGAAAAATTCATCATCCCAACCATTGCACGTTTCCTAAGGAGGAGCAATGAATACGGAAAGTTCCGTTGTAGACCCCTGTCTCACATCAAAGATGTCAGGAATTCCAAGCACTAAGGAGAGGAAAATGTATCTATCATATAAGCCCTTCGGTCTTCACTGTAACTCGTCTCAGAAGCTCAATATAATTTCTTGAGGCTATTTTAACTAGTAAAGGATAAGAGAATCTTTATACATATCCAATATGTATAATATGTTGAAGAAGGTAATGCAAACACAAGTCATCGAAAGAAGGTAATCTCTGATTTATCTTCAAGCATTGCGCTAAAACCAAATAATTTGCAATTCAGTACTTGGTAGATATACTGTTTTAGCTCTTGCCATTTCAATCAGTTATCAGTTTAGGAAAATGGCAGTGTGCCAGCCAAAGTTCTCACCATGAGAAGGATGAACTTAGTATAATTTTACATAAACGATATACTGTAAGATAAAATAAACATTAAAGCATGATATTAATTAACCCTTTGTGCGAAAAAAAACTAAAATAAAGAATGGGCAACAAAGAGTTTGGAAATAGTTTTTCAAAATCCATCTTCCTTGAAGGACGAATATTGTAAACACACATATCACGTTACATTTGTCCTCACAAATTCTGAACGCCGATAAAGTTGAAATTAATAAATCTTACCCTTACTCATATTTCTATAATTGCATAAATACCCATTGATAATGATGAAAGCATTTATTTGAGTTTTTGCATCCGTAAAAGCAGTATAGAAATTGCAACCACCGAAGTTTGTTTAAAGTATTCTTTTTTCAGAATTTTCTCTCTCAGCGTCAGAATGAATTTTTCTGTAACAAAAAATATTCGTGTTAAGTAGAACCCTCTCTCACAGAATAAAGGAATCACACTTCCCCTGTCTGAGCACCACTTGATGATCGGACTACACGGAGACCTAGAAAATGTAGCATGGGCAGCCTTCTCTAGCACAATATCAAATTTCCTCAAGTATTGCATTTTCTAAGCATTTCCAAGTTATAGCTATATTTACATGACACTCTGTCAACCAGTTCCACCTTAGTGCAATTTAGTACAACTGCTTTTATCTACCACTACTCCATAAACCCCTTCTCTACTAAATGAATGGCTAAGATTTTCTTTTTCTTCGCACACCGGATTGGCCGTAAAAATAGTATCTGTAGAAAATTCATCACGACTTTATGCAAAGATGTCTTCTAATATCAAAATGCGCATTACGTTATGGACAGTTGAAATTAACCAAACGGTTATACAGTGTGCATATGTGCATATCCCTATCTTTCTCCCTCGCTCGCTCAATCTCTTTCCTTCTTTCTGTTTTTTTTTTGCAAGTTCCGCACAATCATAATTTTCGTGGTGTGGTACATCTGGCAACACCACATACACACACACGCGCACACACATACACAGAGTGACTGTCCCGCCTCGCATGATTCATTTATTCCTCCTATATCAAGTAGATTGTGTGTAGGCCAGAGCAGCTGATAGGAACGTTGTTTAAGCAAGTTATTAGTTGATGATAAATGACTCAGACTATGGATGTGTTCGGAAATCGGGTGCAGTTAAAAGGATTTTATTTAATAGAAACTAAATGCAGCACTAGAAATGCCATTTAAACTTTATTAAGCTAAATCTGGTAATAAAAGCTCCACCACATTTGGAAGCTATTGTTCAACGAAACGGTTAATGTACGGAGTGTCTCACGCCAAGAAAGATCCCAAAATGCATAAAAGTCCTGGAAACAAAAGAATGTATTCTGCAACCAGTGAAGTAGATTTAGAAAGAAGTAGATACAATGACGGAAAAAATAAACAAAATGATTGTGGAGTTTTTCACCGATTTATTTAAGAGACAATCACAAACAGAGCAGTGTAACAAACAAATTGGGTAGACATTCTCTTTCATCATGTGTATACCTTAGCAAACATGCTAGGCATTTCAATGCCGTGCTTTCTAAGAAGCTCCCGGAAACGAAATCCTACAGCCCTTGGATTAATGGGGCTATTCCTATAACTTTCGTCCAGTACAGTGTAAAAAAAGAACCGAGCGTTGGATAGTTTGGCATACATTTAAGCGCACAGCCATAATTTCCTAAGAGGACATCACACCGATATCACAGAGAAGATTCTGGACATTTGGTGTAAATACTCATAACTGGGCTAGTGGGAAAAGCACCAATAGCCACTCGAATGCCCCGGTTATGAACTGTGTCTAATCTCCTCAGTACAGATGGTAGTGCTGAGGAATAAACGATACACCGATGTTCTATTTTTGATCGAATTATTGCGGGATATAGTCGCAATAAGACTGTCTGTTGCGCTCTCCAAGATTTGCCATTTAATACCCGTAAGATATTCAGAGAACGGACACATCGCACTGTCAACTGTGTTATATGCAATGACAAGCTATGTTTCCTATCAAAGTGAACCCAGGAATCTCGTCGAATCTGCGAATGGTAATAAATCTGGACAGAATCGGAGTGAAGGTGGTAATCGTTTCCTATGGCGCCAGAAGTTAACACAGATGGCCTTATCATTTGAGAAACGAAAGACGGTTTTAGAACTCCATTCTTGAAGATTATCTAAACATTGCTCCATACGGCATTCCAAAATAGGCGTGTGCTGAGAAGTACAATAGACGGAATACAATAGACGGCAAAGTCCTCTACAATAAAGCATGGCGATACCGCTGGAGGAACTCATTTAGAATTAGAATTAATTGCTATAGCAAAGAGTGTAACGCTTAGTACCGATCCCTGAGGTACTCCGTTCTCCTAAACAGAAAAGTTCGAAAAAAAAACGAGCCGACTCTTACTCGGAAAACGCGGTCCTTCATAAGCTCCAGAATGAACAGTGTTAAGCGTCCAGGTATGTTCCAGGTGTGAAGATAGCGGTACCTTTACTTGCCAACACATTGCATAAGCCTTCTCAAGGTAAAAATATCGCAACGGTTTGACAATTCTTCATGAATGGGTGTCGATGACAAAAAGGTAGTCTATTGTGAACAGCGTCTTCTAAAATCGCACTGGGAGTTGGTCAGCAGGTTGTGAGTTTCCAACCTCCATACCAACCGTCCATTTATCATTCCTTCCATCACCTTGCAAACGCAACTAGTGAGGGTAATAGGGCGGTAGCTGGACGGAAGATGAGAGCCCTTTCCAATTTTCAAAATGGGTATGATATTGGCCTCCCGCCACTTTTCTGGAAAATAAGATGAAAGAGCCTGTTTTAAATCCAGCATGGTGAAATGGCTATTGTAATCTTCAAGATTTTCTGTAGGAAATCAGACAGCTTGAGATTCCACCTAGTTTTAACAGGAAGTGCGAATCGTGGTGTGAGCTAGACACTTGAGCGAAAACACGGCCAAAAGTATTATCCGCTTCAAATGTAAAAAACCAGCTCTGCAACTGTTTTAAGACCGGCAATTAGCTGGACGCTGGAAAACCCTAAGAGCACATCGGCAAGCACGAATGGCATTTTGTCATTCTTCCGTCCACCAAAGGACTGGAGATCGACGGGGATTAAAAGTCGACCGAGGGATAGCTTGATCAGCAGCAAAAATAATTCTCTGTGAAATGTTGGACTAAAACGTACACAGAATCGTGCTCATTGTAATTAAACTCAGCCAATTCAGAGTAAAGTTTCCGGTTGACATGATCTAAGCGCCATTTAGGTAAGCATGTGGAACATATATCCGGTGTCTAAGAGACCAATAAGACATGGAAGGTGGTCACTAGAGCGTAAATCGAGATGACATTCCATTGTAAGGAAACTGCTACGTGTATTGGACAAACTGCTATATAAGGGTACGAAAAAGTATTGAAAGAGTCTGAGAGAAATGTAGGCTCTCCGATGTTCAGACGAGCTAAGTTATAATTGTCCAAAAATGGGCAATTAATTTAAATCTCGCACAAGCCCGAGGTGTCCGCCAAAGAGGGTGATGGGCATTAACGTCTCCCACTAACAGAAAAGGCATTGGTAACTGGGAAACTAATCTTCTAAATTCGTGAGCGAGAGGTCATCGGATGGAGGCAGATAAATGTTACAAATGGTAAATCGGAGGATGGCAGTTTAATCCTTACAGCCACTGACTTGATGTCAGACTGTATGGATACAGATTCCACAAATATGTCATCTTCGGTTGTAGGATCACACCATACTGGGATATACCGCCTGATTTGAAAGCTATTCCGGACGGAGATTAGTCTCTTGTAAGCATACGACCAAAGGGTTATTGTTGTTGAGTAAATATTCAAGCTCTGGTCGATGTGTTCTAATTCTACGTATGTGCCATTGTAGCATAGACATACTATTCATAATTGGTTAAGTTCTAAATCGTAAGAGACCACTACCTTGAGGACGACGTTGGTCGAATTATTTTGCCCTTTTTCGGTGTCGGGCCAGCACCCGTAATGAAGGAAAGATCCTGTCTCTTTTTCACATCGTTCTGACAGTGCGGGCAAACTCTTGCGCCATTTCCTCGACGGTAGAGGACCCCTTTCCATTGAAAGCTTGGGTTCGAGAACCTCGACCCGATTGGAAGTGGAGTTAGGCGAAGAGTAGATCGCCGATCGGAGTCCATTCCAGAGGATCTCCGAGGAGATGTTCTTGGGATTTTCTTGCCTCTAGATGTTCTGGGTAAAGGCTTTTCAGTTTCCTTGAGGAAGTGCGTTCTTTTAGAGGTGGCCCTGAACTTTTTTGGCGATGCTTTATGTATTACAGGCTTGCTAGCCCTGTTGGTTTAGGACGGCCTTTTGATAGCGATTTTACCGATGTGAACTTTTGAGCAATGGACTTTGCAGACAATGATGGTGTCGTTGCTGTTGAATTTGAAGGCTTTGGCTGTATTCTGGCTACGAGAATATTTTCTGAAACAGTGGTCCCGTTTATATCGCTGGTCTGAGTTGCGATTTCCCGAGTCGGTAGCGATTTAGCTACAGCTGAGCTGTAGGTACCGAACTGCGGGACAGGGCTGGCGGATTCGTAAGCGTTTCCAGGCTTCCCAGAAGCACACCTTCGCTCTAACCCGGATCCGTTGGATAGCTCATTCCTCTGTAAAACGGGGCCATTCTCGGGAACTTGATGGCTGTTCTCGGCTGCAGTAAACGCACGTTGGAGCTCCATCCTGAGAAACATCTCCACAGTTAACGCAGGTAAATTCACCGTTGCAGAAATTACTGGTGTGTCCAAAGCACTGACACTTATGGCATCTCAGAGGATTCGGGATGAATGGCCTGACTTCGATGGCCTCATACCCTGCCTTAATCCTTTGAGGGAGATCTACCCAATCAAAGGTAACGACAGGTTAAGAGTAGGCACTAATTCATCTCTTTCTTTCCAGTGGACACGATATATCGATGTCACACCATGCTCTTCAAGATTTTCTTGAATCTCCTCATTGGTCTTACTATCTAACGCATATGCTTATCACACCCCGCGAGGAGTTCAAGGTTTTGTGCATCTCAAATATAACAGGATAGCTGCCTAATATGTTCGCTTTAAGTATTTTTGCTGCCTGGATTGCTGAATGTGCTTTAACCATTGCGAGATCTAATGCACGACTTAATGGGACCAGCAATGTTATTGACATCCTTTGAATTGTAAATGGTTTCACCTATATAATGTTTTTAGTTTCCTCTGTTCTGTTAATTGCTAAGTAGCGACGACCACAACTCGTCTACTTATTTTACACTAAGTTTTGTTTTTGCTTTGTTTTTGTTTTTGCAACTGTCTCCGATGTCACGCTCATATCCTGGGCACCATTCCGGCTTAGACAGGACGTCCTCCGTGGTGTAGTGGTTACCATGCTAGCCTATAGTTTCCGAGGTCGCGGGTTCAAACAGCCGCAGGGCGATGGATTTTTTCGGGCTTAAAGGTTACCGATTCTTTACGCCCAATATAGAATGGGACGCTAAGGACCACTGAAACTAAAGAGCGTCCATATATAAAACCCAGTTTCATTTTAATTTTTCCGGCTTAATTGAGAGTCCTGGTCTGGACCTTGCTCCTCAGGGCCTCACCTCCCAATTTAAAGACAGAGGGACCCTATCGCTTTCAGGAGTGTTACAGCTCATGCAATGGCCCCTCCCCGGGACTGAATTTTATCAGCGGATATGAACACAGCCCTACGTGATACTCAGGGGCTGCGAATTACATGTTACCCAGTCACCCCTTGCAACTCCCTCCCCCGTCCCGTGCAGCAGTATCCGTCGCTGTGTTCAGGGAGGTAACTACTAGTTGGTCAAACACGCTAGTTGATTGGGCGTTTGGCATAAACCCTCTCACCGCTTAGAGGAACCCAATTAGAGTGTGGCTCGGGACTCTGGGAGCGTTAATCCCGTACCTACGATAGTAGGTGTCTCACAACTCCCCCGTAAGGGGGGGTTGCGACCCCTTCAGCTGCCGTGGTGCGGGCGCTGCGGACCCTTAGCACTCGTGGTACTTCTGACGTTACCAGAAGTACGCTGGGCCGAACATCTGAGCTCCTCCCGAATGGGAGTTGTTCGGATTGGGTTGGACTCGGCGGGGCAGTGGTTCCCGATACCCATGGGTTATTGGGTACGCTTGGCTATGTTAATTCTACCCAGGCGGGGTTGTGAGACGCCTCGAGAATCTCCGGCACCAACCATGAGGGATAGCTGGTAGACGGTAGCTAGAAACTGTCGGCCCCACCGAGGTTGTTCGGTAGTCTCCCCCAGTCAGGGTTCGCCCTGCTGGCCTGACGCGCGTAAGTGGCGTATCCACTTCCGTCCCTGCTTGGAAGGATCGGTGCTAGAGCTTTCTGGCCCGATTTCGACCAGGCAGGGGGGGCGGTATATAAAATAGGCACCGCTCCTAATGGAAAGCCCCACGAGTTTACTCCTGGGTTTGCGAGGGTGTGGTCTCTGCGTTGGCAGACCCGGTCCCGTATTTAGATGTCTCACAACTCCACATGGACGTCACAGCCCAGACGTAACTAATTTCCAATTGATGTTGAGAATCACTCCCCGTCGAGTTCAATCTAATAAAAATCGGATAATCGAGTGACTCTCCCTCTCCCGAGAGCTCTTCATGTGGACCGGCACTTGAAAATTTACATCGTGACCGCATTACAGGGCGGAAGTGAATACAGCACTAACGCGCGACATCCCACAAAGGGTAAGACTACCTATAAACCTCGGTGGGACACCTAGTAGCCTGTGTGCCGGCCCTCCAGGGCTGTGCCGGGGCACTTAAGGCATTTTAGAATCCCGCTTGAACGGGAAACCGCCCAAACATACACAATCTCCTTTGGGTATCAGAACCATTGCTTCGCCGAGTCCATCCTAATTCAAACGACGCACTTACGGATAGGACTGGTACGTTTGGCCTAGCGCACCTCAGAAGTACCACGAGAGCCAGGTCCGCAGCGTCCGCAGCACGGCTACCGAAGGGATCGGAACCCACAATTAAGGGGGGAATTAAATTAAATTGAGTTTTATTTAGGGCCGCTCTTTAACTACTGTGGTCCTTAGCGTACCATGCTATATTGCACGTGAAAGACCGGTAATTTTGCACAGAGACCTCTTTATGAGGCTTGAGGTTCCTTTACGTGCCGTAAATCTACGACAAGCGGCCACCGGCTTTACTTCCCTTCCGAACGAAGCCACGCTAGGAGTTTTACGTCCGAAAATATCCACTGCACTCTGCCGGGTTTGAACCCGCGAGCTCAGGACCTAGAGGCTAGGTACGGTAACCACTATACCACGGAGGGCGATCCATTACGGAGAGGTCGTATGGACAGTACGTCTAAGCGATGAGGACTGATAACTCAGTCCATCGCATCGAGACCCAGGGATAAAATTCGTGGGGCTTTCCATTAGGAGGTACCTATACTATAACCGCCCCCTGCTTCGCTAGAACGGAATGGGTAAAGCTACCCAGATACACGTTCCGTAGGACGGAAGGGGATACGCCATTTACGTGCGTCAGCCCAATAACAAAGATCCTATCATGGAAGACTACGAAAAATTCCTGTGAGGCCGGGAGTATCTAATCACGGTTTACCAGCTCTCATTTATGATTCGTGCTGGAGAACATCTGAGGGAAAACCAGCCAGGCGTATCCAATCTCCGATGGGTTTGGAGAACCACTGTCACGCCTAGTCCAACTCAATTGAACAACTCCCTTCCGGAAGGGGCACAAATGTTTGATCCGGCGTACTTCTAGTAACGTCAGAAGCACCACCAGTGCTAAGGGTCCGCAGCGGCCGCACCTCGGAAGCTGAAGGGGTCGGAACCCTCGCTTACGGGAGGGTCGTGTGGACATGAGACACCAGGGGACTGTGCCCCCACGTGACCCTGGGAGGAGGGCATCATTCCAATGACTCTCCCTCCCCAGAAAACTTTTCCTGTAGGCCCGCACCAAATTTTAATCCGGACCCCCATTACAGGCGGAAGTAGAAGCGCCACTTACACGCGTCAACCTCCAAAGGGGATGACTAGTGTTAAACCTCAGTGGAGTCAACAGCAACATAGCAGACTGTCTACCGCCTCTACAGTGTGGTATCGGAGGTGTCGGATGGACACGAGACATGAGGGGACTGTGCACCACTTAACCCTGGGAGGAGGGCGTTATCCGAGTGACACTCCCACCCCCAAGAGCTTTTCCTGTGGGCCGGCATCTGAAAATTTTAATGCGGCCCCATTACAAGGCGTAAGTTGATACACTACTTACGCACGACAACCCCAAAAGGGGAAGATTACCGAACAACCTCGATGGGGCCGACAGCAATCTAGCAACTGTCTAGCGGCTATACAGGGTGGTACCGGAGGACTTTGAGGCGTCTCATCACCCGCCTGGATGGAAAACCGCCCAGACGGTCCGAATCTCCCATGGGTATCGTGAACCACTGCCCCGCCGAACTCCCAAACCACACCCTTACGGATGGGGCTCTGACGGTTGGCCAGCGTATTTCTAGTAACGTCATAAGTACTACGAGTGCTCAGGGTCCGCAGCGCCCGCACCACGGCACCTGAAGGGGTCGGAACTCCCTTACGGGGAGTCTGAGGGACTGTTGTATTTTTCAAGAATAGTGGTGTGCTCCAAACACATGTACTATAAGATGATTTACTTTTCAACATTTGCATGAATTATGGCTGGCTGATCGGTATTTCTTCTTTCCTGTGCTAAGGTGCTTTAGGTATACTGTGTACTGTATATCGGAGTATAGGAAGCAGTTATATTACTTGAGTGTGTTTACGGAGTACACAGAACCAAACTGAGTTATTGAAGTCAAAATTGTTAAACCTTTCGTTACGAGCTGCTGTTATTGTTTGTCATGATGAGGTAGGGTTGAATGGGACCATGTAAATTGTGGTAAAAGAAAATGATGGGTTGCAGCTGCGTGTTTGAGTGTTTTATTAAGTACCTGGTTTGTTATTTAAATTTTGTAAATTTTGTAAATTATTTTGTAATGTGGTACTTTGGGAAAGTGGTGCATTTTAACCAGTGGAGTTGCACCGCGAATTGCCACTTTGTCGCATTAAATCGATCAGCAATTGTGGACAAGGTGGTGTTGTTTTACGTGATTTGAGTTGTGTAAGAGTAATTTGGCGACCGGTTCGGTTATTTACTGGGAGGTCACCGTAAAGTGGGGCTATAACCCGAACACGCCTATGCTAGTTTGTTGGCGCCAATGCGATTTATGTTGCTGGGCAGGAATTATTCGTGCTTACCATTTTTACCCTCAGCCCTGGTGTTTTATACCACGTTAATTGGCGTCATAGCGCTACTGTTATAATGGTGCATTTCTTCTGTTGATGAAGCTAATGCTTCTAGTAAACTGTGATGATAGCAATTATGCTATTAGATATTAACTAGAGCTTGAGCTTTCTCCTTGAATAAGAACAACAAGGGAATTAAATTCAACGGTGGGTTTGGAGCAACCATGCCGAAATTATGCTAACTTTGAGGCGGTATTTTAATACCTGAATAATTTCAATTGTATTTTATAGTAAGTAAATTCAATAACAGCCCGCATTGAAACAATATGTATGTAATAATGAATATATGTGACAGTCATTTGCATATGCTTATTTTTATTGTAAAATATGTTTTTGTTAATGTTATGTGAATACATTATTCATTTTAATAATGCAAGAGCTGTCAGAATAAAAGTTTTAAGTTGCTAACAATGTGGTAATAATGAGGTAACCTTGTAGCAATAATGAGTTTGAGAGTTTGAATATTACTAGTCATGATTAGAGCGACAATAATGTAATGTCTGTGACAGTTTAAAACTAGCCAATCAACAGCAAAGAAAAGTTTTAAGTAAAATGCAGATATTCTTTTGGACTAGAATTAGCCAATCAGAGACTTGAAATACCGAAGCTTACGGGTTTTGACCGTTGAAAGTTACTCAGTTGCTGGCAAACCTTGGTAGTGAACAGATGGAAGATGTGTTCTCCACAGAAATATTACGTGTGAATCGTAAAAATATGTATACGCTAAGTGAAAGTATTACAGATTCTCACAGTTCTTAAAAAGTGTAGTGCTTTATAAAAATGTGCAAGAATTGATAAAAGAAGTGAATTGAAAAACTTAAATTCTGTGATGTCTACAATCATTGTCATACCGCGCCCTGACTAAGATACATGACTCTACAAACATTACTGACGCAGCCGAGGCAAATTCAAGCATAAACAATATATAGAAGCAGTGGTAATAACAAAGTTAAGTATTATAGTGTAAATTTGGAGTTTAATAACAAAAACACATCCTGAAATCAGCTTCTCGTACGTAGCAGCACATTGCGTAATAACAGTAACTATTACGTAATCAACAAATTCAAACCGACGACCAAAGCGTGTTGCAAACTCCATAAAGCAACTAGTAAATTACGTGAAGCAAACATTCTTCTTCATGTTGGTGCCCATACGTGGGGCAGTTAAAATTACGTAAGCAAACAAAACAAAAGCAGCACAACATAACCTTCTTCAAGTTTAAAAAAATATTACGCGAAGAAAATATCAACTTCAACTTGTATTTTGTGATATGTTTGGTTAAATACCATGCCAAATGCTCAGTGGAGGTAATAGCATTGTGAAGTTAATGGAGAATATTCTGAGCGGGCTTTAGTTGTGGTTTCAGTTTATTCTGCAAATAAGAAAACTATAATTGTATTTGTAGTTAAGTGGTGGCTCCAGCGTTATAAACATAGAAATTGCCTCAATTGCAAGCAAATTGGAGTTTTAGGATTCTTGTTGCCTATTGAAAATTGAAAGTAACGTAAACCACAAAGTCATTAATTCAGTAATCATTTTCTGTGTATTGGCTGATTTTGAGATTCTTCCTGTTCAATTATAGCATAATAATTGGAAAAGTGGCCAATTTGTTCTAAAGTTACGAGCACATAAATCATGCTAACAACCAAAATCACTTAATACAATGTTTGTCACAAAATTTAGTGTAGACACCGTTTATGCTGTTTTCTTTGCTCTTACGTCAGGGTTTATAAATGATACATTTGTTGTGAATCAGTACTACGAATCTTTACTTAGGATTCAGATGTCAGTGAAAGGGATTTTGAGTCACATAAGGTTTTGCCTCTTGACGCTACACTACATCAGAGAAGATGCGATGATGTTTGGGCATGTGTTACAGAAGTTATCTTCAGTTTACAAAATAAACATGTGTGGTCATAGGAGAATCCAAACACTTGCATTTTCAAGAGCGATTAGCTAAAAGCTAAATTTTATGTTCGTTGTTCTTTATTTTTGTAGTATTACTGAAATTCTGAATGTAACTGAAATAAATGACTGTAAATTATTATAAATACTGAACGTTTTGTATTAGGGCACACATTTTGCCCAGAGTTTCTCAATATTGTACAGTGCGATCGTTTTATGGTGAGGCCACGGATCACGTGCATACGTGCTCAGTACACTATTACATTAGGGGTTTTTGGCTCCGTAAACCGCGCGATACTTACACACGAGTGATAGTAACGTATACTGTAATGAGTACTAAACTTGTTATAAGTGGTATTGGAAGTGATCTCCATCTACGTAAGGACATTCCTGGTATCTTCAAATAAACTTTGCATTTACAGGCATAAGTTTTTCTTGCGAAATGTTCATAATTTGTTTTTATGTTGTTCTTAAGTTCGTCTATGTTGTGAAGATTGTTCCTATAAAGGCTTTTTATGTTCCCCACAAATAGATGCACCAATTCAGACAATTTTTCATCGGTTAGAACATTTCATTTTCGCTTCTTAGGCTTGGAGTTTAGCAATTCCGTTGAACTAAACTTATTTATCAGGTGTCGAATAGTTTCCCTACTTGGAACTGGAATACCGCGGAATTTTCTGAAATTGTCCACACACCTGTCTACATGATTCGGTTTTTACATATGTACCATACATAAAACTTTGTTCTTCAAACTAAATTTGTCGGCAGGCATTGCAGTGGACTAATAACAAGACATTAGCACTCTCAAGAAAATCGCCCACTATTCACATCTGGAATAAACTTTCGCCTCTGGGATGCGCAAGTACAACTCTGCTTACACTACGAAAAACAAAGCAGTGGCTGAAGCATAGCTGATAAAGATAGTCTTGAATGCGTCATGAGCCACTAGTTGCGTGTCGAAACATACCGAGGTTACTGCAGTGCAGTCTGCTGCGCATATGGCGGACCTGTGGCCTCACTTAGAAACATCCAGACAGTATTCAGCAATATGGCTGAATAGCTAAAACGCTTCGCAATCATAAGCCTCCCTCTATTCCGAAAGGAAACGGTGAAAATACCAGTAACTGAAAAAATATGTGTACGATGACAGTGTTTACTATTCTCGCTCTTCTTATAAGTGTTATGGTAGCAAACGTTGTCACTGTTACGCACATTTTGGATTGTGGAGTAGACACAAGAATGAAACCACTGAGTGCAGCATAAGCCAGTTAACCGAAAATGCAATTCAGTGTTTTGTAGCTTTAATGGTTTATAAAAAGTAATTTGTCCTATTGAAAGTGTTCATTTTTATCTGGATATTTAACACATCGTTTAAACACGGACTTACATATTTTGTCACACAACTCCCTATTATTGCCAAAATAGTTTTCAAATTCTTATTCAATCAAATCGCTTTGTGAACATGTAGGTTTGAGGTTTCGTAGCGAAAATATTGTCTTTCAATATCCCCCACATTAAAAAGTTACAGGGTGTGAGATCCGGTGATCTTGGAGGCCAATCGATTGTATCCCGCGTTCCTATCCAGTCTTGAAAATTGTCGTTCAAAAGCGCACGGACTTTTAATCCGCGTAGTGCAATGGAGCACCTCTGCCATCTGAAGTTATTTCATATAGAATTAAGTGCAGGGATATTGTCTAATTCCATAATAACTTATCTTAACATTTCAAGATATATTTCCGCAGTCACGGTCCCATCGAAATAATAAGGACCTATCACCTTTGCTGCATATACCAGCCCCAGCCGTAACTCCAGGAACATTTAACCCCTCCCCAATAACAAATCTGAATTTTCGGAAGACTAATACACGCAACTGTGTTTGTTAGTTCTTCCATTTAACTTAAAACTTGCTTCGTCAGACTACAGGATTGTTTTGAAAAACTTGGAATCACTTTCAGTGCGGGTCACATACAATCACAGAATTCACGTCTCCGACTAGATCATCCTCGTTTAGGGTGTGTAGTAATGTAGGTTTATAAGGTTTCAGATCTAATATTTTTAACATTCTCCTTAAACTTCTGTCAGAAAATTGCAGCTCCTTAGAAGCTCTTTGCAGATTTCTTGGGTGATTGAATAAATACCTGTGCCACGAGCTACAGATTTTCTTCGCAAATTCCTGTTTGGGCGGCCACTACGTGGTAAGTCAGTACAGAATCGGTCACCTCAAATCTCCTATTTAGTTTGTAGATAGCTTACCTGCATGGTGGTTGTGTATGCGGAACTTTTCAACGGAAGATCGTCTTTCATCTTCATAATTTCGATCAAATTTCCACCACACCTGTAAAGCTAACACACGCTAACTGACGCCAAGGCTCAGATTCTCAGCTGTTAATAACAAACTATTTCTGCCATAGCTCTTTAAACAAATTTCACTGCGCACAGGTTTCGCGAATTTTCAATGTGGGGGGATATTATTTAATTAATTAGCTAAAATTTCACTATAAACAGAAAATGCGCAGCGGTTAACTGACTTACGCCACAATCAGTTTGACTGACTGAAAGTCTTGCGGGATTTATCGTGTTGTAGTGCCAGGTTTTATCGCATGTTCACTCCGAGACCTACCGTAAAAGTCCTGCTGTACTTTCGTATATCGCCTGTCTGGTATAGCATTGTCAAACATTGCAATGCAAATTCCCATTGTTAGATAAATGCTTGAAGATGGCTCAAAGGTTGTTAGGTAGCTTTTGTTCCTTTCGACTAGGTTCCTTAGCAGTAAAAGTTGACATCTCTACCCCTTTCACACTGTAGTTTTTCATTCGGTATAACAACCGGAATGGCCCCTTACGGATACTGCCAGCATTTTGTATAGTACGAGTATTTGCAGAAACTGTTATGGTAGCTAATTTTGGCAAGCCCGAGTTTGCTTGCAGCGTCTCAACTGGCCTCGTGTCATGGCGAGGTTTAGTTGGTTCTTGATGTATCCGAGTGTGGTAATTCTATGGCAGTTCTTCGGCCTTCTCCCCTTCAGAAATCGTATGTACCCCTTGCTTTAATTTGCCTTTAGGTGTTATTTAGAAAACTCGACCAAAGCGCTTTATCTTACTTTGCGTCACGTTGAAAGGGGGCTGGCTGGTATAGAGTATTGTTTTAATGGTGGTTGCTACTTGGAACTTGTAGCAGTATGTTCGAGTTATTTAATAGGCCATGTGTCCTTGGGCGTCCTGCAACTTTTGAAGTCAGCTTTCAACACTAATAATGTTGGCCACTTGTGATGTATTTCATGCAGTTTAGATTTCGTGAGTTTTTTACGCTGTTTAGCTTTTCAAAAGACGAGATGTACTATTTCATCTGGAACCCGAAGCATATAACAATTTCATAACTGTGTACATCTGGAAAGGCTAAGTTTGTTACTGATTTATCAAAATGTAATCCTTGTATGTAAAATAATCGTGTAATTGTTCTTTAGGACAAGTTATACCAGTTTGTGTGCCTCTGTTTTCATTTTTATATAAAAGTAATATTGGCGGATTTCCATATTGGCCATGCAAATGTAATTTCTCTGGGAAGATTTCACATTTTGGCTGCTGTAAGCAGAATAGTGTGTATAATGATATTGAGTTGAACTTAGATGCTGGAAGCATCTAGTAATTTTTGTTTCTGTTGGGTTAAATGGCAACCGATGCCAATTTTTGTGTTGAAGCCAAATAAAGTGATTATTTCTAATGGTGCAATGCAGTAAGGCATGAGCTGCTGCTTAATATACTCGACAAAACGAGGTGTGTTTGAAAATTTAGTGTTTGCTATTCTCGCACTTACTAGAAGAGCATTTCACTTCAGGTGCATACAATCGCTTACCAGGTGATGGCAGTTTTTGCGCCTCGATATAGAAAGCTGCGGAGTGTGTTACTTGGTGTTAATGTTATCTGGACGCGATACTACCATTATTTCAGAGATTCTATTACACCGAACGGTGATGCGGCCTTGCAACGTTGATCAAAATGCCTGTTTTTTGACAGTGAATTGTTCGTTATTTTTAAGACTGATTTCTTGTTTATATTACATTATATTTTGTTCTATGAATTTGTGTATTAACTCCATCCAAAATCTGTTTCTAGCTGAAGCCGGAATTATAAAGGCAATAATTATCATAATAATCTGAGAAGGATAGTGATATAAAATAAGTAATAATATATTTAAAATCAGTGTATGTATAAAAAGGAGAAGCATTGTGAAAATTGTTGACTGTAAAAGCGACAGAAAGACAGGACAGGCACAGTTTTGTTAATTAGGGACCAGCCTCAGGTAGAAAGGGTAAATACATTGAAGCAAGTTTTTCCTGGTACCAGCCGAGTGCAGCTGCACTTAGCGTGGTGAAGGCCACTCTCTAAGCATCATGACGCTAAGTTTGAGGATAGCGTTTGAGGGGAGAGAGGGGAAGTTGAGGCGTTGGTTTTCCTTGTAGTAGCGTGGGTAGATCAGTCTGTCCTGAGTGCCTGGCGAGGACGGGATGACGTTCTCGTCGAGTTGTGAACATTGGTGGCGAACATGCTAGAGGGTAAAACGCTTAGCTATAGTTAATATTCTTCGGTCTTGGTAAAGACAAAGTATCATCGTATTCATTTAATAGTGATCGGCAAACCTAAAGCATTATTTTAAATAGTGAATAAAAGTGTTCCAAGACAGCGTTTGTGTGTTTCTCTGTACACACCCACGCATACCCTGAGGTTAAGATTTCATGCTGGAGCAGCCTTGGCAAAAGAAGAACCAACTGGAAGGAGACAAGCAGCAACCGTGAGACAAAGGTATTGCTTCATTGTTGGAGGACGGAGCGTGGCGGCGTCATATTGCGCCTAAACGTGGGGAGAAAGAATTACCTGCGTCATAGCAATGATTTTGTTTGGATATTTTATATGAGTATTGAGTTTCACCTTGTTATATTTACCACAATATTCCAGGCAGAAATACATATATGCCATCAGGGCTTGTGTGGAGAAGAGTGTGTGTGGCTAGGTGCCACAGAAACTGTGACATCTGGATATACTCAAACAGCCGAGTAGCACTGAGAGCACTATCCGCATCCTTCACGAGATCAAAGATTGTCAAACACTTTCGAGAAGCCCTAGAATGTTAGGCGATGTAATAGGCTTATTCTGGCATGCGTATCGAACCATCCTGGGGTAAGCGGCAATAAAAAAAATCGAGTGGCCAAAATGGGACCCAATTTATAGGTCCGGCACCTGTGCTGAGAGTTAACAAATTAATGATAAGAACAAAGTTGTTAGTCTGGATTAAAAGACGGAGTACACAATACTGAAAAACAATCCAGAAAAAAAGACGTGGTAAGCTAATGATGCTTTTCCACAATGCTTGAAAGAAGTGCTGTAGTCCCTGATTTAAATAGGAAGTATATAAGACTTATATTGGCTCTAATGACTGGCCATGAGAATTTTAGGAAACGCCTGTAGACAGTGGGGCTCACGGAAGATCCCATATGCAGTGTGGTGTAGAAGTTGAGATGGACTCGCAGCTAATACTCCAATATGAAGCAGGCAAGTAAATGGATACAATTTGGGACTTAAGACCCAAAGGTGATTGAATTTAATAAAAATCTAATTCATGCACTCCTAAAACTCAAGTACTGAAGTAAGGAGATAGTTAATAAAGAAATAAGGAGAACACTGCTTAAAACTCTGAGGTTTTGGTACGGGCAGGATGGGAAAGGTATCTCATATTTGTCTCTCTGTCAAAATCTAATCTAAGCCTCATTTATGTGATACATAATGTTTAAATAAAACTAATGGGAACTTTGGCGCTGACCTTAGCAGATTTGTCGGAATAAATTAAACTGCAATCCAATTTCAATCCTTTGCTCCTCTGACATGAACTAGAATTATTATATGCCAATAACACATTCCCGCATTAGTCTTATGGTAATATCCAAATGGAGATTTCATGAAATCATCAAGTGTGGGCTGTATTATCCTTGGAAAAATGAATAGAAGTTCATGAGTACGGGGAGACGAAAAGAAAACGCGAAATAAATTGTGTATTTAATAACTCTTGTACTGAGCTTATTAACAAAAGGTCCTCCTTTACCGTAACTAAATGTGCCACAGCTACTTTTGGTTATCGTCTTCGTTCTTATCTCTATCTCCCTTATTTTTTCTGTATTATTCTATTTATTTTAATACCCTCTTTGTTTCCAAGCCACTTGACATAAAATTTCTCTCCTCTTTTGTTCCTTTGATTGCTTCTCTCTGTTCTGCAGCATATTGCTCCTTAATCCTCTGTTCTCTTTTGCTTTAATGTGTGTTATTTTAATTTGTTCTCCCCTCCTATTTACTGTTTCATCTTATCTCCTTCTCCTGTTCTATTCTCCTCTCTTGCAGCACCCTGTTTATAGCTCATGCGAAATACTTCGGGAAGCGACATTAAAAAGAAATTTGCGTACTCTGAGAAAATGTTCCGGGGGATAACGCCGAAGAGTTGGTAATGTGCAATATGTGAAGACGTTTTTATGGCTAGCACACTGTGCCATGTTTTATAACCGCTAGTTGAAAGTTTGTAGCTTCTTTTTCTAGCTTACGATTTAATGATATCCACTGTGCCTATAGTTCAGCCCTTTGAAAAGGTTTTCACGACGAAAACTCCTTACACCTATTTTATGAGTTTATAGGTTCACAAGTTGAACATAAAAGGACAAGCTGACATTCCTCATCACAAATGGTGACACTCAGATGTTCATTCAGTTAGAAAATTACATTTTGTTCGAAGATAGCAGATTTTCTCAGGAGAGGAAAGAGGCGTGTAAAATTATATTTGTAGTGTGAAAGACAAAATAGTTCAACCACTTGGATATTCTTCCTCAGACGAAAATGACGTATGGAACATGCCGTTAGCAACCTGTCTGGTTCATTATGTCCTGGATTTACTCTCATAGGGCTTCGAAATTCCACTTTTAGTGTTCTTGTTTTCAAATCGGAAATAATTTGAAAACCTTCAATTTTAAAAGTACATTGAAGAAAAATGTACTTTTGAATAATTAGCTGGCGACAAATGTTAATGTCCAGGTAATTAGCAATTTACCTTCGTTTCTCAACCTCTGAGGGTATTGACACAGTTGCTAAACCATAGCTATTACTAATGGGAATTTCTACTTAACGCCTTAACGAAAGGCACTTCGCGCTCAGAGAGCAAATTCGTGCCTCCAATATTAGTTGAAGAGGAAAGCAAGGGCTGGGATCTAGCAGGCCTGCTGATATTTTGTTCATGTTCCTTTCAATTTTCTCTCCACTGAGTTGCGGCGAAGCCGCTATTGTCATTCCCTCCTTCAGTCTCTCCTAACGTTCAATGGATTTAGTAGTCATTACCATCTAGATGCACAGAAGACGTTTTAGCTCCTTCCGCTATTAGGGCTCCGGAACAAAGAACATCTAGTAATGTTTGCTATTTCTATAAATTTTAATGCTTTCTTTGGACTCTGCTGTGCATTTCAACTTGGAGATGAAATATGAAGAGATATTCCAGCAAAGGAATATCTGCGGAAACGTTTAGCATTTGTTTGTAAAATCCTTGGTGAATTGCGAAATTTATCATGATTTTCTATTTCTTACTTTTGAAACATTATTTTGAAGCTCTCTTTTTCAGGTAGATTTTTTCAGGGTTATTTTCTTACTATTTGGTATTCGTGGGTATGTTTCATCCTGTACCTATTTGAAGCCTCTATCAAATGGAATATGTTTAGATAGGGGGAGTAAAATTACACATGAAAGTTTGGGTGAAGGGCTTCTCAGCAATTAGTAGTGCGCTCACACACACTCTGCCCGCATTGTTGGTCAGTGTGAAGTCACTACCATCCTCGACGGAATGGTCGAGCAAATACAAATAAAATTCATCCAGTGTTGATGTAAACTTTAGCTAGCCATGTGGTCTTCAACAAAACAGTCTTTTTTAGTAGATGGCGATATATAAATTCTGACGAAGCTCTTCAGTCTTCCGATTTTAACATTCTTTTATTTCAAGGATTCGGTAACCCAAACTGAATTTTCCTCCAACAAGAGTGTCCTAGGTGAAATGTGCAATGCATAATTGCTTGAGGTCAAACTGAAGCAGATGCCCAGCGAATTGCTTTCTCAAAGTACACGTATACAATGTCGGTATTTAGCTTCTAATGAGAGCTAATGTTGTACGTTAGATAGTATCATTGACTGATACTGTTTTTTAATCTCACCGAAATCCTAGTTACCACAATTGGCTAAAAGTGTTTCCGGTATGTCACAGGTTAATACCGATGATCAGACATTTGGTGTTCTTTGTCAGCGATTTAAAAATCTTGTAAGCTATTTTTCAACCTATCGCGAAAAAAGCGTCGGTGAAAAATACCATGTGTGAAAAAAGCGCAACCTTCTAAACCAGGTTCACGAGGAGGGATGTGAAGTGATTTAGAAATTACGGTCTGTGAAAAAAGCGGTCAACCTCCTATAACAGGTGCACGAAGAGGGATGTGGGATGGTTTGAAAATTGCAGTTTGTGAAATAAGCCATGAGTCTCGTTTATTTAAAGTACTGCCTTTTTTGGGCATTCTTGTATTTTTCTTAAATTCAAACCAGTTCTACCCAGGTGCTAAACAATCCTTTGACCGCTTATTTCGCAACATTCCTTTTCATATTTTATTTCGTTGACAGCTTTTTTCATATATTCGTGTTTCCAAGTGGTGAAACTTGATATAATTAGCCTACTCTGACTTGCCTTAAGAATACAAGCCCATATGTTTATACATTCTCATGGAATTAGCTGAAATAAATCCAATTTTGTTATATATTTTGGTTTATCATAAATCTGGGATTGAACCTTAGAAAGAATATAATAGGTTTCATTCCATACTGTAAAATCGAAAAGAGGGAGTCAGTTCTGACAGTCACCGGAAATTGATAAACTGCGAAGCAATTTAGACATCATTTTATATGCATAGGACGCAACTTGGAACACGGTAATTACATACAGGGATAATTTAGGCAACGCCTATAGAAATAACAGTGTAACCCGCGCCAATGAAGAAAATGATTGACATTACACGGAATGGGACGGGCGACGTTGCCATTTATTGCAAGCACATGGAGAGCGCGCTGGGATTAGTGAGTGCAAAGGAGTTCATGTTGCTCATATGAATAAAAAATGCATTTTAGTGCAAAATGCAACGCACTTCCTCTCGTCAAGTTACATAAATCATTTGACGAGGGTGTTTTTGGAATTCCTTAACTTCCTAGGTGGTTTGGTTAACTTGGAACCGTACTGGACTAAGGAAACTACCAAGCAGCAAAGGAAACTCTGGGATCAATAGGGGAACAGAAATAATTTAAGGGTTAAACTGGTATGAGCAATAATTATTCAAAAACCATATGAATACAATTCATAAGAATTTGTAATTATTTAACACATATAAAATATAGTAAGATGTGAATAACATATAAATTATTTATCTGTGATCTACGCAGTCAGCTATTGGAAATAAATACTAAAATGAGCTGTGAGCTATATACACATGAGAATGCAGTGACATAAATTTATATGTTAAAGAATCATGTTTCTACTCCTTGCATTTAATAATAAATTGAGCTGGCCAAAGACATATATAAATAATCCTTGTGTGAAAAAAAACAAATGTTTAAAAGGGAGCATTCAATACAAGTGATCCACACCTGAATACAAAGTGAGTACAACAACCCTCAATTACAATTCATGTATTAAACAAAAGAGAAAACTGAATTTAAGGTAACCAGTATCACATACAATGTAATTCACTGCTTGGTCAACTCATTTCATAGAACATAAGAAAAGTTGAATTCGTAGTGAGTTAACTGCCCCATTAAACTATGATCGTTAACCCAGGTCAATAACAAGTTGCAAAAAATTTAAAATAGTAAAGCATCACCTTATATTATCCTTCCGCGTTAAATCTGAATGTAGAATTTTGAATGGTAGACGATATCCTAATGAGTGATACCCCAAATCTACCAAAGTTAAATACAAAGAAATACATTACCGAATATAATCACGATCTAATGTGATTTCACTTGTGTTGATGACGTAAGCAACTGGCCAAAGCCAGAAGTGTTGACTGATTGAAAGTTGCAATCGGTCTCTCTGTGTCGAAAATCAGTGCAGGCCAGCCGTGCCGACGGGAGGTACATAGAGGGGATAACTTCCACGTTGGAATGACGTGGCGAAGCCAACCTATGCTACGCTTGGTGTTGCCAACTTAAGTTCCAAACCAAGTTGCAAGGATGTATACCGCCACTATTTTTATTGTTATTGTTATTATTATTATTAATATTATTAATAATATATTATTAATAATAATAATAATATACGGTCAATCATATCGAAAGAAAATAGGATATCTACTGGTAAAGAAACACAAATGAGCATGCAAATATCAGCCTTAAGTACTATGTTAACAAAAGACACATTCTTTCACCTGCGAAGCACTGATACGTATTACAGTGCTAAAATGCCGCTGACATCCGAGTCACCTTCATCACTGTTGATGTTATTCCTACTGCTAACGTGATAGTCAATGTCAGCAACTTTCTGTCTTTTACATTTTTATAACGAAAGCTTAAATTATTCACTATTTTACGCTAATAAGTATTTTTTTCATTGGAATAGCTCGGCTTGCTCTAAGGACACATCTAATTTTAAAATAGTTGAATGTACCTTTTTCCTATAATAAGAATAAATATGTTTGCATTTAGCATGCTACTTGAAAGGGCACATTTACATCCTTTTTTCCTCTTTATATGAGAGTCTAATCTTGACAACGATGTCTGATTTTCTTCCATATCGTACTTTTATTTCTCTACCTTAACCACGGTATTCTTATTCCTACAGCACGCGAGGACCTATGAAGTACTTTGGAGACTGAAATAAGAGGCCTTCGTTTAATTTCTTCTATTCAAAACGTTCTCTAATAGAGCGCATTATTTCCCGCGCCTACACGTTACCAAATAAGTTTTTATTCGTTCCCGAGAACACCCAGGCGATAGGAAATAAATACCCTGTTTTTATTTTTGCTTAATTCTGGTATTCATTAGAAGCGGAATACAACCATACTGAAAATCAGCGCTGTAGCCGAAACCTTGTTAACGTGTTTATGGATTCCCATTCAAAACATCCGCTGTGCGGTGTAATGGTTTGAGCTAGCATTTGCTGCGCGAGACAGGATTTTGATTACGTATAAGATTGTAATATCTTATTACACCTTAAATGGACTAAACGAACTTTTAATTGTCTAGACAGAATAACATGATAAACTGTTTCATTTTAAATTTGTTGCCATGAGTTGAGACTTCGTAAACGATCTCAGGCTATCAGTACTCGCCATTAATGCCAGATTTCTCTGGGTAGCCTATAAAATATCCTTACAAATTAAAAAATAACAAAAGCTACTATTAACATAAAAACTTGGGATCTTCATATACTTAAAAGCCCCTATTACACAAACCAACCATAAAAACATACTCATGCAGGTGGTCTTTCATAACCCAAAGTGCATACTAATGTGTGTTTTAAAAGACATATAGATTATGTTGGTAATATTTAGTTGATGAGAAAACAAGCAAAAACATTAAAAAAAGAATACTGCCAAATGCTAAGTGAGTAATTATGGTTATAATTTGTTTAAAATCGATAGAAATTTGAGTGTAGTTCATATGCGTAGTCTGCTAAAATGTACGATGTTTAGCATTGTTTACTAAAATGTTCGCCAATACCAAAACGTAAGACACAAAATGTAGTGAGCTTATTCAAAATGTAATCTTCGTGCACGTTTACGATTTTTTTAACGTTATTTAACCGGGTAGGTCATATCGGACGGTGAATAAACAAAATGGTTAAAATGATGCTCAAATGGACACGGGGTCCGTAGAACTTAGAGATGCTAAACATTCATCTTCTCAGGATAAGGGATAACCACGGAAAAATCTTTCCAGGTAATTCACCCTAACCGAGATTTGAACTCGGGACCTCTTGAATGAGGCAGACACGTTACCCCCATTTAAGATCTTGTTTCGTTCCTGGAATTCTTTGGTTGCATTTTTGTTTCAAGAGTTCAAGTTATTACAGGTGAAATTGAAGTTTTGCTGCTAAAACCCTTTCCATTAAAGACATTATGGACTATAATATGTAACACAAACTAAAAGTTTGATGTGCATTCTTTTCCATATCTGCAGGTTTAAATCCAGACAATTGGATATTCATTTATAAACAGCTGTAGACAGAGGTGAAGGAAGTCCTTCATGAATGGTGGAACACTATTAGTGTTAGAAGAGAATGGTGAGTGGTGTTAGGTTAAGCAGTAATGATCATATAACTGTAAAATTACAAAATTCATGCCTTTATAAATAACAATGAATCTATATTTCATGGTGTTAAATTAAAAACATAACTTTTAAAAATTATAGGCATAAAGCTGTATAATTATTTGTACCGGCATTACTCCATGAGTAAAACACCTGCATTCTGATCCATATTTTTTATGAGAACACAAAATTATTGAACATTTTAATGAAGGTTAAGGAATACAACTATGTTATAAGCAATGCGGTACCAATGTGCTATTTAAAATAATCATTAAATAACTCAATGCCAATTATAAAGCGATTAATGTATTGAGCAATAATGAAGATTCTTGAATCTCATCAGTCGGTATTACTAGTTGAGTGAAGCGAAACACAACTTAATCATTTAATTAACATACACTATAGCATAAAAAATAAAGCAACGGCTAAAAATAGCATTAATAAAAGTCGTTAGGTGAGACACTTGTCACATTGCAGAACCTCAGTAAAATCGATTTCACTATCCAGAGAATGAATCCATATTCCGCAAGCTGGTAACTATATGCCTGCAGATTAACAGTTTTAATTGTAAAACAAATGGTAATACTTCTTTCTTCTTCTTATTCTCGTTCTTCTGTTTACCCTCCCCGTTATTAGGGCTTACTCCCCCCCCAGGACCTACAAGCGGGTGCCTGGGGTAAGATGCCTTCGGGGAGTACAGACTACTGTGGATCAGAGAGGACAGCAGGGTGGATGATCAGCCCGAAGAGATGGATGAAAGGAAACGTGATGATGGAGAAATAGGTGGAATGAGTTGCGGGGGAAACCGGAGAACCCGGAGAAAACCCGCTCAGACGCTGCTTTGTCCACCACAAATCCCACATGCGGCTTCCTGGGATTCAAACCTGTCGTCGTGGTGAGAAGCGAGCGGTCTAACCACTCGGCCATGGCGCCGCCCCAAATTGTAATTTACCTTCCTAAATTAGTGTTGGGGAAACTATGTAAAATAGTATAAAGAATATGCTCAAACCAATGCGTACAAAATAATAAAATCCTTTGTGGATTTCGAAGATTTCAATGGGTAGACAAAAGGATATTAAGGCATCTATGTGGGATCCTAACCGCCTTAAGAAGCGAAGCGACATAGGATAGATAGACGGAAAAAGTCCGCGTAAATTTTTGTACATAATGGCCGAAGTGGGACTATTATAGGAGGTGATTCACGAGGTACTTAAAAAGCGAAAGAAAAACTACGTTGCGACCAAAGGGAATGAAGCACTTTTAGTGGTATAAAGACATACGGGTAATATGCCAAATGGAAAACTGGAAGGCAATTTAACGCATTTATCATAGTCGATAAGGAATAAATGACGGAGTCTATAAACGGAATGCAAGCAAAGAGATATCTCACAGAGTATTCTGCAGCAGAAGTAAATTGTTCGTAAAATCGGTTTAATTTATATCAAAGGTGTAGCATGCTTAAATCATGTCTATGGACGCGTCTTGGGAACAGACGGCTGTAAATTTATCTTTTATGATACGTAATAATAACACTCAGAAGAGAAACTCACAAAATTATTGACAGGACGCATTCGGCTCGATTCAACATACATCAGTATTATTAAGGGAAACGGAAAATAATGAGAATAATGCCTTTTTAATCACACATCGATTAATATCGGAGAATTAAAGAGAAGCAGAGTTTTTAAGCATATTGCTTTCTCTTTCGCTCACCTAACGTAAAGGAAAAATTCCATTCCACCAAAAATTTGATATCAAGATTCCAATGGAAATAATTACATGTTCGGAGGCTTCCTGAGTACAAAAATGCATCTATAGCAAAATGTGATGTGCAATTGCCATAATAGCTTTACTGTAAATTACCACTTATTTTTTAAACTTTTCTATAAAGCTTCCTTTCAAACGCCTACTTTTCTATCCATTTTCTGTTAATCATAACGCATCTTACCCAGAAACAGTTCCATTAACCATGCCATGATGAAACCTTTTGTTTTAGGTGTAAGCTAGGCTGAGACATAAGTCAACAGCTTTAAAATTAGTCTATAGTTAAAAAATAGTCTATAGTATAAAAATTAGTCTCTGTGTCATTGCCAGGGTTAGGATTTTAGGTGCAAATTTCATATGAAAAAAGGAAGGGAAAAAGTGCTCAAATAAGGTGAAAAAATGGTCAATAAGGTACTGTATCCTAAAACCCTACGTTCTAATAAAGTAAAAAAAGCTACCCCAACTATAACAAAAATAACTAAAATTAACCCTACTAATATTATTAAAAGTACTTCACTAATTAACATTTACTATCTATAATTTAATTTATCTATTTAGGTTCTAAACCTATTACACTTTACTCTGCCAAAATAGTTTTATTAATAATATTCTTTTTCCTTCATAAAAATTATTTCAAATATTTGGTCCTTTCGTACTAAAATATTCTAATTAATTAAAGATAGAAACCAACCTGGCTCACGCCGGTTTAAACTCAGATCATGTAAGAATTTTAAGGTCGAACAGACCTAGTTATTAAACATCTACATTCAAAACTAATCTTAATCCAACATCGAGGTCATAATCTTTTTTTTCAATATGAACTTTCAAAAAAAATTATGCTGTTATCCCTAAGGTAATTTAATCTTCAAATCATTAACCATGGATCTTAAAACTTAATATAATATTAAACTCAAAAAAGAGTTCATTTTATCTTTTAATCACCCCAATTAAATATATTTCACATAGATAATAAATTCATTATTTTAACTTTATTAAATTCAAATATATATTAAACTCTATAGGGTCTTCTCGTCCCTTAATTTTATTTAAGTATTTTTACTTAAAATCTAAGTTAAATTAAATTATTATAAAATAGTCTTTACTTCATCCAACCCTTCATACTAGCCCTCAATTAAAAGACTAATTTATTTAAGGGAATGCACAAGTGAAATTGCTATTTTCTAAACTATCCATCAATTGGGCTGAAATTTTAACCACATGTCAGTTTTCTTTAGATATAATTGTTTTGTGAATTTCAATCCAAAATCTTAATTAGTTTTCCAGTTATTAAGTTTCAAAGTATAAAATTATGGATATATGCAAAATGCAACACATGATGCGTTTTAAAAAAGAATCTTATGTTACTTCTAAGTCAAGGAACTACAAATCTGTCATATAATTGTTTTTCTACCATTCTTAGTTTAAGAGAAAAAAAGTTTTGCACTATTGTATTTGATTTTTATGTATACATTGTTATCTTCAAAAATGAATAGCACAAAAACTATTCATTATTCAGAAAAATTATATGACAGATTTATTTATTTGGGTTTTTGAAATAAGCATAACAAATGTCAATATGAATGGATGAAAACTAAATCATGTGGAACATTTTGAATATGCAGAAGTGCTGAAAATAAGAAACGCCTTAAAATGAAGTTTTAAAATTATAACCAGCTAGCAACCAAATGCGCAAGGGTATTTAAAAAGTCTCGTAACGATCCTGAAGCGTTCGCTAGGTCAAAAATAAAAGTGGGTTCTAAAACTACAAGCAATTGGGAATTTTTTGGGACCATAAGTTTTATTCTTTTTTAGATTTTTTTATATTTTGGGCTAATTTCAGTTGTGCATTCCCTTAACTAATTCAACGATTTCTCTTTCCTCTATTCTAATTTATTGAACTAGAAACAAGTACATCAAATTATCACTCTTCAAAAGAAGGAAAAACCATGAAGCTGTTGTACTTCAAGACAATATGGATCTCCACGTTTTTAAAAGTAAAGTCTGTTTCTATTAGGAGATAGAATGTCTTTGTAGATGCTAGACCTTCTTTCAACATCCACAGAAACCAGTGGGGTAAACCTTGTATTCACTCGGAATGACAACTCTACAGATGTAGCGAATTCCTCAATGTCTGGATTCTTCTGAAAACTAGATTCAAGTTTGTCTTTGGCAAAGCCATCTAACTGCTCTCTCACGGAAGTAAAAATATCCCATTGTTTTTCCTTTTCCAGACCTTCTTCTTCCAATCGTTTAATAGCTGCAGGCAGGTACTTGTAACTATGGACACAATATAGTTCTGTCTGTAAATTATGTATTTTTCCGGTAACAGAAGTTGCTGTGCCTTGGAAATTGCACCTGCGTCGGATGGATCCAAAGAAAGCACAAACTCTTTAATTTTGTCAAAATTCTTACACAACACAGCAGCACACTCAATCCAAGATTCCTAATGAGTAAACACCGAGAAATTTCGAAGGAGCAGGCCAGTGATTTCCCTATAGTAAACAACACGGCTCTGAGGTTTCAGTAGAATCTTCTTGAGGGCAGAGATGAATTGATTTGCGATGTCGTGTTCGTTCCTTATGAATTCACAAACACTGTGAAGGGCATGAGCCAAGCATGTCACACGCTTCAAGTTAGGAAATAAAGGTTTCAATTGGTTAACAGCTGAAACAATGTATGGAGCCTGGTCCGTAACCACAAGAAGAAGTTTTTCAAACTCGATACCAGTAGGCTAGAGTTTTTGGCAGAAGTCCATAATGGATTACATTACTGTACTGGCATTTGCTTTCTGCAGCTCGTACATTTTTAACAACATGGGCTTAACTTTCTCCCCTGCTAACGGAAAAACTAAAATGTTTTCAAAACATATCGTTCCATTGAGTCTATAGTTTCATCCACAATGATTCCCACATTCTCCTTAATTCTTTCTATGGTTTCTTGGTAAACAGGCTCCATGTAGTTTTTTCTTAAAGTACTCTCATTGGGCATTTACATTTTGTGTATTTTTCAAGAAATCCCTTGAAGTTTGGATGGTTCACGTTATTGAGTGGAATTCCTACTCGTGTAAGAGCTGCACACAAATCAATGTTTAATTTCTTCAAAATTTGGCTTTTTGAAGAACTCTGTTGAAACGCATTTTGTAATAGAGGTTGCCGTGATTTGTTTGCTCGAAGAGTCTTGTTTATTTGATGCTTAGAGTTGGAAATGTGTCGTTTGATGCGATCTCGCTGGTGTTTTTCATCTAACAAAATTCCTGAATCACAAATAGTACATCGCATAACAGTTCCATCAGTGTCTATGAAATCTTGTTTGAATTCCTCAGTCAGAACAAAAATGGAGCACTGGACACCTTTGGCATGGTAAAATATAGTACTAGTACACTCGTTTGGTTATGTAACATAGAGCTAACACTAGTTCACTTGCTAACACAATGCGACTGTCACACAACTCACTCTTGCGCCCATTCGCTGTCCACATTCTCTTATAACAATGCGTCAATTACCAGAATGTTCTCATTCATGCTGGAACTTCAGTCTCAGCGATTTCTAGTAGTTTCGAGCAGAACCCAGTCTTAATTCCTGGAATTGCGCGGGTGAGGTTACTGCCGTCTCTGCGTGCCCAGCCTTCGCCTCCACGCAAACAGATGACGTCTCTCACAGTAACAAACTCACATTCACGAACAGCAGGTTACTGATTCTGGTGGAATAGAATCACTCATTGTCAATTGCATCATTGCGGGCTACTTTATAGCGGTAAAGCGAGAGAAAGAGGTTTTCGTCGAACACACAAATATTTTCCATTGTTGCGGGTGTGCATTTACTGAAAGAGGTAGGCTTACTATTCACAAGTACACAGCAAGCTGAGGAGACGTTAATGGAAAGTTAAAGAATAAATTGGAATGAAACTTAAAAGAAAAAAGGGGGAAAAGGGGATTAGGGGCATGGTTGGGGAAAAATGGGATAAAGGTTGAAAAAAGGGGTAAAAGTCCCAAAAAGGGAAAAAGGTGCGAGAAAAAATGCCTCTTTTCGCAACTAGAAACAAAATTTCACACTGTGATATCTTTCCGCACAGTTTTAACTTACCCTAAGAAAAAAGGTACGCACCTAAAAATCGTAACCCTGGTCATTACATTACACATTGTATATTCTGTGAAGATGACTCCATAAGTATTTTGCTGAAAGTTAAATATGTTATTTTATTCAGTCGATATATCAATCGTGATTTATTAAAAAGTTAACCTCTCTTTCTGTGGCAATACATAGAGATTTTATTAGTCTAAACTTATATTGTACAATCATTATAGTAATCTGTCACCGCTTGTCCTGGTGACCATTTGGTTAACTATAATAAGTGAACGTGATTCGTCCTAAGATACCTTGTAGGATGTTGAGTAATGTGTGACGGAGTCTTGAAGTGTTCATTTCCTTGAATGGTTTCTAACTCCTCCGAATGAGAACAACGGACCGCCCAGCTTTGCTTTTATTTGAAAATGTTCGTGTTCGATTGGACTTCAATATGAACTTTATTTTTAGTTGCATGGTAACATAAATAATTATCACACATTTTGAAGGATGTTTAAATTCACGCACTCCAATGAAATTAAAACATTTACCACCTTAAATTATTTATTCCATCCTGTGTGAACTTCCCATACCTGTAGGTACACATGTATATATTGTAATTTCAACGGATGCCGGGGCATGTATGGATCTTGGAGAACGAGAAGACGAATGAGACTGTTGAGAAGGGAGCTGAGGTCTCATTTATTTGGCCTGAACCGGTGCTAGGACTATCAATGAACCAGTAAAACAAGCCGCCAAAAGCTGGATTCGTAGGGAGCATGAGCGCCACTGGCATCCCATTGAAAGCTGCAAACATTCCAGGATTCTTGTTAAGAGTTTTGATGCAGGGTTATCTAAGATCTACTAAGATTGTATACTCTCTTGGATAGCAGGTTTACCACAAAATGGATCCTAATCCGACCATAAAGCGATCTTTAATAAGTGCCATCCAGGATATGAATCTAACTCATTTGCTCACCGACTGCGAAACACTGGCGCCATAGGAGTTTTAGAAATCACATTTCCGAAGCTTGATGAACCATCCACTGCCTCAGTAGGTGATTTAGCGCAATGCACTATCTGGTTAAAAGGAAACATACGGGGGAGGGAAATGTACGAATGGGTTAAAAAGTTAAAAAATGGTCAGGACGAGGAAAAAGCAGGACGCCCATCCATATTCCAGTGACGCCAACAATGAGCAAGTGCGTATCCTGATTCAGAGAACTGAAGATTTACTTTCGATGAAGTGGCAAACCATATCTTTTTTGGTCCACATAAAAATGCCTTAAGGGCCATCGCTTCATCAGAGACCAAGAAGAGAAGGAAGCGGTGTATACACGGTTTGCTGCTCAACCGAAAAGATTCTATTCTGAGAGCATCAGAGAGCTTGTGCAACGATGGACCATGTGCATTGAGAAGTAAGGGGGCTAAGTTAAAAATGAGGCACCTGTAAGTTTCTACTATCGTTATAATGGAACGTGTGATATATAATAAGAGAACATACAAAAATTATGTGCGAATACTTACTGACTTACCCTCATATAACGGAAGGGTTTTCCCAGTTTTCGGCTGGTCCTTAATTGAAAGGAAGTAAATCCTTGCCAGGTAGCACACACTCTATAGACGAGAGGTAGGGAATAGCAAAAGTATGTAGATGCGTATCAGGACCGTTCAAAGAGATGACTAGCCTCTGGTTAAAAAAAATGGTGTCTTGAAATGTCTCGGATTTAGCGGAACCTCGAATGTGCGAGATACTCTACTGTCTTATGTTTACCCCGGCTTAAAACAATCTCTGTACGAAATATTCCTTCTTATCAGTTAATCACATTCCCGAATGCACCTCGTCCGTAACATCAGATAAGTCTGCTAAATCTTTGGTCATATGTCATAATTCTTTTAGCTCCGTAAATGAATAAAATAGCTTTTTAGCTATTTTCTTACACAGGCTTAATTTCTTCTTTGGATTCTTAGGACTTTTGGCAAGAATCATAGTTTGGAATTTTTTATCTATAAATCATAGCTTTTTAAGTATTTTCTTACACAGGCTTAATTTTTTCTTTGGTTTCATAGGACTGTTTGGCAAGAATCATAGTTTGGAATTTTTTTATCTATAAATCAGGGAAGCAGCTCAATAGCTCAGTGAAGAATGCTTTAAATGTTATGATATAACATAGAACCTCTTTTGAATGGTCGTGCTTAAGATGGAAAAGAAAACCATTCTGTATTCGGGATTTAGTATAAGGGAATTACGAATTTTGTCCATATCCCTATCATAGTCTTTAGTTACCTACGCCTTTATTAACTTTCGTTTCTCCTTAACCTTCATGTAAAATTCTTGTTGTTCCTCTTCTTCTTCTAAACTAAGACGTATAGGCATGTAGTGCCTGTTTCGTCCTCAAAAGATCTTCCATCCATATCGTTATATCATAACATTTAAAACTCTTTTGAATGGTCGTGCTTAAGATGGAAAAGAAAAGCATCTGCATTCGGGACTTAATATAAGGGAATTACGAATTTTCTCAAAATCCCTATCATAGTTACCTACGCCTTTATTAACTTTCATTTCTCCTTAACCTTCTTGTCAAATTCTTGTTGTTGTTCCTCTTCTTCTTCTTCTAAACTAAAAGAGTATAGACATGTGCTGCCTGTTTCGTCCACAAAAGATCTTCCATCCATCTCCTGAGTCTTCCCAAGGATGTTCTACCTATTGTTCTGTATCTTTTATATATGTAATTATCTGTTCTATAATCATTATCTGTATATCTTATCTGTTTTGTCAGTCTCGAGTTGTCCATTTTTCTAGACGTTAGTAGTAATAGTCCAGGATGAGCCAATTGTTTTAACGATAATCCTGCCGCTAGGGGCGCTCGTGTCGCTAGTGTCGCTGCGTGCGACGGCGGCGGCGGTAAGTTTGAAAAGCGCCCTGAGCGGTAGGATTATCGTTAAATCGATTGGCTCATCCGGGACGAGTTGAAAGAATTGAGGAAGTGACGTGGAGTGTTTTTGATTGGTTCGTTAATTTGGGGTGGAAGATGAAGGAAGGAAGATGGAAGAGTATGGAGGTCGCGTGATGGAGAGGAGCTGGGTGGCGAGGTGTTGTCTGTGCGGAGGTCGGTACTGAAAGAGGGAAAAGATGGGGAGCGAGGGATAAAAAGTGTAACAGAAAGTGACGTGTCAAGTTGTGATTGGTGGGAATAAGAAGTGATTTTATTGGTGGAAAGGAACAAATGAGAGTTGTTGATTGGTAAGAATAAGAGGGATTATGATTGGTGGAAAAGAAAAAGGTGTGGGAGTGGGGTATGTTGGAGGTGATGGAAAAGGTAAGTTCTGCTAGCAGCAAGATTTGCAAAAGCCTGTCGTGAATTGATCAGCAATTTTTGAACGTTGGATGGTAGTTTTTTCTTGAGTGGATAGAGAGATGGGGGCGATATGAGATGCGGTGGCGAAAATGGGAACTAAACAAGGTGGTTGAGACAAGAGGTTTAAGGACGAGGAAATTTGGAGGTTAGTGGTGAACATGGCGGTCGCAAGAGGTGGGGGGTAAGGAGACGCGGTGGTGAGAATGGGGACTAAAAGAAGATGGGGGTAGCAAGAGTTTAGAAGAGTAGATTTTGAGGTTAAAATAGTGGGAACTAAAAATGGCGGAGGGTCTGCGACAAGGAGATGCGGTGAGAACTAAACAAGATGGCGGACGCAAGAGGTGGGTAAGGAGGTTTGAGGTTACAGTACCAAAACACGAAAGGATATATTCCTACGCCAAGCAGGTCCGAAAAATAATTATGCGTGTGGTACTTACCTGTTACCGGTGTGGATGCGTCACCAAAAGCGCGGCACGCGACGCGAAAAAATAAAAGCAAACTGTTTTTGAAAATGCTTAACCAGCTTTAAGATCAACCAACATCACTACGCACTGATATACCTAGGTTTTTAAAGCGGTACAGACACCCTTTGCAGAGGCGTAATTTAACTATACCAAAAACCTGGTACTGGACCATCGTGATGGTCGCTAGCGTACGTAGGAGCAGGGTTCTCATAGCCGGTCGAAAGCGGTCAAAAACGTGTACGACGTAGGTGTTCGCAGTAGCTGCTGCCGAGTCAACCGTCGAGGTGCGAATGAACGAGATCTGTTCTTGCCGGCAATCTGGTTGGGAGATGAGAGGCGCGGTGGTAAAAATGGGAACTAAATAAGATGGCGGAGGCACGAAGTTGAGGTTAAGGAGCGGTGAGGCGTTGTCTGTGCGGAGGTTGGGGGCTGAAAGAGGGGAAAGATGGCGAACGAGGGATAAAAAGTATAACAGAAAGTGACGTGTGAAGTTGTGATTGGTGGGAATAAGAAGTGATGTTATTGGTGGAAAGGAACAAATGAAAGTTGTTGATTGGTGAGAATAAGAGAGATTATGATTGGTGGAAAGAAAAAAGGTGTGGGAGTGGGGTATGTTGGAGGTGATGGAAAAGGTAAGTTTTGCTACCAACAACATTTGCAAAAGCCTATCCAGAACTCATCAGCAATTTTAAATAACTAGTGTTTCGGGGTTTTCTCTGGTTGGTAGACGAATGCAAGCTGTTTCTGCCATACTTATATTATTCGTCTTTTCCTTTTTTTTCGTTTTTTTTAAAAATAACTAGTTTTTTGGGGGTTTTCTGCGGATGGTAAACGAATGCGAGCTCTTTCTGCTTTTTCATAGGTTTTCCCTGGTTGGTAGGCGTTTTCTGTACTGGTTGACGAAGGCGTTTCTAATTTTCGAGGTTTTCTTAGGTTTTTTAGCGGTTGTCCCTGCCCGGTAGGTAAATGATGAAGTTTTACCTTGTCGGCGCACGGATACTAGGCACGTACTCGCACACACACACACACCCGTTGCAGCTGCCATGCTTATATTATTCGTCTTTTCCTTTTTTTTAAAAAAAATAACTAGTTTTTTTGGAGGTTTTCTGCGGTTGGTAAACGAATGCAAGTCCTTTTTGCTTTTTCATAGGTTTTCCCTGGTTGGTAGGCGTTTTCTGTAGTGGCTGACGAAGCCGATTCTAATTTTCGAGGTTTTCTCAGGTTTTTTTTTAGTGGTTGTCCCTGTCCGGTAGGCAGATGATAAAGTTTTTCTATAATGTCGTCGTTTTGGCTTGTGGCGCACGCATACTAGGCACATACTCGCACACACACACAGACAGACAGACAGACACACACACGGACATGTTTTCAAAAAAAATGCTTTTTTGGATTCAGGAGGTCTCAAAACGTGTATTTCCGGTGAAATCTCGGTATCGAATTTTTGGGTGGAATGCAATACTTCCCCTACTTACTATACGTAGTAGAGAAAGAAAAAGTATAAGTATTGGAAAATTTAAGGAAATAACAAGCAATATCTCGAAAGCGGTTCACTCAACAAAAGAAATGTATATGGCATAAGTTGTGTATTTTAACGCGATCTACATTTTTTTTGTGTAGTAAAATTTTTGTCTATCTCTTATGGTTTACCAGTTATGCAAAAGGCGTTCACAATGAAGAATACTTTTGGAGACATTCCCAGAAAATTTGAGATATACATTTCATTTCTCATGACATTATCTTAAACATATGATATTTTCATCAAAATCGTTATAGCCATTTTTGAGAAAATTTAAAAAAGTGTACTATCTTGTTTTCATGGGTTTTCCAGATCGGTAAGCGTTAGAATACTCTTAGAGCTTTTTTCAGGTTTTTCGCGGTTGCCCCTGTCCGGTAGGCAAATGATAAAGTTTTTCTATAATGTCGTCGTTTTGGCTTGTGGCGCACGGATACTAGGCACATACTCGCGCACACACACACACACGGATATGTTTTCAAAAATGCTTTTTTTGGATTCAGGAGGTCTCAAAACGTGTATTTACGATGAAATCTCGGTATCGAATTTTTGGGTGGAATGCAATTCTTTCCCTACTTACTATACGTAGTAGAGAAAGTAAAAAGTATAAGTATTGGAAAATTTAAGGAAATACCAAGCAATATCTCGAAAACGGTTCACTCAACAAAAGAAATGTATATGGTATAAGTTGTGTATTTTAACGCGATCTACATTTTTTGTGTAGTAAAATTTTGTCTATCTCTTACGGTTTACCAGTTATGCAAAAGGCGTTCACAATGAAGAATACTTTTGGAGACATTCCCAGAAAATTTGAGATATACATTTCATTTCTCATGACATTATCTTAAACATATGATATTTTCCAGATCGGTAAGCGTTAGAATACTCTTAGAGCTTTTTTGAGGTTTTTCGCGGTTATCCCTGTCCGGTAGGCAGATGATAAAGTTTTTCTATAATGTCGTCGTTTTGGCTTGTGGCGCACGGATACTAGGCACATACTCGCACAAACACACACACACAAACACACACACACACACACACACTAAAATAGTAGCGTATAAAAAAATTTAACAAACCGTAGATTTTCAAGAAAATTTCCACACCGCAAACTACCCGTTTAGCGGAAGAAAGTTCGTTATTTTTATTGTCTTAAAAATGGCTCTAACCCCTTTTGATTACGGTACGGTATGTTTAAGATATCTGCATGACAAATAAAATGTATAACTTCAATTTTCTGGGAATAGCTGTGAAGTAGTCTCATTGTGAATGTCTTTTGTACAACTGTTAAACCGTAGGAAACGAAGCCTTACTGTACAAGAACTGTACAAGAACGTTAAAGCACACAATTTATGTGTATTATTATTATTATTATTACTTTGTGGCGTTGTCTATTTACAAAGTTTTTCCATGTTGATTTTAATGTTTAAAAGCTTTAGACCTTTCTCACTAAAACTCGTCATTCTTTTATCTTTTCTTTTTCATTTTCATACAAAGAGAACGGAATTTCACAAGTGAAACAGTACTGTGATAACGATACCAACAAACTAATTATTACTCACCCACTGAAACAAATAAAAAAAATCTGATGTGTAACACTCACATGACTTTCTCTACTCTTGTACAAAGTATTTTTACAAACGCTTATTCTCCATCTAGTTCATGTTAATCGAGATAAACATTTGCAAACTCTATTTTATTGCTAATTTTCTTGTAGATGTAGGGGAAAATATATTTACAAGGGGAATATAGAAAAACAGTAGCCTTTAAGCACATACATATCTCTTAATAGCTGGTTGCTATGTGCAGCACTATTCTTTTTGCCACAGATTAATACTCTTTGCATATCAAAGACAAAAAAAAATGAATAACGAATTCCCATTTGAGAAAATAAGTATTGGAAAATTTAAGGAAATAACAAGCAATATCTCGAAAACGGTTCACTCAGCAACAAAAATGTATATGACATAAGTTGTGTATTTTAACGCGATCTACATTTTTTGTGTAGTAAAATTTTGTCTATCTCTTACGGTTTATCAGTTATGAAAAAGTCGTTCACAATTTAGAATACTTTTGGAGACATTCCCAGAAAATTCGAGATATACATTTCATTTCTCATGACATTATCTTAAACATATGATATTTTCATCAAAATCGTTAGAGCCATTTTTGAGAAAATTAAAATTTTCGAGATATCTTCCATGTAAAGGGTAGTCTGGGGTGGGGGGTTTTCTTGAAAACCTTCGTGTCGCATCGCTGGAAGATACTGAACCTAAATACCAAGTTTGGTGTCTATCCGACTGTTCGTTTTTGAGTTATGCTGTTCACAGACACACAGACACACACACAGACACACACACGGACATGTTTCCAAAAAATGCTTTTTTTTGGATTCAGGAGGTCTCAAAACATGTATTTCCGGTGAAATCTCGGTATCGAATTTTTGGGTGGAATGCAATACTTCCCCTACTTATTATACGTAGTAGAGAAACTAACAATAAGTAATAATCACAGACCCAGTTTGTGGGTATTTAAATGAAACATCGTGCACAATACAATGCATCCAAATATTCAATATTGAGATTTCACTGGAAAACTAAATACTTGTTTTGAGGCCCCTTGAATAAAAACATTTTTAGAAAATTCTGTGTGTATGTGTCAGAGCAGCATAACTCAAAAATGAAAAGTCGGATAAATACTAAACTTGGTATTTAGGTTGAGTACCTTCCAAAGATACGACACAGAGATTTTCAAGAAAGCCCCTCCACACCAAACTACCCTTTACATGAACTATTTTCCGAAATGTTTTATTTTCTAAAACTGTCTCTGACGATTTTAATTACAACACCATATATTAAAGACATTTATATGAAAAATAAAATGTATATCTTGAATGTTGTGGAAATAGCCTGTGAAGTCCTCTTGATTCGGAAGAAATTTTCTATGATCTTGTATAACTGCTAAGGTTTGAGAAAAACATAGAATACAAAAAAATTAGATCTCTTTAAAAACACACACAATTTATTTGAAATAACTTTTTTGTGACGTCAGCCATTTCCGAGATATCTGTTATAAATGGTTCGAATTGTACAATGCTTAGCCATTCTACTTCACTTCTTTCAAACTGCTTAAAAATCATATAAATGGATGTATCACCTCATAATAAGCCTCTATATACGAAAAATGCTGAGTATTCAAAAAGTCAAGAAATTCGATTTTCTAGCCCCTAGTGAGTGTAAAATCGCGTTTACTTCACTTCTTTCAAACTGCTTAAAATTCATATAAATGGATGTATCACCTCATAATAAGCCTCTATATACCAAGAATATTGAGTTTTTAAAAAGTCAAGAAAATCGATTTTCTAGCCCCTAGCGAGTGTAAAATCGCGTTTACTTCACTTCTTTCAAACTGCTTAAAAATCATATAAATGAATGTATCACCTCATAAGAAGCCTCTATATACCAAAAATACTGAGTATTCAAAAAGTTAAGAAAATGGATTTTCTAGCCCCTAGTGAGTGTAAAATCGCGTTTACTTCGCTTCTTTCAAACTTCGAAAAAAAATCATATAAATGGTTGTTTCACGTCATAATAAGCCTTCATATACCAAAAATACTGAGTTTGTTTTCGTACTCACCTATAAGAGATAGAGGGTAGAGATCATACGAACGTAACACTTGAGAATGTTTTATTCTTAAATTTTACATAACACGTATGCACGGCATAACACAAAAACACTACACACGACTCTAATAGTTTTAAATATTGCACTAGTGTGGGTGCACGCTGAACCACTATTAGCAATCGTTATAGTTCTGCTCCCGTTAGGCTCGGAGAAAGCAGTAAAAAGAGTCATTCCCATGTGGAGCCCTACGTGCAAACAACGTGTGTGTGCTGATGTATGTGTAAAAAGAGCGTGAGAGCGGATGTTCGTCAGCGGTAAAATCTTTTAAATGCATTTTTATTGGCGATGGTAGAAATCGTGCAGTGGTGGATCGTGAAAATTCATATAAATGGATGTATCACCTCATAATAAGCCTCTATATACCAAGAATATTGAGTTTTTAAAAAGTCAGCAACTGTACCTGTGTTTCTATACGTGAACGTCAGATGGCAGCTTCGATACGTGTCCACGGAGACCTTAGTGCTAGGCAACTGTACCTCTGTTTCTATACGTGAACGGCAGATTGCAGCTTCGATACGTGTCCACGGAGACCTTAGTGCTAGGCAACTGCACCTCTGTTTCTATACGTGAACGGCAGATTGCAGCTTCGATACGTGTCCACGGAGACCTTAGTGCTAGGCAACTGTACCTCTGTTTCTATACGTGAACGGCAGATTGCAGCTTCGATACGTGTCCACGGAGACCTTAGTGCTAGGCAACTGTACCTCTGTTTCTATACGTGAACGGCAGATTGCAGCTTCGATACGTGTCCACGGAGACCTTAGTGCTAGGCAACTGCACCTCTGTTTCTATACGTGAACGGCAGATTGCAGCTTCGATACGTATCCACGGAGACCTTAGTGCTAGGCAACTGCACCTCTGTTTCTATACGTGAACGGCAGATTGCAGCTTCAATACGTGTCCACGGAGTCCTTAGTGCTAGGCAACTGTACCTCTGTTTCTATACGTGAACGGCAGATTGCAGCTTCGATACGTGTCCACGGAGACCTTAGTGCTAGGCAACTGTACCTCTGTTTCTATACGTGAACGGCAGATTGCAGCTTCGATACGTGTCCACGGAGACCTTAGTGCTAGGCAACTGCACCTCTGTTTCTATTCGTGAACGGCAGATTGCAGCTTCGATACGTATCCACGGAGACCTTAGTGCTAGGCAACTGCACCTCTGTTTCTATACGTGAACGGCAGATTGCAGCTTCGATACGTGTCCGCGGAGACCTTAGTGCTAGGCAACTGTACCTCTGTTTCTATACGTGAACGGCTGATTGCAGCTTCGATACGTGTCCACGGAGATCTTAGTGCTAGGCAACTATACCTGTTTCTACACGTCAACGGCAGATTGCAGCTTCGATACGTGTTCACGGAGACCTTAGTGCTAGGCAACTGTACCTGTGTTTCTATACGTGAACGTCAGATGGCAGCTTCGATACGTGTCCACGGAGACCTTAGTGCTAGACAACTGTACCTCTGTTTCTATACGTGAACGGCAGATTGCAGCTTCAATACGTGTCCACGGAGTCCTTAGTGCTAGGCAACTGTACCTCTGTTTCTATACGTGAACGGCAGATTGCAGCTTCGATACGTGTCCACGGAGACCTTAGTGCTAGGCAACTATACCTCTGTTTCTATACGTGAACGGCAGATTGCAGCTTCGATACGTGTCCACGGAGATCTTAGTGCTAGGCAACTATACCTGTTTCTATACGTCAACGGCAGATTGCAGCTTCGATACGTGTTCACGGAGACCTTAGTGCTAGGCAACTGTACCTGTGTTTCTATACGTGAACGTCAGATGGCAGCTTCGATACGTGTCCACGGATACCTTAGTGATAGGCAACTGTACCTCTGTTTCTATACGTGAACGGCAGATTGCAGCTTCGATACGTGTCCACGGAGACCTTTCGCTTCAGCTGACACAATAACACTAGGCACTTGTGTGCCGTGGTGTAAGCCGCTATCACGGCATTGGTAGCGTGGATCACCTTGGGGCTCTCCTCGGAGTTACCTCAACACCACGTACATGACCTGGTTCGTCACGGGTACGCAGGTCTGCACTACCACTTCCTCGGCGTTGAGCAGGCCCAGGAGGCGATCGTACCGGTACACCAGCTAGCACGTGGACATGTTATCGCGCTGTGGTGTTGCGTGTGCGAGGTATGGAAACTCAAGGACGCAAAACATGCACGACCGAGGGTTAAAAAGTAGAACAAGTAGTGACGTGGAACGTTGTGATTGGTGAAAATAAGGCGATCTCTGATAGGTGGACAAATTGAAATAACGTGATGTGATAGGCGAAAATAAAATCGAAGGTGATTGGATGAAAAATGACGAGAAGGAATTAGCGGTGAATTTGTGAACTAAGATGGCGAAGATTTTTTTTTTTAAAAAAAAAGCAGATTTAAGCATTTAAAAGATTTTACCGCTGACGAACATCCGCTCTCACGCTCTTTTTACACATACATCAGCACACACACGTTGTTTGCACGTAGGGCTGCACATGGGAATGACTCTTTTTACTGCTTTCTCCGAGCCTAACGGGAGCAGAACTATAACGATTGCTAATAGTGGTTCAGCGTGCACCCACACTAGTGCAATATTTAAAACTATGAGAGTCGTGTGTAGTGTTTTTGTGTTATGCCGTGCATACGTGTTATGTAAAATTTAAGAATAAAACATTCTCAAGTGTTACGTTCGTATGATCTCTACCCTCTATCTCTTATAGGTGAGTACGAAAACAAACTCAGTATTTTTGGTATATGAAGGCTTATTATGACGTGAAACAACCATTTATATGATTTTTTTTCGAAGTTTGAAAGAAGCGAAGTAAACGCGATTTTACACTCACTAGGGGCTAGAAAATCCATTTTCTTAACTTTTTGAATACTCAGTATTTTTGGTATATAGAGGCTTCTTATGAGGTGATACATTCATTTATATGATTTTTAAGCAGTTTGAAAGAAGTGAAGTAAACGCGATTTTACACTCGCTAGGGGCTAGAAAATCGATTTTCTTGACTTTTTAAAAACTCAATATTCTTGGTATATAGAGGCTTATTATGAGGTGATACATCCATTTATATGAATTTTAAGCAGTTTGAAAGAAGTGAAGTAAACGCGATTTTACACTCACTAGGGGCTAGAAAATCGAATTTCTTGACTTTTTGAATACTCAGCATTTTTCGTATATAGAGGCTTATTATGAGGTGATACATTCATTTATATGATTTTTAAGCAGTTTGAAAGAAGTGAAGTAGAATGGCTAAGCATTGTACAATTCGAACCATTTATAACAGATATCTCGGAAATGGCTGACGTCACAAAAAAGTTATTTCAAATAAATTGTGTGTGTTTTTAAAGAGATCTAAATTTTTTGTATTCTATGTTTTTCTCAAACCTTAGCAGTTATACAAGATCATAGAAAATTTCTTCCGAATCAAGAGGACTTCACAGGCTATTTCCACAACATTCAAGATATACATTTTATTTTTCATATAAATGTCTTTAATATATGGTGTTGTAATTAAAATCGTCAGAGACAGTTTTAGAAAATAAAACATTTCGGAAAATAGTTCATGTAAAGGGTAGTTTGGGGTGGAGGGGCTTTCTTGAAAATCTCTGTGTCGTATCTTTGGAAGGTACTCAACCTAAATACCACTTTTAGTATTTATCCGACTTTTCATTTTTGAGTTATGCTGCTCTGACACATACACACAGAATTTTCTAAAAATGTTTTTATTCAGGGGACCTCAAAACAAGTATTTAGTTTTCCAGTGAAATCTCAATATTGAATATTTGGATGCATTGTATTGTGCACGATGTTTCATTTAAATACCCACAAACTGGGTCTGTGATTATTACTTATTGTTAGTTTCTCTACTACGTATAATAAGTAGGGGAAGTATTGCATTCCACCCAAAAATTCGATACCGAGATTTCACCGGAAATACATGTTTTGAGACCTCCTGAATCCAAAAAAAAAGCATTTTTTGGAAACATGTCCGTGTGTGTGTCTGTGTGTGTCTGTGTGTCTGTGAACAGCATAACTCAAAAACGAACAGTCGGATAGACACCAAACTTGGTATTTAGGTTCAGTATCTTCCAGCGATGCGACACGAAGGTTTTCAAGAAAACCCCCCACCCCAGACTACCCTTTACATGGAAGATATCTCGAAAATTTTAATTTTCTCAAAAATGGCTCTAACGATTTTGATGAAAATATCATATGTTTAAGATAATGTCATGAGAAATGAAATGTATATCTCGAATTTTCTGGGAATGTCTCCAAAAGTATTCTTCATTGTGAACGACTTTTTCATAACTGATAAACCGTAAGAGATAGACAAAATTTTACTACACAAAAAATGTAGATCGCGTTAAAATACACAACTTATGTCATATACATTTTTGTTGTTGAGTGAACCGTTTTCGAGATATTGCTTGTTATTTCCTTAAATTTTCCAATACTTATTTTCTCAAATGGGAATTCGTTATTCATTTTTTTTTGTCTTTGATATGCAAAGAGTATTAATCTGTGGCAAAAAGAATGGTGCTGCACATAGCAACCAGCTATTAAGAGATATGTATGTGCTTAAAGGCTACTGTTTTTCTATATTCCCCTTGTAAATATATTTTCCCCTACATCTACAAGAAAATTAGCAATAAAATAAAGTTTGCAAATGTTTATCTCGATTAACATGAACTAGATGGAGAATAAGCGTTTGTAAAAATACTTTGTACAAGAGTAGAGAAAGTCATGTGAGTGTTACACATCAGATTTTTTTTTATGTGTTTCAGAGGGTGAATAATAATTAGTTTGTTGGTATCGTTATCACAGTACTGTTTCACTTGTGAAATTCCGTTCTCTTTGTATGAAAATGAAAAAGAAAAGATAAAAGAATGACGAGTTTTAGTGAGAAAGGTCTAAAGCTTTTAAACATTAAAATCAACATGGAAAAACTTTGTAAATAGACAACGCCACAAAGTAATAATAATAATAATAATACACATAAATTGTGTGCTTTAACGTTCTTGTACAGTTCTTGTACAGTAAGGCTTCGTGTCCTACGGTTTAACAGTTGTACAAAAGACATTCACAATGAGACTACTTCACAGCTATTCCCAGAAAATTGAAGTTATACATTTTATTTGTCATGCAGATATCTTAAACATACCGTACCGTAATCAAAAGGGGTTAGAGCCATTTTTAAGACAATAAAAATAACGAACTTTCTTCCGCTAAACGGGTAGTTTGCGGTGTGGGAATTTTCTTGAAAATCTGTGGTTTGTTAAATTTTTTTATACGCTACTATTTTAGTGTGTGTGTGTGTGTGTGTGTTTGTGCGAGTATGTGCCTAGTATCCGTGCGCCACAAGCCAAAACGACGACATTATAGAAAAACTTTATCATCTGCCTACCGGACAGGGATAACCGCGAAAAACCTCAAAAAAGCTCTAAGAGTATTCTAACGCTTACCGATCTGGAAAATATCATATGTTTAAGATAATGTCATGAGAAATGAAATGTATATCTCAAATTTTCTGGGAATGTCTCCAAAAGTATTCTTCATTGTGAACGCCTTTTGCATAACTGGTAAACCGTAAGAGATAGACAAAATTTTACTACACAAAAAATGTAGATCGCGTTAAAATACACAACTTATACCATATACATTTCTTTTGTTGAGTGAACCGTTTTCGAGATATTGCTTGGTATTTCCTTAAATTTTCCAATACTTATACTTTTTACTTTCTCTACTACGTATAGTAAGTAGGGAAAGAATTGCATTCCACCCAAAAATTCGATACCGAGATTTCACTGTAAATACACGTTTTGAGACCTCCTGAATCCAAAAAAAGCATTTTTGAAAACATATCCGTGTGTTTGTGTGTGTGCGCGAGTATGTGCCTAGTATCCGTGCGCCACAAGCCAAAACGACGACATTATAGAAAAACTTTATCATTTGCCTACCGGACAGGGGCAACCGCGAAAAACCTGAAAAAAGCTCTAAGAGTATTCTAACGCTTACCGGTCTGGAAAACCCATGAAAACAAGATAGTACACTTTTTTAAATTTTCTCAAAAAATGGCTATAACGATTTTGATGAAAATATCATATGTTTAAGATAATGTCATGAGAAATGAAATGTATATCTCAAATTTTCTGGGAATGTCTCCAAAAGTATTCTTCATTGTGAACGCCTTTTGCATAACTGGTAAACCATAAGAGATAGACAAAAATTTTACTACACAAAAAAATGTAGATCGCGTTAAAATACACAACTTATGCCATATACATTTCTTTTGTTGAGTGAACCGCTTTCGAGATATTGCTTGTTATTTCCTTAAATTTTCCAATACTTATACTTTTTCTTTCTCTACTACGTATAGTAAGTAGGGGAAGTATTGCATTCCACCCAAAAATTCGATACCGAGATTTCACCGGAAATACACGTTTTGAGACCTCCTGAATCCAAAAAAACATTTTTTTTGAAAACATGTCCGTGTGTGTGTCTGTCTGTCTGTCTGTGTGTGTGTGCGAGTATGTGCCTAGTATGCGTGCGCCACAAGCCAAAACGACGACATTATAGAAAAACTTTATCATCTGCCTACCGGACAGGGACAACCACTAAAAAAAAAAAACCTGAGAAAACCTCGAAAATTAGAAACGGCTTCGTCAGCCACTACAGAAAACGCCTACCAACCAGGGAAAACCTATGAAAAAGCAGAAAGGACTTGCATTCGTTTACCAACCGCAGAAAACCTCCAAAAAAACTAGTTATTTTTTTTAAAAAAAAGGAAAAGACGAATAATATAAGCATGGCAGCTGCAACGGGTGTGTGTGTGTGTGCGAGTACGTGCCTAGTATCCGTGCGCCGACAAGGTAAAACTTCATCATTTGCCTACCGGGCAGGGACAACCGCTAAAAAACCTGAGAAAACCTCGAAAATTAGAAACGCCTTCGTCAACCAGTACAGAAAACGCCTACCAACCAGGGAAAACCTATGAAAAAGCAGAAAGAGCTCGCATTCGTTTACCATCCGCAGAAAACCCCCAAAAAACTAGTTATTTTTAAAAAAAACGAAAAAAAAAGGAAAAGACGAATAATATAAGTATGGGAGAAACAGCTTGCATTCGTCTACCAACCAGAGAAAACCCCGAAACCCTAGTTATTTAAAATTGCTGATGAGTTCTGGATAGGCTTTTGCAAATGTTGTTGGTAGCAAAACTTACCTTTTCCGTCACCTCCAACATACCCCACTCCCACACCTTTTTTCTTTCCACCAATCATAATCTCTCTTATTCTCACCAATCAACAACTTTCATTTGTTCCTTTCCACCAATAACATCACTTCTTATTCCCACCAATCACAACTTCACACGTCACTTTCTGTTATACTTTTTATCCCTCGTTCGCCATCTTTCCCCTCTTTCAGCCCCCAACCTCCGCACAGACAACGCCTCACCGCTCCTTAACCTCAACTTCGTGCCTCCGCCATCTTATTTAGTTCCCATTTTTACCACCGCGCCTCTCATCTCCCAACCAGATTGCCGGCAAGAACAGATCTCGTTCATTCGCACCTCGACGGTTGACTCGGCAGCAGCTACTGCGAACACCTACGTCGTACACGTTTTTGACCGCTTTCGACCGGCTATGAGATCACTGCTCCTACGTACGCTAGCGACCATCACGATGGTCCAGTACCAGGTTTTTGGTATAGTTAAATTACGCCTCTGCAAAGGGTGTCTGTACCGCTTTAAAAACCTAGGTATATCAGTGCGTAGTGATGTTGGTTGATCTTAAAGCTGGTTAAGCATTTTCAAAAACAGTTTGCTTTTATTTTTTCGCGTCGCGTGCCGCGCTTTTGGTGACGCATCCACACCGGTAACAGGTAAGTACCACACGCATAATTATTTTTCGGACCTGCTTGGCGTAGGAATATATCCTTTCGTGTTTTGGTACTGTAACCTCAAACCTCCTTACCCACCTCTTGCGTCCGCCATCTTGTTTAGTTCTCACCGCATCTCCTTGTCGCAGACCCTCCGCCATTTTTAGTTCCCACTATTTTAACCTCAAAATCTACTCTTCTAAACTCTTGCTACCCCCATCTTCTTTTAGTCCCCATTCTCACCACCGCGTCTCCTTACCCCCCACCTCTTGCGACCGCCATGTTCACCACTAACCTCCAAATTTCCTCGTCCTTAAACCTCTTGTCTCAACCACCTTGTTTAGTTCCCATTTTCGCCACCGCATCTCATATCGCCCCCATCTCTCTATCCACTCAAGAAAAAACTACCATCCAACGTTCAAAAATTGCTGATCAATTCACGACAGGCTTTTGCAAATCTTGCTGCTAGCAGAACTTACCTTTCCCATCACCTCCAACATACCCCACTCCCACACCTTTTTCTTTTCCACCAATCATAATCCCTCTTATTCTTACCAATCAACAACTCTCATTTGTTCCTTTCCACCAATAAAATCACTTCTTATTCCCACCAATCACAACTTGACACGTCACTTTCTGTTACACTTTTTATCCCTCGCTCCCCATCTTTTCCCTCTTTCAGTACCGACCTCCGCACAGACAACACCTCGCCACCCAGCCCCTGTCCATCACGCGACCTCCATACTCTTCCATCTTCCTTCCTTCATCTTCCACCCCAAATTAACGAACCAATCAAAACACTCCACGTCACTTCCTCAATTCTTTCAACTCGTCCCGGATGAGCCAATCGATTTAACGATAATCCTACCGCTCAGGGCGCTTTTCAAACTTACCGCCGCCGCCGTCGCACGCAGCGACACTAGCGACACGAGCGCCCCTAGCGGCAGGATTATCGTTAAAACAATTGGCTCATCCGGGACTATTACTACTGACGTTCTTTCCATTTTAATTTGTCTCAATTTATTATTAATATTAAAATGTTTAATTATTGACGTATATATTCATTTTTATGCGGTCGAATACTTAGCGGTCTTTAGCCCCTCTCAGGAATTCCATTTCTGAAGCCTGTATTTTCCTTTTCATTTTTCTATTGTTGTCCATAATTCACATTTGAAGGATAACATAGGTACAGCCGTTACTATGTAAATTTCAACATTGTATCTTCCTTACTTTATTTAAATGCGATTAATATTGCCACACATGCTTTAAAACCAGCTTACTTTAATATCAATATTGCGTTGTTTATCATAACTAATATAATTTCCTAAATAACTGCATACGATTTTTTAAACCTTGATGATTCATTTGTTTTCTTGATGGTTCCTTGACTGAAAATGCCATTACTTTTCTTTTTAGTGGATGTTTTCATAAATTACTCTTTGCAGATCCGATAAAGTTTGTAGACTGATAATGGCAGAGCAAATTCACTTAACTGAATAACACTAATCGTCAGCAAATAGAAGTCTGTCACATTATTGTAGTGCTAATTTTATTACTGGTACTTCGTTGGTTATCTGATTGCTAATCGCCGCTGCTCTTGCTTTCTTGTCGTTCTTTCTACAAAAGAAGATAATAAAGGGTACACCTCTATGCTCTACGTAGTAGAAGCACGTAAAAATGCTGTTTACATAAGCCATTTGTCTTATGATAAGTGGGAGGTTCTGTAGCAGTATGCTTAACCCGATTTACGAAATATTTACTTGCAAATAAAAACAATATTATAATGATGATGTAGGGTGTGCGCATAAAACCCAACAGAGTGGAAAATGGGTAATGCCCCAGTGTCTGGCAAACGTTCAAGGCACTGTTTATGAAACAAGAGCGCACTGGGGCTCAAATTATGATACATGGGTCGGTAACCTTTAGCCAGTTAGCTAGACCATATTAGTGAATTTCAGGTACTGCTATATATCAGAATCGTTGGGAACTAAATTAGTTAATGATAAAAACTATCATGGGAAAACAGAACAAGGTTATTTACATCTCAAAATTCTAATGGAACTTTTGTTTCAATGGAAACTATAAAGCATTTTGGTACAAAATAAAATTTCTTCTAAATTTTGAAGTAAATAGGTAACGTTACAGTGCCATAATTATTTTAATTTAAACTCCAAATTTAATATCTAAGGTATTTTCACCCGCTTCGCCTTAAGAATAATTGCTTATTGAAATGTATTTTGTTTTTACTTTCTTTATCTTCTATCTATGACAGAGAGGTAGAGAGTATTTTATTCCCAAAATTCGATATACAGATTTCTTCTAAAATACACGACTTGAAATCCAATGCACTCAAAAAAGCGCGTCTTTAGTAAAAAAGATATGTATATATATACATACATACACACATATATCTATGAGTGTGTGTATGTGTGCGCACGCGCATGCACGAGCACCCCCAAAGTGATCACAAAAATCTATGATACATTCAGTCATTTCTTTTATTATATGTTACATTCTTTCCGACAGCTACGATAAAATTGAAAACCGCATTGTACCATTCGGACGGTGCTTCCACAGCTCTCTTATCTGGATTAGTTTAGTATGGCTGTCAACAAGGGTGCAGTTATAAGGAAAATGGGAAGAAATGTAATCATTTTGAGTGTGTGTGCGTGTGCGTGTGTGTGTAGAACAGCAAAATTAAAAAAAAAAGTATGGTAAATACCATACTTCCTATTTAAATTAAGCGTTTTCCAAGGATGCTATAGGAAGATTTTCAAAAACCTTTATCCATTCCAAATTATTTTTAACTTTTTATTATTTGAAACCTTCTAAACATTGCTGTTGGAATTTTTATTAGAATACCACATGCTTAACACGTTTTCATGACTAATAAAATTATACACGTGAATAATGATGATGTCCTCTTTATAGTTATTGACATTTGCATAGGTTTTTAAATCTGGGAAATAATAAGAGATATGCTACTACAGGAAAAATATAGAGCTTATTAAACTACACGATTTGTCAAAGTTTGCTTAACGTTACATATTTTCAAAATATTCCAAGTTGTAGTACATACTTTCTCAAATGCGTCATCTACTTGAAAATTTGCGATTCTTCTATTCTCTTTCCATCTCAAGAGCCAGTCTCGTTACAGCGACTGCTTCCGCGTGTATTATTTAACTCAGCGTTTATTGTTTAATTTGAAACCACACCTGGGCAATTTGGAAGTCGCAGGTTCTAACCCGGCGGAGGGTGATGGATTTTTTTCGGGTGTAAAAATCCTTGGCATGGCTTCCTTCGGAAGGGAAGTAAAGCGTTGGTCCTGTGCCGTAGATTTACTGAACGTAAAAGAACCCCAAGCGTGATAGAGGTCCTTGAGCAAAATTTACGGTCTTTCACGCTCAATATAGAATGGGACGCTAAGAACCATAGTAGTTACAGAGCGTTCCATAAATAAAACTCAATTTAATTTTAATGCCTGGCAAAAACGTATCGTGAAGCCGTTATGTAAATAGAATAATTACTTTTTATCTCAATACTATTACATGAGTAACAGCAGTAATAATAGTAACATAACGGAGAGTATATGTGGATTTTTCATGAGTAGATACAGCTGTATAAGTATTTGCATAAGTTTTTTACTTTCTCTACTACGTATAGTAAGTAGGGGAAGTATTGTATTCCACCCAAAATTTCGATACCGAGATTTCACCGGAAATACATGTTTTGAGACCCCCTGAATCCAAAAAAAGCATTTTTGGAAACATGTCCGTGTGTGTGTCTGTGTGTCTGTCTGTCTGTGTGTCTGTCTGTCCGTGTGTCTGTGTGTGAGTCTGTGAACAGCATAACTCAGAAACGAACAGTCGGATAAACACCAAACTTGGTATTTGGGTTCAGTATCTTCCAAGGATGCGACACGAAGGTTTTCAAGAAAATCCCCCCACCCCAGAGTACCCTTTACATGGAAGATTTTTCGAAAATTTTAATTTTCTCAAAAATGGCTCTAACGATTTTGATTAAAATATCATATGTTTAAGACATTTTTATGGCAAATAAAACGTATATCTTGAATTTTCTGGGAATGTCTCCAAAAGTATTCTTTATTGTGAACGACTTTTGCATAACTGGTAAACCATAAGAGATAGACAAAATGGTACTACACAAAAAATGTAGATCGCGTTAAAATACACAATTTATGTCATATACATTTTGTTTTGTTGAGTGAACCATTTTCGAGATATTACTTGTTATTCCCTTAAATTTTTCAATACTTATTTTCTCAAATGGGAATTCGTTATTCATTTTTGTGTCTTGGATATGCAAAGAGTTATAATCTGTGGCAAAGGGAATGGTGCTGCACCTAGCAACCAGCTTTTAAGAGATATATATATGTGCTTAAAGGCTACTGTTTTTCTATATTGCCCTTGTAAATATATTTTCCCCTACATCTACAAGAAAATTAGCAATAAGATAGGGTCTGCAAAAGTTTATCTCGATTAACATGAACTAGATGGAGAATAAGCGTTTGTAAAAATAGTTTGTACAAGAGTAGAGAAAGTTATGTGAGTGTAACACATCAGATTTTTTTGGTTAATTTCTCTAGCACCTACTTATATCAGATAGATCTCTTTGAAGCAACAGCTATTTCAAATTACGTTTTCGTGGTAACATATATGTTGGAAAAATTCGTTGTTTCTTGTTTGAATTTATTCATTTTTAAGTGCTGTCAACATTCAGTTGTACTCCGAGATTTCATTAGAGGAGTATGGAATCTCAAACCCAGCTTATAGCGACCCAATGTTTAAAGATTTGTCCATCTCTTCAGCCTCCCGTGTCCCCGTGAAGTCCTCTTCATTCTGAATGACTTTTTTATTGTTAAATCCTAGAAGGTAGACAACATTTTGTTTCACAATGTAGATCTTGCTAAAGTAACAATAAATGTGTAATAAGTTTCTTTTGGTGTTAATAATTTCCAAAGTATTCTTTGTTATTGGTTTCCATTTTCAAACACTTACACTTTTTTTTCAAATGGTAAGCTGCCATTTACTGTTCCTCATGGGCACACAATGAGCATGGAATTTCAAACGCATCACATATCCATACGTTTTTTAAAAAACTGACTCGCTTTAGCTAACTATATCCTTCTTATACCTATAACAGAATGTAAATGTTAATGAAAGTTCATCTCGACATACAAAAGTAGATAGAAACATAAGTTTTTTAAGAATAGAATGTGAATGCAACACATAGATTTTTTCTATTTCTACCACATAACTACTAGGTAGACAAGGCATTACATTTCAACCACATATTTGATACAACTTTTGTCAGAAATACAAGTTTTGAGACTCCCTTAATACAGAAAGACATCTTTAGATAAATATCCGACTACGCGCGCGCGCGTCCAATAAATGGCAAACTTGGCATTTAGGCCCAGCATTTTCCAGAGGTGCGTTAGAATATTTTTTACGAAAATACGCCCACTTCAAAGTACCCTTTACATGGAAGATTTTTCGAAATTTTGGATTTTCTCAAGAATGGCTCTAACGATTTTGATCAAAATAACATATGTTTAACATTGTTATATGACCAGTAAGATGCATGTCATGAGTTTTCTGAGAATAGCCTGTAAACCCTTTTCATTCGGAAGGACCTTTTTTATAACTTCTTATAACTGTAAACCATAAGAAATAGACGAATACGTACTGCACAAAAATATAGATCTCTTTAGAATATAAAATTCATTTCAAATAACTATTTCTGTGGCATCAGCCATTTTAGAAATATCTGTTGTTGTTGGTTAGAATTTCTCAATACTTTTGTCATTTTTTAAAGTGCTGTTTCTGTTTGATTGTTCTTAGGGATGTCACAGAAAAAGTATGGAATTTCTAGGCCGGTTTATACCAATCCGGTTTTAAACATGTGCCTATCAATTTGAATGCATCCTAACTCGATCCCGTTATCCTCGTGAGTAAAATATGAACAACCCAGCTCGGTTCCGCAGCATATACTATCAACAACCTAACTCAGTCCAGTGACATGTGTAATGAAACCGTAATAATATTCTGAGCATAGTGAAGTGTGAAGTGGTGTGGCGTCTCTGTTACGAAAAATCGATGGTGGCACTGAGCACAAGTAATTAATTGGTTGTGACCGCTACATTGCTGGTAGCTCTTCACAAAAGAACGTTAGTACAGATTATGTATTTTGCCGTTTTTCAAAACCCTTAATTTGATTAGAATTATAATTTTGTAATATACACTGATTTTTCAACTATTTTGTGTGGAGTTTAAAAAATTGTTACATGCATCTAGCAGAGCAAATTGTCTTATATAACATCTGATTTTACGGTTAAAATCGGTTTTGGTGGAACATGAAACTGCAATATCGTTTTGCAGTCACTATAGGCTGCGCAAAGTTCTAAGATCTTTTAAAATAGGAAGGGAAACTGTGCATTATGAACTAGATTGAAATTCATTCTCTACAAGACCGAGTTAGGTTGTTTTATATTTCGGAACACGGGAGCGAGTTAGGTTGTTTACATTTTGGAAGACGGCACCGAGTTAGGATTCGAAAGTGGAAAATGGGATATATTTGATTTACTCTATCTCCCTTGCACTTACAATGAGATGTGTAATGAAACTATTTTTGCAAAGATTTATCTCCATTAACACGAAATACATAGAAAAATAAGCTTTTGTAAAAGTAGTTTGTAGTAGGTATACAAAAATAAATGGTAGTAAATAGACAAAGTCACGTGAATGTAACATATAATTTTTTTCAGACAGTTCGTCTTGCTGTATTTTTACTTTCTTTACTGCATACCTATAATGAATAGAGATAATATCACGTTTCATCCAAAAATTCGATATCGAGATTTCACTGAAAATCACGTTTTGCGGCCCCTGAATTCCAAAGAAATCCCGTTTAGCAAAACTTCCGTGTGTGTGTCTGTGAACAGCATAACTAAAAAACGAAATGTCGATTGGTATTTAAGTTCAGTATCTCTGAAGGATGCGACAAGAAGATTTGCAAGAAAATCCCGGTACCCCAAACTACCCGTTATATAGAAACGTTTCTTATAGTTTTTATTTTCTTAACAATGACTTTTGATTGAAACACCATATCTTAAAGATATTTAAATGATAAATAAAATGCATATATTGAATTTTCTGGGAATAGTCTGTGAGTCCTTTTCTTTTAGACGAAGTTTTGATAATTTTAAGACATAGATAAAATCTTACTACATAAAAAATCTAGATAACTTTAGAACAAACATGCTTTTCAAATAACTTTTTATGACATCAGGAATTTCCGAGATATCTGTTATTAATTGATTTTTTTTAAATACTTCTTTTTAAAATGCTGTAGGTATTTAGTTGTTTCTTACGATGTCATGGAAAGAGCATTTAGCGACTAGCCTTTAAATTCTGACTATAGATACGGTTTCCTTTATTTCCATTGTACTTAGCTACCACGAAATCTGCAATGAAAATATTCCTTCAAAGCGATTATCATGAAGTAGACAGAAAACGGATTCTCATGTGTTACATTTATATGACTTTCTCTACCCTCTATCGCTTATTATCAGGTACACAAGTTATTCTTACGTAAGTTTATTTTCCTATCTACTTCATTTATATTGAAGTAAACCTTTCCGGAAATAGCTGCATTACACATTTCATTCCAAATGCAAGGGAATAGCGATAGTCAAATCGACGCTACACGCTGACTTTAAAATTCCATACTCTTTCCATGAGACCGCGAGAAACAATTGACAATCCACAGGACTTTAAGGAATGGCTAAGCATTGAACAATTTGAACCTTTAATAACGGATATCTCGGAAATGGTTGATGCCAGAAAAAGTTATTTGAAATAAATTGTGTGCTTTAAAGAGATCTACATTTTTTGTGTAGTACGTTTTCTCTATCGCTTAACATTTACCACTTGTATAAGATTATATAAATTTCTTCCAAATAAAGAGGGCTTTATTCTGGCTGTTACCAGAAAATTCAAGATATACATTTTATTTGTCACGTAAACATCCTTTAATATATAGTATTTTAATCAAAATCGTTAGAGGCATATTTTGGGAAATAAAGAGGTTCGAAAAATGTTCCATGTAAAGAATAGTTGAGTTTGGAATATTTTGTTTAAAAATTTTGCTTATTATCTTTGTAAGATATTGAGTTTAAATACCAAGTTTAGTATTTATTCGACTTTTGTTTTTGAGATATGCTGTTTAGACACAAAACATACATACACACACACGAACCTTTTTCTAAAAATGATTTTTTGGGTTCAGGGGGCCTCAAAGCAATATATTTTCGGTGAAATCTCGACATCGAACTTCTGGGTGGAATAAAATACTTCTCCTGATTATGGATTCTAAATACCGAGTTGCATATCACATAAAAGAATATATTTGGTATTTTTCATTTGTGTAAAGTTTTTGATAGCGTAAATAATTTTGCATATTATAACACATAAAACTTTAAAAATTAATATTTTGACTGTTTCTAACTGAAATGTGTTTTCAGAGTATTTAGGACGAGTCAGGCAATACATCAGCTCAAGGCCCAATACTTCCATCATGTGGTGATAGGGACTTCCCCGGAGGCCGTGGAGTAAACGTATCTCTCTACATTGCTCTACAGTGTACTTGCTATTTGTGTTCATTTGTTTCGTACTTCAGTAAATTAAAACAATTGCGTTACGTTGTGGTTCGGGTAAAAGCAATAAGAAAAGTAGAGAGTAGTGATGCTATTCTTTTGCGCCAATATGTAACTGAATTTAACAACGGAGAATAAGATTATTTTCCTTAAGGCGTGTGAAAAGAGTATAACGGCAAATCAACGTTTTCAAGTGATTCAGTACTTAGGTGAACTTGCATATTGCAGCGGTAAATCTAATCGGTATGTCCAGAGTCTGGTGTTTGAATGTTAGGTACCTATGTGTGTACGTGTGTGTGTGTGTGTGTGTGTGTGTGTATGGGGGTGTTATCGGTTATTTAATGAGCAATTCGTTCATGAATAAGAATTCAGGATTGCCGCTTGACGCAAACCTGAGCACACACGTCATTTAGTCATTTAGTTCCATGGCAGTTAATCCACAAACACTACAACTATATGGCACGTATTGGTGTGCAAAGTTAACAAGGTTAAACAAAATTCTATTTCTATTATATCTATGTACCCTTAAAGGTGCGTTAGAATTAAATTATTTTTATTAGTGCATTATTTATAATAAGCATGTCAAAAACATCCCGCCTTGGCAGATGAATGGATGTAAGGACCTCTCAGGGCCACGTTCTACCTCGAATGATCCACCATTTCTTAATATTATTTCTGCACTAAAAAAAAAGTCGCACGCAGAAGACAGATGCCGCGTCTGAATATGTTTAAAACTAGCCACAGCTGCATTTTGGTGCGTCTCCGCACAGATCGTAATCATATCTGTGTGTTCGTTATTGGTGAATGTTTGTACCTTTCTGCCCGAATGACCTGGCTCGAACTGCACGCAGGCGATCACGCGACGCTTATCAGCACGAAACTACCACGCAAACACCTGAAGACAGCAGCACTACCTCAGTGTCCTTTCGTTTTGTACCTGCACTGCCCCTTTGAACAGCAGTGCTGCGGCAACGTCTTTTGCACCTATGTATGCGGGAAACATAAAACTGCAAAAGGACGGCTTGTTTGGTCCGCCTGGTACAGTTTTACCTACTTTGATTTGGCCTTCAGTAGTGGAAATTTCTGTTTTCTCTCACAATGCATTACTAAGCTGGAAAAATCAAAACATTTGTTGACAGAAACAATAGCTGACAGAAACAAAAAAAGAAATCAACAACATTGAAAACAAAATTAACGAGATCAGCGGCTTAAAAGCAAACAAAATTAAAGAAAAATTCCTTTATGCCTAAATAGGAATAAAGGGTTACAAGTGATGCGCAAAATTTCAAATATTTTAATGGGTAACAATGTGGAGAACTTTGAGAAGATGGAACATCTGAGTGTCAGTGACATTGCATGTTACAAGTATGCTAGACTAACATCCTGTAATTTGAACGTACCTTTTCAAGATACAAGTTACTGCTCCAGGACATGATCAAAGCTTTAAGATGCCCAACTTAAGCTCTACTTTTTTTGATTCACTACAGCTCTTCTTTTGCCGACTAGTGAATTAGGTCAGTCCTTTTGTTAAATCTCGTTTTTTATTTCATATTTATTCTTTCGATTTATTAGCAGCTAAAGCTCGTAATAAGCTTTCGTAAGAATGGTTTGTATCTTGCGCGTGGCGCAGTGGGCTGGAGCATGGTGCTCTGGTTCCCGGCCACGGAATGCGCCTGGGTTCGATTTCACGCATTGAATCCCGGGTGTGGGTCCGGTGCTCACTTAGCATCGTGAGGAAAGTGAGGAGCTGCGATAGACAGCGGTCCTCGTCTCGTTAGCCAACTTTCCGACTGGGAGATGCGTGATACTGGCTACATCATCTCCCCATATCATTGGATGATCGCCCACTTCTGTTGCGAGCACGTGGGCGTGAGGTCGACAGTAGGAGTTGGCAGTCTAGTAGTAGTAGTAGTAGTAGTAGAAGTAGTAGTAGTAGTAGTAGTAGAAGTAGTAGTAGTAGTAGTAGTAGTAGTAGTAGTAGTAGTAGTAGTAGTAGTAGTAGTAGTAGTAGTAGTAGTAGTAGTAGTAGTAGTAGTAGTAGTAGTAGTAGTAGTAAAACTTAAACACTCATGTCTCATGACCTGTAAAGATGTACGTTAGCAAATCATCACCTTCCTAAGCATATCGCGTGAGAAAAGTCAGTGCAGCGGCAGATCGCTTTTTCTTGTGCTCATCAGTAAGATTTTTGGGCACCCATATTGAACGCAATTTCCGAAATCCTAAGCGTTCTGTTACAATGTTGTAGAGGACTGACCTTGAAATTTGTGGAAAATGCGAAGATAACACCGATATGGTGAAACGTCTGTCCTTTCGAACGTTTTCTGCCACAACTTGCACCAAATCATCCGTGGTCGCAGACGGTCGGCCGCTCCGCGGCTAATGCAATTTTTACGACTGTCTAACCACTTCCTCATCATTCCATCACTCATTGTTTTCTCACAAATCTCACACAATTGGTGATGGATGTTTGCTGGCGTACATTTCTCGCATCCAAAAAACGAATCAATGATCTGACTTCACAGTCGGCGAGTCGTTCGATTGCTTTGAACATTTCGAAACACTCTAAGAACAGAAAAACAAAGTGAAAAATAGTCCTGTTATGATTTGAATAATTAAACATAAACCTAGAAAGGAACCAAAGTTTCACCAATTAAAACATTTAATTAAATCTTTTAAATTGAAGAAAAAAAATCATAATTAATTTCAGAAGGTTGTAGGTAAATCTACTAAGGCATTATTGGAAATATTAATTACTGGATGAATTTTATGCGTCTGGCTTCCTAATCAATGGAGGAAACGATCATGCAAGCTCAAAATCGCGACTGCAGCGGCAAAATTTTAAAACTGTACTTATTGTAAAAACAAGCCTTGAACTACAAGCTGCGTTAAAGTTCTAAGGTCGCCGATATTTTTTTCTCAGGACTTGGAGCAGGTAGAAATATGCGCTTTGGCTTAAAATACGTTGGCATTCTTTGTAAATATGTGACAGAGACGTATTACTGTACGGTGTACAGGACCCTAGTGACTACAATTAGAGTAATGAAGGGTTTTTATACTTAAAATGGGGATTTTTTTCATTACAAAATCAGCGAATAATGATTCGTTGTGTGCTGTGACACCCATTGAAATTCATCGCTAGTTGAGTGAGACATGTGGTGATGGTTTCATGAATGTGAGAAATGTGCGTTCGTGGGTGCGACAGTTCAAAGAAGACCGAACGTCGTGTGGAAACGAACCGATACAACCTCGCACCAGCCGGTCAAACACCATGGCAATCGTCATTTATTTCAGCACTGGTGCATACTCGAAATTTCTTCCACACTTAATCGACGATCCTCCAAAACATATTTATCTGCTTGCGCAACCATTATGTTTGACCGGCTAGTGCGAGGCCAAGGTCGTGTCGGTTCGTTTTTACAGGACGTTCGGCTTCTTTAAACTATCGCACCCACGAACACACATTTTTCACATTCATGACACCATCACCATATATCTCAACTAGCAATGAATCTTAAGGGGACAAGGTAGTCTGAACACATGGAAGTTACACCTTAAGTGTGTTAAACTACAACTGCTCTTAAATTTCTCAATGGCTTTCCCTGAAATTTTTATAAATTATTCTATAAATCATGAAAATTAATTCAAATGGTTGTTTGCATTGATAGCTTATGTAGTTGAGTCCGTAAAAATTATTTCACCGATCAAAAAATAACAAACTTTACTCTTAAAACAGGTAAATTCAGGTACCTTTTCCTCTGATAGTACTTGCAATACAGAATCTCACTTTTGCATGCTTATTCTTAGTATAATCAACTATCTTCTGAATCTAAATTATTTAGTTATGTGTATCAGTTTACTAGAAATTGAGAAAAAAGTATTTACAAAGTAAAAAAGGTAAAACTGTGGAAAATTTGCAACGTTTTGCTTTCTTAATATTAATAATATACATTATAAACCTATAATTGTGATTCAGAAAGATTAACTATGTGTTGTATACATGTACTGAAAATTTCAGCTCTCTACCTCTCATGCTTTCTGAGAAAAAGGTACATAAGTATCCAAAACGTTGTTTTGAGAAAACTGAATTTAAGGTTTAAACCTTAAAATTCTGACACACTTCAGTACATTCCAGAGTCATAATCATCTGCACCTTCATTCTTGGATTACTTCAGCTATTCTGATTGCCTTCTTTTGGTCCTGGCCTCTTTTTTGATGGCTGAACTGCTCGCTGGACATGATATAGTCTTTCGTTGCTGAAAGATAAAAAAATGTTCTAAAAAGGGCGTTGTATGACAGCTTTAAAAGAATGCAGACTAACATTTAAATGGCAAAATGTCTTAACCCCTCAAAAGTATATATTTTCTGAAACTGGAAATAATAGAGATTTTATCGGTGCCTAAAACACAAAATGTGATTTTTGACCATTTCAGAGTACCTCCCTTTAATGGGTGTCACAGCACGCAATTGGAGCAAAGAAATGATTTTTCCCTGTTTTTTGTAATGAGATTGTGCCCATTTTATGTATAAGAACCACTCCACTCACCACTCTAGCTGCAGCCATTATGGCCCTGTGCACTGTAGAGTGGACACCGTCTCTGTCACGCATTTGCTTTTTTTCGAGTGGAGGAGAAAATTATTTAATCACTTACCCGATGGGAGTCGGGACTGAGAGTGTGGGACTCGTCCATATTCGGCATACCCTCTAAAAACTCCTCCACCGGAAGTCAAAGGTGAGGAAGAGGCAGTACCGCAGTATGCACCTACTGCAAATTCATGGTGATAGTGTATTGGCCGGCCACAAGGGCCTAAGCAGGGTGAAGAAAGGTGCCAGGACGTAAGCATGACCGAGGCCCTACTTGCGCCCTTGGGAATTCGGGAGAGAAGAGTGAAGGAAAATTGTGGATGAAGGAATGTAGTGGTGGAAGGCAAGTTCGGCTAGGCCCAGCTCACCGCCAATCCAAATGCTGAGTGGTGAAGTCTAGTGGTAGTGCCGAGCGCCGCCTCGGGAAGCTGGGTCCGGCCTCTCTGGTTGATTGGTAGTTTCTTGGTTATGCTGTTTCTTCATGAAGAGCGACAACTCGTTCTTGAAGATATTCGTTAGTGCTTGTCTGAGTTCAGCCATGTAATTGGCGAACACCGTATAGTTGGTATAGCATATAGGCGTAGTCGGTCGATTCGTTGGTTCGTTTGTAGTTCTTGGAGTATATCGTGGTCCTCCTTTAGTTCGGTTATTACCTCCTCCAAGGAGGCCAGCTTGGTAGCGATGTTGAATAGCTCCGCCTGCACATCCTCCAGCTTTTGCAGGATTTCAGGCGAAGGTTGTGTGTAGATTTTGGCTGCAGGAGGCCCATTCTCCATGAGTGGTCATGCGGCAGTGACAACTGCTGCTGCCGTGCAGGTACCTTGGCCTTCTGCTGCGAGGGTGATGAGCGGCTGTGTGGATGTAGCGGACAACAAGCTTGTCCGGTGAAGTGGTCGTGTCTCCAGCAGGTTGCACAGAAGCGGCGGCTATACGTTAGATCGTGCTGCTGGCAGACAGACGTCAAATTAGGTGCCCCACAGTAGTGGCACCGTGGCGGAGCAGTACATCCTACCTCCTACCTCCGTGTGCCCGTAAAGGCAGCAGCGTCGGCAGGGTGGTGTCCAGGTTGTGCGACTTGGCTCTATCTTAAGGCATTTGCCCAAGAAGTGCAGTCCGTCGGAAAGGGCAGCGTCGTAGTGAGCCTTTTCCCGAAATAAAAGGCGCACGAGCAGTGTTGGGCGCTTCCGTGATTGAATCCTAGTAGCCTTCAAGGCGATGGCCAAAGGTGTTGTACGGAGCTTAGGATGGCCTGCGTTGGTAGTTGCTGGTGAACACCCACAACCACAACGATAAAGTTACCATAGCGCTGGGTTTGGCCTTCTCTAGGCGAGGCTGCGTCGAGTGGTGCTCTGTCGTCAGCGACTTCAGAGAGGTACGAGGAGTCTAGTGCCCGCAGTGAAGTGTTCTCCGATGCCGGTGAACGAGGCGCTGGTTGTGACTGGCGGTGCCAGCTGCGGCGGTGAGATCGGCGGTTGAGGATCTGCTTCGTCGGCGGAAGTCTCTGCTGCTATACAGCTCTGCGATGTATCCTTTTTCCCATGGTGAGAGAAGCTCCTGTCTACTCGAAGGATCCAAGCAAAGTGTGCATTTGCAAAGGGTGCCAACATATTTTAAGCCAAACCGCATGTTTCTACCTGCTCCCAGTTTTGAGAAATAACTTGGAACGCGCTCGTACTACTAGTACTAGTGCAACAACAACAACTACTACTACTATTATTACTACTACTAATACTACTACTACTACTATTACCACTGTTGCCACAAATAATACTAGTACTAAACTGGGCGGTATCAAATGGTAGTTCATGGAAGAAACGTCTTAATTCAGAGATGCAATACTCAGGAAGAAGGACTGGAATAGTGGTTCTCTTGAACCTCAAATACGAGCGACTTCTGAGTACCTGATTGGCGTATCTCACACTTGGTTAAACGCCTACCTTTTCCGTAGCGTTTGGGAAGGAAGTAGATAATATGTTTAGCTCCTGACGTGGTTAACAATTGTTCCATCTTTTCATGTTTCTGTTAACTTAAATATCTGTTTTCATTGAAATGTTGGATGTTGGAGCCAATGAAAAATATAAAATGCTACAACGTGTATCACGGACCGGGAGTTTGCTCACTGGAATTAAAAGAGAAACTAAGAGTAATATCAGTTCGATTATTGCATAGTTAATGCTTTTGTTGAAAGATTGGGAGAGCTGTGTCCTACCTTGAAGAGATAATGTCCGTATTTCGGAAAACCAATAATAAGAGGCATAAAAGAATTTATACCTGAAAACAAGATGTTTTTAGCTTTTCGATATTACGGATACTGTGAAGCTGATGTCTACTAGTGAATAGAAAGTCTTACTAATTCTCTATTTCGCGTACCTTGTTTGCCCGCGTAGCCTTGACAGGAATCGTAGTTAAGAAGCATACATGTGACATTGAGGACATGTAGTACTTGTGAAAAATGAACATATCCTTTGCTAATATATCTCAACAGAGGGATCTGAATGAGAGGATTATACCCGAAGTGATTAGATTTGATGCTGGAGTGCTCATTAGCTCATGTGTCTGTAGATATATAGTGCCGGCAATAACAGATTAGTTTCCATAGAAACGCATTATACATTAGGACTTAGCCAATAATGCTTCTGAACCGGATTAAATGGTGCATCCTATGTCCAAGATAGGCATTTATGAGGGATAAAGGCCTAATAAACAGTACTGATTTCCTTAAAATCTTTATATCAGAGGTGTAAGCTTTTGGTTTAGTGATGCTCCAAGTCAGCATGATCATCTTGCCTTTTATTTCGTTGCTAAGGGCGTTCCCTAAGGAACATTGGGATGTAAGCGTCCCAATTTAAACTGCGTCCCTGGTGCAATGAACTGACTAGTACACACTTCATGCTATACAGTTTTGAAGTGGTAATTACTTCATATGTTATATTTAATTTGTTGAGCCCCACGTTGTGGTAGCCAATTTGCGGCGGTATTATTAATGTTATTGTTTGTATTTGTGTTTACTCCACCTGGTGAAGCCATTTTGTGACGTGATTCTTTGTTAGGTTTGTTAGCTCCATCTGGTGTTCGCAATTTGCGGTAGTATTAGTGTTTGTTTGAAAGAATTCTACTGTTATTTTATTTAATTTTGGTTTACTGTCCTCCGGCTAGCGATGCTCTTTTTGGTCGAGCACATCTCTTTATACAGGTTGTATAAACGGAAAGGAATCCTTTTATCCAAAGATAACACTGATGAAGGAATTTGTTTTACACTTTTATTGTCGAACACATTCACTATCACATTTACACATTGATCTTGACACTCGCCAAACTGAAACTGTTATAATAACTTCATTACTGATCATTCTTAATTCGAGTACTTCAACGTTCTGTGTAATTAACTTTACAACACTTGAGATTTTTCATAACTCTGCTGGACTGAAGGCGACGTGTAACGTACAAATATTTTCGATGAACTGACGGACTGAAGGCGACGTGTAGCATACAAATATTTTCGGTGAACTGACGGACTGAAGGCGACGTGTAACGTACAAATATTTTCGATGAACTGACGGACTAAAGGACTCTACCTCTAACCTAGCCCTTTTTATACTCCTACGCCCCGATATGCCTAAAGATTATAACTGAACTGCTATTGGCTAATAAAACGCGCCAACATTAGCGTCTATTTTCATATCCAATGAAAATTATGAATACATATGCTCTAGGGAAAATATTCCAGAAAATTCTAAAGAAAAACGCGCCAAAATTACGTAACTTCCTCGTCTCTAATAATGATAAACAGCTCACCCCCTCGCTGCATTATTGCACGCTATTATTGTCAGTTTCAGTAAGGCCGTATAAACTTACTTCTCAACAGTAATTACAATCAACAGACATCTCAAATCAATGTCACACAAAAATGCATATTCATACTATAATCATTCTTTACATTTAAATAATTTATGATACAAATTACTGTATCATATGCCCCACTAGAAACATAATTATAAATATTTACAACATTTTTGGAAATTTTATAATTGAGTTTTTAGTCTCCTAAATCTTGGAACTCACACTATTTATCACTTTCACTTAACACTTCACACGCATTTAACACACGACATATGTTTTCCCTTTATCTCGCCACTATTTACTGGCTCTTGTTTAATGTGTTTAGACATTAATCTGACATTACAAATTTTTTATAGTAAATACTGTACCCTGAATTATTTAATTACTGTTACAAAATGTTCTTATATTGTTGACAAGAATTTATCAATTCAAGAGTTTTTTTTAATTATTAAACATATTTACCAAAAATATTCACCCTTTACATAAATATATTTACATCTCTTAAATCTAAATACTGTTTCACATATTCTGTTTGCTACATAAGTATTTGTTTTTTAATTATTTTTTACCCCATTTTTGTTGTTTTGTACTTTATATTCTCAATACTCTTGGAATTATATCTACGTACTTTTACTTTAATATAACATTGAGTTTTAATTATTACTTGCTTCATTTTACATGCTGTTACAGTTACTAAGAAAATGTTATTTTCCCTTTAAACATTTAGTTATGTCCAAAAGTTTATTTCTCCTTTCTTATAACGTACATACATAATTAACCCTCTTACGTTCCAATACATTTCTCTGCAGGTCATCTTTAACTATCCAGCATTTACTTTACATCTCATTGCTATTTACCCTCCTGGATCAAATTGTCGGTGGCTAAACATTACTCGTAGCCGTATCCTAACCTTCAAAAATTTGTTCATGAATAACCTCTTGTATTCATATGAAATTTCGTCCCATGATAACATTTGAAAACAATCTAAAGTTTCCTGAACAACACATCTTTTAACAACTGTCATTGTCAATTCTTCTACTATCTATTTAATTTGAGAGTACTCTAACAAATCTGTACTAAACTGTACTGGATTGGAGTTTTCATTCTGAACAACTTGGTACTTGTTAATTTCAGAAGTTTGCTTTTGATTATTTACAGGCAAAACTTTAACTACTTCGTACAATTTATTTCTTTGCATTACTGACTCCTTCTGTATTTCTGATATCTCCCCTCTGAAATTAACTTGCACCTGATTTACATCTACATTCATAACCTCTTTCATCTCTCTTATCTCACTTGAAATGTTACTCATTCTACTACCTAACTCTGTACATTCTACATCAACATGTTCACTTTTAGTATTAACCTCACTTTTTTGTTACCTATTTCCCTGCTCATGTCTAACATTTTCTTTGAAACTTCCCCTATCTCATTTGCTATCATTTCCTGATTTTCATTTCTCATTCTCATCATACTACTATCTAGCTCCATGAATTTCTTTTCAATTTCTTCCCTGTTTTGATCTATTTTCTTTTCTAATTTCTCATTACTTTTACCAATATCTTGAGTTAGTTTTTCTAATTTCTCATTAGTCTTACCAATATCTTCCCTCAATTTTTTCTTATTCTGATCTACTTTTTGTTCTAAACTCTTACTAATATCTTCCCTCAATTCCCTATTATTCTTTTCCATATCTTCTCTGTTTTTATTTATTTTCTTACTAATATCTTCCCTTAATTTCTCATTATTCTTTTGCATATTATCATTCATATTTCTCAGCATTTCCATCATCATACTAGCATCAAAATTAACATTTCCTGCTATTCTATTCTGACTTTCTGCACTAACATTTTCTCCCTCAAATCCTCCATTGTTTGAGCTATTTTCTGTAACCTGTATTAAATTACAGCTAACTGTTACACTATCCCCTTCCATCATTGTTTCTTCAATATTATTAGTGGACATTGTTTTCTTTATCCTACCGCTCCTAAGGTACATTTAAATTTTTACACTTTTTTTTACGAATAAAAATCTCACTTTTCTAACCTTTCTGATGCTATCTGCTGATGTTGCTTTGATGTCCAGCTGTCTGCCCCTCTCTCCTAGATGTATATGTCGCTTCTGCGTCGTATTATGATGAATCTACGTCGTCTTGGTGTCCTGTTGTTGAATTCCGCTGTTGCCTTTTAATCTCGGAATTATGATGTCCACTCATCCGCGTCGTCTGTCGTCCCTGTAGTTGTTTCTGGAATCTGCGTCTTGTAGTTCAGTTCACTGCTCCATTCTCTCCACGTTCTGGTTCCTTTGCTCCTTCCTGGTCATTCTGCTCCTTTCCTGGTCATTCTGCCCCACGTTCTGGGTGCCAATTTGGAGTGGTATACTTCTGTTATATTTATTTATTTAGCCCCACGTTTGGGAGCCAATTTGAAGTGGTAATTACTTCATATGTTATATTTAATTTGTTGAGCCCCACGTTGTGGTAGCCAATTTGCGGCGGTATTATTAATGTTATTGTTTGTATTTGTGTTTACTCCACGTGGTGAAGCCATTTTTTGACGTGATTCTTTGTTAGGTCTGTTAGCTCCATCTGGTGTTAGTAATTTGCGGTAGTATTAGTGTTTGTTGGAAAGAATGCTACTGTTATTTTATTTAATTTTGGTATACTGTCCTCCGGCTAGCTATGCTCTTTTTGGTCGAGCACATCTCTTTATACAGGTTGTGTAAACGGAAAGGACTCTTTTATCCAAAGATAACACTGATGAAGGAATTTGTTTTACACTTTTATTGTCGAACACATTCACTATCACATTTACACATTGATCTTGACACTCGCCAAACTGAAACTGTTATAATAACTTCATTACTGATCATTCTTAATTCGAGTACTTCAACTTTCTGTGTAATTAACTTTACAACACTTGAAATTTTTCATAACTCTGCTGGACTGAAGGCGACGTGTAACGTACAAATATTTTCGATGAACTGACGGACTGAAGACGACGTGTAGCATACAAATATTTTCGGTGAACTGACGGACTGAAGGCGACGTGTAACGTACAAATATTTTCGATGAACTGACGGACTGAAGGACTTTACCTCTAACCTAGCCCTTTTTATACTCCTACGCCCCGATATGCCTAAAGATTATAACTGAACTGCTATTGGCTAATAAAACGCGCCAACATTAGCGTCTATTTTCATATCCAATGAAAATTATGAATACATATGCTCTAGGGAAAATATTCCAGAAAATTCTAAAGAAAAACGCGCCAAAATTACGTAACTTCCTCGTCTCTAATAATGATAAACAGCTCACCCCCTCGCTGCATTATTGCACGCTATTATTGTCAGTTTCAGTAAGGCCGTATAAACTTACTTCTCAACAGTAATTACAATCAACAGACATCTCAAATCAATGTCACACAAAAATGCATATTCATACTATAATCATTCTTTACATTTAAATAATTTATGATACTGACTGCATCATAATTGAATGCATCAATTTTCACAGAATTTCAAGGAAATTCTTTGGTTAATAAAAGCTAAGTCTGAGAGTCTCGGCCGCTTCAGTACATCTGGTAATAGTAATTTTGGAGCTGGCAATACCGTCGCCCTGCGGCCACGTAGAAACAGAACAGTGCACAAGAAAGCAGTGCTGATCGTCCCCGCACTTTCTAGGGGTTAGTTACTTAAAATACGTGTGAGAGCAGTAACACAAAATGGACATGAGCCCAGTATGAATTATTGTAAGCATGCTGTCGAAGTAGAAATCTAAGGCAGCATTGTCGCTCCAAAGTAATAAGTAATATTTAATTTACCATTGGCTAGCAATTACCTATATAAGAGGCATGTGATTTAGATTGTAAAATAATGTTAAAACTCCAACGTTAAAATGAAAAATTCAAGGTTTTAAGAGCGAGCTATAAACCCACAGAATTTTTATTCGAGAGAAAGTTTGATATGTTGGGTGTAAGGAAATGTTCTGTATTAAAATTTTAGGGAGATTCTCTTGGTAGCATTATTCAAGAAATTTGTACGCGTCCGTGACGGAGGGAGTTTTCAAGAACTGTATAGCTGGGGAAGTTCTTTCTAAAATCACGTGATTTAGCACGTGATACATTCTGTAAACCACGAAAGCTTAGAAGCAAGCGCAGGACGCCAACTGTGACATAACCAATTAGAAAAGAAAAAGGTATTGACGGTACAGATGTTTAAATTTCCATAAATAGGAATATATTAGGTGCATCAAATTGTTATGAACTTCCAGAGCTCCCTGGTGTGTTTGTCAATGTAAAATTTTGGCGCATGATAAAATGCGACAGTAACAGTATGTATTTGCTAATGGACGCAAACTGTTAGGAGTGAGAGTGTAAAGGTTCGCGAGGGTAAAATACCGTGACTTGGAGAACTTAGTGAAAAACTGAAATATCAATGCTTATTACTGCCATTGTGAAAATAATACAAGTGCATTAAGACGGAGGTTACAAAACACGTCGAAAGTATATCTTGTATCTCATACTTTTGGCAGATTATATGAGTTAGTTCCCGTTAATATAATTAATAATTAATTTTAAAACATAGTTATTTTACTCCTTAGTTACCAACAATTCCATAGTTATGAACATACAATCCATTGTATCCTTACCGGATATTTGCCACAAATGCCCTTGTTCTAGTGTACCAAAAATCCGAGAAAATATAGTAGACAGTGTCTACAACACCGGATGACGGAAGTTAAATACGGGTTAAATTAAATTAAATTGAGTTTTATTTATGGACCCTCTCCAACTACTATGGTCCTTAGCGTTCCATTTCATACTGGGCGCGAAATACCGATAATTTTGCTCAGAGGCCATTTATCAGGCTTGAGGTTCTTTTACGTGCCGTAAATCTACGACACGGGACCACCGGCTTTACTTCCCTTCCGAAGGAAGCCATGTTAAGGATTTTTACGCCCGAAAAAATCCATCGCCCTCCGCCGGGTTTTCCTTGGGAACTAGAGGCTAGCACAGTACCACTAATCCACGGAGGACTACTAAATACGGGTGAGCAACTTCGTCGACGATAACAACAAACATCGTCCGGACTGCCGCAAACACGGTGACATACCAGAACATACTCCTTGAAATCACAAATTTCTCCTTACATTCCCATGAACATTTCTAATCCCACTACAAAAGAAATGTGCAATGAAACTAATTCTGTAAATGTTTATCTCGGTTAACATAAAATGGATAAATAAATAAGCTTTTGTAAGAGCGGTGAGTAGAAGCTGTAGAGATAAACGATAGGGATAGTGAAAATGTTGTGAATATAAAACATCAGTATTCTTAAGGATGCCATTTCAGTGTTACAAACGATAGCGCCGTAATCCTGTTTTGCCGGGAAGTAAGATTTGTAGACATTTAACAGCACATAACAATCTGGTCCAGAAATTTTTGCTGCTAGGATTTTCATGGTATTTTATCTTGTACGACAATCATCTTCACTTCAAAATTTAGGCCCAAGCCTATTCCGCCTTCATAGAAACTGTGATCAAGTTTTACATGTCCGACTTAAATCTCCCCAACCAAACCATTATAATTTAACACTATTTTTGTATCTGACATTCTTTCTGTATACTTCATCCATTTTTCTTGCTTACATTTAATATTAATATATCTTTAATTATATTTATATGTGTTCATTTCTAATGTGGTATTTGGATTATAGAATTTTACCAATTTGATTTCATTTGAGAGGCATGAGTTTTTTGTTGTATAGTATCACCTAAGATTCATTCCCACATAACACAACAGGGACAACCGTAACTTTATTGGTGTGCTTTTCTCTGTGGCACTCTCTGTGTCTTAAATTTCATAGCATTTTCTATAATTGAACAAAAAAAGGACAACATGTATTTAATTTCTTTGTATACCTTGATATTTTTTCGATGGAATAAACCTTCCGAGATAAAATTTGGAGACTGCTTGTAATATTTCAAATTCATAAAGATGTTTTGTTACTGCTCTTTTCCCTATAAAAATTGTTTTCTTCTTACGTTTTAAAATCACAATAGCATAATCATCTTTAAGGTGTTTATGGTGCATGATCCAGCGTAAGATCTTGATTATTTTAGGTACTCCGTGCTCTAGTTGTCTGTTGACAGATTTAGTTCAATGTTATTGCAACTACCTTTAGTTAAAGAAATAATTTGAATCCGGTCTTTGAAACCTCGAAACTTCTAACTTATTCATGCTTTGATTTTATTGCTGCAGTAACTATGTTGTAGCAATGCTCTTCGAGCACAAAATATACGAGGCACATAATTAGGCACATACTTTAACTGCTATGATATTTGGAATGTTGTTTATTACTGTTAGATAGCTGATTCCTATGGTGTTCTATTGTTTGCAGAAATTTTGACAGCGCCTTATTTACTCTGACACTTGTATACATCGAATCTGAATAACGTGTGTTAAGATATTTAATGATTTCGTGATTCGTTGCTTTCAATCAGTGTTTCTACAATTCATTTTGTTACAAACATCGATAACGACACTCCGAGCATAGAGAAGAATAAGGTAGCATGATATTTCTGTTGGAAATAATGATAGCGACACTGCGGGTATACTCAGTTATATGGTAGTGTGATATTCCTGCTACGGAATATCGATAGCAACTCTCCGAGGATAGTGAAGTGTAAGGTACTCTGATTTTACTGTTACAAATTTCGATAGCGACACTACGGGTATAGTGAAGTAGAAGGTGAGCAACATTCCTGTTACGAAATATCTGTAGCAACACTCCTAGCATAGTGAAGTATAAGGTGGTGAGATATTCTGTTACGAAAAATTGATAGCGGCGCTCCGAACATAGTGAAGTATAAGGTAGTGTAAAAATTAAATTAAATTCAGTTTTATCTATGCACACTATTTAACTGCTGTTGTCCTTAGCGTCCCGTTCCATATGTGCGTGAAAGTTTGCCCAGAGGCTGCTATATCAGCCTTGAAGTTCTTTAAAGTGTCGTAAATCTACGACAGGGACCACAGGATTTATTTCCATTCCGAAGAAAGCCAAGCTAAAGATTTTTACGTCCAGAAAAATCCATCGCCCTCCGCTGGGTTTGAACCCACGACCTCGGGAACTAGCACGGTAACCATTACACCACGGAGGATGGTATAAGGTGGTGTGATATACCTGTTACAAATATTATTAGCAGCAGTCCGAGCATAGTGAAGTATAAGGTAGTGCAAGATTCCTGTTACGAAATATCTGTAGCAACACTCCTAGCATAGTGAAGTATAAGGCGGTGTGACATTCCTGTTACGAAATATCGATAGCGGCACTCCGAGGATAGCGAAGTATTAGGTAGTGTCCCATCCTGTTACGAAATATCGATATCGACACTCCGAGCTTAGTGAAATATAATATGATGTGACATTGCTGTTACGAAATACCGATTGTGGCACTCGGAGCATTATGAAGTATAAGATAGTATGTTATTTCTGTTATGAAACAGCGATAGCGACACTCTGAGCATAGTAAAGTATAATACAGTATGACATTCGTGTTAGGAAATATTGATAGCGACACTCCGAGCATAGTGAAGTAATATAAGATAGTATGATATTGTCATTACGAAATACCGATAGCGGCACTCCGAGCATAGTAAAGTGTAAAAGTAGTATGAAATTCGTGTTACGAAACATAGGTGGCAACACTTCAAGTATAATGATGTATAAGGTAGTATGGTATTCCTGTACTGAGCGGGTTAGCTCAGGCTGTTACGTCTGTGGCCCGTATTCAGGAGTTCCCGGAATCGCTTGCCGGCGACCGCCCACTCTGGCCCATGGGTTTTTCGCGGTTTCCGCGTGTCCCAGGTAAATGCTCTCCTTCCACTCCTTCCTGTACACATAATCTTCCTTGACATCTGTTTCAGGGTTGAAGGAGCAGGCGACGGTTTTGGGCAGGTTGCGGCTGGGCGGTTGCTGCGCTCTGTAAAGTTTTCTTCCCTGGATTCGCTGCGGTACCACTCGGTTATGTTTCTCCTCAGACTGGGGCTCCGCTCCGGGGGACATTGAGGTTAGTGGTTTGTGGGCAGGGACCGCTAACGTTGGATGCGTTTTATCTGAAAACGTTAGGGACACCGTCCAGGCTTGCGCTCGTCGACATCCGGATCTGTTCGCCCTTCAGGCTTCCCCCCTCATCGATCCCTCTCAGGGTTCACGTTGGAAACACAAAAGCGGGCCGACTGCCCTGCGTGCGGTGCTCTGCCCCGGTTCCGGGGTCTCCTCCATGATTCGTACGTTTACCTTTACCTTAGGATATTCCTGTTATGAAAAATTGATAGCGAGACTCCGAGCATAGAGAAGTATAAGGTGGAATGAATATTCCTATTACGTAACATTGATAGCGACACTCCAAACATAGTGAAGTATAAGGTGGTATGACAATCATGTTACGAAATATCGATAGGGGCACTCCGAGCATAGTGAAGTATAAGGTGGTGTGATATCCCTGTTACGTTACATCCTCGTTACCTGAGGATAGTGAAGTATAAGATGGTGTGACTCTGCTATTACGAAACATCGATAGCGGCACTCCGAGCACAGTGAAGTGTAAGGTGGTGTAACCACCCTGTTACCAAATATGTATAGCGCCACTCCGACTATAGTGAAGTATAAGCAGGTGTGACATTGCTGTTACCAAACATCCATAGCGAACTTCGAATATAGTATAAGGGGGTGTGATTATCCCGTGAAGCCGGGATTTCTAATTTTACTTTGTAAATTTCAATATTTTGAGGTGGTGAGGTTTATATCGTGAGCTACATCTCTATTTTATAAGTGAGCTGTTTTCCCTGTTAATGGCTAGTTTGGCGTGAGGTATCTTAAATGTAAAATCACTGATGCATAGTATGCCTTTAAGTACTTCCATTTAGGCTATTCGAGGCTGCTTCTGGCAGTTTTTTACAGGTCCTATTTTACTGGTTTAGTGTATCATATGTATTTGCGTAAGGTCATAGGCTTCTATTATCGGGGTATTGCATACAATTCGCTTCGTCAAATTGATAAAAAATTACGCGGAAAGCGCAGTGGCTTCATAATTGTTTGATACGTAACGTTCAGTCTTAAGCTTAACGTAGGTTTACGTGTTCGTTCAGACATAAGGTGTAATTGCTAATTAGACGAAGTTCAGAGGAACTTTTTCTTTGCTACTGTCTTCGTGGAGGTGAACTGGTTGCTATGTGTTATGATAAAACGTTCCAATTTATTACGTAAGCTAGATTTGGAATTCTGTAACTTTGTGATTTTGTTACCTTGCCTATAATGAGATTTTCGTAAGCAGTCTCGGAAGGTTTATCTGGAAGGAGATCTTTTTAAAAAAATGATATATCCCGTTTTAAGCATAATTATTAAGGCAATGAGATAATAATTATAGTTTTACCATATAATCATTTTCAGGTAATATCCATACTATTGTATTTCAGTTACTTATCCTCTTTAAAAGTTCATGAACCTTTCCATCTAAGAAGGCTGTAATTATTAAATCATTCCAGAGATGTAATTATTGTAGTCATTTATGAAAGTTATTAGTTGGTTTTAGCTGGCCAAATGTTTTAATTGTTGTTGCTATTTAACAAAGAAATTAATATGAAACAATTTATAGCTTTAATTAATGTTTACTATTTAAGAAAGCTCTTCAAAACATTTACTGTGGTTGCTTCATAAGAAAGAGATTAATGGTGTATCTGCTCAAAAGCATTTGAGAGATTAATTAATTCGGTATATTAAACAATTTAGAGCTTTAATCCTTGTAGCTACTTAGGAACGCTATTAATCAAACAGCTGTTCACACAGCTTGAGATATTAATGAAGTCAGCGGTTTTCATGAATTTTTTCACTCAAGAAGCCTATTGGTAGTTTAGCAATTCAAAGCTTTAATATTTGTTGCTATTTAAAGGGCAATTAATTCTTTAATTGCTTAAAAACATTTCAGAGTTTAATCAGTTTAGTAATTCAGTAATTTAAAGCTTCAACAGTAGTTGCAACTTAAGCAAGCTATTAATTGCTGGGTTTTCTAGAATTTAGGTAGTTAACCAATGTGTCAAGTTAAGTAATTCACAAGCGTCAGTCATTGCTGTTAACTATATAAGATATCGATTGATATTTTGCTGTTCAAAGAACTTGGGAGATTAATTCAGTTACAAACTTCACTGAGCATAACGTACATGTGGATGTTATTACTAAAGAAAGCTTAATGATTTTCTAAGGGTTACTAGAACTTGAGAGCTCGTGATTAACTTGTTTACCCTACACGGCCTTATATTAGCTTTCAGCTTCGTGAAGCTTAAATGTACATTTCGTTTAGGAAAGCATGTTATTAATTGGACAAATAACTGGAGAATGCTAATGACTTTAACGCTTTAATGTATCTTGTGATTCACGAAGCATTTATAGTTTCTGTAGGTCTTTTTAGGAATTATCTGTCCTTGATGAATTTGCGTATATACTGGAAGTTTGTGTCGCTTTTCCAGCTATTTAGTGACTGGAAAGATCTCTAATCATTGTACTTAGTGCGGAAAGTTTTCATGTTTAGGCGTATGAAAGATTGCTTTAACTTGAGATGAGGATGGAGTCTTTAATTAATTTCCACATAAGTCAACACTTCAAGTTACTACATATTAATTCCAGCAGGACTTTGGAATAACTGGTAATATCTTGTTTAAAGTTTATTATTAGCCATTATTTTCGATTATCACTATCGGCTGATCTTTAGTTTTGGGTTTCCTGAAAATACAGAATACATATTTGAATTTAACAGAGAGCTTTATAAGGCTGTAGTTATATTTACCTTCTGGAAACTTATGTGATTATAGCTTACATCCTAGCTCTAGCTCCTTAAGTTCTACTAGTCTCTCATACTCATTTGACTTTACCTAGACGTTCACTCACGTATCAAGTGTGGGGGTCATTTTGGTCACATTGGTAATATTTATTGGGTAATAACAGCCTTGGCTGTCTGGTTTTGTGGCTATTGGAAGATTTTAGCTATAGCGCTTTGGATTTTATTTCACAGTCTTGCTGTATCGAAGAATAGTTTATTCTGATATTAACTTACTTGAGGGTCAGGCCTATTCATGTTCTGTATTTCCTCACATATACATATATCCGTTGTGATATACTAGTTTTGATAAATTTGTTAATGTTTGTTTTCTAATCGGTTTTAACTTTCGGTTATCCTGTTTGATTAGCACATTGCATTTAAATAAAATGCACAAACAAGCAATCTATTGGGGAAGCTCGCACAGTTCGTAGCTGTTTCCCGCTTCACTCAACGCCTGTCAGAACATACGCTTACACCTGTGTGGGTACCTACCACGTAAGTTGTCCATTACTTTTATAACAATAGTTAAGCGAAGCGTAGTTGCCGTAAATCGCAGAAATGTTCTTCGGAAAGATCCTTCTCAATAGCCGCTAAGTCTTATTCTCTCAAGCGCATGAATGGGTGCTTGAAATAACACATAGTTGTCACCGAGTAAGACACGAATTAAATGAATAAGCAACTCTGATCAAGAATACACGCCCTTTTCTTAAGTTCCGCCCATATATCAATGTCCCTACCAACTCGCGCGAGCCAATCCTAGAAGTCTAAGTAAGCGTATCTGAAACTGTTTCTAAGGCGGAACCTCCCCGAATCTCAGAATTTCATTTCCTTTCTAATTTTCAGAATTCTTGCCTACGTGACTTTGCCAATGCACGGAACCCAATCTCTAACTGCATTCCAGGAACTTTTATGCTAACGCGTCCACTAGTCGGCTGTTGCTAATGACTTTGCTTAACATGACACACTTTCTCCGGAGAAATCTTTCATCTCAGGCCTATTACCCTATACATTGATTTAATATACGGAAATTATTTATTGCAATTATTTCTTAATATTACTATTATTTCTTGATTTAATTATTTATATCGTCAATAATTACGTGTCACCTGTTACGAAACCTCGATAGCGGCACTCTAAGTATAGTGTAAGGTGGTGAAATATTCCTGTTGCAAAAATTGATAGAGATACTCTGAGCACAACAAGCAGGCTGTAACGTTGTAACTCTTCACAATGAAAAGGAATGGGCAAACTATGCTCAGTTAACGGCGAAAGTCATTAATATAGCTCAACGGCTTCAAGTAACGTTTTCATAAGTTCCTTGCGAATGGTGGACGAGGATACAGATGCATTAACTCTACTTGTAAATCATTAATTAAAATGATTGAAGGGATGAAATATCAACACAACCGTCAGTCATATGACCATTACGAGGATAATGAAGCCATCTTTGCAACGCAAACGGAAGGCGATAGAGGATATCTTTGAGAGACTTAGGAAATTAATTTTACCGAGAACTACAGGAAGGTAATGTAGTTGTTTTAACATATAATGATCTTAAAAAATACGGAAATCGAATCATTATACTTGATCAACAGTTATCCAAAGTTACTAACATCTATAAATGATGTTATCACCATCTTAACTAGCATGAAAATAAAGACAGACCTAGCCGAATAGCTTTTGTTAGTATATGAAATATTACACTTTTCTTAAAAATATACAATATGGAGTTTCTTAACAAGCTTGATATCACATAGGTTGATGGAAGGTTTAAACGCTGCTCAAAATACTTCATTCATGTTTCTATTCATGGGCATAACAACAATTAATAGATATCCTTGTGTTCTTTCTTACAGAAGGACAAAAAAGGAGGCATATTGTGGCATGTGCACAGATAATATGACAAGACTCTCTCTGGGCACCGAAGTTAGAGACGGCAGTTAGTCTTGATTAGGGGTGAGTCAGGGGAACTAAGTGTCAAGGGAGGGGATAGCGTTACTGACGCCCGAGTTTGGCGTGGGTTTTTGCAACAGTCAGCAAGTAAGCTTCGTGTGAGACAGACGGGAAACTGCTAAAGCACGATGTCCTCGTCGGCAGACAATGGGCAAAGGAATGTAAATATCTAACTTCATCCATTTTTATATAATAAATAACCATGCATCCATTCTCTTTTTATATTACTTATGGTAGTGTAGTGTCCTTCCCTACCCGTAAGCCAGGTATTATGTTGGAATAGCCATTATTTTTGGGTCTTTCTTTAGCTGCGTCCCTCGTCGTAGCCTCGCATTTGAAGTTCTTGTTTGATTTACCGATGCCTCTTGCAAGCGAGTAGCTCCCATCTGTATTTGTAAAATAATTTAAAGAGAGGCATACGACAATTGGTGTGAGGCGCCGAGTAATTGGTGGAGGGCCAGGCATAATTTAAATTTTTTGAGAGATTTTCAAGTGCAAATTTTTTTTCCCTCGAAACGTAACGGTTTGTGGTCCTCCACGTGGTCGCGAAAAATCTAAATTTGTTTCTGGCTTAAGGGTAAGGATTTTTATGCTTTAATTTGTGATTCTCTTATTCTAAATTTTGTTACTATAATTTCTAAAAGTCTCGTTTCTAAATTTTAATTTTGAGTTTCTTTTTGCATTTTTTCCATTGTCTGTCGGCGTGACGCTAAAACTTCTGACTCCATTTTCCTACTATTTTGGCTTCATTTCCATTAAATTGTATTGCTGTGCTAAGTGGTTCGTGCTGGTTATTTTTAAATATATTTTTGTGAAAGTTGAGTTGTGAAACGAGTGAGATAACGAGTGAGATATTTGCAACTTTGAAAATGTGCTCGTCACATGTTGGCCATCTAGGTGAAAATATTGTTTTTTGTGCTTATTAGCAGTGGTTCTGGAAACTTAAAACTTTATATTCCAGTGATTGTGATTTCTAGCTGTTTAATATACTTTTGTGGGACATTTTTCGTGTAACTTTTATGTACGCACGTGTGTCATGTAATTCCCGCGTGGTCATGCATTTCAGCAATAATTCTAGCTTGTGAAACCAGTCTTCATCAGCACGTGTTTTGGCGCGTTTATTTGCGTGTGTATATCAGGTCAGATACATTTGTTTTAAAAAAAAAGGGGGGAAGGAATTTTTTTTGTGCTACGTATAAATTGCAAGTCTGTATTCTGCTCTTTTTGAGATAATGTTAGCGGTGGTCACAGTAGGTGTGACGTGGTTTTTTTAACTTCCAGTTCGAGGTTTCTCACTGAAGACATCATTTTGCTTTTCTTCCATGTGTTCATTCTGTTAAAAAATCTTGGTATTGTGTCCAAGTGGCTTGCGTGTCATGCTTGTGTAGACCGTATGTTGGTATAAGTTTCTGATATTTCGCCGCGGGCGCTTAATTGTATTCTTTCTGGAACTGTTTTATTTGGCTATGTTCTGATCTTGCTACTTACATTCATGTGATGCTATAAGTGTTTAGTTTGGTGTAATCTGTATCGCTTTGTCATACTGTTTATTTATTGGTTGTGTTATCTTTTGTGCTACAATCATGCCTAAGCGACGTACTACGCAGAAATCTGATATGGCAATTGCTCCAGTTAGCGAGCATAGTGAAGAGGAGTCTAAGTCCAGAATTAGTACGCCTGTTGTTGTTCAGTTATTATCAGTGATGTCTAACCTGCCCGTGCCGCTGAGTACAACGCAGTCAGCTGTGTGTCGCTCGGTCATTGACCCCTCTCACGTTGAGAATTCCAGCAAGTTGTCGGCGTATGAGTTACTTTAGAATTTTGAAATGTTCGCTACTACTGCTAATGGCCGCCCTGAGAAAATGATAATGATGATAATTTTGCTTCACCGTGCCAACTTTGGTTTATTTAATTCCGCAATGCATATTTCTAGGGGAAAATCTTTCGCAGTTACTCATGTAAGTAAAAGTTTCAGGAGCTACTACCAGCCTTGCCAGTATCTTCACCTAATTAGGTTTGATGTGCCTTCTAATATGGACCGGTACGATGTGGATGTTGATGAACCAGCTGTACGTGTGTTACCAGATTTTGGAAAACTGCACTGGAATTTTTTTTGGTAAAAAGAGTAAAAAAGAAAAAATATAACTTGTAAGTATGTAAACATTGTGAGTGCTAAAGTTTGGACGAATGAAACAGTTTTACAACTCACACAGGTATGCTAAATTTATTGTTTCACTGACTGATGCTTAATTAAGCTTTGCTTTTCAGGAATAATGTGCGATATGAATGTCTCTGCTAAATTAAAAGTGTATTATTCTTTTGGTGTAACTTAAATTTTGAATTATGTTTTGGGAACTGCAAATCATTTGTTTTGTTGTTGTGTCATGCTGCAGGAATGTGTTTCATGTGTACTATGTGCTTAATTGAGCTTTCATTTTCAGGAATGTTCTGTGACAGTATTGTTTTGAGTAATGATGTGATGTTGTTTTGTTGCATTCGATTTGATATGATTTGATTTGATTTGACTCGATTTGATTTTGGGTTTCATAATGATGCTGTGATTTATATTTGCAGAAAATTGTTGCATGAATAGTGTGTGTATGTATGTGTGTATTTGAGGTTATGTGATATATGTGAGATTTGCCTTGGTGGGAGTGCCAAAGTGTAACCCCGATGGCGTAGTGTGAGGTTATGTGAGAAATATGAGTTGAGGTTTGCCTCGGTGGATGTGCGTAAGAGTAACCCCGACGGTGCTAATGTGAGAGATGAGATGAGGAGAGATGAGAAGAGATGAGACGATGTCAGCTTCGGTGGAAGTGCCAAAGAGTAACCCCGATAGTTGAAGTGTATGATGTGTTGATTTTTCAGAAGGGCTACATGTACCTGGAAAGTTGATGTGATGTGATGATTCCAGAGATTTTGCTTATTGGTGTTGCTGTAACGTGCCCCGTATAGCGTGTGTGATGAATTCACACGAGAGATTAAATGGATGGAAGTGATTGTAATATGAATAATTTTTTTTTCTGTTTATGCAACAAGTTTATTACCATCTTAGATAGCAAATTTTAATACCAACTGTTTTCCAGCTTAATTTTCATTTGGAGGATGTGGCTGCAACAGTATAATGTCATGTTATTTGTGTCATTCCTGAAATATTAATGTGATTTCTTGAAGGTTATGCCTATGTTAGATGTTTTGAATTTACAGCATGTTAAATGAGACACGTCAGTGAAGATGTTTTGTTTTGAAGAGAAAATTGAAAGTTGAGATAAAGATGTTAATGACTGAAGTAATGATGCTGATTAAATACTGATGATGATGATGATTATGATTGAGTTGATGATAATAATGAGATGAGGAAGATAGTACTGTGGACGAGAAACTGTATTAGTGACAAGAGTATGACAATAGTAGTTGAAAGTATGTCACGTGGTGTAGTTTGGAGATGTATTGTGGATGTATTTTGTAGTTTGTAGTAATGCATACAGTAGTTTTCAGTAGCTAGCTAAGTGAGTGTTGTGTGTAATTTGGACCATGGTCAGTGTGAATGAGTTCATTTCATTGTCATGTGTGATTCTCTTGTAAGTGCACTTATTTTCTTTTGTTAGTGATACTAGCTGGTCATTAAGATTTAATATTGGGATCCCAAATAAGGTTGTTTTTTCTGTCATGTTAATCTATTCTGAGTCTGTTTTAATGTTTTATTTGGATTGTGAAGCATTGTGAGTTAAATTTTGGATGGCAACTCTCTATAAAATTTAGTTCTTATGCCAATTTGTACTTATTTTTTTTCTCTCTTTCTTTGCCCCATGTCAAAAGAATTTTAGTACCAACCTTTACATGTTTAAAATATTTGATTGTACATGACATACTGTTTTTATGTGTGATTGTTTGTTGGAGCACCCTTTTTACTGTTTGGTGGTTTTGTGGTAGTATTTTGCTGTGGCGGAGCTCGAGAGAATCACAGGAGTATCCCCGTGGCACACCAGAAGTCAAGAAACACCACAGGTAAGCTGTCGGGCAGCCACTACACTGCCGTGGCATAAGGAGTCACTATTGTGGGGGGCAATCCAAGCCAGCGACTGCCCACCCTGTTGTCATCACCAGAGACCTGCTGTGATAACAATTCTACACCAGAACAAATCGTCGTTGTGGGCACTTTATAAATTCACCCACAAACAGTTTCAAGGGACCATCAAGAGCAGTTGCAGTGTAGTGTGCGTGTGAACTGAGGCAGCGTGGTGTGTGTGTGTGCGTGTGCGGCGTGCTCAAGCATAAGTGCAATAACAATATTATTCGATAGCACTCAAGATTCTCGAGACTCCACTACGCCCAGTAATATTCTTTGTCGTCGTCTGGGTGTTTATCACACATGTGTATTTCCTATTTGTATGTCATTTTTTTTGTTATTTTAATGTCTCTTATTGTATTTGTTTGCCTTGTGTCGACGAGGGCGTCGATCTCGGTGGCCAGGAGGAGATGTGGCATGTGCACAGATAATATGACAAGACTCTCTCTGGGCACCGAAGTTAGAGACGGCAGTTTGTCTGTGAGTAGGGGTGAGTCAGGGGAACTAAGTGTCACGGGAGGGGATAGCGTTACTGACGCCCGAGTTTGGCGTGGGTTTTTGTAACAGTCAGCAAGTAAGCTTCGTGTGAGACAGACGGGAAACTGCTAAAGCACGATGTCCTCGTCGGCAGACAATGGGCAAAGGAATGTAAATATCTAACTTCATCCATTTTTATATAATAAATAACCATGCATCCATTCTCTTTTTATATTAATTATGGTAGTGTAGTGTCCTTCCCTACCCGTAAGCCAGGTATTATGTTGGAATAGCCATTATTTTTGGGTCTTTCTTTAGCTGCGTCCCTCGTCGTAGCCTCGCATTTGAAGTTCTTGTTTGATTTACCGATGCCTCTTGCAAGCGAGTAGCTCCCATCTGTATTTGTAAAATAATTTAAAGAGAGGCATACGACAATATTTTCCTGCGATGAAACATTTAATTAGTGAGTGCGAAAAGCTGAAATTCATTTTATCATTACTTATAATTGCCAAATTTCAAGAAGCAATATGCACATACGGCAGTGGACGCTGTCCTTTGACACATCTGTGTTGTTCCTTGCTGTCGCTTCAGGTGACTCAAGAGTCCCGGGTTCGATTTTTGGATGGCAGGGATTAGGAACTTGTTCTGGTAGAGCTGATATTCTGGTTTTCAGAGGTGGTGACACTGCCTTGAAAATATTTATAATGCAGCCGGCGAAGATCGAGTTATTATTCCTTTATTTTGTCACGAAGATTCCTATCTGGTCGACCCGCCACCTTCGTCGTCAAAACCACTGTTATTTGTCGTCACTTTCGAAGTCGCTACTTATGTGTTCTTCCGACTAGCCCTCGAATTGCCTAGATTTCATAACTTCATTCTTACACTATAAACTTTCTGATTATTTTCTTCTTATTTTGTTTCCTCAACTGTCCTCGTGGTTAGTTTGTACCGGAATGTGTCTCGGGTTTCTTTTCCTTTTTCACGCATTTCGTTGAACTTAGAATTTTTCCCCACCTTTCTTATGTTTCGTTCCGTTTTAAGTTCAAACCTATCATGTGATGTATACGCGATCTTTGATTGGCTATCATTTTTGTTTTATGATTTTATTATTGGCTAGCCCCACTTTGACAACTTTCACGTCTGCTTCTTACAGCTTATTTTGAGTTTTAAAATCTTCCCACGAATATTCTTAGATCGTAGATAAGGCACGTATACTTTCTGACCTTGCTAAGCTTTGAAACCATTGTAAACTACACGTCCGCGCCAGAGTACAAAAGCGAAACTTCCGGTAGACTTCTTGTCGCCGATAGCAGGTAGATACATCTGCTTTCGTTTCGAGGAAAACAAAAATTTTTTTCCTGCCTTTTGAACAAAACCCATTCCTAGTATGAATTTACTGAGCGGACGTCTTTTATTTTATGAATTGATTCTCTTGATACTCTTTATCTCTTTTCAGCACATTTTTGTCGTTATGTTTGATTTCGATCCTATATTATTATTATTATTAGTATTATTATTATTATTATTTATTATTATTATTATTACTATTATTATTATTATTTTCCCTTCTGGGTCTCGATAACCTGCTTTATATGCCCTAACGGTAAATTTAGCATCGGACCTTTAGGTTCAATGATGGGTTTATCGTTAATGTCCAATCTAACTTTACCTCTCTCCCTCTGTTCCTTTCATTGTTATTTTATTTATTTATTTATGTATTTAGTGGCTTACGACGATTTGATGGCGAGCCCAACGTTACACATTTATCCTGTTCACAATACATTTCAATCACTGAATAAATGCAATTTGAAATTTGACACAAGTATTTACATAAAAATATAAAGAAACAAACTACTTAATATCTGACCCTCAACAACTCATTACAAAACATTTATATTTAAGGAACTTGTTTACACACACAATAATTCTTCGAACACTTTTTTTGATTACACATCTTAGTTCCCTCTCTCTCTCTTGCACATCATATACAATACTGGTTTCCTTGAGGCTATTAGCAGCCTCCACACTCAGACACCTTTTGGTACCTTTTCTGCCAGGTATACATTCTGTCCGGTTTTCATTCATTCTGTATGTTATTACGATCGTGAATATCAAGCACACGGTTTTAACAGGGCATTGCTATCCCATAGCTACCGATTTGTTTGCAAACAATGTTCGCATGTAATAACTTCCTTATTTATGTTCCGAGTGCGTTTGTAGATTTTCCCTGTCCGACTCTACTAAATTTCTTCGGTCCTGCTTAAATGGACGAATCAATGATAAGTGGTACCTCCCGATTATATTTCCGATCCTCAATTGTTGGAGTTGATGCCTCTAGTTTTACGGCCGTCGCGGCCACGACCATTGACTGGGGCCTATCCCTTGGCCTACGCTATATCCTACCGTTGCCCCGCTTATGTGGCCTATCACGTCATTCATTTCGTGGTGGACATTTTGCGGCTGTCGTGTCTGGAATGGGTATCCGCTCGGCGTCAATATGTAACTGTAAGTAGGCCTGCTTAAGCGCTCGTGGTTCTCATTTCTACGTGGGGCTTGCTGGCCGGCTTGGAGGTGTTCTCGGCCTCTCCGGAGGTGTCCTTGGCCTGACCGGAGGGTTTCCAGGTCGGTTCGGGGGAGTTTCTGGCCGATTCGTGGACGTTCTTGACCTATCCGGTGTTCCACTGTGAAGGTTATTTCCCCTGTGCTGCCTACTGTTCGTTGGGTACCTGGAGAATCTCATGTATTGAACGGGGTACTCCTTATGTTGCCTCTATGGCCTACCCGTGCCCGTTTGGTCCCAGGGCCTCTAGCTTCTCTCCCGATTTCTTGTAAATGGCTCTTGAAAACGCTGTCGGACTCTGGAATGGTTGTTCAACGCACCTTGTGCCCTCGTCCCATCATTACGATGCGAATGTATCCTATAAACCTGTCTAACTTCGGTCCTGATTTTGGGCCTATCACTTGGCCTATCTTCTTCCCGCGTTCCGTACCCCTGCAGAGCGGTAAGGAGTTCTATGGCTTCGCTCATCGTCCTCGGACGTGCTACCACTAGGTGATGACGTATAACGTCTGGGAAATGTCGTGTCAGGAGGAATACAAATTCACCTTCGGGCATCGGTGGGTCCAGGAGTTGGCTTAATTGGCCGAGTCGCAAGAAATAATCGACCATCGACTCATGCTTATCTTCCCTGTATCGGCCATTATTTATTTCTGCGCGCACCCGGTATTGTGCAACGCCGCTCCAATATTTCTCTAAAAATGCAGACCTAAAATGTTCATATTGTGCATGCTCGCCCACCGCCAATCGAAACCAACTCAGGGACGAGGCTATCAAGCTCCTTTTTATAATTACCACTTTGAAACGGTCAGGGATTCCTCTAAGCGCGAAATAAGATTCGAGGTCGTTAACGAATTGCTTCGCATTGTCGAATTCACTGTTGAACTTGGGGATTGGCAGTTCATTAGAAAATTGTAAGGGTATATTGCATTGTTGCAGGGGCCGTACTGTGCTTGACATTTCACTTGTAGTGTGCGGTGAGGCCGAAGGAATGCAGGCAGGTTCGTTCGACCTCGGTTTGCTACTCGGGTTGTTACACTGGAACGACGAAAGCGCGGAAACCTGAGAGGTAATTTGCGCGTCCGTGGCTCCCTGGGATCGCGGTTCGATTTCCTCTAGCGCGTCCCTGGAGCAATGACGGTCTGTGTCAGTTCCTCCCTTAATTTGACGATCTCGCTTGTCTGCGAGCTACTCTGTGCCTCTATGGCCTCCCTTATTTTGTTAATTTCATCATTTACCCCTGCTTCAAGTGCCTGCTGCTTATTCTGTAATGTACACAGACTGTCATTGCTTCTTCCCCTGCCTTATCACTAATTATACATATTAAGTTTTCATTACTTACAATTTGTTGTGCCCTGATGGCGTCTATTTCCACGCCAAGTTCCTTCCTTACTACCTCTACACTATTCTGTGTTGCTTTTAATTCGTTTCTTATATACTCAACATCCTCTTGGATTACATTTTGACTTGCTCTAATTTCTAACATGACATCTTGTATTTTATTTTCTAAGCCCTAACTGATTTCCTTCTGTTGGATGCTTAATTGTGGCGATATCTGCTGCTGCAATGTTTGTTCCCGGGTGGACAATTGTTGTTTTAGTGTTTGCTCTTGTTCTGTTAATCGTTGTGTCAGTGTTTGCCCATGTGTTTGCTCTTGATCTGTTATTTTAGTGTTTAGGAGGCTCAATTGAGCCAAGATTTGTTGCAGCATTTCACTCGTATTAAGTGATTCGGTAACTTCGTTTTCTAATGTCTCTCTACTTCCTTTTTCTAAACCTATCCGCGTGCTATTGTTAGTGAAATTTTCCCCTTGTTCATTGCTATTAGCTTCCATATCGTTGCCGGTTAATTTCTTGTTTCTTAACAGCATTTACAAACATGCATAACCCAGCTTACTTATATCTATTGCATATACACTCCCTTCCAAAATTTGATTGACTAATGTATCATACAGATAACAGTTACTCGGTGCTGAGTTGCGCTGCTGCGAAGTGTTGTAGTAGTTCACATATCACTTCACTACACTTACACATTTTTTGAACGCTGATGATCTGTCTGCGCTGGATACCTACTTCCTTGTTGCAGTGGAGCATCGTCGATGTCGCTTGTTGCCACGCGTCTATCGGTACACTGCCGGCGACTCTGGTGGTTGCTGATGTCGTCATCGGCGTCGTCTTTCTGTCCTTCCTTCCGTGGTCAGTTCTCTGGGCGTGTTATCCGCTGGCAGTATTTCGAGCCCCAACGTAGTGGGCGCCATATGACGCTGAGCTTTGACACATCTGTGTTGCTCCTTGATGTCGCTTCAGGTGACTCAGAGTCCCGGGTTCGATTTTTGGATGGCAGGGATTAGGAACTTGTTCTGGTAGAGCTGATATTCTGGTTTTCAGGGGTGGTGACACTGCCTTGAAAATATTAATAATGCTGCCGGCGAAGATTGAGTTATTATTCCTTTATTTTGACACGAAGATTCGTATCTGGTCGACCCGCCACCTTCGTCGTCAAAACCACTGTTATTTGTCGTCACTTTCGAAGTCTCTACTTATGTGTTCCTCCGACTAGCCTTCGATTTGCCAAGATTTCACTACTTCATTTTTACACTATAAACTTTCTGATTATTTTCTTCTTATTTTGTTTCCTCAACCGTCCTCGTGGTTAGTTTGTACCGGAATGTGTCTCGGCGTTTCTTTTCCTTTTTCACGCCTTTCGTCGAGCTTAGAATTTTCCCCCACCTTTCTTATGTTTCGTTCCGTTTTAAGTTCAAATGTATCATGTGATGTATATGCGATCTTTGATTGGCTATCATTTTTGTTTCATGATTTTATTATTGGCTACCCCCTTTTTTGACAACTTTCACGTCTGCTTCTTACAGCTTATTTTGAGTTTTAAAATCTTCCCACGAATATTCTTAGATCGTAGATAAGGCACGTATACTTTCTGACCCTGCTAAGCTTTGAAACCATTGTAAACTACACGCCCGAGCCAAAGTACAAAAGCGAAACTTCCGGTAGACTTCTTGTCGCCGATAGCAGGTAGATACATCTGCTTTCGTTTCGAGGAAAACAAAAATTGTTTTTCTGCCTTTTGAACAAAATCCATTCCTAATATGAATTTACAGAGGGCGCGTCTTTTTATTTTATAAATTGATTCTCTTGATACCATTTATCTCTTTTCAGCACATTTTTGTCGTTATTTTGATTTCGATCGTATATTATTAATTATTATTATTACTATTTTCCCTCCTGGGTCTCGATAACCGACTTTACAGTTTCTTGCGTTTAGCTATCAAGTGAACTGTGTTGTATGTTTCATTTAGCTCAAAGTGGACACAGGAAAACAAGAAAAATTACATTTGGCCAGTGAATATCGAAGTAATTCCTAAGTAGGCAGTTTTTTGAGACAGTTGTTTGGCCTTCCTCAACATAAACCAGAAGAAATAGACAATGTTGTTTTACAGATAAAATAGTCTGCTTTCTCAGAAGAACAGCCGGATTGCTGATTTTCGCAACTACTCCCTAGAGAAATTACATCACTGAAGAGCCTATGTTCCCCCTTACTTTGGACTTAAAATAGACACAAATTGTATAGAACAACAAGTCTTGTTGAGTCATTCAAGAGAAATGTATGTACTATTTCTCACACCCAAACATATTTATTCTAATTAAGGCCTTTCAGGGGATGCAATACTACGTTTACGTTAAGTGTCGCAGTGGAACAAAGAAGAGAAGGACAGAAATCGATAAAAAGGATTTCCTAAGGAAAAATACGAGAAAGTATGATAACGGCGCAACTAATTCCATAGGAGATAGGAGTAGTCAGTCGGAGGGGCCTCCCGTCCCTGCAGTACAGCACCGCACATAGGTCATAATAGGCCCTTTGTGCTTCTAACATAAACCAGAGAGGAAAGGATGAGGAGACCCGAAGGTCGACCAGATCCAGACAGCAATGTGCGCTAGCAAGGACGGAGTCCCTAATGATTCCAACATGGCACTACTTCTGATGCCGGCTAGTCCTGCCTTAGCTATCCTCAGGAAGGAAATGGACCCCAATATTCTCGTCAAACGTCAGGGAGAAGTCTTTCCAAAACGCAAATTCCACAGTCTTGCCAACCCCGTCGCCTTAAAAAATGAAACTGAATTTTATTTATGGGCGCTCTTAAAATACTGCGGTTATTAGCTCCCATTCTATATTGGACGTGAAAGGCCAGAAATTATGCTTAGAGAGCTTTATCAAGCTTAGGTACTTTTACATGCCATAAATTTACGACACGGAACCACCGGTTTTACTTCTGTTCCGAAGGAAGCCATGCTAAGGATTTTCCGCCCGAAAAAAAATTCATCGCCCTCCGCCGGGTTTGAACTCACGATCTCGGGAACTAGAAGCTAGCGTGCTATCCCTAGACCACTTCGCCTGGTCCTGCCATTCTCATATACATGAAAAGAAATGATGGACAAGAAATTCGTGGTAATAAGGGAACCACTCTAGCATTCGCTTACCAACCAGGGTAAGCCACGAAAAAATCCATAGTCAGTGCCCGGCCTGACGGAAATTGAACCTGGACTTGATTGAGGTTAGTTTCTTATAGAATCGAGTTAGACAGTTTACATTTTCATGGTGGGATAGATATGGGCTGCCCTCTTAAGAAAGATTTAGGGTGTGAAAAAGATCATACTTTGGAATACTTCGACTTTGAGAATGTATTATACCGCGTATCTTTTGAATGTCATGACCAGGCCTCGGTTTTGGGGCGCGGAATTCGCAGACTGCAGTTGGGAACGAACGGGGTTGAGTTGATGTCCTAGCCCGGTGGGTGGGGTGACACTTTCAACTTACAGGTAGCTGCGTAGCGAAGGTCGCTGTGGACATTCATATTGCTGCTTGACCTTGATTGATGCAGTCTCCTTACGTACTCGAGATCCAGCGAGTAAAGAATGGTATAGTTTCATGGTATTTACATATTCATTGATATTTGTGTTAGTGTTAATTGCTCTTATTTATACTGCACAGTTGTTTAAAACATGTCGAAGAACGAGTACAAGCGTTCCCTTCAGGATGCACTAGAGATGTCTGAAAAAGAACATTTCCTCGTCAAAGGAAACAACACTACATATTGCAAGCGTTGCAAAAAATCATCAGGGCAGACAGATCTCGATTCTTTCAAAAACACTACAATAACAAAATACACACGAAAAATATTAAATTACACAATCTACAGAGGCCTTCAATATCATAATCAAATACGGAAAATGAGAAATAATTTTATCGAGATTTGTGTAGCTTGTTGGCACATGCCAACATCCCTTTCAACAAGGCCGAAAATAAATATTTTAAAGCGTTTCTAGAAAAATATACGGATAAAAATGTTTCCCGAGAGTCGACCTTAAGAAAACATTATATTACATCTTGTTATGACGTTACAATGAAACAGATAAGGGAAGTGGTGCAAGACCAGAAAATTTGTGTTTTCACTGAACGAAACAACAGATTGCTGTGGTAGGTTCGTAGCAAACGATATTGTGGGAGTTTTGTTGCCCGATCAAGCAGGTAAGAAAATGTTAGTGACATCTGAGATACTGGATAAAGAACCACGAGAACATAGAAAATCTCTTCGAAAATTCTCTTGCATCCATATGGAATCAAACGACAAAATGTTTTATTGTTTGTAACTGATGCGGCAACGTGCATGGTGAAGGCAGCAAAAGTTCTTCAGGCGCTATATCCTAAATTAATTCATACAACATGTATGGCACACGACTTTCTTAGAGTGGCCGAACACGTAAGGGCTAATTTCAAAGATGTCGGCTGCTTCATATCCAACGTCAAAACAGTGTTTTTTTAAAGTTCCTTCAAGGATACAAAGACTTAAAGCAATAGCACCTAATATTCCCCTACCACCGCAGCCTATTATTACGCGTTGGGGCAGTTGGTTGGACGCAGCTACTTATTATGCCGAACACTATCCGAAAGTCATAGACGTAATAAATGCGTTTGATTGAAAGGAATGTAATGCAGTGGCTATTGTAAAACCTCTGATTTCAGAACAGTTAATGTTCCTATACATTAAAAACATTTTGAAGATATATCTGGAACAATATCACACATGCAGGCATCAGATATAGAAATGCCTAGCGCTCTTCAGTTCGTAAATGCACTGCTTCAAAAACTGAATGAGTCAAAATTAGACTGTTATTGTAGGTGTGAACGCCAAATTCAAAAATGTCCTAGAGAAAAAATCTGGCTTTGCAGATATGTGCAATTAAGGACGTTTCATTCGACTCAAACAATGAATACAAATCCACGGAAGTTTATTCGTGTGATATCCTATTCTTTCGTTATGTCCCTGTCACGTCATGTGACGTAGAACGAGTTTTTCTAGCTCTAAACTTATTTTAAGTGAAAATAAGAGATGTTTTTTATTTAATACATTGCGAATGCACCTTGTAATTCGCTGCAATGACATGTGAAGAAGTATATCGTATTCATTTGCGTTATTTGGTTTATTACTTTATGTATTTATTTATTTTAAATATTGATGTATATGGTGCAATGAAGTTGTGAAGAAATCTATCTTGTGATATGCATATTGTTTGCACGTTTTTTTCTGCCATGGAAAATGATTATTTCAGAATGTTAAACATGTACAATGATGCAAAACTGTTATGTTAGGCAATTAGTATCCGTACTCGATACTCACTGGGAAATGTGAACGTTTATTTTGTGCCCTACTGTGACTAGATGTTTACATATTGAGGCAAGGGCTAACTGCACGCATTATCTGCCAGTCCACTCGAACTAAACAACACCGTGGTTCGTATGCTCCTAACTTCATGCATCTCGGAACCCTGCACCGAGGCCTGGTCATGACTGGCGCCCCATCGCTCTCGCGAATCGGTCAGTGCAGTGCCGCGGAATAGTCCGTCGTTTCTTCTCCATATACTGTTAACGATGCAAATCAATGTGAATAAGTTACGCTTACCCTTCGTTATAAATTTTTCCGCTCTGCATCCATACAAGCCTTGCGCATAGTGAACATCATACTGAACACGACGAATTTCTACAGCCCAAGTAATGGAAAAGCCACACCGGATACTGTCTTCTAATTTCTCGAGCGTATGAACATTTGTTGTATAATCTTTATTTTTAATCATTCTTCACTCATAATAATCCCATGGATTTAGATCAGGAGAGCGACAGCCAGTCAATTATTCTATCAACAAAAACAGTTGTAATGCAAGATAATCATATTCATGGACTTTTTCCATGACACTATCTCGTTTGGGTTTTCCTCGTTTGGAACTATTAGCTATATGTTTCTTTCTTCTAATACGAACTTAAATTGTTTTTTCTAACAATCTATATATTGTATATCTGTTAGGAACCGTGATACCACAACGCTTCTGCAAAGTTCAAGCTGACAGTTTACATGTCGTTACTGTCGAGCAAAACGACGCAATAAACACTTGCTGTTATTTAGTATACGCCATGATAACTACACACAGTAAACACAATTAACAGGCAGCTTCACATAAAATTATTCCCACTATACACTATACGAAATAACTTTAGACTAAACAAGAAATGACGTTACCCTCTGCAAGCGCGTGAACTAGGCCGCTGCAGAGCGAGATTCAACCAGACCTGCTAGGAGTCAAACCCGATACGCGCTGGACACGTCATTCAAGATAAGCCGTACAGTTTTGAAACTAGAATCTTTGGGCTGCGGCTTCCCTAATTCAAAACACTTTTACAAAATATATTTATAACCAATTTTCTACCCTCCTTTCGCAATAGTCTTCATTCCTAAAACAACTAGACAAATTTAATTGCAATATAAAGTTGCTAAATTTAGTAGGATACTTGTCTTTCTAATCAAGTGACTAGTTTGTAACATTTTGTATTTTCTGTCTATTAGAACAATGCCATCAACGTACACAGTATTGCCGTCACAGATTATAACTTTGTTTGATAGTGATGAGGATAGGCCATAATATATAAAAGCGTAGGAGCACGGGTATATGACCGGACGAGTAACGTATTTCATACCGGGAAAAGACTCATTGCATGCAGGCAGTGTAAATGGAGAGGGTATGCGTATAACTTGAAGTATGTTGCTCTTGGAAAGAAATTTATGTTCATGGTTCAGTTGTGTGACTAATGGCGCCTTCCAAAACTCTCACTCCATCTCCCCAGCCTTATATATTACAGCTGGTAGGTTTCGCAAGATCCTCTAAAGGTCAGCCTACTTCGAATATAGGTTTATGGCAGCATAAAAGTGTAGTTAGACAGTCAGTAATGTCAGTACGTCATTCCTCCAGAAAGCTCAAGCTTATTAGCTAATCACTCGTAGCTATATGTTCTTTACTTCCCTAACATTTATTAATCATCTATCGTGTTTCTTTTATCGCTTCACTATAGCTTCCATTCCTATTTCGTAGTTTAAATGCCATCATTTTCCTTCTGAAACACAACACATGTTTCACTTCCATTTTTAATTCTGTACTACGTGCAGTAAGTAGAGGAAGTTCTTGCATTCCACCCAAAAATTTGATATTTCACCGGAAATACATATTTTTAGGCTCCCTGAATCCAATAAAGCATTGCTGAAAACATGTCGTGTATGTGTCTTTGTATCTGTAAACACTATAACTCAAAAGTGAAAACTCGGATAAATACCAATCTTGGTATTTAGGTTCAATATCTTCAAAGATGCTACATTTTTAACAAATTTCCCCATCCCAAACTATCCTTTACATAGAACATTTTTCGAATTTTTTTATTTTAAAAAAATGGCTCTAACTTTTTTGATTAAAACACCATATATGAATGATATTTACATGGCAAATAAATTATATATTTTGAATTTTGTGTAAATAGCCTATGAAGTCCTCTTCATTCCGAAGGAATTTGGTGTAATCTTGTATAACTGGTAAACGTTAAGCGATAGACAAAAACGTACCGCACAAAAAATGTATATCTCATTAAAACACAGAATTTATTTAAAATGCGTTTTTTCGTGCTATAAGCCGTTTCTGAAATATCGTTGGAAGGTTCGAATTGTTCATTCTTGGTCATTCTCTTGAAGTCCTTTCAACATTCAGTTGTCTCTAGCGATTGCATGGAGACAGTATGGAATTTAAAGCCCGGTTCTTAACCATTCGACTGTCTTTTGCATCTACAATAAAATGTGTAATATAGCTATTTCTACAAACGTTTATTTATATTAAAATGTAGTAGATATAAAAATAAGCTTGAGTAAGAATAATTTGTGTGCCCACTAATAAACGATAGAGAGCAGAGAAAGTCATGTGAATGCATCACATCAGATTTTTACTTTCTCTACTACGTACAGAGTAGGTAGAGAGGGTATTGCATTCTACCCAAAATTCGATACCGAGATTTCACCGGAAATACACGTTTTGAGGACCACTGAATTAGAAAAAAAGCATTTTTAGAAAAAGGTCCATGTGTCTGTGTATGTGTGAGCAGCATGACTAAAAACGAAAATTCGGACAAATACCTAAGTTAGATTTAGGTTCAGTACCTTCTAAAGATGCGACACAATTTTCAAGAAAATATCCCACTAACTACTCTTTAGATGGAGCACTTTTCGAAATTTTTGATTTTGTAAAAAATGGCTCTAACGATTTTGAATAAAATGCCATAAATTAAAGCTGTTTACATGACAAATAAAATGAACATCTAGAATTTTCTGGGAACGGCCTGTGAAGTCCATTTCATTTGTAAGGACTTTTGTATAATCTTGTTTAACTGATAAACGTTAAAGCGATAGATGAAAACGTATCACACAAAGAATTGCAGATCACTTTGAAACACACAATTTATTTCAAATAATTTTTTGTGGCACAAGCCATTTCTGAAGTATCTGTTATTAAAGGTTCAATTGTTCATTCCTTGGGCATTCTCTTAAAGTCCTACCAATTTTCAGTTGTTTTTCGCGATAGCATGGAAAGAGTATGGAATCTTAAGGCTAGCATACCCATCCAGTTCTTAAACATTTGACTATCGCTGTTTCCTTTGTATTAATAACGAAACTATAATGTAGCTATTTATGCAAATGTTTAGTTGGATTAGTAGATAGAAAAATAACCTTTAGTAGGAATGGTTTGTATACCCATTAATAAAGGATGCGGGGTAGAGAGGGTCATGTGAATATAACACATCATATTTTTACTTTCTTTATCACGTGCATAGTAGTTAGAGAAGGTATTGCATTCCAACCAAAAATTCGATGTCGAGACTTCACAGAAAATACATGTTTTAAGACGCCATGAATCCAAATAAGGCATTTTTGGAAACATGCTCTTGTGTGTGTCTGTCTGTGAACAGCATAACTTAAAGACGAAAAGTTGGATAAATACCAAACTTGGTATTTGAGTTAAGTATCTTCCAAGTATGGAACACGAAGGTTTTCAAGCAAATCCCCACCCCAACTACCCTTTACATAAAACATTTCTCAAAATTTTGATTTTCTAATAAATGGCTTTAAGGATTTTGCTTAAAATACCACGTATGAAAGATGTTTACATGACAAATAAACTCTATAGCTTGAGTTTTCTGGAAATAACCTAGGAACTCCGCTTTATTCGGGAGGAATTTTGTATAATATTGTATAACTTGGAAACGTTAAGCGATAGACGAAAACGTACCAGATAAAAATCTAGATGTCTTTAAAACATACAGTTTATTTAAAGTAAGTTCTGTTGTGGCATAAGACGTTTTTGAGATGGCCCTTATTCCCATCGATTTTCAGTTGTTTCTCGCGATTGCATGGAAATAGTATAGACTTTTAAGGCCAGCATAGAGCGTCCAGGTCTTAAACATTTGACTACCACTGTTCTCTTTGTATTTATAATGAAATGTTTAACGTAGCTATTTTTGAAAATGTTTATTTGGATTAAATGTAGTAGATAGCAAAACAAGATTTAGTAAGAGTAGTTTGTATATCGACTAATAAAGATAGAGCTTAGAAAAAACCACGTGAATGCACCACATTGTGTATGTGGTGTGCCTATCTGTCGGATAAATACCAAACTTGGTATTTATGTTCAGTATTTCTAAAGATGCGAACGAAGATTTTTAAGAAAATGCCCCCATCCCAAACAATTCTTAACATGGCACATTTTTCAAAATGTATACCTTAGATTTTCTGGAATAGTCCTCTTCATTCGGAAGAAATTTTTGCATAATCTTGTATAACTGGGAAACATTAAGCGTTAGACGAAAACGCACTACACAGGAAATATAGATCTCATTAAAACTCACAATTTATTTTAAAAAAGTTTTTTGTAGCATAAGCTATTTCTGAGATATCCATTATAAAAGTTCGAATTGTTCATTTCTTGGACATTCTCTTAAATAAAAGTCCTGTCAACATTAAGTTTTTCTTGCAATTGCATGGAAGCAGTATGGGATTTTAAGGCCAGCTTATAGCCTCCAGTTCTAATAGATTTGACTATCGCTACTCCTCTTGTATCCACAACGAAATGTGTAATGCAGTTATTTCTGCAAATGTTTATTTAGATTAAAATTTAGAAGACATAACATTAAGCTTTATTAAAAACAGTTTGTATACCCAGCAATAAGCGATAATCATGTGAATGTATCACATCAAAATTTTAAATTATAATGTATAATGATATACACTTTTTTACGTATTTATTTTGTCTAGAGGCTTCTTGATCTGAGCTATATAAGTTTTAACTTACATTTTAATTACTTTAAATGTTTACAATATTTTCTATTGCTGGATAATTCATTTTCCTCTAAATATTTTGCATACCAAAACTAATTCTTTCTCTTCTCGCATAACTTTTTGCCATTTATTCACTTCCCACTACGAAAACTACGAACTTTTCCAATTTCGAAATATAAATGATACTTGATACAGGCCAGTTATTTTATCGTGTAATTTTTATCTTAAATATGCATAAATGTTTACTACTTAAAGACATAAATTGCATTGTGCAGCTGTTTGGAGGCTCAGGACAAACACACATATCTGTTGAAAAGTAGTCATAATAAAATAGTAAAGGGTAAAATTCTATACTTCCAACCATCACAACGCTGTGGATAAGTTGTATCACGTACACTAGGGAAGAGTACAGGATGTCTAGCAACAGGTAAGTTTTATTATTAATTGAGGTAGTATTTTAACACTTAAATAATTTCAGTCTAATTATATAATATGTAAATACAATAACAGTCCGCCTTGAAGCAATATGTGTATGTAATAATTTGTAAAATGTATGTAACAGTCATTGCATATGCTTATATTAGTATATCCATGTGTAATAATGTTATGTGAATATATTACGTAATTTAATAATGTAGGAGCAGTGAGAATAATAAGTTAAAGGTTGCTAACAATGAGGTAACAATGAGGTAACCTTGAGTCAATAATAAGCAAGAAAGTTTAACAGTACTACTTGTGATTCTTGGAGAAGTAATAAGTAATTTTAGTGACAGTTTATAAAATAGCCAATCAACAACCAGAAAAAGCGTTAGTTAAATGTAGATACTCTATTGGAGTAGGATTAGCCAGTCAGAGACTTAAAATACAGAAATTTACAAGTTTAGACGGTTGAAATCTAGTCAGTTGCTCGCAGACGGTGCTCATAACTGGATGCGTTGCTTGTGCGTCCTTGAGAGATTTAATACGTATTCGTGTGAGACGAAAAGTAAGTTTACGTGTTAAAAAGTGTAATTAATTACTGAAATGAATCTCACAGCTCTCTATATCAGTGAATTGTTATTTAAATCTTATCAAGCATTAATAAAAGGAGTGATGTAAACTTATAATCTGTGTAAGCCTACATTCTTGTTGCATCACAACCCTGCCAAGATATCCATGTCTCTAAAATAAATACTGACGCAGCCGAGGCAAACATAAATATTAAATATTTAAAGAAACAGTTTAATTACAAAGTGAATATTTTTTTAAACTTGAGGCAAAGCCACATGAAAAAAATTGGGGCGAAGGGCACCGGAATGCGGGTACTATACGTGCGGTTGCAAGTACTTCAAGTTCGGTTCTCCAACAGTTGAAATACTATACAACTCCTTCAATACAAACTACTTCAAATTGACGCGCAAAGCGTGGTGCAAATAACGCAAAGATACAAGTTTTCTTCAAATTGGCATCCATACGTGGAGCTAATAAAATAATCTACTTCATAATGACTGACAACGTACATATGCGTCATATCCCTACCTCTCTGTCGCTCGGGTGGCTCAGTTGGTTAGGCGCTGGCCTTTTGATCCTAAGATCGCGGGTTTAAACCTCAACAAAATCGATGGATTTTAAGTAATAGATATACTAGCAGTAAAAGAACCGCTGCAGAACGAAATTCCGGCACACCGGCGGCGCTGACATGATACTGGCAATTGGCAGCGTCGTTAACAAACAAAATATTTATTTTATTTGCCGCTCTTTCGGCTCATTGTCTTTAGGAAAATTATTGCAGAATCTGCCTAAGATTCACAGTTTCAAAATCGGCAGGTTTAAAAATGTGCCTTTTGCCAAGCCTGTCTTTGCACGGTTTTGCTTATGTTGCTCAGTTTGTGCTTTATGATTCTTATAAATAAAAGGGTGGTTGGTCATGCCCTTTCCTGTAAATTTTGTGTCAAAGGGTACACTGTTCGGGTGATCTTTGCATTATATCGCGGTTAAACATCATGAAATAATAGGTATAGCTTGCGGCAGTTGTGGTGAAACACCGATTCGTGTTGATACTGTCCATATTACACGATGAATCAGGAAGTGTATCAGGAAAAGAGGGAAGTAGTGTTGTTGACTCAGGAGAAGGGCTTTGTCTTTGAAGTGCAAGCGTCAGTGGACTAGGAAGCTTCTTGCTTACGATACAAATAGCGTAACACCAGCAGATCAGAAGTATTGTCAAGTGCAGTTTCACATATGTATGGTCATAATTATCTTGTTTTACATGTATACAGGTTTTATAGGCTTACTTATTGAAATTATGATCATAAGTTTTTTGATGATGTAATATAACGTATCACTGATGCTACTTCGTGTAATATTTATTGTTCCGGGAAAGAAACGATAAGTACCTTTGTAACAGGGTGTAAAACAATAGAGCGAGAGGGAAGAACAATGTAGTGTTGGCTCAGGTTCTCTTACATAAACCACAAACCACAAGGTCATAGCTAAACTCCTGAGTCAAGCGCAGCAGTGAGAACTAGTGTGTACTAGGGTGGTGTCCGTTGGTACAGGTTATGTTACTCATGAGCGGCGCTCAAGATGGTGGAGCTATTACTTGAATGCGTATGGTATAGAAGAAACGCTTTTAGCACCACTATAATCTATTGAAAACCTCAGACTTCCTTTCCTACTGCGAGGTCGCAAACACACGGAGGTATTTGTACAAGTTTGTGCGAAAGAATAATAGAATATAAATAGATTAACAACTTATTTGAACATGATTGAAAACGGCGCGTCATTTAGTCATTAGAGACAACATTCTTGTTTCTTGAGTAAGTCCCCGGATAAATGTTCACCCTTACATTTTATGCATTCCTCCAAACTCCGAATGAAAGCCTGCATCACACGATGAAACATGTTCAAGATTTCATGCACGCCTTATTGTATTTAGTTCTGAAGGTTTGCCGATATTTTAGGGCGTTTAGCGATTTTTTTTGTTGGTAACTAGAAGGAGTTGGCTTGTATCGTTGCGGAATGAAAGGAATGCCTTATTTCGTCATGGAAGGGAAGGAAAGCACGTGATGGCTATTAGAAAGGGATTTAGGGATAAAGGTTTGTACGATCCCACAAAGCACCTGCGTTAGTCGTTGAAAGGTGAAATGCTGCCGACCAAAGGGAGGGGGTAAGGAGTACCTTATAGGATACAGCCATGACGCTAGGCCCAGACAGCAGCTTAGAGAAATAATGGGGATGATGTTCCTTATCTTTGGTCTCGCTGTTGCCGCAAATCCTGCACGGCTGCAGAGTTTTTTCGTGGAAGGTTCTAAGGTTCTAGAAGCTGTTGTGTCGTTGCTGGCTCTGTGTTCTGGGTCTGTTGGGTTACAAACTGCTGTCGGATAGACCTGGGGGACATTTGGAAGTCATGTGCTGATGTTCTGGATGATGTATGCAAGTCTTGGACAGGCATCGCAACAACGTGCAGGCTCTTGTAGTAGTTGGTTGGTTAGGTTGGAGTTTCGGCTATGGAGTTGATGGTAGTGCGCTTTCCTCTAAAGTTACGTTGCTGTTAGCAAAATGAAATTATATTTTTGTTAGTCAGATCGTCATATTCAGGACTTTGGATTGAATATCATAAATGACTTCTTGAAGCGAAGACGTGTCTTGTGTAGCGTTGTCCGTGATGATCATGGCTGGAGATGGCTGCATTGATCGTACTAGCGTTTGCTGTGCGTGTGTGTGTCTGCTAATCGGGTACGGGAGGCAGTGCACTTGACCTGTAAAGTACGACTTTTTTGTTTTATTTATCGACGCTTTTTAACTTCTGTGGTCCTTAGCGTCCCATTCTATATTGGGTGTGAAATACCGGTAATTTTGCTCAGAGCCCTCTTCATCAGGGTTGAGGTTCTTTTACGTGCCGTAAATCTACGACACGGGACCACCGGCGTTAGTTCCCTTTCGAAGGAAGCCATGCTAAGGATTTTTAGCCCGAAAAAATCCATCGTCTTCCGCCGGGTTTGAACTCACGACCTCGGGAACTAGAGGTAACCACTACACCACGAAGGACAACGTGAAGTGCGACGAGCATCCACACATGGCACAGTAGCGGCGGCGTCGTTTGAGGTGATGTGATGTGAAGTGCAGTAGGCGGTGTAGTAATTGGTATCACAATAGTGGAACCGAGGTGGTAGCGTGGAACAGGTTTCCTGGCTGTGCTCCTATTCCAGCAGCGACGGCATGTTGTCTACTCGGAACCTTTGCTTGCTTCAAATCTTAGGGAGCGTACTAATAAAACAACTCTGTAGTCAAGGCATCAGTATTATGTACCCTGCAAAAACAGAAGGCCTAGTGGTATAGGCCTTCGCGACGACAGTACCCTTGTAGCCTTCATAAGCGAAGATCACTGGCGTTGCCCTTCTTTCAAAAGAAGCTGCATCGGTAGCTGTTGTGGACGCCTACCATTACAGCACTGGACGTGCCGTAACATTTAATAGGGTCCGCCGGCGGTATTGCAACGCGGCTCGCGGGGCTGCCTCCCTTGAGGCTGCCGTTGAATGGCCGGAAAATCCTACGCCATGCCGATGTGTTGTCTGCGGAGATTCTGGCTGCAGCTTTCGCGTTGGTGGCGAGAGAGGTTAAGCCTTTTGACACCAATACTGTTGAACATGTCTGGTTTTCTACGTCCTTCTTTCTTCCGTGTTGCTATGTTAAAGGTCTCTCTTGTCCCATATAAAATCCTACGTCTCCTTGTAGCAGAGGCTTGCATTCTAGATACCTCCATCAGAAGAAAGAAGTACGGGACATTGAATTCGCGGCTGTGCTGGCCAATTGATGCCTCCAAAGCTGGAAATTAATCGGCATCGAAAACTGACTGCAAGTTAGCCTTGGATTGTTGCTCCTTCTGTTGGGACCATATCTAAGGTAGGTTGCGTTTGGTCAGTAATGGAAGAATGCCATTTACCAAATTCGTATAGCGATCACTAGTAATTATAACAGATGGGCCGTTGCAATCCTCAAATAAACAGAAGCCTATGATGCCAACGAAGCAATGACGTATCACACTATCACACGTTCACAATGAAGCGGTTTCTCATGCAGCACACAAGGGTTAATTGGTGCACAGTATCAAAAAATTTGCTTATTGATATTTTCGCTAGTTAAAAATGTGCTTTATCATATATAAATAAGTTGTTAAGATCAGCATTTGGCTGCTAAATGACCAAGGGTATCTATTGCAAATGTCCTTCGGGCAAATTTATGACGTTTGTTCAGTTGTTGCACAACCTACTTATGGAGTGAAAGTATAGATCAATATGGGTGAGACGCTGCAGAAAAGAGAAATTAGCACATTCCTGGTGCTAAGGCATGCCTGATAGCAGAACCCGAGGAGCTTCGAGGAGCGTTTGATCAGCTTGCTCCAATTGCACAGGGTACGTTTTTACCTTAGACTTCCTGGAGTTTCTTCTTAAGGCTGGATGTAGTATTGAATGTAATTGGTTCAACAGTGACCAGAAACTTTATCGTGACGTCTTTGCCGAGTGGCATGACGTATTCTTTGAACAGCAATGAGACACACAGCGAAAGAGTGGTGCTCTACATCCACAAAGCCATAGCTACAAATGGCAGAGTTTTCACATTTCGTTACACATACATCGCTTGCAGGCGCAATCAATGCCGTTTTACTATGTGACTCAAATCAGGACATTCCCTCTGTGCAACTTACGCAATACCTCCATCACCTGTTGTTGGGTTGTCCGTACACGTAAGTGCCTGAAAACGTGCCGATTTAAGAATAGTGGTTTATTTAAATAATAGAATGGTAAAACGACAGTATTTTTCTGTTGTCTGCTTTTAGCTATCCCCATTACTGTCTATTCACGCTTATTTTTATTGGAGCTAGGCAGATAAAGTTTCATATGAATTGATTAAGATCAAGATGTACAAAGGCCGAGTTTTAAACTTAATAGACTGGGAAACTTTAAATATGCAGAATATTCTATGGTGTGACAGAAAATAAGTCTTTCATTTCAGTAATGTCCATGCATGTTCATTTTAAATATTACGTTTTTAAAATTAACATCCGCGCTTAACTAGAAGAGAGCTTTATAAAGGATAAAGCTTATTCCTTATAAAGCTCTAAATTCTAACCTGTGTTACAGCAGGACTGTTATGCAAAATTAAGATATGTAAAAATTGTAATATAACATACACAAATAAAATAATCAAGGATGTAGTGAACGGAGAAACAAAATACAGTATTTACTTTAACTTCATTTATAATTATTGTTTCGTTAACAAAATATGAATTGGATAATGAACACAAAAGGGATATAAATTACTTTGAACAAAATCAGAATGAAAATATGAAAGACTTAAGACTTGTCCAAGTAGCGATTGCTCATGCCCAGCGCTATTTTTTTTATAAATAAATAATTAAAACGTTAAAAACATGGTTTATACCATAGTGCTTAGTAGCGCTAGCTGCGATGCAATCTCTTTCAGTAAGTTTGCAATCATTATTTGATGTCAGTTTTTATAAAACAAACATGTACATTACTCATGAAATACATTTTTAATCACACCACCCTGTGACATTGTTACGCAGCCCCATTTGATTTGCTGTCTATGTTTATCCGCAATTACACAGCGGTAACCTATATATAGTAGCGCCTTTCACCATCCAGATTAGTTTTAATTACTCCTTTTCTTTCTCTTTTTATCTAGAATTCCTTTGTACTCAGCTTAAAGTGTTTGTGCTGGAATTTACTTCAAAATGATGAGACCACATTTGACGAGGACACACAACACTAGGCATGGAAAAAACAATATAGAAAACTAATTGCATTGGCACATTACTGTGCATTCAACGCAGCTTATTCTTTGTAGTGCGCCGTAAAAGGTAAAGGAACATATTATGGAGGGGCTCTCGAAACCGGCGGAGAGCACCGCAAGTAGACCCAACGGCCGTTTTAGCTTTTAACGTGAGCCCTGGGAGGGAGGGATGAGGGGAGAGACCCGAAGGACGACCGGATTCAGATGACGACGGGTGCAAGCATGGAGGGGTCCCTTACGTTTTCAGACATAATGCATCCGACGGCGCACCCGACCCCACCCTTGAGCCCCTAACTCCCGGCGGTCTCCCTAGTCGGGTTCACTTCGGAATTGGGTCCCGACTGGGCAGTCCCGACCAACACCAAGGGAGAAACCCTTACAAAGCGCTCATCCACCGCCCAGCCGTCACCTGCCGAAAACCGTCGTCTGGTCTTACAAGCCTGAAACAAGTGAAAATGAAGGAGATGATGGGTACAGGAAGTGAAGGAAAGAAAGTCGTGGTAGAAGAGGAACCGTCCCAGCTTTCGCCCGCCAACCCGGGGAAACCATGCAAAAACCATGGGTCAGGTGGGACAGTTGCGGGGATCGACCTCGGGACCTTCCGATTGCGAGTCGCACAGCTTAGTGGCGCCACCTCACTCTTTGAAGTTCACTAATGTTAACATATTAAAACATTACAGGAGAATTTCTTGGAATTGATATATTATTTCAACATTATACACAGCGGGACTCTAAAGTAGTACAGTTCTAATAAAATTTACTTAACTTTATAAAGCAACTCTCTTAAGCTAAAAGCAGTAGTTTTAGCTTGATTTAATACGATATTTTTCTGCAATTTATGTCGCATTCCGAACGCAGTAAGTCCTGAATACAAAAAGTTAATGATCTGAATCAGCTCTTTTTCCTTTCAAACTTTATGTATATACCTTTAAAATGTTGAATTTTCCTAAGGGTCTTAAAAGAGGGATCTTTTTGTCTTATGAAACACTTAGTGTGTACAGTAGTACAAAATCCTCAAAAATAAAGTGCTGGAGAATAGAAATTTACAGGATGAAATTCTTATTGTTTATACGTTATACTCCAAACTGACAAGGGAATGTGACCCTATTTCTAATTGTTTCACTGTTACTAGCACTATGTAAAAAACCGTAGTTACCAAGATATTCATCACTACGACCTATTCAATAAATACATTTAAAACGTTTGCCTATAATAGGGATAATAAAAATATTTTAAGAATTCTCAGTGAATGGTTTATTTGCCCAAAATTACAACTGAATTCACGGAATGTGGTTCATTGTTACTGCATAAACTGTCGAGGAAAGGAATTTTACTGTCTCTAGAAACACCAAACTCACTGCAAAATGGTCGACATGGATCAACTTATTTTATAGCAACTGGATTTCATGGACTTCATGTAATTATTGGATCCGGCCAACTGCGGTGGTAATACTCTAAAAGTAAGTTCAATGGTCACGATATATGGTGGCACGTAGGCCAACAGTAGCATGACGTAGAAAAGATTTTAGCAGTAATTCATAGTTTCGTTAATGTGATGAAAATTTCATTTATTCATGCAAAAATGTGTTGTGCAGTAACCACAGCAAAATAAAACAAAAAGTTAAGCCAAAGGTGCAGAATTTAACAGCGCAATTTCAGTAATACATAAATTTATGCTGGATATCTCGGCATAATGTGTTAAGCAGTGATAGATTTTAAAATATCTATGAAGAGATTGAATGGGATTATGCAGTTTTTCCTTAGAATAAATTATCTGTGCCACATCATCCCTTTACTTTCGCTCGTGATGTAATTTATATAGAGTAATTTCGGAAATCACTTGACGGATTTTGATAATTCTTTCACCGTTGAAACGTCCTGCTTTTCCTGACACATGTAGACTATAAGACAGCTTCAAATTTCAGTTTCTAAATGACTAAAATATCAACAAGGATTTAAATCCTTGGATACTAGATTACAACACGTTGAAATCATAAAAGAACTGATTTGGAAAACAAGGCTTCGAGATTTTTGAGAATGTAATGGAATAGAAAATTGGTGTTACTCCAGAGAAAATGCGTCCAAAAAGTAAGCCATAAGCCAAGGAATACACACAGATGATCACGATTACCAACTAAGAAGAAAGAGGACAAAGCAAAGCAGCTAAAAGGACTACCTCTATGTTTGAGTGGTCAGATTCTAGCTTCTTAAGCCCGAGTTCCAGGCTTCAGTGGAGTGTGGGGGAGTGAATGAGCACGTGTTTCATAACAAAAGTGCCAAACTTTAAAGCTGAGATAAAATCTACAACACACCGAATTAAAGTAACATTGGTTACTTCTAAAGTCATTTATCAACTCAAGAAAATATTTTTTGATTCCTTATTATATGTCATTTCCAAAATGTTTAAATCGATAGCCCGGTAAATCCGAATATTTACCAGTTTGCTCCTGTTTTGTGGAATACTGATGTGAGAAGTTTATGTATTATGTAAAACCTGTAGAGCCTTTTTTTTATTAAGTAAGGGGCCAAAACAAGACAAAATGGTTTACTTTTCATCTATCGCACTTTATCTAAAACGGCTCACAAATTCGGCAATTTTTTCAACAACAAAAGACATATCCTTACATACTATACTATATTTTCGGAACTTGGTAGACTGTCGAAGTCTTTCCCGAGGAAACTGGAAATAAAACATTCGTCGATATCTTTACACATTTTAATGAGTATTAGGGGATTTTAAAAATGATTAAAATTCTTAAAACCCACCGGGCTTATTGGCCATGGTCTAAACGATAAAACATCGCCTGACGTTTCACCGGAGATTCCGGCGGGCATCTTCAGAGGACACACTGAGCGGCTTCTGGCACCAACTGTTGTTGGGGGGGGGGTAGTTTTTGCTCAATTATCGGGTTATCATGGGGACATTGCGAGACTACAGTTATAATGTGTAAAGGATATCATTTCAGATTAAGCGCTTCTGATCATTCTACAGTAATTGTATAAGGAGTACAGGAGAGGTAAATGAAATTGATTTAAACGAATTTGAAGTTTAAATGCACTCGTGTAGCGCGGGTAATACAGCTAGTACATAATGAAAACGAAGAGGAAATAGTGAAGTACACCCCTAACCTAATTACAACTGGCTGTAAAGGAAAACAAGAACATTATAGATAATACATCCTTATTGCTATAACTGCTGTTACTTATGTAAGTGATGTTACTCATGTAACTTAAGTGATTTTACGACATCTGCAGCAGCGATGTTTGTGATTGCTACGGCGCGGCACAAATTGTTGGTGGTATTAAGGTAAGAGTGTGCCATTACACTAAAATGCCACTTTCATCATCGCAGACAAAACGCTGTCCTGCCAGAAATTACGGAAGGTTGTTCACGATCTATGGTAACAATATCAGACGAGCACAATAGCTCCGGGCTGAAACATGTGGAACCGAATGAAAGTTCATCAGTGTGTGCTCAGTTGTGTGCTCTTGTGCTTGCTGCATCAAATGGCGTCAATAATAGAACCATTCTGATAAGGGTACATTATTGCCCTTGCCGATGCAGTATACTAGTATTCTAAGATTATTAAGCGGTGCAAGAGGCGTGGTTTTACCATATCCATGAAAGTGATCTAATGTGCACTCAACAAAAAATGCCAGGACTTATTCCAAAGGACAAGAAACAGGGAAATCCACAACCGGCCACCAGTCGCATCCCGGAGATAATTTTGAAGGTAAATGCCCATGCCTCTGGACCAAATTCTGAAACTCAGAGGGCCATTGCACTGTAATTAGGGATCTCTGTTACTACTGTGCACGCCATAATCAACCAGGATTTGAATCTAGAAAAGTGTCATAAGAGCCGGGGATATAAGCTGTTACCTAAACACATTGCAGAACGTGCCACTAACAGCAGAAAGCTGTACGAAAGATACCTAATTGGTGAAAAGTGAATGTTTGTTATCTTTTTAGACGAGGCATGTGTTTATCTAAGTGACTGAAACAAACCCTGGGCTATATATTACCGACAAAGGGGAGGAAAAAAATTGAAAGTTGGCGTAAGGAAACTAAGGAAAATTTCCCCAATGATTACATGGAAATAGCAAGGTACAGTTTTACAATGACAAATTAACTATTCATCGTGTACATAAAAATCAACTCGGCATATTATCAGACTAACGTTCTGATACCAATTTTCCGTACAGAAATCCCTGCTGTCTATGATGCCGATGTAACATGCTGTAACATGTAACTGTCTGTTGCATCAGCATAAGACATCATGCCATATGTCTGCTTCAACCTATAAAGCTTTGGAGAACATGGAGAAATGGGAATACATTCCATACCTTTCAGCGACATCCATGTTAAGTCATCTGATGCATCACTGATGGTGTGTTGTGCATTTGGTTTGCTGAAAAGAGCTCTTGGAAGCAGACCGCCGCGAACTTTGGATGGTCTTTGAAAAGTACCAGGAGGAATGGACTAAACTGGACATCCCTGTATTTCGTAGCAATTTGCTCCAGTGAAAGCTGTGCTGCAGATTGAAGGCTCAAGTTAAAAGCTGCCAAATAGAACCTCACTGCTGGTGGAGGCGTGGTTTTTCATAAGATAAGGGGTTCTAAGTTTATTACCATAGGCTGCGAATAACCCTTTGAACTTCATTGGCAGGAGCTGCTTGAGAAATGGACAAAGATGTACTAACCAAATTATTGCAGAAGAATCTACTTGCATCTCATTCAATGAGGCTGCGGATTATTATGAATTGCCACATCATCCCTTTACTTTCCTCGTGATGTCTTGTCTGTACACTTCACACAAATTCCATTGAATCTCTGCCGTCATCAGGTTTAAGGTTGCAAGAACTCGATAACCGCACATCGTTAGCAGTGATACCACTGTTTCTCGATACTCGATACTCACTTTATAAAAAAACTGTAAAGGCAGTAGCTTGTTCACTGATTTATTTTCTTATTAGTACTTTTCTGTATATAAACGCATGTAACCAATTTTGTATTGTATGCTAATTCCCAAATTGTTCCTGTTTGAATTCTCCAATTGGCAACAGTTTTATATCTTGATAATGCCACAGGTTATATATTTCCAATTGTTAGCCAAGGCTAATAATAACAATAACAGTAATAATAATAATAATAATAATAGTAATAATAATAATTGCGTTGCTTCTCTTTTTATGTTACTATATTTTGCGTTCAAAACTTTCTTTTAAAGGATTTTCTATCCATATTATGGAAATTAGTCGTACGGTATACATACTGGTAAGCTACACTCGTGACCCGAGTTTGATTTGCGTAACCTCAAACTAACAGATGGAAGGAAAGAATAAGTATTTCCATGCGCTGCATTATCTCACGTCTTAAGTTCTGATTTGATTCTGCTAGATTCACAGATTTTGGTCACCGGAGTAGGTATATGTAATGGCTGCAATAACCAAGCCAGATTATTGCAGGAACGTGATTTAGTGCTTCAGCTAAATCAGCTTCATAAACAACTCAGTTACACTGTATGTTACATGAGTACCTCTACTCCTTCTCTTGTTTTTCATGTTTTCATTTAGACACAAGAGTCTATGGAATGCTGCTTTGATTCACTCACAGGAAACGCTGTCAAGGCCCATCAAGAATTACAGTCCAGCAACCCTTTTGTACACATGCGAGACAATAACGTGAAGTCGCGACTCCTTTCATTCCTTATCTAGCATAAAGTTAAACGCAATAACCTTCAATAATGAAAAACCTAAAAATTTAATAGTATCGAAAGTTTATCTCAAAGTATAGACATACTTCGATACCATTGAACATCAAGGCATGGACGATATCGAGGCACCATCCTTACTTAACAGTCTGGGGGAGACTGTACTTAGGCAATGTTTGTATAAGCTGCTCAAGAACGACTATGTGCAAAGAACTGAAAATGTAGCAGATTGTGGTCACATGCTGTTCCTTTACTACATCTACTACGCAAGCGCATCGCATTCTGGTCATCACCGCCGTCTTCTGGCACTTTCGGAACTTACTCTGTGGATACATCTCTTTTAAATCACTAATTTTTTAAATTATCTCCCGAGTTAGCCATTATGCAAGGCTAGAAAAGTGCATCAATTCAAGTAAAGTAGTTTTCTTTCCGATTGGAATTGCTTAAACCCTTCGTTACATCGTTTCACAGTGTGAACTGGAAGTGTGGGCAAAAGTCCAATTCTACTGGAATGATACATTATAATGATATTTTGTGAGCTTATTTAAGCCGAAATCAAAAGGATAATAGCGATAGGCAGGCTCTAGTACAACAGTTAAATAGAACTTATTGTATCTTAAAGTTTCGAATTGCAATATCTTGTCAACTCTTTGGAATAGAATCTTATGTAAAGATCCCCCATTGACATTCTAATAATTATTATCTAGTTTCATTTTCATAAATACACCGCACCGTTCTATTAAAAAGTAAGATTTTGCTTTAAATATATTTTCCCATCTTTGATGGATTCCGTTTACATAATTTATTGGCCTTTGCCTCAACTTCAGTTATGTGGAAACAGCGCATGTACACCATAAATATTTACGATGATAATTTAGATTATTCAATCTGTGCACCATTACAAGACGATGTTGAAAAATAATAACAGGTTATAGGCATTATTGCAGTCCATTATTGGATGTTAACTTCAAAGCTTTAAACTACCATTAATTTGTCAAAGTATACTACCCATAATGTGATATATTTGTACTTTGTACCTGTGCCGTATAGTTTGAATTTTGGCTTTTCAAAATTGCCTCACTACTGGCTGTCGCTCTCGCTTGTTCCTTCCTTCCTTCCTTCCGAATTGCACTCTTGCTGTGTGGCCTAGTTTCTTCCCGTGGTGAGTCAGGTTGAAGTATGTCAGTCTGTGCTCAGTATGTGCCGAGTTCTACAATGAGTGAGGTGTAAGTATCCAGCTGCTTCCTTTATATTTACGCGAATTATATTTGTTGTTCTTTGCAGCTACCCATACGCTGACCGTATCTTGCTTTCGCATTGGCTGTCTTTCAAGTTTGTTCATAATTATAGATTAGGTTTTAATTATGTCCACAGGAGATCGTTCAATGGGGCATATTTTAAAACGTGTTTAAATGTTTCAAAAATAGCAATATTTTATAATATTGCCGCAACTGGAGTGGAAAAATACTTCATTCAAGTATTCTGTTAATGAACATTTCTATTTTGTCGTGAGAACCATTGAGTTTACATGGGTATTAAATGCGTTTTATTCTTACGTAAGTTAATGATTTCTGTTCGTTTATTTCCCTCATATCAGGTTTGCATTAAAGGTCAGTCTCTTTCACAGAGTTACAAGCTCGCTTCAGTTTGAGCGCTGTAATCATAGTTAATGTAATTTGTTGGTTTTGCCTAAAGTCGTAAACGTGTGAATTTATTTTGTATCATATGCCTCGCTTACAATTCTGTATCGCGTGTGTTACTATAGCTGACCATTTTACGACGTATTGTAAAGCGTAGTTTAGATCTTGTACCCTGGTATCGTAAATTCTAGGCGGGTTGTTATGTTTCGTGAGATATTAATACGCTAGGCATACATTCAAGTTACTCAATTAATTCCTCGCCAATACTTGGCTGAATAGCTTACTAATCTGTGCTATGTTACCACGACTTTGTTCACTTTACTATGATGTCAGATTATGATCATATTTAGTGCAATTAACTTTAGTTTCAAAAAGTTGTCTAAACGTCTTATGTGTACGTATATGTAGCGTGTTTGCCCATTTTGTTTTGGGAATTAATCCTTCCTACCTGCTATCCCTTTGCAATACATATGTTGATACTATGAAAGATATTCAGTGGTCCAAGAATTTAAGCATATTTATAGACGATAACTGGTATGTTAATTAAAATTTTGTTGGTTGGAGACACTTGCGTTGTGAATTTCGCCTATTGCATCCTTCCAATATCCGGAGTGAGTGACCAGCATGCATGGGTATGCATATTTGGAGACTACAGATTACTTCATTATATGGCGGACTTACTTCTACCGTACAGCTTTTCCATATGCATTAATAATAATAATAATAATAATAATAATAATAATAATAATAATAATAATAATAATAATAATAATAATCTCGCGGCACTACAGCCCATGAAAGGCTGTAGTGCCAACCAAATTGGGCTTCACGCCCACCTACGCACGGTAGAGGTGGACCATCGTCCAACCCATACGAGGAGGTGATGTGGCCAGCATCAAGCATCCTCCAGCGAGATGTTGGCCACCGTGGCCAGGCTCGCTACCTACAGCAGCTTCTCACTTCACGATGCTTATTGGACAGCGGTCCTATACACCAGACTTAAAATCCATAGGTAGGATCGAACCAGGGAGGATTCCGTTGCCGGGAACCCCAGCCCACAGCACCATGGCGCAGGACTCTCCCATACGTACATATCATTTAAATGTATATGTAGTTTTATATATACATATATATTAATGAACCGAATATCACAAAGTTTTAACTCCATATACATATAAGCGCATTCATATATGAAACTCTTCTTCGTACCTCCAAGGCGAACTCGTTTAATTCCTTCTGATTGAGAGATGGTGTTAAGAGTACACGATGTTATGATTTTCAACACTAGATGGAGGGCTGGCTGCCTTCCAGGAAGAGACTATACATAACCTTATTCGGATTCAAGATACGTTTTGAAAAGTTTAGCATTTTATGTAATTTTAAACTTTTAAAGGCGACAACTGCAGGCTATACGCAACTCCAAATATAATGTAATTTCATTTTACCTTAAAACAGGGAAATTTCAAATTCTTTGCCACCATTCGATTATGTTATCACATTCGTCTCCCGGTAAAGCAATTGTCACTACATTTTGATGTAATACCCCTAAGACCAAACATTTTGTTTGGGTTCAAGTCCTTTTTTAATAGGGGGTTTAAGTGCTACTGCAAAGTGCCTTAATTTTCCTGCATCTGATACTAGTGATGACACTCATTTTTTGATATCAGCTATTTTAAAATGTGCTCGTGACTTTGATTATTAACAACCTGATCATTTATTTGCTGGATTTTTTTTTAAAAAAATACGATAAATTGAACATATTTTTATGTTGGATTTGCATAGTACGGAACTGCTTCTTTTTCTTTATACAGGAAAGGTGCATTTATTTTTTCACAGTTCATGTAGGTATGTTTTAAACAAAGACAAGTTAGCATACAAAACCTCCCCATTTGTTATTTTAATAAATCTGTTTAGGGGTTTGCGAAGATTATTAATGAATACAAGTTTATGAGGCTTATTACCAAGAATAGCTTTATGGTGATTATGATTTGAATTATAGAATGCAGCAAATTTTATTTAATATAGATTGTTATTGAAATATAATTTGAAGGTGGATTTAATTGTAATGTAAATATATTTGAAATATATTTGTAAAGATGCATTTATACTCATACAACGATAAGAGTTTTACTATAATAAATTCCAATTGTTATACATTTCAACTGTAACAAATTTGAACACAAATATAGCTGAGAAATTAGGTGTTTATTATCCAGAATAGCTACAGCGCTTTAAACTTTAAGACATATATTAGAATTTATAATAAATACAAGTACGCAACAAAAGTGAAGAAGTTTAAGTAAAATGCCAACACTTTGATTGCTGTAACTGAATTTATTCATAAATTAGTAATCTATCACTTTAATGGTGAATTTAAAATTAGGAATAAAATTATATTTATTTGAATTTGAAAAATAATACTGGTGTTGAACTACAATTCAAATGTTATTGTCGATAGAATAAGAAAGATGAATAGAGCACGGGATTTGGGGAATAGTACTCTATGATTTCGCAAATTGTGTAGCAAGCTCTGTTCGCTGCTTCCCGATCTCACGATGAAATTTCAGGGTTTCTGATTGAGTAAGCAATACTTCACGAGTTATAGGGTTCCTAGTGCCTAAAATAGGAATCCACAAAGTTTACAATCTAAAGCATTCCAATAACTACTTTTGTGCCGTATAGTCATCAGTGAAATACTCACATTTCAAAAAATATCGCTAACTGTTGCTCCAAAACGCATTTCAGATTTACCTGCTTATATGGAGCTGAATTATGTTGAGGTAGGTAAAGCGGAATTTATCAGCTCTTTAATTTTCTTTGGGCCTTAGCATTTTCTAAGAAAATCCTACTCATTTTATTCTAAACTAATGTTTATCATTAATTAAACAATTGTTTGCTTTGAAATGTTTTAAAACAACCGTAATTTAAATCTTATATACTTTTCAAAAATGGAATCAATTTGTTTATAAAGATCAATGCATATATTGTCATTAGTGCACTGTTCTCAAATGTTATTCACCTGAAGTTAAGAAGGTTTGAAAAATATTTATATGCATTATTTCTTATTTTTCTGGGTTAAAAAGTATATGTTTTAAAGTAATATTGCATTTAAAATATTTTATACGAAGTTTATTAATTTTTTTAAATTATATAATCTTAAAAACAGCTATTCTATGCACGAGTAAGAAAACTCTTTAATCTCAAGTATGAGCATTAAGATTCTGTACATGCAGAAGCTTATCAAATCTCCATCCATATTGGTTTTTGAGAAAGTGTACCAATAGTGTTAATTTGCTTTCAGTATTCTCCTATTTTCGAAAAATTATGAAATAAAGATTACAAATGGGGATATAGTAAAACTATTTTAAATTCGGAATCAATTCCTTAATTACTGGTAATATTTTTGTTAGAATACAGAGTATAGCTTTTCGGAAATTGTGATGTCTTTAATGGCGATTTCAGTATAAACTTTTAACAGTTGCCCTAGGTCAGTAAAATAGGCGGATACTAGCTGCTAACAAACCATATTTTGCTCAATGTATCGTATCTACCAACGTTATAATACACAACAATCAGCGCTCCAGGATATAAAACTAGTACTTCAGTTAGTAAACAACCCATCCATCAGCCAACCACTAAGGATATCAATATTTGCGGAATCTGACCCACCACGTAACACAAATAAATCTATGTAGTTGACCTCATCTGAGTAGTGAAATCTATCCACAGTATACAACAAGTAGGGTTTGCATTTCAATTACATCAATTATTTAAGCAAATTTTGTTATTTAAAGCTCACTAACTCCACAATGAAAGTGCTTGATGTTCGATCCGATTAAATACAATACAGAACCTTCCCAAAATACCTAAGCAAAACATTAACTTGAAACCTTGCGTTACACTGTAAGCGCAATACATGACAAGTTATTGAAAAATTAAATCATTTACCAACTGTTACAGACGCAATGAAAGTGTGCAAAACCAGACGACTAGACTTCAAATGCAGTTACGTAGGCTGCTTATTGTTCTAGGAGACTGTAGTAGCAAAAGTAATAAAAAAAAACGATCACTTTATCTCCTAAAAGTGACAGTATGATTCTGCCCCCTCTGCATTGACGGTGACTACCTTGGCGTCGATGGAATAAAGGGCAATGGGCATGTTCGGAGTGACTTGTGGGTGGGGAAACATTTATCTATGCTTACAAGCTATTGACTGGCTACGTAGCTATTTTGAGGGATTTGATAGAAACTTAAAGAAGAGATACATGATTGAAAACAGGCAGATACCTATCAGGGAAACCATTATTTTGTATTTTTTCATTCGTATAGCCCCCATTTAGCTTCCACGGTCACTGATTTGAGTAAACCTCATTATTAGTGTTTGGAACCAACAATCAAACCGTGGTTGTTGGTTCTTTTAACGCTGTATGATTCGTTTTTGTACTTGTTCAGGAAAACGTCGCCTTTTACCCTAACTACTTGTTGCTTTTCGGAAATATGAAATACGCATGCGCGCATATGATATTGGAATTAGAGTTTTACCAGCGGCGACGTGTACTGTCCATGTGAGGCAACGCTGCACTGCTGCTATTCGCTACTGTCGTTAAAGTGGGCACGCCTCAAACGTCAAGAGATTTGCACCGCATAATAGGATGGAGGAGAACTGCTGGCATTATTTCCCTTGCGCGGAACAACAGGAATGCGTGCGGTTCGCAATCGAAGCACAAATGTAAACATCTACAGCACTGTCGTAAGTTTTACTGCTTACAGGCACACCGGTAGATGCTTCAACTGCTTTGTAAAGTGACTATCCTTGATCTAGATTTTTCTTAAGGTAATTATACACATTGTATATCACTTCCCGTTTCTGAGAATGCAGAACTTTACTTCCACCCAATTTACATTTAGCTAGAGACATAGTAACACAATTATGCACACGTCTGTACTACAATCGCTCGGAATGCGCGGTGATGTCATCTTATCTCACGTTGTGTACGCGGTTGATGCTCTATTAATACTGACCCAACACCCCTCCCAGAAGATAATGGACTTATCCATTACTTCGCATGCAGATAAGCGGGTTCAAAACGAAAAAACTCATCCTATACTGTACTTGCTTTTGCGCCACGGTGTTTAATGTGTTATAAAGCACCTTATCCACTTAACCCACTTCATTCACCGTTGGATATGATCTGCCTGCTTAAAGGAGGCCTCAAATTGTGTTGTAGAATCATTTAGCTCTTGGCGTATACCAGGGATATCTAGGCTATGTTGTTGTGTATGATTTAAGCTTAAGGAAGGTAAAATAAGGGGCGTTTGACTCACTTCGTATGTTCCAATATAAAAATGTACCCAATTACATTGCTGGCTCACTGGTAACAACCCCACTTCAACGAAATAATAAGATAGGGGAGACAACATCCACAGGTGAGCAGTCACAAAGATTTGTCGAAGTTAATTTTCATGCTGGCTGCGAGACGTGTGATTTCTTGTGCTTGCTAAAGTACAGATGTATACATCCAGCATCATTTGACGTTTAATTCACAAGGCTCTGCAATATTGCCATTCTACTTGGAAGCTATCTATGTGCTGAAGAAGATTAGTAAGTAGAGTTAAAGTCCAGGAGGATATAAACCATTTTGATCAAGATGCTTAAATAAAACTTACAGTATCGATACGCTAGAGTACAAATTGGAGGTCAACGGCTGCATGAGGTTTTGAGGTTTTATTTTCTATGTTATGATACAATCCTTGGATACTTTGTCACAACCCATAAACTGTCCTGCTTCTGTCCTTGCCGGTATTACATCCTTTCCTTTGTAAAGTATTATTTCAAGAAAATGCAAGTATCTAATTCTGTGACGGTTACACCATATGCGTGTTAAACTAGACATTGTTAAACATTTCAAAAATAGCCTACCTAATGTGGGCTACAGCCATTATTGGGATGTCCAATATTGTCCAGGTGCAAACATTATCTAGAGGAAGAAGAACACTATCTTCAACACCTTTTGTGGCTTAATACTTTGATCTTGTTCCTTATTTTGCAGATTCAAGAGGAACAAACGACGGATCACTCGTCTGCTACTGATGGAGCTGCGTTACTGTTGTGTCAGATGTGTTGAATCTCTCGCTGAAGTACCATTAAGAAAGAAGAGGATATTATTAAATTTTCTTTTCCAATAAGGTGAGGAACAAAGGACAATTTAACTGTACATACGAAGGCTCGAAATGTTGCATGAATGCCAAAATACAAGTAAAAGAAGAATAGCAATAAGAACGCTACTTCGACTGGTATGTTGCTGTTGTTATTATCCATGTCCACTGTCATTTTTATATTCACTCATTTTTTGTTTTTCTGCTTATAAAAACATCATAAACTTCCCATAGAAAAAGAAATCGCTGCTTCAAAAATGAAAAGCTACAAACGAGAATATCCGAACATCGGAGTATGATCGCAGAAAATATGGTTAATAACTTCACACACACACACACACACACACACACACACGTGCGCGCGCACCACCATACAAATCTTTTAGATAGTTGCAGAATAATTTCATAAAGAACGGGGGGAAGTAAATAATAAAATCCGTATTTAGAGTTTTAAAAGCTACCCTAACCTCAGGCATCCAGCCAGCCAGCTTGCACGAAGACCAGTATAAAACGGAAGCAACTGTTATTGAACAGTGCAGCAGCTTTCATCATATTCATTGTTATGTTGCTCTACGCGAAAACGGCCTGGGATATATCAAGAGCTAGAGGATGGTAATTCTGAACTAATCTCGGGATAATCGTGAATTTCTCTGAGCACTGAAATACAGTTGTTTCGTGAATATCACCACGCATCAAATCGATATAAAGCGAATACTGCAGGAGACTATTTACTCAATTATGTCAAGCTCTAGATAAACACGGTTATAAACGAAAGGTGTCTCACTTGACTGCCGAGTGTGCATGTCAGTATATTACTTGCGATGGAATGATGTTGTTGATATTGCTATGATACACTATGTCTTCATTTTGTCCATTACGGTGTTTCACCCTATATTAAATACATGTGCTACTGACTGTACTGGTGCAAATGGCTGTGTTTGCAATACATTTTCATATGTTTAGTCTCATCATAAAAACACTATGACAGCAATGTTGAATGCTTCACACCTGATCATAAAATAAACTAGTGATATTAAATGAGAGTGACATGAGAACTATCAGAAGCGTATTTATCAACCTATTAGATGAAGGAAATGCAAAGTACGCTGCATTCCAAAAGCATTTTCGGCCTTAGAGCGAAGATTGGTGTTCAGAGCAGGGTAACAGGGCACAACAGAAAAGAGGACGCTAGTCAAGGTCAATAATCATTACTACATAAATACATGATAATGATGATGATAGGCCTTTGGCATGCTTTGCTCTTAGAGTTCGTGCGGCCATCTTCCTTCCGGTATTCCTACATTTCGATATCCTTAGAGTTTTTATAATAACGCCTGCTTGGCTAATCTTATATGTTAGAAGTTAGGGTTAGTCAGATGGACGGGCCTCCATTAACTAGAGCTCAGCACCGCATGTATACAATGGGGGGCCCTTTGTGGTTCCAACGTGGCCGCAGGGAAGAAAGAATGAAGGGGAAACCTGAAGGGCGATTAGATCCAACGACGATGTATGCTAGTAGTGGCGGTGCCCTTGGCACAAATCCTGACGCCGACCAGTTCTGATTTAACAACCTAGGGCTCCGGGTGTAGAGAGTCAGCTCCCAGGAAGGAAAGAGGCCCCAGCAGTCCTGCCAAGCACCAGGGAGAAATCTACCCAGAGCACAAATTCCATCGCAACACACCAACCGCAGTCGCCTATGAAACAGATGGAAGGAAATGATGGGGGTAGGAAATTACAGACAGTAAATTCGTGGTAGAAGGGGAACCCTCCAGCATTCGTATACTGATCTAGGGAAACCACGAAAAAAATATGGCCAGAGTGATCGGGCCGACGGGAATCGAACCCGGGAAATCCAAGTGCGAGTTTCATAAATTACTGCAGAGCCATCTCTAGGTTTTATCTTGTAGGTACTATTCGTAAAGATGTGTTCGCGATAGTTCTGCTTGCCTTTTTAAATCCTACTGTTTCATTTTCTGTCGTATTTCACTATTTGTAATGTGATCTCTCAATGTGGTCATTTCATATCTAAGGAACTTCACCGTCTCTAATACTTTTTATTTGATATAGTCGTGTGGTAGTTTCCTGATCTACATAATATTGCTTTATATATTTTAGCATTATTTACTATATTTTGATTGTGTCCTAAATGTTTTTAAACTTTTCAGCTTTTCGCTTTAGGTCATCTTTAATATTAGCTGTAAGAAATACTGCATCCCAAATACTTGAAACTCTCCACCTTATCCACTGGTTTATTACTTACAATTATTTTGGACCTATAGGATTCTGTTAAAAAAAATCAGTTTCGATTTTGCTTTTTTTACAATTTTCTTATTTGCATTTGCTCACAGTATCATTAAACGGTTGTAATTCTTCTGATTTCGCACAAATGGCAGGAACTAAAAAACAATTATATTATTTACTATCATTCTAGTTTTAGAATGTTTACGTAGCTGTTCTCGTCCTGAATGTTACCAGGACTTTAGGAGAATGACCAAGTAATGAACAATTCGAACTATTAATAACGGATATTTCAGAAATGGCGTATGCCACAAAAAAACTAATTTGAAATAAGTTGTGTGTTTTAAAGAGATCTAAATTTTTTGTGTAGTAGGTTTAGGTCTGTCGCTTAACTTTAGCAGTTATACAAGATTATACAAAATTCCTTACGAATGAAGAGGACTTCACAGATTATTCCCAGAAAATTCAGTATATAGATTTTATTCGTGATATATATATGTATATATACATATAAACGGTATTTTAATCAAAATCGTTAGAGCAATTTTTATAAAATCAAAATTTTCGAAAAATGTTCCACGTAAAGGGTAGTTGGAGTCGGGAGATTTCTTTGAAAATCATCGTGCCGCATACCTGGAAGATACTGAACTTAAATACCAACTTTGGTACTTATCCGACTTTTAGTTTTTGAATTATGCTGTTCAGAGACATGCAGACACGGAACTTTTTCTGAAAATGCTTTCTTTGGATTCATGAGGCCTCAAATAATGCATTTCCGATGAAATCTGGTTATAGAATTTTTGTGTGGAATGCAATAACTTCTCTGCCTACTATTTACGTGGTAAAGAAAGTAAAAAGAAAAGGAAAACTCGATGAAAAAGCGACAGAACGAATGGGTATTAAAAACCGAAACTTCTGAGTGGTATTGAGCATTAATCGCAGAAACAAACCATGATTAACAAGAAATAAGTTGGATATTATTTACGCAATTCCTGTCTGGACATGGACGATTGAGAACAATGTATATCTGTTCAAAATGAAAATAGCAAATAACGAAAACTTCTCATACTGTGGTGAAAGGGATAAACATCCTGTATTGAAATGTGACAAATGCAGAGATATAAGGCAAGAAGGTAACAGAAAAATTGCACAAACTGTAACAGCAGAAAATATCAAAGAAGAGATGCTTGGAAATGAAAAAGGAAACTTATAGACAATATAATAAATTACATAAAAGAAAATAAAACGACGAGAAAGGAAGATAAACACTGATTCTGCATTCGGAATTAATGCTGCAAGATTTAGAGGGATTCTTAGTGGGTATACACTTATAGAGTACAGGGTATACATTCCACGTGTATGAAGCGTTTCCTCTTAAAAAGGCAATGTCATTATGTTTATTACAGTTTTCTTTCTATAAATATTATGTAACATATTTTGTCTTGAAAATATTTTGAAACCATACTTGTTTTGGTACCATTTTTTCATCATTGCAAGATAAATAATTCAAACTGAATGTTATGTACAAAACCAACACATCTGTGGCCACTGGTGTAATGGGTTTATTTTACCAATGCAGGGATAGTATAAAAGATTAATTCTCAAAGTTTCAGTTGAAAAAATTGAGACATCGTCACTTTCGAAATGCTCCCTAGAGGCGCTGTTACTTCAGCCAGCGTCTTCTGAAACGCTAAATTAGCCATACTGGGTCGATTGATGGGTCGTTTATGCTCTCACTCCATCACACTATCTAGCGACTTGAGCCTTTTCCTTTAGGAAAAGTGATCGTACCCCCTATAACTAAACAAAAGGATAGGTGACGCAGCCGACTCACTTGATCAGGTTATACTGCAAAGGATGTAGCTATCACATCGAAAGGGCGCTCATCTGTGAGTGTGCATGGAAACGTGTAGAGTTAACCTTGCGTTTCATAACTGTATTTATGAAATAAATTCATTACAGCAATAGCAGGTGATTATTCTGTTTTCGTATCCTCTATTTTGGCTTGCACTTTAGTATTTTCTATAGCTTGTTGCGTTTTTTAACATTTCCGCTTTAAGAAGTCGATAATATTTATTCACCCTATAATAATGCAGTGTTATGTTACAATAAAGAAATTGACCGCTTCTGAATTAAAGTTTTTTTTTGCCGCTAACTTCGATTAAAATGGTGGCAAGTAGTTTATATACGGAGCATCGAGAACACTGTTTTGCGTTTATATAGGAAAGGATACGGAAAAGGAGGGTAGATGCTAGGTTGAGAGAGTCTTTAAGGAGAAAAGTGCCTTTATATGGGAGAGATAGGGAATACGGGGGAGGCGATGCTAGGCTAGACAGTGGTAGAAGGTGGGGAATGCGCTTTATATGAGAGAGAGCGAATACGTAGAGAGGTGCTAGACTAGACAGATGCTGAAGGAGGGGGAACATAGACTTATACTGGAGAGATAGGGAATACGAGGAAGATGCTAAGATAGTTGTTAAAGCTGGCATGCGTTTATATGAGAGAGATAGGAAACCGAGAGGAGGTATTAGGCTAGAGACGAGGAAAACGGAGAGAGGGGGAGAGATCCTATGCTAGAAGATGGTTGAAGGAGGGTGAAGTGCGTTTATATGGGTGAGGTAGGCTAAACGATGATAGGTAATAGGGATTGTGGTTAAAAACTGTGGCACAAAGAACCGCATTATTCAGCAACTTTAACATTAAAAAGGTATAAGTATAGATCATTTGTATAGTATTCGAGGAGTGGTCTTTAGTGGAAAAACCCCCTAAGTCCCAGTAGGGGGAAATGACAGTTCAAAAACACATAATATGCAGGAATGTGCAATGAATATGCTAATTAGGCCTCCCCCTCCACCTGTCACGCCCCCGGTACTTTATGTTGAAGCTGCGGTCATAAATTTTGTGAAGTATAATGGAAAGGTAGACAGGTATGCAATTAAGGCCATCTATCACCTGTAAAAATGAACAATGGTGTAATAAACTATGCTTTGTAACAAAAGAACAGACGCTATTCTCCCCATTCCATTCCCCGCAAACGTGGTCGTTAGGAAGGCCACACCTGTAGCAACCCCCTCCCACGCTGCATTCCATTCTGTCCAAACATGCCCACCAAACATGCGTAATATAACAAAGAGCCGGACTGTCGCCATACCCCCTAGGCCAAACTTTATTAACAGAGAACACCTGGGCTCACAAAATGTTCCTGACGACAGAGAGTGTAACCATACAGCAGCGCTAGACAGTGGGTAATAAATCACGCTTTCTTGAGCTATCCCCGTTCCCACGGAACAAGCTTCCAATCATTATAGCCGACGACATGCTGGCACCGACTCTGCCCGCGGGCAATTCTGAGAGCAGCCGAACCTTCACGAAGATCGACGGACATCTCCGAACATAGATATACATCATCGTGACATCCCTAACACTTCCTCCCAGCACACGAGTCTGCACGAAGACCTACGGTCATCGCCGAACATAGTTATACATGTTCAACTCTTTATTTTTACATCTAACACTTCTTTAAAAACATAGATATCAAAAATATATTTAATAAATATAATTATTTATATTAAACCCTGGGCATCACTATGTTTAATCGTTTACGTCTCCTGAATGAAAAGAGAGAAATCGATGCAATAAAAGCTAATTATAACCTTGAAATGCGCGCGTCATGGTCGCATTCTTCCAAGTTGCCCGGGATGCTTGGATTCGAATCCTAGGAGTGATTACAAATTCATCTTCCAATAACTCCGGAAATAATTAAGATAAAGAAGTCAAGTAAACTTTATTGCGTTTATATCATTAGGTAGTTACTTGTAAATGTATACTAGGGCACCAGGCGTCCTGGGTTCGATCCGTAATTTTAAAATCTCTATTATCTCAGAAACTAACAGAGAAAGACGTATGTGCCAAGGGATGATTGATAGCTCCTATAATGAGCAGTTAATACTGCATATAATTGATAGTTAGCAGTCCTTAGTTCGAATCCAGATCTTTGAATGGCTTCCTTAATTTTCCTCTATACTCTAGGATATGTCACTTTGGTTAATGTCATAACTGTATACAGCTCTGGTTTAGCATGTCAAACTAGTAGTATAAACAATTTTGGTCCTGGTGTTCCGGGTTCAAATACTGACTAAATTAGATTTACTTACATATTTAATAGCTTATGGCATAATTTAGATAGACACGCCAAATAAAACGTAAGCAGAGTACCTGGTCACGAAATATCGTTATGATGACAAAAATACTTTAAAGTACTCAGATCGAATCCCGAAGGTGTGATTTCATATATCTTCAAGGTTATGAATCATAACAGTTTTGAGTAAAGATTATATGATAGATGATGTCGCGGAGGAGCTAAATTATTAAAAAAATACATTTATTAAAAGCATTACCATATTCGAGTCTGAAAGCTTAAAATCTGCAAAACCCTGGAAAAATTGCTTTGCTCCTGCTTGTGGTGAAATGTAATGTTTTTTTGCGATAACTGAATATTAAGCGTACAGGAATGTCATATTGTATACCGATTCTTTGGAGAATAAAGGGAAGTTGGAAAGGAAGAATTGAAATGGGAATTGAAAACATGATATAATGCAGTTCATATATACACGAGTACATGTACAGAGCCATTACAAATGCATATACACACATACACAGAGCCCTTACACACATACACCAGTGCACGCACACACGCACACCTTAACATACATACGTATACATACACCAGTACACTTACACACATACACGTACACATATATAGGTATACATACACCAGTACACTTACACACAGACACACACGTACACATATATACGTATACATTCACCAGAACACTTACACACACACTCACACTCACGCACACGCACACGTACACATACATACGTATACATACACCAGTACACTTACACACATACACACACGCACACGCACACGTACACATACATACCTATACATACACCAGTACACTTACACACACATACACCAAGGCACACACACACACACGATAGCATTGGAAATTGTTGTCCTCACAGAATTTAAAAATATTTGTTTCATTTCACTGTAACCTAGCAAAATGTAATTCTTTTCAGGCTACCACATTCACATGACTTTCATCCCCACACATTTTTATAGCTTGTGTAAAGACAATATGGAGGTACGCTCTGAGAGCGGGAGAGAGTGAGTGTGTGTGAGAAAGAGAGAGAGAGAGGGGAATTAAACCAAGTAGGGATAGAAGTACTGAGAGCCTCTGCGCATGTGCAACAGGTGATAATTCCATTGGATACTATAATCACGTGACGTGTAAACACCCTTGCAATGACGACTTGCTGACATAGGTACGGGGATTTAGATCTCTATATAAACACTAAGGACGCTTGCTAGAACCATTGCGAGCTTATTAACGCTAGATTTAAATTTTAAAGAACTTCCAAAATAGCAACCCGAGGTGTTTTTTTAATTTAAGAAGAGGTGTGAGTCATCGATTTCAACACATACAGCATTCATCAATACGATACAATGCAAGGTGAGTGAGTTTTTACATAACTATACAAATCAGTGTTGGCTTTTTACGATGCATTTAATTTTGTTTAAACAATGGAGTGCATGAAAGACGAATCGTTGCAAGAGTATCATATTTTTTAATCTGAACTTTACACTCACATGGATTTCTCGGCGCGGTCTTCTTCCGTTCACATTCATACAGTTTTCTTTACACCCTCTTCTTCAATTAATATTCACACGATTTCCGCTACTCATTCCTTGTTTCTCTACACACTCTTCTTCCATGAACATTCATACGATTTTCTCTACGCATTCTCCTTCCATTCACATTCACACGATTCTCTCTACCCACTCTTTGTTTCACCGTCACACGAATTTCTACACGCACTCTTATTCCATTCACCATCACACAGATTTCACCACCTACATGATTGTCAGAAACTACCACTTCTACCAAGCACCCGAACCTGTACGAAGACCTATAAACATACTTACAACCCCTGCTTTGTTACAAAACTAGCACTTCTATCAGGCACCCGAACCTGCACGAAGACCTAAGGATATCCCCGAACACAAACATGCATAAACATGCTTACAAAAAACTGTGGTCATGTAGCACAACACACATTTTAGTTCTAATATAAAGGACTGCATAATTTGTCCTTCCACCTGAATAATGCATTGAACAAAAATAATTAATGATCAATGTCTGTAACAGAGTGTTTAGCAAATATACAGAACAAGATGGCTGAAGAGCGCAGTTTCCTACCTGCTCGGCGAGTTCAAGATCTCGAAATAGGTTTTAAATATGAGACAAAGGCTTTAAAGAGAGCTCAAACAAGATACGGTACCAGGATCGTATCTTTGCTGGAGGAATGCCAAGTATTCTTGCCTAAACGCTATAATTCGTTAACCGACGAAGAGCTTGCAGAAATGCCTGAAAAAAATATTTGATATATAAGGGCATGATACAGATGGGAAATATAAGGCATGTAAATTGTCTGTTGCACTCGCAGTGAAGGTATGTAGAATTGCCAAACTTAAGTATTCAATGTTTTCAATGTGGGTTACCTTTGTTGCGTGAGTGGGTTACCTTTTAGCGTGAGTGGGTTACCTTTTAGCGTGAGTGGGTTACCTTTTTAGCGTGAGTGGGTTAGATTTTAGCTTCAGCGGGTTACCTTTTTTGAGTGAGTGGGATACATTTTAGCGTGAGTGGGTTATAAATTGTTGTTATAAATTTATTCCATGATTCTTGGTAACTTACCCTTATTTTAGTTTTAGCTGCATTTCTGTTCTGTTTATAATTTGGTTTGTTTTGCTGGTTAGGTATTTGTAAGTATTTTAAGTATGCTTTTTACTTTCTCTACTACGTATAGTAAGTAGGGGAAGTATTGTATTCCACCCAAAAGTTTGATACCAAGATTTCACCGGAAATATATGTTTTGAGACCCCCTGAATCCAAAAAAGCATTTTTGGAAACATGTCCGTGTGTGTGGGTCTGTGTGTGTGTCTCTGTGTGTGTCTGTGAACAGCATAACTCAGAAACGAACAGTCGGATAAACACCAAACTTGGTATTTAGGTTCAGTATCTTCCAGAGATGCGACACGAAGGTTTTCAAGAACATCCCCCACCCGAGATTACCCTTTACATGAAACATGTTTCGAAAATTTTAATTTTCTCAAAAATGGCTCTAACTATTTTGATTAAAATATCATATGCTTCAGATATTTTCATGACAAGTAAAATGTATATCTCGAATTTTCTGAGAATGTCTCCAAAAGTATTCTTCATTGTGAACGACGTTTGCATAACTGGCAAACCATAAGAGATAGACAAAATTTTACTACACAAAAATGTAGATCACGTTAAAATACACAATTTATGTCATATACAGTTTTTTGTTGAGTGAACCATTTTCGAGATATTGCTTGTTATTCCCTCACATTTTCGAATACTTTTTCCTAAATGGGAATGCGTTATTCATTTTTTATGTCCTGGACATACAAAGAGAATGGAATGCGCCACATAGCAACCAACTCTTAAAATATTTGACTTCGCTTAAAGCCTACGATATTCCCCTTGCACCTACAAGAAAATTAGCAATAAGATTAACATCTCCATTAACATGAAGCATATGGAGAATAAGCGTTTGTAAAAATAGTTTGTACAAAAGTAGAGAAAGTCATGTGAGTGTAACACATCAGATTTTTTCTCTTTTATTGCCCCTTCTATTTCTTCATTCCAATATTTGATTCCCTATTTAATTCGTTTATCATTCCTTCTAGTTCCTAAAACCTCTCTTGACGTTTTTAGTATTGCATTATTTATGTTTTGTTTTCTATTTCTAGCTCATCTCTGTTTTAATTTCCATTAAATATTGCGTCACTCGGTATTGAAACAGGTCTCTTACACCTTCGTTTTGTAATAAATTTGTTTCAAACATCTCTTTATTCTCTTTCTTACGACTCCTATTTGTTGTGCTATATGTAATGTGTAATGTGTAATTTTATTCACTTGCACTGAGGCAAGAGTATACTCCCAGGACAGGATCAGATTCATGGGTGCTCTTATGATTTCTCTGGTTTTAAGATAGTCAGTATAACTCTCGAGTATGACGTACTGCTTAATAGCACCAAATTTTATGACTTTAATCTTTTTTATCACTGAGTCGTGAATATATAGTGCATACATCTTAAGTCGTAGTCCGACAAACCGGTGGATGATTTTACCATTAGCCTCATCTTTAAATTTCCCAAGCACCTTCTTTTTAGAGCTGAATAGCATATATGGCTTGTAGGATATTCAGCTGTATCTAGGTGCTCAAGAAAACGTATCTTGTCCTGGTATACATCTTCAGTTCTCACTCGATAAATGAATGAATCATTGTCCATATACATAAGCTTCAGGTTTTCAGCTCCATTATACGGCAACAACACATCATAGTGATAGTGGTTCATTAATGTCTTCGAGATGTCCAACAGACTCATTCCAATGTATATAGGTTTATTGAACACTATCTGTTGGGAGGGCATATGCACCTCAGCTAGGTTGGTAGCATATAATGTTCGATTGATAAACGTAGGCTTGGCAATTAACTTTTCCAGAGTCTTCTCGTTTGTCACCAGCCGTATATCCACACGATTACGCAGGTTCTCCATAGTTTTTCCGAACACAGCGTTGTTGAACAGTTTGTAGAAATCCTTACCAAAATCATTTCAGCCTTTTGTCGTAGTCTGTTATTAAATTCCACATAAGGTTTTAACCACTGTGACTGTCGGAATTGTAGCACACGATGGCTTTTTGCTAGCCATAGTCCATGATTAAGAGCTTGCTTCAAAGCCCTGTAATGTACTACACACTTCTTTCGAGGTCCAAGATGAGGTATCAGTTTCTTTGCAGTTGAGCCCTTAGGCTTCATATACTCAGGCAGGAAAGACAGGTCGTTGTGTAGATCGTGAAGTTCTGCAGCATACTCGATGTCAACTTCTAATATGTATCCATGAGGATTATCTTCTTGTAGTCTTTCTAAGTCGATTTTTTCAGCTGACACCCACTCAAATCCACCATAAGGTAGGGCGTGACACATGGTCCAACCATTTTGCTTATTGGCTTGCTCATATGTAATAAATTGGGTTGGTCTCGACGGATCATACTTCTCCATGTAGGCGTTGTTTGCTTCGACATACCGGTGGGAAACTTGGCATAAACCTCCTCTTATGCCGAATTCCACCATGAGTAATTGGTCATAATCCTGTAACAATTCCAGCTGAATTCCTGTATACAGCACCATGGTGTCCCATATAAGTCCTGGAGAGGTAAAATAATAGGCAGGGTCGACTTTGTGTGTTTTAAGGGATTGGCCTCTAAATGTCTCAAAGACATCAGCTAGTAGAAGTACATCAGAGGTTAAGTAGAGATCGCTGTACTCACCCAGGTTTCTTACATTAAACAGCTCCCATACATTTCTAGCATGATCGTAGTCAGCATCACTAATTTCTTCTTCAGTTAATCTATTTAAAAGGAGTCCTTAGGAGGCAAGCAGGTTTCGTTCAAAACATCCCATGAAGTGACGTAATCATAGAGAAATACTCCCTTACGAGTCATCAACTTCAACTTGTCTTCTCCGAAGTGTTTCAGGGTACGATGTTAGATTTTTCACCAGCTTATCCAAGCTTGTACTGAGGAAAGCTGTCCACAAACCGAAGCTTTATATCTCCTACATACTTGGAGAATGATATATAGCTTTCTTCAGAGCTAGGAATTACTTCCACCCTCTCACTTGTACACCCGAGCTTCTTAACAACGAAGTGTGAGTCATACCCACTGAGGTTGTGCATAAAGACTGGAATATATGTAGGAGTTTTGCAGGCTAAATTGCATTCATTATGTACACTTCCACGGTATTCACCACTGATTTGACCATGGTTGCGTACTTTGTAGTTCTCTTCAGTAAAGGTTTTTCCACACAAGTAGCATATTATAGAGGAGTTGAAATCCATCTGCTGTTGATCTGTAAGTTTTAGAGGCATGGTAGATTTGTATATATTATTAGTTTCCCTTGCAAGGGATGTCAGGTATTCCATAAACTTCTGAGCAGCATCAACACCACGATATACATAGGGATGCTTAGGAAGACCAGTTTCCATATGTTCAACGTCGGATGGCGGTTTAACGTAAACGCAGAAACTCATAGGTACATACTGCTGATAAGGGGTTGTATATGAAGTTTCGGGGTTGGGTATACATGTATGACATGGGGCGAGAATGCTTATATATTCTGCGTAGATGACGTAAAGTAGTTTCAAAATCCTTTAAATTTTTAAACTGAACCATTTATTTCTGCTTTGTAGGCATAACTACCCTGGTAACACCATGTTGATTACAGATGACAGCATGTTGCTATATTTTTTCCAGTCCATTTCGTCTGCACTGATCATCAACGTGCGTAAAACAATGTTTACAGGTATAAACATGTTCCTCGCATTTAGTTTTCTGATGTCGAATAAGTTTTTCAAAATTCTTTATATAAACGTAATGATGTTTCCCATTACTATCACTCATTAGTACGAGGTCACGGTATTCAGGTAGTTCAGTCTCAGCGACCTTTATTGAATACACTTCATGCTTCTCATCCAGGCCGAAGACGTTGATAGACATGCTGTTAAGCTTCTCAAATTTAGATATTTGAGAAAGTGGAGTTGGATACAAACACAGCTGAAGTCATATTTATTTTGAGGTTGCTCGTATTTGCTCACGCGTTGTGCATCCTTCTCAACGAATCTGGCTAATACAGAATACTTAAAGCACAGCTCATCAGTTAAATTCTGGATTTTAATGCAAGCTTTTCTTACTTCAACAAATGGAGGCAGGGGTATGTAGCTACTTCCTCGTAACGGATTGTACATGTTAATACAAAGGTGAACCCCTTCTACAGCAAGCAGAGCCCCGTTGCTACCCTTAAGATGCGATTCTTCCATTTCAGTAACCAACTTCTTCATTTTCGTTTCCAGCATAGAGTCCAGATCCGTTTCTAGGAAAACGGCTTGATTCCGAGTTTTAAATGTTTTGTCAAAGGTTTCTCCGATACTGTTAACAAATCTACACTCAGCCAGCAGATTAATTTTCACACTCTTGTGAATAACAAGCTCTTTATGTACACATTGGTAAAGTACAGCATGAATTTAGAATAAGCAGAAAACGTGTAGACAATGTTTTCACAATAAAACAAATAATAGAAAACCGAAGAGAATTTAATCTAGAAATCCATTTGGTATTTATAGACCTGGAAAAAGCCTTTGACAAAGTTAATCGCCCACAGTTATGGACTATACTGTTTAAAAAAGGATACCCAACACATTTAATTAAAATTACACAAAGTTTACATAAAAGAACAAAACTGGTAATTGAATTGGATGGGAGAATATCAAAAGAAATAAAAACAAGCCGTGTCTTGAAACAGGGACGTAGCCTATATCCAATTTCTTTTAACGCACGCACACACACACACACACAAACAAACACAAACACACTCATATAGATGAAATTCTATAAGAATGGAAAAACATTGTACATGAGGGTGTTAAGTTAGGGCAAAGAAGAGCATTAAATTCCCTTCTGTTTGCGGATGACCTATTTTTATTTTTTTATTTTTTGCAAGGAAGATAAACTGCAGAAAACAGTATATCAACTGAATCAGATGTGTAAAAAAGGATATGAATGTATAAAATAAAAACAAAAGTAATTGCGTTCCAGGGAAGATATCGAATGAGAAGCAAAACAGTATTGGAAGACAACGTTTGGAACAAATATCATATTTCCAAACCTTGGCTGCGATGTAACTCATAACCAAGATTACGACATAAACAAAAAAATACAAAAATTCGAAGCAGTCTGTTTTACTATCAAGCGAACCTTTAATAATAAGGCAAGGAAAGAAAGTCGATTGAGATTTTAAACAGTTATGGCAGTGCCAATGACAAATTATGGAAGCAAAGCATGGACTGTCAAGAAAAAAAGTTAAAAGCAAGATACAAGCAGCTGAAATGAGGTTTTTAAAATAAGTTAAACCTGTACGAGAGAGGAACATATTAAAAATGGGGCAATCAGAGAAGAAGTGAAGGTATAACCTCTATTAGAAGGTTTAGAGAAATATAAAAATAAATGGGTTGAACATCACTGTCGTCTGTTGGAAGAAAGAATTCCCAAACAAACCTTTTCTCATAAACCAAGGGGATGAAGACCAGTTGGACGACCCCGAAAAAGATGGCTTCAACAAATATGAAATCGGAGCAGGCAAAGGCCTAAACCGTGAAGGAAGAAGATTTAATCCTGTGCTCACCCTAATTTGCCTTGTGCCTTTTCCTTATTCCAGTCCTCTGATTATGATTAGCCTGAATTCCTGCTTTGAGCTGAGATTCTTCTATAGGACTTACTAAGATACAAAGGAAGTAAGAAAACTAACAGTACGATAGAGAGTGAAAATGGTAGTTTAAATCATCTTCTTCCTTTCAAGTATTAGGCCCTATGGCCCGTTACTACATCACAGTTGAATTTTCATTTCAAATCGGATGGTTTAAAGATCTGTTTTCGTTTGGACGATCGTGACACATGACTTTTGATATTCTATTTGTTAGTATGTGATGCAGATTATTCATTTGTTGTGATAATGTTGCATATGGTCAAGGCTCTAATTGTAATTCTTTCATTATTTACTCGTTATGTTTATGATCCCATTTGGTATATCCCGCCTGTGTATCTCATAAAATTGATTTTATTAGCAGCTATTCTACTTTCTTCTTTCCCTTTTAATGGCCATAACTCATTGCCGCAGGATAGGATAGGATAGCGGAGGGGGACACCTAGCACCTCGAACCACAATGGATCTTCTGTGCGTACATCCCCGGGAGGAACGGGTGAGGTGAGGGAACCGCAGGAGACGTGTGAGTTGCAGAGCGAGGTCGGCGCAAGCCAACAGAATCGCGCAGAGTTCCTTATAGTTACAGAGTTAACAACCTCCTCTAGAGACATCCTCTAGTGGAACCGGGTAAATACGACCCACAGTGAAGGATCGATAGGCTTCCCGCTAGCAGGGCCGAGAAGAAGTTCCAAATCGCAAGTCTCTGCATCATCTACCCGACACCGACCGAACCACAGCTCCAGAGTGAGTCTAAAGCATGAAAGGAAATGAAAATGAGGGGAAATGGGGGAGAGAGAAAATCCGTGGTAGAATACACCACTCCAGCATTCGCCTATGTTGTCCAGGGAACACAATAGAAAACGCATGCTCAGAGCGGCCGGCCACCGGGAATCGAACCCGGGACCTCTCGAATGTGAGCCTCACACGTTAATGCGGAGCCATCTATTTTGGTCTCACTGCCGTAACAAACAACAGGTCTCGCCAAGGTCTTATATAAGCGGATTCTAATATGTCTTTATAATAAGCAAAGTTTCATAATGTTATCAATCATTCCCATTATTTTGGTGCATTTGAAAATTTCCTGTGTAATGTCTGTTTCGTAGATAAAGGATAAGGTGTATCCGAAATATGTAAATGAGTTTACTCTTTCTAAGATTTTTTAATTCAAACATGCATTGTTAAGTATATGGTGTGCTTCTAAAAAATGTATGGCCTACATGTGGGCCATACATTTTTTGTTATCATATCATACTTAAACCAAATTTTGGTAAAATTATGTACGAAATTATGCACATCATCTTCTGAGGAAACTATCGGAGATAAATCTGAAGAAATGTAGTTGTAAATTTTTAATGAGTTATCTTGAAATGATTCAATTTCGAAATTACCATTTCCACAGCATAGTTTTCTTCGCATTTGTTTTAGGAGTTTTCTGTCTTAGATGGATTATCGTACTATACTATGTCCCATATACTGGCTTCCTTTTAATTCCCGTAGGTATGAAGGGGTACACACTTTCTTTACTTGATCTCCTGATCTCTTAGGCCGTTGTCATAGCATGGAATCGCTTATCGCGGCCATCTTCAGTTGGCTGTTTGCGGTCAAAGATTGCGCGAAGGGGTCAGCACATTCCTACGCCTATTTATGTTTGTGCCATCTGGTAATTAACACAAAACTGTCACTTGATAACCATCCAAACAACACTTTTAAGGAGTAAGCAGTTACGTACTAAAATGCAAAGATCAGGCTAGAACTCATATCATTGATGCAAAGATTGCATGCATGCTATCTATACAGCAGATATGGACAACTGCCCATTGCAGTAAAGTATTTGCAACCTTCAAGGTCTACAGAGAATCCTACTAAGGGGCAGCGAAGTTGATGATTATAGGTAATTAGGCACTACATTCATTCCATCCTTGACTGGCGTTGCAGATTGTTCAATTCTCGGAAGCACTCCAAACATAACCATAGTCCAATTATACTCTAATAAGTTTTCTCAACTAACGTAATCATTTTAATATATTTATAAACGGTTCCATATATAATGCTCTTATTGTAGAGTAGTTGCGTTATAAATTAACAGTTCCTACATGTATGTATATGATGCGAGACCGAAAACCTGCTTCCCAAGTTCCAGTAGAAGGCAACGCCGAATAGCAGTCTTCCAGGCAATCAGACTTAATAATTATTTGTGTTCTCTAGTGATACGGCTGCGAAAGGAAATTACCCGAGATCCCGTTTTGGAACATAGCATCGTATTTATAAACTGACACATGACGGTTATCATTGTGATGATGAACCCGAATTCCTTTAACATGCAATAAGTGAGCAATAATTATAATAAACATATAAATGCATTCTAGTTAACAGAAAATAAGAAATTCGCGTGTGCATGGTGAAAGGGGGAAGAGCATGGTCTTCCTATTCTAATACAATACACATTACACCAATGAATACATTATACGAATGGTCATGACTTAATGAGAAAGAACCCAAGTAAGGCAATAACGTAACATTGAATCAAGAGTGTCTTCCTGTTACGGCTATTGTAAATACTAGTGGACTACTTTCCTGTTATTTTGAAAGAATTATTTTGAGCTTAGTACTTTTTGGAACTGGAATGGTCGTAACTTTTACTGAGAAGCTACTATTTTGCCTACCTTTTAGATCTGTTATAAGCTTTCAATTTTACTGCAATACTGAGCAGTTATCACAGTGGCCCTTGTCACTGTAGATCTTTATCTTACAAAAGTGTTATTTTTTATGCCTTTGTTTTTTCTTTTCTCCATAGCTTTTACGAGCTTAAGCTATTAGCAGTAGCGGAAAACATTAACACAACGTTGATGTTTTGCTTTACCCGCATTTGCTTATCGCCAGAAAGGATGATAGTTCTGCCTTCGCAATGTAAAGCATCACTAGCAAAACAAATCGACATAGCCCTGTTTAAAGCGATATTTCAACTCGCAGCTATAGAGTGAGTCTGCCCATGGTCAGAGCTAAGCTAGATAAAACAGTTATTGAACGGTTCCATAATCAGATTTAATTTTTATGGTTTAACAACAAGCCAAACCGGCTTAACTTCAATTTACTGCCAAAAGTAAACGTCCTAATCATGCTACAAAGCGTGTTTGTGCATCGCGGTATTTAACGACCCAATTAACGGAATGTTTTGGCGGACCGACAGCCCAGTGTTTGTCCACTACAAAGGCTGCCTAATGCACACCGCGCAACTGTGATTTAACAACTCCTGATGGAAGGGATGTAGCATTTATTCAAGTGAACGAAAATAAAAATCCTTCTTTCCTCAGAAGCTTGTTATTCGAAGAAAGCACTGGTCTCCTTGTGGATTCAGTTAGCAATCGCTGCAGCCCCCTTTAAGTTTCATATATTTAAACTCCACAAAATGTAAAGAAATGCTTACCAAAATGTTTAAATTTGTTTGGCAGAACATAAAATCGGTTTGGTTATAATATGGAGAACGGGGAAGTTTAAATATGGCTCATTGATTACAAAAAAGGTAATAATTTAACATATAACCTGAATATTCCATATAAACTTTTTAATTAATTTAATTGAGTGCATCCATCCAATTGTAGATAATTATTCAGTAGATAGTTCTGTAGACGTTTTAATGTCTTGTTAAGCACGAAAAGTTACTCCAAGAAGTATATTTCAGTGCCAGAAACAAATTTAACAAAATATCAATTCATTTCAATTCACCACAAATAAAACATGCCATAAAATTCCCAATTATGGAAGTATTCCCTAAGTACAATGAAATCTCGTGTAAATACCACAACTTCACTAATACGAATTTTAAAGTGCAGCCATACATGATAATTTATTGTTCGGCTTTCTTGGGAGAGAATTAAGCTACCTACTAATACTATCGACTTTTACATTTAGTCGTTTAATTCTATTTATATTTTACTCTGTATGGCATTCTTATTTTTGTCTGTTTATGAAATATTTAGCTTTGGTGCCGAAGTATTGCGTTTAGTAATACTTAAAATTTAGTTTCAGTTACATTTTAACTATATTTTTGTATCCAATTTTAACTTAGTTTGGGGTTTGCTCTTTAGTAGTGCGATATAAGATGAATAAAATGTTTAAGGGAACCTTCTACTGAAGATGCTGAATTTCACGGTTTTCAATGAAGTTAACTAAATTTTTCATTGCTATGTATTTATATTGTGACGCAGCGGATATGGCCCAAGGTTATCGGGAGGTGAGTGCCGAGCGGTGGGAATAAACAACGATAGTGCAGCTTGCCAGCGTAAACACCGGGCGTGCTATCGGGAGATAATTAGAACTTTCCGGAAAGTTTATCCCCACTTCTCCAGAAAGTGTGTAGAAATAGTTCTAGAACGATCGAGAAACTTCTTTGGAAGATTCCACTGCCTAAATAAGCGAGCGCTCTCGCGGGCAGTCAGTCAGTGCGTGTCAGGTTGCGAGTCAAGTGCGACAAAGTGGAGTTGAGTCAGTCATTGTGCGTTAGCGACTGCTTTTCTGATGCGACATCAAGAGCGATTCTTAGAGCGAGTTGGTGACTGCTGTTGTGACGTGCAGCGAGCGCTACGGCGGAGAGAAGGTTTGTGGAGGTTTTGTCTTCCACTCGCGAGGGAAGTGAACCATCCGGATTGAAAGGAAGTGAGGTGACGGAGAATTGAACTAGTTCACCTAGTGAAGTGACATTAGTGACGTGAACTTCAGTGAACTGCATAAAAACGAAACAGTAACAGTGACACAAATAACAGTTGGAAAACTGGACAAAGTCACAATATACAGGTGACTTCTTTGGAAGTTATGGAAACTTCTTAAAATATAAAGTTTAGATATAAACATCGATTTTTAAGGCTACGTTCTTCAATGCTCAGTATTAGTTTTATGTATTCCTTATACTTTTTCAGAACACACTTTTGAAGCATGGCATTCCACTTTTAAATAAAAACATGTTTTTTTTTTAAAATGGGGTCGTAACCATGGAACTATTTTAGGCTTCTTTGTCCTACTTTCAGGAGTTTATGCCCAAAGTTTTGCACAGATTGGATGAAACCTTCGTCGTGTGAAATATTGCAACAGTGAAAAATGTTGAAAAGGTTGTTTGCCAGAAAAGCACAATTAAGTTATAAGCTCAATATCAATTTACCAGGATATTTGCTGTTTAAAATATGTGATGGGGACAGAAACCACTAATAAATAGGTTATGAATCTGCGAGATTTAAAGGTTTTCTTTACTGAAAACAGGAAAATTATGTTTAGGTTCCTGGTGCGATTCCCGGATGGAGGAATGGAATTTTTCCTTAGCTGTACTTCTAGACTCCACAGAGTTTTATGAATGAGAGTGTGTGATTTTGATTTTTTATAAAAGAATATGAAAAGTAATACCAATCCAAAGTTGGTAAACGAGTTAACATCATTGTCGATGAGGAGATTGTTCCAAAGGTAAAAAGCCGCCGATATATGTATATGAAATGTTAAAAGGTATATTAATGGAGAAAAATAAATAAGCTAATAAACAACATTTATGTGTTTTGCATGCCTACTTCTCAACTCAGTGCAGTAACAAAAACCATTTTTTCTACATCTAATGTGAAAAATGTCAGTGAACAATATATTTTATATTCAGTAAATATTTACAATGAATATACATATATTAAAATTTCGCCACACAATTTAACCTAGGTGTAGCACAACATTTCTGTTGTTCTAAGCTCTCTGATTGTAGATTAAATCGTTAGGATTAGAGGGGAAATTGTGCAGTATTATTATTATTATTATTATTATTATTATTATTATTATTATTATTATTATTGTTGTATTAAACATCTGAAACGCCTGTCAATTGGTAATTTCGCTTTCTCTTTAAAATTTCTAAACTCCGTGTAAGGATGGTTTCCTGGAAAACATCTATAAAAATGTTCACATCTTGTAACACTTAAATAGTTCAAACTGCTCATGGGCAGCGGAACTTAATTTTCAAAAATTACCTATTTTACCTCATTTATATCTGAAATATGAAGTTCAATGGTACCTACTAGTTTAACGAATGGCAGCCAGAATGAAAAATGCATAAAAAGCATAAAAATGTGTTTTAAAATAAAAGCTAATATTCAGCAATATAGGAAGAAATGTCAAAATGTTTATGAAATACAGATAGTTTAGCAAAATACTGATTGAGTTATATGCATTCTAATTGATACTATGTAGAGTGATATTCGCTAAACGTGCTGATATAAAACCGATATGGAAAAGTGGCTAAAATCTAGGTATATGCACTTACGAGGGCAGTTTCGGAAGTACCCGACCTAACAAAGAAAACGCAAACATTTTGGGAAAATCCATCTTTATTTCTCTACATAGTCTCCTTTCAGCTAGATACACTTTTCCCAGCGTTGTTCAATAGCTTGGATACCCTGTTTATACTGAGAACCATCCAGTTCTGCAAAATAGCCATCAACTGCAGACTCCAACTCTTCACTGTTAGCAAATCTTCTAGCACCAAACTATTTCTTCAACTTTGGAAATAGAAAATAATCAGAGGGGTCAAATCTGGCGAATAGGGTGCATGAGGAAGCAATTCGAACTTTAACTCATTGATTTTGGCCATGGCGATAATGGATGTATGAACTGATGCATTGTCTTGATGAAACAGTTTCTTTTCCACTAAATGTTGCCGTTTTTACTTGATTTCATCATTCAAATGCTGCAATAAGTTTGCATAGTACTCGCCATTGATTGATTTTCCTTTTTGAAGATAATCAAGGAAAATTATTCCACACACATTGAGGCAGTATTTTTAACACCTAAATATAATATAAAGAAATAATAGCCAGCCTTAAGACAATATGTGTATAATATAATATATAAAAAGTATGTAACAGTCATTGCATTATGTTTATATTATTGTGTACATGTACAATAATGTTATGTGAATGTATTAAGTAATTTAATAATGTAGGAGCTGTGAGAATAGAAGCCTAAAGTTGCTAACAATGAGGTAACAATGAGGTAACCTTGAGGCAATAATGAATTAGAAAGTTTAATAATGGTACTAGTAATTCTTGGAACAATAATGTAATACTTAAAACAGTTTATAAATAGCCAATCAACAACTAGAAAAACCTTAAGTTAAATAAAAGTATTCTATTGGAGAAGGATTAGCCAATCAGAGACTTGAAATAGAGAAATTTACAAATTTAAGCGGTATAAGCCATTTGCTAGTAGACAGCGTTCCAAACCGACGCTATACGCGTTCCCGAGCAGTTAAATATGTATTCAGTGTGAAACATATAAAATTCATTAAGGCGAGAATATTATAAAGTTTACGTGTTAAAAAGTGCAAGTAATTAATAAATAATCTCACAGTTCTCTATATCAGTGAAGTGTTATTTAATCGTGTGAAGGATTTATAAAAGGAGTGAAGTAAAAATTATAATTTGTGTAAGCCTACATTCTTTAACCACATCACCCCCTGCTGAGAGATACATGTTTCTACAAATTAATACTGACGCAGCCGAGGCAAACATAAATATATATAATATTTAAAGAAACATAAAAATACAAAGTTCATTCCTGAAACTTGGGGCGAAGGCCACCGGAAAGAGAAACTTGGGGCGAAGGCCACCGGAAACTTTGTACCATACGTGGGGCAGTTACTTCATCAAGTTTGGCTCCCCAACAGTGGAACTACAATACAACTCCTCCTTCAAATTGGCTTTCCAACAGTGAGGCATTCAACTATCTCAACATCCCAAAAAACAGACGCTAATTTCCATGCCTGCAAATGGAACTGTCTCACCTTCTTTGGAGCTTATTCTCCCCTTTCAATCCACTGTTTTACTGTTCCTTCGTCTCAGGTGTGAAGTGATGAACTCATGTTTCATCATGTTTATGAATCGACACAAAACTCGGCTTTATTGCAACAAAACATCGCCACACACTCGAGTGAAACATCTTCACGATGTTGCTTTTGTTCCATTGTGAGTAAACGCGGTACCCATCTTGCACATAGCTTTCTCATGTCTAAATTTTCAATCAGTATGCGATATACAGAACTTTTTAAAATGCCTACGATGTCTGCTAGCTCGCGCACTCAGGTGACGGTCATCCAATACCATTTTGTGGGTTTTCCTCACAATTTCCGGCGTGGTCCCCTCATTTGGTCGATCACTGCAATGTTCGTTATGGCAGCTCCTACGGCCTCGCTTAAACTCTGCCACCCAATATTTTACTGTTGTAAACAAATAAGCAGACTCTCCCAGAGTAGAATCTTGCTCAGCTTTAATATTAGTTAGACTATGACCTTTCAAATGAAAGTATTGTATCATATAACATTGGCCAGTTTTATCCATGTTTACAAATTCGCTGAGAGAGTTCACTATAAATGGCTGCCAAACAATTACTAAACGACGTAGCATCGTCAAACTTAAACTTAAGCTTTATAATGTTGGTACTTTCTAGCACAGTCATTTGTTCGAAACAACCACTACCTATACATCAGGTCGGGTACTTCTGAGACTGCCCTCATAAGTTACAATTTGATAATAAATTATGTGGTTCTCCTTCCTTCCAGTCTACCTGCACGACTGTATAAGATGGTCCAACGGAAGACTTCATATTTGGAGTAGTGTAGTTAAGGAAATACTACTCGTGTATGATGCTTCAGACATAATTTGGTATGTCATTTAGTATTCCGCATTTAGGTTGCGCACTGAGTACATTCTTGAACGCTTCCTCATGAAACAAAGATCGTATTAACGCCAAAATCACAGTGCTCCAAGTGCCGTTTTGTTTCTTTTGAGCTTATGCAAATAGTGTGCAATATTAAGGCAGTATATACAAAACAGTTGACTATGTATTTGTCTTATGTATGCTGGTGTGTACTTGTTACGAAATGTGTAGTGAAACCATATGCCAAGGGCGGCCAAAACAGCCTCCAGCTCCGAGTCATACTGGAAACGCAACCCGTAAAGCAGTCGCAACGGCTGCACTGTTTGCGCGTAACACAGACAGCAAGAGGTGTCCTACGAATTCAGAGTGGACGAATATGACTGTTCGAAATGAATGCACTCATTCAGAGAACTGTGTTATTTGTCGAGTTATACAGTAGCAGTGTTTAATTACAGAGATACACTTGCAATTAATACATATAGAATTATGTTTCACAAATCTCATGTATCTGCTATCAGCTAATGTACTGCACTGTACACTTATAAATATATTTAATACAGAAAGGGCTTGTTGGTTTAGAATTCAATGCAAGGTACAAACATTTAAAACACCCTTTTCCTTAAGAAAGGCTTGTGCCTGCCAACTAACCTTTTCTTATCTCCAATCATCGAGCAAGCTCCATCCATTGCAATTGGCAGTATCTTGCACCACATTAAATTGTGTTTATTTACACACACACACACACACACACACACACACACACACAAAAGCTTTGAATATGCCTTCTACTTTAGTAATGTTTTCCAAAGGAAATAATTCTAGCACATACTCTCCGACATTTAATACTTCATCAACTCCTCTTACAAATATTGCCAACTGAGCTGTGCTTTCATCAAGAGCTAGAAGAAGTACACAAATTTACGGATTTTCACACTCACTTGTCTACTTGTATCAGTGGACACCAACTCAATTCTTCGGGAGATACTTTGTCGCGAAAGAAGCAAGTTTTTAAAATTAGTCAGTTCCTGGGGGCACACAATTTTTACCACGTCCATCATGCATGGTTTAACAAACTCCCCCTTTTGAAAAGATTTAAGGACTTCACCTACGTTCCACGTCACAACGTAACTAGCTAGTACTTGTTTTTCTGTCATATTTTGTTATTTAGTAGCAGGAACAGTGTGCTTGTCCTTTAGCTCAGTTAGTTTCTTGGCTCGTTCCAATCCTGAAGTAATGAATCAATAAACGCCAAGCAAGTTAATCTGCAATCCTATAGTAATAATATTAATAATAATATAATAATAATAATAATAATAATACCTTTCAGTCCTGACATGTGCAATAGTTTATCAAAATTGAAAAAGGACTATCTTGACAGTGAAGAGGTCAAATGTGCAATAGTGCCCACGTATATTACTTCGTAGTATGCCATGTATAATTTTCGAACATATCAGACACTTAATATTTTCGTTATATTCAGAACAAAAACAAAAAACAAAACAAACAAAAAAAGTATTCCCATTTCATTTGGAACTTCCTCTTCTTTGATGATGAAGGAGTTGACAGTGCTATTATTCGTACCACACCCACTGTTCAATCTGTGTGTGCATATGCCTCTATCATGGCCATCGACAGACTGACCTCGGTAGAGTGTATTCAAGTAAGCTGCTTGGTTGCGCGCAAGGGAAGGAAAGACACTGGTGATTACCAGCGATTACGGGAATGTAATCGCGACTCAGGATGTAACCGCGAGTCCTATTTTGGCCGCCTTTGCCATATGCCAACATTTACCATGATTAACTATAAGTAGTTAGAGAAGCAAATGTTTTTTGTGGATAATTTATAGAACAAATATGAAAATAAATAAGGAGGCAATGAAAGTCGTATGATTACAACACGTTTTTAAAATTTATATCAAGCACAAAAGGATTGTGATAGGTGGAGACCATAGGCAATTTCAAGTCAACAATGATACCGCAAACCACTCGCAACTGGCACTGACATGGCTGGTTGACGTCTGAATGCCTCAACAATATACAATATTTACTGTAAAAAATACCATATAATAAGAATATTGGGTAGCTGGCGAACTTGACACGGTATGATGTTTCCGAAAAACGAGGTATCATATAACATTTTACAGTACTTGTAATTGTGGATATTATACAATTAAAATCGTAGCTGTAATTCATGATTTAACTGCAACTTAAATCCTTCAAATCTACTCCAAGTGGCATTTAAGCAAACATTGCAGGGTTAGTTAATGTTTTTGTTTCCGAGTTTTTCGGTGAAAGCAACACGATTAAAATACCAATCCTGACCATGATTCAATGATATCGACAAGCTATTTTAAATACACTCAAGGACACTCAGGGATAAAAACGATGCAGAGCAATTGATATTATTTGTTTTATGGGAGCAAGCAAACAAATACAGCACGATCACCACATCAGTTTGTTCGTTTAATATTGCCTGAGGGAGTAATTTTGCAAATCGAGACAAGACACTCTGCTTATTAATAATTTAAGATTTGTTCTCTAATCTCGAGTAGTCTATAAAGTAAGTACGATTGATAGATAACAGAAAGGAAAACGTTAATTCATAATTTAATCATTAGTCGTTATTAAAAATGAAGCTGTGTATGGTTCTTCGAATTATACTTTGGATGCATTCTGCGGGATTACGGATGCATTTAGCCGAATGGGACTGTATACAATTCACGTTTGACCCATCAGAACATATTCAGCTAAATAAAATATTCGAATATTAACCAGTTACTGCTTATGCCTTTCAGGTGATATTTATTATAGTTAGCGCGAAAATGTTTTCCTTATATAAATATAAGTGACAAAGAAAGGTAAGTTAACCCTTTCCGAATAAATTAATGTTTTATTCAGTCTGCGTTATTAATTTACACTATAATTTGTGTTCCTTTAATGATTAAAATATAGGTATTAATTAATTATTAATGTATAAAGAAGTTAAAGAATAACAAAACAAATATGTGTCTACTATAAGATAATATTTATACAAAAAGCTCTACTTATACATTTATAGAAATAAAGGTACTGGCAGAAACAATAAGTATTTAAAGCTGGCACGATTTCCAATTGTTACGTATACATGTGTTGAGTTATTACCCATTTATGAGTACTGATGGAACGAGGTAGGACTAATGCCGAGCTTTTGAGCTGGACATATTAAGACACAATAATATACGTTTAGGCATATTTCTCCCATCAGATCATACCGAGTTTGGTTAATGCATTCAGAACTGCGCCAGTCTATAATCATCTGTATTCTTAAAAATATGGAAAGAACAAGAGAGGCATTCCAGCGTAGTTCTGATTGGTCCCTACTTTGAGTATCTACAATCTCTGTTTGTATTGGACAGAAATATTTGGCGGATTTTAAATCCTAATTTGTGTTTCCACTCATATAAGCTGCAAACTGGCATTCATTAAACAATCGTGATTGCTCTTCGTGGATGCAGTACTCCGAATATTTCTTGTAGATGCTGATTCCTGATTCGTGATGAAATTTTCACTTCAGGAAACATTTCTGATACTGGCGTCACAAATGCATCTCTTCTTATGAAATGCCTATCCATAGCGACAAACTCAGTGTGATGCGTAGCCACTGTGCTTGGCGCTATCGCCGATAGTTATTCGAGTTTGATGATGTCACATCAGTGACAGAAACATCGGATTGCTACGTGCACATTCTACGAACATTTCGTTTGTTCATTTCCAGTTCCCGAGGTCGCGGGTTCAAACAGGCGGAGGGCGATGGATTTTTATTTTTCGAGCGTAAAAATCAGGCATGGCTTCCTTCGGAAGGGAAGTAAAACCGGTGGTCCCGTGTCGTAGATTTATGGCACGTAAAATAACCTCAAAGCTGATAAAGAAGCCTTTGAGCAAAAGTTCCGGTCTTTTACGCCCAATATAGAATGAGACACTAAGAAACATAGGAGTTAAAGAACGTCCATAAATGAAACTCAATTTAAATTTTACGAAAATTTCTTTGTTAGAGACATGTTGATGCACGTCAAATCTGTTCACTTTCCATAGAGCAAAGAAATTTGAGTCTTTTAGACAAATGTCCGAAAATGTGTCTTTCTCATTTTTTTAAGTTCCCTTGTTTTACCCATTTTGTGATTACTGTGTTCTTAACTGTTTCTTTACCGCTTATTACCGCAATTACACAACACACAGACACACATACAAACACCCATGCCCATGGCGGGACTCGAACCCGCAACCCTCAGCTTGGCGGAGCGCCGAAGCTATACACTCCAGCGACCATGCCTACGAGGGCCGGCACCTTGGAACATAAATTAGCTTCCAAGATCGTCGGTATATTAGCAGAATGTGCTGCTTTTGGATTATCTGAAGGAAAACATCTCTTACGATACACGATTTGATGCACAAAATTCGAAACCAAGTTCAACGAATCGCAGGAGACTTGATGCGGAGAGTCATAGAAATGTCATGCACTCAGCTGAGAGAATTAGTGTTCAAGAAATAAACATAATAAATGTATATTTTAAGGTAAAGTTTTGCTTTGTAGCTCTATATTAATTTACCACTTAAAATGCTGATTTCGGAATGCAGATGATTCAAGCGTTTCTCTGAAGCATGTATTAAAGGTGAAGAGAATTAAGTATATGGGCAGACATAGCAAATTATTGTAGCCTCATAGTTTTGCAAGGCGCGGAAATATTGCTTGTATCAGGGATGGTGCAAATGTTAATTAGTTAAAAGTTGTGAATCTGGACATTCATTTATACGTTAAGTGCAATAAGTGTTACATATCTAAACCTCTACAGACGGAAGCGGGATTTGAACTCTGAACCTCATTTTTAGAAACCCATCACCCTAACCACTCATACACAAACCACAGCTGCGGATATGTAGGTCAAAGCACTACCTAATAGGTAATTTTCGGATGATTGATTCATGATAGACGAGACGTATTATTATTATTATTACTATTATTATTATATACCGAAAAGTATTACAGAATGGCACATTAATGTTCATATTATAAACATTGTAATACTACACGAAGTATACAACTAATGACATGCAAACAATATGTCAGTTGGATCGATGTAACAATCAAAGCTAAATGTTAGCACACCGCATACACTTGTCACGTACGCGGTGGCTGTGTTGGCAGTAATAAGAACACTTGTAAATATAATAATGAAACAGAAGCAAGTAGTCCTACATAATACAACGATAAAATAGTAGAGCTGTTGTCATTTTGGTTGTCTGTTCGAACAAAGTGGACGTCGATTTTGGAACATTGTGCATTCAGAAAATAAAACAATATATTGGTTTAAAACAGACATTAATAGACTTATGATCCATTACACAATTATTAAGAATTTCTGCACTTGTCATTTATATAACAGATTTAATAGATAAACACACTGCATTCGATTCATTTTTGGATGCTTGTTTCATTTGAGAAAATGACATTCCTAAAAACTGTTTCCTACACAAAAATATATAATGAAAATCATTATTTTGTAGGAGTTCATTTGTGAGTGCAGGACTTGGTGTAAGCTATCCTTTATAATAGACGCGCTTCTTCTCTCCAGTGTTTCTAGAAATGTTTGAAGAATCGAGTCCAATATCATTTCAACCGCTCAAAGGTTTTCCGTAGTACAAATAATTTTGAGCTTACCTACACGGACGGTACTCATTAATTGTAGCTTGTGTTAGCTCTTCCAAACTAGCCAGTACGCACTAAGTAAATATAACATTGATTCAGCAGGTAGGTATTAAAAGTATTTGATGTGCAATGTCTTGTCTGTTTGGGAAAACAGAAAAAGATTCGGGAGCAATAAGGTGATTGCCATTGATTTCGGGGATCAAAACTAATGTGCAGTTGCATTAATACAAGGGTTGTAAACTTACAGTGGTAATATATCTTCTTCATTCATGGCTTAGGCATTTGCCTGTTCTGGTCTCATATCTGTTGCCATCTTTTTTTGGTTGTCCAGTTGATTTTCGCCCTCTTGGTCTGTAATATGTCTTGTTTAGGTATTCTTTCCTCTGACATATGATTTAAATGTTTAATACACTTTATTTATATTCTTCTATTTGCTGTAGTAATAGTTTTAGCCTAAGTTATTCTCTATTTGTCTCGTTTATATATATTCTTCTCTCTTACAATCTTTTACTGAATGTAGAAACGCATTTCAGCTGCTTGTATCTATAGTCTTTTTCTTTAACAATCCCTACTTCACTTCCATAGTATACAACTGGTGTTACCATGTAAACTCCAATGGAAATATAATTAACCATTTTGGTATTTGTGGAAAAAATTATGATCCAAAAGATAGTACTGGTCAGGCTTGTACCATTTCCTAAATCTATAAGAGCGTTGGTCAACGCCAGACTAGTATTTTATGTGAAGATCAGGAATGGAACACCCTAATGCTTAGAGACAGCACATTAAATTTGAAGAAGTGCTTTCCTATCCAGGAATAAGCAACTTGGTATGTGATAATTTGTGGTTAAAGGAGTGTACAACATTTAGTGCGAATTAATGCCTTTTAACGAATTTAGGCAATGCAAGAAATTCAGTGAATATGGCCCGGGTTGGTTTAAAGGACTTCACCATGAATATACCTAGGATTAAGTACACACTGGCTATCCCTACGAACAAGACATGGGTCTATAAAGCATTAGGGCGTTTTATATAAAACACCCAATTTTCTCCAGCCTTCAGATCTGCTACTGGCTGGTGAGCCAACATACATTTATGACTGGCAATTCATCTTAAGATAATATTTTTTGGAAACTAGCTTGATTGCCTATACTGCATATTATGATTGTATTTTTTTTTACAAAATTAAGGTAAGCGTTCTAACAAGAACTTCCGCCTTGAACAAAAATACAATGTATTTGTATTACAATTTTATTAATTGTTAAAATGACGTAGATATTTATTTGAACTCTGTCACTACTTTAAGATGTATTAAGTTATTCCTTTATGGTGGAGAAATACCGCTCCAATCCTGTGACGATTGGATATATTCATTGGCAATGAAGAACAATGCTTACACTCATCAGTATCTGTTCCAGTTTCAGGCTTAATCCGTTTTACACTAGCATCCATAAAGTGCATAACTTTATTATGAAGTTATGTACTTCAAGGAATTTTAAAATAGATCCGTCAGAGTATATGAACTTCACTTTCATTGCTGGAATGCTTTAAAGATATTGCAAACTGACAGTTATAATTCTTTCTACATACGAAGAAAACACATGAGGGGCATTTGTTTAACCCGTGGTATTTCAAGGAAGAAAAACGTAATAGCAAGCGGAGATTTTATGTCCTGAGAAGCATTTATACAATTTTATTGTAATTTATATGAATTACTGGACTGGGTTATTGAAAGTAGCCTATTTATCCCTAGTAAAAAAATCTGATGTGTTACACTCACATGACTTTCTCTACTCTTGTACCAACTATTTATACAAACGATTATTCTCCATCTGCTTCATGTTAATCGAGATAAACAATTTTCAGAGTCTATCTTATTGCTAATTTTCTTGTAGATGTAAGGGGAATATATATTTACAAGGGCAATTTGGAAATACAGTAGCCTTTAAGCACATACATATCTCTTAATAGTTGGTTGCTAGGTGCAGCACCATTCCCTTTTCCACAGATTAATACTCTTTGCATATCCAAGACAAAAAATCTGATGTGTTACACTCGCATGACTTTCTCCACTCTTGTACAAATTATTTTTACAAACGCTTATTCTCCATCTATTTCATATTAATCGAGATAAACATTTGCAGAAACGATCTTTTGACATGCAAAGAGAATTACATTTTACACATAGCGACCGGTTCTAAAAATATTTAACCATCGCTTAAGGCCTAATATGTTCCCCTTGTTTTGTATTTGCAAGGGCAATATAAGCACATACATATCTCTTAATAGCTGGTTGCTATGTGCAGCACCATTCTGTTTGCCACACATTAATACTCTTTGCATATCCAAGACAAAAAAATGAATAACTAATTCCCATTTAGAAAATAAGTATTGAAAAATTTAAGGGAATAACAAGTAATATCTCGAAAATGGTTCACTCAACAAAAAAATGTATATGACATAAATTGTGTATTTTAACGCGATCTACATTTTTTGTGTAGTAAAATTTTGTCTATCTCTTATGGTTTACCAGTTATGCAAAGGTCGTTCACAGTAAAGAATACTTTTGGAGACATACCCAAGAATTTCAAGATATACATTTTATTTGTCATAAAAAATCTTAAACATATGATATTTTAAACAAAATCGTTAGAGCCATTTTTGAGAAAATTAAAATTTTCGAAAATCTTCCATGTAAAGGGTACTCTGGGGTGGGGGGATTTTCTTGAAAACCTTCGTGTCGCGTCTCTGGAAGATACTGAACCTAAATACCATGTTTGGTGTTTATCCGACAGTTCGTTTCTGAGTTATGCTGTTCACAGACAGACAGACACACACAGACAGACACACACACACACACACAGACACACACACACAGACAGACACACAGACACACACACGAACATGTTTCCAAAAATGCTTTTTTGGATTCAGGGGGTCTCAAAACATGCATTTCCGGTGAAATCTCGGTATCGAAATGTTGAGTGGAATACAATACTTCCCCTACCTACTATACGTAGTAGAGAAAGTAAAAATGAATAACTAATTCCCATTTAGAAAATAAGTATTGAAAAATTTAAGGGAATAACAAGTAATATCTCGAAAATGGTTCACTCAACAAAAAAATGTATATAGCATAAATTGTGTATTTTAACGCGATCTACATTTTTTGTGTAGTAACATTTTGTCTATCTCTTATGGTTTACCAGTTACGCAAAAGTCGTTCACAATGAAGAATGCTTTTGGAGACATTCCCAGAAAATTCAAGATATACATTTTATTTGTCATGAAAATATCGTAAACATATGATATTTTAATCAAAATTGTTAGAGCCATTTTTGAGAAAATTAAAATTTTCGAAAAATGTTCCATGTAAAGGGTAATCTGGGGTGGGGGGATTTTCTTGAAAACCTTCGTGTGGCATCTCTGGAAGATACTGAACCTAAATACCAAGTTTTGTGTTTATCCGACTGTTTGTTTCTGAGTTATGCTGTTCACAGACAGACACACAGACACACACACGGACATGTTTCCAAAAATGCTTTTTTTGGATTCAGGGGCTCTCAAAACATATATTTCCGGTGAAATCTCGGTATCGAATTTTTGGGTGGAATACAATACTTCCCCTACTTACTATACGTAGTAGAGAAAGTAAAAAAGTGTTTGTCTTAAGTTGTGACTACAGAAATATGCGGTCAGTTACTATGCTCAGTTGTTTAAACTAGCGTGTTTATCGCTAGTGATCCTTTTTTGGACACATTAGATTTCGTTTTTCCTGAAATGCATGATTCAGTCAATTGAAATTTATTTTATGGAAAATTCGATTCCAGCAATTGTATTATTAGTTAACTTTATAACCAGACAGAAAAATTCCTTGTAGAATTAACACTATATTTTTCAAGAACAAGTCATTCATCCAAACAGTCGCAAAGAGGATGATAATCTGAGTAAATCAAATACTTTGTTATTAAATTTTAAGTGATGATACAGAACTCTTATTTCTCTATTTATTTTAAGTTCGTGAACTTTCTTACTTAGTGATTAATTTTTTGTCCACATGTCCCACTTCCACTGACTTTTATCTGTTCGTCTTAACAGAACAAGAGACATAGCTATAGTTTTCTGAATTTTTGTCAGAATGAGGAAACGTTCCCAACGATGCACTATAAGAAGAAATCATGATTTTGGAATATTAGCTTATGGAATTTATGAGCTTCATGTAATTTGATTTATTCTTTGAAGCGTTTCTTGGAGATTATATACGTTATGACTCCGCCTGCTTTTAAACGGAAGTAATAATCGCGAAACTATATCAAACTGAATACTGTCCATCAGTAAACAATATCGCTTTTAAAAGCTAATGCTCATGTATGGTTGTCGTTCGGCGGTTAATTTAAATGTTAGTAATAAAGTTTCGTTAACTTAGATGCTATAAGATATGTTTTAAATAGTGTCATCAGGAGCAAATAAGAGAATTTTTGTTCAAATTTTAACTTTGAGGGTATTTTAAAATAATAGAGGATAACCATAATTTTTTATGGTTGTCTTTAGATTACTACTTATGAAGATAGATACAAGCAAACAAAATGCTGTGCTGTTACACTTTTATAAAAAATAAATGTGTAGGTGCTGTGTATTACTTATCGTTCTATTTCAAGGAAGGAGATACATACAAGCAAATAAAATGTTACACTTTTAGAAAAATACGAGTAGAAGTTTAGTTGTGTAGTTTTCTACTTCCGAACGTCCTCGAAATACATTATTCATATCACAAATGATAGTCAAGATTTGCCAGGGTGATGTTTATTTAGTTTCTATAATAATGTTTCAGTTAAAAGTTCAAAAGTAGAGATTTTCTATTTAAAACTATCAGTATTCGTATACTGTTTGCCTATAAAATGGTCATTGTATTCGAATTGTGTCTTAAGCTGTATAGTGCACTATTGTTTGTTCTTATCCCTTTCCTACTTTCCTGAATTTTCACCTGCCCAATACAGAAACTTCTCTTTTCGAACGCATCCAAACATACGTCAGAAGATTTCTTTTGACCAACGAGGTACAGGTGACGTTTGGAAAACAAACAAAAGGAAGTCGGGAACATGGCATCTTGGCAAACCCACAGACACATCTCAACAAGAAGACCGCCGTAAGCCGACATTAATTTGCAATTAGCGGGCAAGAAGAACAAGTCCTGGAAAGGAGACGGGGAATCCTTTTAAAACCCTTCTCGCCTTGTTTTGAAAGACACGAGAAGGTCGGTATGGGAGAGGTAGAGGGATGGAAGGAGAGGTTAAGTTCTGCAAGTTTCAGCCTTACGGAGAAAGAGGGAGAGAGCCTGCGTTTTTGGAGTGATAATCAAAGTAAAGACCAAACTGAAAAAGGAAAGATTCCGTAATGAAAAGAAGGAAACTTCCTATAAAGCACTTTGCTGCTCCAAGACCAGGGAAAGTAATGTTTGCAAGGCGTCGAAGGTACACATTTTACGTTACCATAAATATGAAAGGCTGAGCGAACTTCGTTTGGACTGTTGGGTTCTCTGCTAGGGTATTATTTAAAAGTATGTCATTACTTTTTACTTTAAACATTTAGCTTCTATTTAGCATAAAAATAATTACAAATTTCAAATGAAGATTCTCTCTATAGGCGAGAAAGAAGGGTATGTAAGGTAGCTAAGCATCGAAATAAAAAAATAATGAACTGCTAAAAAGCAATATTGCATGCAGGAATATCAAATGTCCATTTTAAGTTAAGGCAGTATTTTTTATCGCTTAACTCATATCATTTTGATTGTGCAATATAAAATTAATAACCTGCCTATAAACATCAATAATTACTATAAAATGTATATTACAGTCATTTTATTATGTGTATTTATTGTGTGTATATATGTATAAATTATTAGATGAATGTATTTCTTAGTTTATAACGCAGGAGCAGTGAGGGTGAAAGCAAGCTACCTTTAGTAGCAAAAAGGTAATAAAATGGGAACCTAAGGGTGGTTAACAATTAGATGTAACCTTGAGAGGGAGCAATGACTTAGAAAGCTAAGAAGGTTACCATAAGGCGATGGAAAAATACTGGTATAACGTCCAAAAAGTTTGTAAATAGTCACGTGGGTGCAGAAAGTCAGTCAAAATCATACTAAGGGTGTTTTCCTAGAGTAGGCTTAGCCAAACAGAAACTAGGAAGATTAAATTTGAAATTTTAAGCCGTGGACGCTAAGAGGTAGCGTGCCCAAGCAGTTCAGTTCAGTGATTGTGCTCAGAGTGGGTAAATGTGAGAACTTAGTGCAGTGCGAAAAAGCTAAATTTTGATATTTTAAAAATGTAGTTAGGAACATCTCACAGCCCCATACTTAGATACGTCAGTAAATTGTTATTTGATATACATATTTGTTATTATTCAACTGCCGTGAGGAAGTAATAAAGTAGTTAGAATTTACAACTATAATTGGTGTTACACGTGTAAAATTATTCTGCAGCCGTACCACTCTTATTTAGAGATACTTGCTCTACCAGATATCACTGACGCAGCCGAGGCATAAATAAATAAGTAAATTAAAAATAATAAAAAAGAGATTTATTACATATAAACTTTATTATTAACACATACACGACACCTGATGTAAATTTTGCACCCATCCTGATAGGCTACCGATGCAAAGTGTATTCAGAAACCCGGTAGAGCACCTTCCACTGTTCTAGAAAATAACACTTTGTGACCCTATTTTGTTAGAAGAGAGCAAGAGAGAGAGAGAGAGAGAGAGAGAGAGAGAGCGAGAGCGAGAGCGCTGTGTGTCCCTTATTACTAGAACTTCCATGTTTTCTTTAAAAAAATTCTTGTGTGTTATATTCACTTTCCTTTCTCTGTCATTGTTGTTTATTCTTATATCTCATCTACAAACTATTTTTTCAAAGGTTTATTCTAGCATCCACATAATTTTAATTGAAATAAACGTTTGCAGAAATTTTTTCATAATATAATTCACTGTAAGTTCAAGCGGCAGTCGCATCTATAAAATCTGAGTTACTATATGCTGGCTTTGAAATGCCAGCTTGAAATTCCATACTCCTTGCACGACATGAGGAGAAACAAATGAATGGTGACTTAACACTTAAAACGTATCATAAAGTATTGAAAACTCAAACCAATAATAGCGAATATTTTGGAAATGGTTATGTCATAAAATTATACAAATTCTACGTTTAACGAGATTTCCAGTTTATATAAGCTTTTGTCTCTATCTTATGATCTCCCAGTTATACAAATTTATACAAAATTTATTCAAAATAAAGATGATTTTACAGGATATTCCCATAAAATCATAAATATCTAAGTATAATATCTAGGTTAATTTTTCCGTGCAAAAGATAGTCTGAGATTGGAGATGTTCTTGAAAATATTCGTGTCGTATCCTTTGAAGATGCTGAATATAAATACCAAGATTGGTATTTATCCAACGTTTCGCTTTTGAGTTTATGCTGCTACATGTGTGCGCGCACATACACAAGCATACACACATGTTTTTTTTCTGAAATGCTTTTTTATGCATTCAGAACATCTCAAAACATGAAAATCCATGAAATCTCGCTATGAATTTTTGGATGGAGTACAATACTTTCGCTTGTATCTGCGCCAGATGAAGATAGTATAACTATGAACTCCTTCATGTAACAAATGCATTCTTCTGAGAATGCAGCTTCTTATGAGTTTCATAAAAGTCATATCAGCTGAAGTCACGGCTAATTTAATTATTGGCATATGTTTCACAGTTTCTCTTGTCATACTGATTCTATTCAGGTGTTCATCCATGATAACACTTTCTACACATTCTGATGTTCCAAACAAATACAATATGTATTTCACAATTCTGAGAAGATTTTCAGTATTAAGATCAATGTCTTCAGGAAACTGAATATTCATACCAAATTATGGGACAATCCCAAAGTTTTAAATTCACCAAATTGCAGATTTTAACTCAAGAATGCTAAAAACTGAGGTCACTTCGTCGACAATATCGACTTTTAAGTTAGAATCAATGTTTGAATTACTGTCTTGACCAAGGTTTCAATCTTCGACCGTACTAAACTACTGTTTGTAATGTTACGCTCTTGAATTGGAAAGCTAAAGTTCCATGTATGAAATACTAGCACTATAAAAGTATGAAATATTTCTTAAGTAGCTGGCCCACGACAATAAACTCGCCCATTAATGATTTAGTTTTTACAGCAAAGTAGCAGTTCAATTTCAATTCCTACAATTTTAATTTTATGATGAACCACTTCAGATGCACATGTGTTTTAAAATTGTTAGCCACCATGGCGGAACAACAGAGCCGTTGCATACAGAAACCACTGTGCAGTAACATCTTCAAGCAAGTTTCATCATAACTGTGGGTCATTGCTTGTGACAAGGATGAAGATTTGAAACCATAAAATATACCCACTCCCCTTTCCATTGTTGATTACATACTGAGGAGTATGGTTTTACTGTAGTAAGTGCTTTCTTGCATTGTACAGCATGAATTCTTTCAATTCTTCAGCTTTACTTCAATTGCATAATTCTTACGGTGTAAAAATGTGTGCCGATGGCACAAATTGTGAATAGTAATTCCTTTATATTACGTCAGTTGACCTTACGCTCTTAGTAATTTAATATTTCTCTGCGGGTTATGCTTCGGTTTTAGCTTAGCTTACCTCGTCTGGCACTTCACGTTGAACGAGGAGTCTTTCTTTACTGTGCCACTGACACATCTACACTTTTGGTGAGTTCTCGAACGACTTGTTAACTGTGAAGATTATTTTTGTGTAGAGGGTTTCTGCCCGGTATATTTTTTACATCAGGCTAGGCAGTTGTGTTTTGCCGCCTGCTGTCCGATATATAGATGGAGAAATTTAACAGAGCCAGAGTCGAGAGTGCTTTTTCCTTTATTTTGTATAGCCGTAACTCGGTCATGCGTATTAATAAAAGTAATCTGGAACACACGACCATTAAGTAATTATTGTAAGTACTTTAAATCCTTTTATTTAATTGTCTTGTAATATTCAAATATTTGTAGCCTGGGAGGTTTGTGGGCAACGTGTTGAATGGGGCTGATTATAGAAATTATTAATGTTGCTAAGGTTTATGAAACTGTTAATTAATTTTTGATGTTTCTATAGTTTATTTAGGATACTTTGTGAATAATTTATTTATTGCCGCAGATTTTTTAAGAGTTTATTCATACTAGACTAGCGTGAGGTGAATTTTGTGAACATACAGTTTGTACACTTGTAATTTTAGTGCAAGCAAGGTACCGTTCTGCTATCTCGTTCGAGTTAATTTTGTACTGTCATGTCATGATTGTCAAGTACTTGACCGATAAGTCTAATATACCCAGAACTTACGAATTGATTTGTCTTTATAACAAATGCTTTGGGGGACATACCTAGGTTTCACCCAGGGATTAGCCGTCACTCCTTAGCCTTGATCCGAGGTTTCCCTTGAACTCTTGCATCGCTCCCTAGAATAGGTTTAGAATAGCTAACCAAGTAAGAGGCAGCCTAGGGTAGTGCAAATGGAAATATTTAAATAACTACTAAAATTAACTCAAAATCGACAGGTAACTTAATATAAATAGTGTAAGCAATTGTTTACAATGTCAGCTCTACAGCCAACTCCAGCGACATCCCTATTTAATTATGACTCCTGCTTTGTATGTATTTTATTCCTTTACCTCCTGTGGAGAGCGTCAAACCTAGAATTAGTACGTATGCTCTATACCATACAATCTTCTTTGATGTGCTGTTATTCTAAATTACATCCGCAAAGTAGTTATATGGAACTCTGATATGTTATCAGTCATTTCACCAAATTCAATATCTCTTAAACGTCAAACTCTGGTCTGAAATACCTTATTGTTATTGAATAAACATTCATCTTATATATGTTATTTCACTAGGGATTGCAGATGCCTTCAAAGAAATATTAAGGGAATTACATAAGGAAATGACATAAATGAGCATTCATTAGAAGCGTTAGGATACAACCTATGTGAGAAATTTATCAATCCAATATTCTATGAATCCACACAGTAATAAAACAGAATGAAAGTAAACTTCCTAAATTTCTTCCGCCCGGGAAGTCGTGGCAAAATCCGTTTTAAGGCCGCATAGTGTAAAAGGTAAAGGATACTGACAAACGGAAAGGGCCCCGGGACAGAGTACCGCAAGCAGCCATCCGACCCCTTGTGCATCTACCAGCTCCCTAGGAGGGAGGGATGAGACCCGAAGGGCGACCTGATCCGGATGACAACGGGCACAAGCATGGACGCGATCCCTAATGTTGAACGCTTCCAACGCTACCCGAGCCTACCCATTGGGCCCCGTTCCTCTGGGTACTCTCTAAGGAGCGCCTGCCCGAAAGCGCCCAGAAGCGGGTATCCAACCGAGCGCTCTCTGGACGACGTCAGCGAAGAAATATCCATCTAGCCGCAACACACCGAACACCGTCGCATGGTCCTACAACCCTGAAACAGATGACATGGAAGTTGATGGGTACAGGAAATGAGGGGCAGGGGAATCATGGTAGAAAATGAACAACCCCAGCATTCAAACGTCGACCTGGGGAAACCACGAAAAAACCCATAGGCCATAGTGGGGGACGCCGGGAATCGAACCTGAGAGCTCCCAAATGCGAGTCGTAAACGTTACTGCGGCGCCACCTCGCTTGGTCCATATTGTCCGTCGCGCGAGTGACTGGGATTCGCAACATGGATAGTGATTTGGCTTTCTTCTACATTAATCCTTGAATGGTTTACTCTGTCCTCATTTATTTACAATTTCTCGAAGACCATAACTTTTACGCTTTCTATTTTATACATACTGTCGTGAAATGTGTCTAAGTATGTTAGGAGCGCCTGTACATCTCACGAAGGAATATTTAATTCACTGAACAATTATATATACGCTTGCAAAATATAAAAAAAAACATGGTGTTACGACCTTTTATACTTGGGTTGGACACAGATGTCATAGATTCTAATCTCGGTTGGTGGCCTTCTTGGCTGTATGGAGTTTGTATAGGGATAATATGTGGTGTATGAGTAGGGGGAAAATAAGAGTTCAAAACACTTAATACGCAGGCATGGGTATTCATATGCTAATTAGATCCCCTCCACCCCCTGCCACGCCCTTTGGTGCCTTTTGCTTGCAGCTGAGATAATAAATTTTGTTGAGTATAATGGAAATCTTGACAGGTATGCAATTAAGGTTGTCCATCACCTGTCAAAATGAACAATGGCATAATAAAGTATGCTTTATAACAAAAAAGGAGATGCTATTGTCTCCATTCAAATTCCTGCACGTGTGCACTTTTAGGAAGACCACCTGCAGCAACCCCACCCCCAGCCACACTGTTTGACGATAACGTGCATTATAACAAAGGTAGTACCTTTTTCTTGTCAAAATGAACATTGGCATAATAAATTATGTCTGTAACAAAAGAGCAGGCTGGAGCCACGTAAACAAAAGAGGGAACGCTATTGTCTCAATTCTATTGAATTCCCGTACACGTGCAATTTTAGGGAGGCCACCTGCAACAACCCCACCCCCGGTCGCATTGTTTGACGAACACGTGCAGTATAACAAAGGCAGTATCTTTCTCCTGTCGAAGTGAACAATGGCATAATAAATTATGTCACTAACAAAAGAGCACGCTATAGCAATGCAAACAAATGATGAGACGCTATTGTCCCAGCTCTATTGAATTCCTTCACACGTGGACTTTTAGGAAGACCAAACCTGTAGCAAACCCCTCCCTCAGTCGCATTGTTTAACGGTGGGAAAAGAGAGAGAGAGAGAGAGAGAGAGAGAAGACAGTTCCCACGGGGACAAGCATAATTTACCTGCTAGGCCATAAATTCCACCCTGCGGCGTCGACTTTGCCCTAGGGCAACATTCATTATATCGACCGTGGTTTTCCCTGCGCATGTGCAGCCGAGTCTTCTCGAAGACCTATGGATATCCCCGAATATAGATATACATGATCGTAAAAAGTCTAGCAATTCTACCAAGCACACGAATCTGCATAACAAGTCTAGCACTTCTACCAAGCGCACGAATCTACATGACAACCTACGAAAATCACCGAACGTAGTTATAATGTACTGCTTCTGATTCTAATGTCTATTTCAAACAGCGATATCAAAAACGTGTTTAACACATATCATTACATATATTATATCTCTGTGAGTTCTTAGATATCCTTAGGTCTGTGCTCGAATTTTACAGCAGGCAAAAGTTTAATGTTTTAATTGCTAATGAAAAATGGATAATTTGATAGGGTAAAACATTATTATATCATTATCCTGATTAATGAAAAGGGTTCTCGGCTATCCAGAGACCTGAGTTCGAGCCTTGGTGTACTGAAACATAATGCTTAGTAACTAATAAAATTTAGGAATATAGGGGAATAAAATAACACATGTTAATTTTTTTATATATCATTACGATGTTATAATGCAAGGTATTCTCAGGTACCCAGAGGTCCTAGTTCGAATCTTAACTTGCGAAACTCTTACACTTAATAAATATCAAACTATGGGAGTATGCGCGTTCAGGTTAAAATGTATTTAAACAAATATAATTATTTATATTAAATCCTGGAGTATGCTTGTGTATCCCGATGCGTAGACACGATTCTTTATTTTCTTTCTTCTTCTATCTTTTTCTTTCTATCTATCTCTTTCTTTTTTCATGACTTGCATACATCCAAGCATTCATATATACACGAGCACGTACACAGAGCCATTACACATACATATTTACACTCATATACATAATCCTTACACCTACATATACCAGTGTACTTACACACACACTAGTACAATTGCACACACAAACTCACCTAACACACACACGCACACACATCAGTACAACTATACACACACTCACTTACACACATGCACCAGTACACTTACACACACACACACACTTGCACAGACAGACACACATACAGCAGGGCACGCGCACACACAAACACAATTGTAGCATACTTACACCTCCTCCAAACATACGAATCTGCACGAAGACCTATAAGAATCACCGAGCATAGATATACATGTACAATCTATTCTAGCTATCTGTTTTTGCACCAATTGCCTCTTTCAAACAGAGACATCAAAAACCTTTAGGTGTATTCCTCTCTATAATAGAAGTTATCATCGCCCTCCCATCCCTCATTACATCCTCGCCTCCAAGCTCTTCTCGATTCCCCTGCATAGAGAAAAAAAAACACATTCTCCCCGCTCTACAGAGCGTTTCCCCCACCGATCCTCTCTGCATGTCATTACTTGTGATAGAATAACCGGTTTTCTACCCCTTGTATATAAACAGCCCGTTCTCGTACTGTTCTGAATATTATTCTAGGTGTAATCGAGACGATAATACAATAGACGATTTTTGGAGTGAATGTGGAGAAGAGTCATACAATTACACATATTATCATAAAGAGTCTTGCAATGGCATCATGCACTCTATAGTGTGTAACATGCCTTCGTATCATGACCAGATGACTTCTCGAGGCATATGCACAGACAATTGCTCTGTCTACAAAAGAAGAATGATGTAAGTAAAGATTTTTTATCCTTGAATGGACGGTATAAAAAGTGTGCATTGTTCTCTAAAGAACAGTGAAAATAAAATAGCTCATTGTTTTATATTTCTTTCGCTCCAGGGAGACTGATACCGAAAATGACGGTGAGATGGGCAGCATCATTTCAAGTTACAGCTCTCCGTGGCATTCGGAGTACTGCAACGGGTATACTCACTCTGTACAGTGTGCAAAACCTGCGGTACACGAGCAGATGGCGTCATACTTGAGCTGCAATGAGAGCTGCAGTGTAGTCCACTTCAGGCAGAGAAATTTACAGTAAGTAGCTCTTTAAAAATATGTACCATTATTGTACATTGGTAACGGCATATAAGTAACCGCAGAACTCATTAATGTAAAAATTAATTGCGTGGACGATACTTACATGTATTGCTATTTCGATACGCAATACTATAGTACAGGGGTATCTAGACGTAACTAACACTGGAAATTATGTTTTGCAGAATTCAAATAACGACACCTACACCTAAAAACGAGATAGATTAGAGTGATAAAGAATCAGAAGATATAGTGTGACGCTGACCTCTGACGCATCTGTGTTGTTCCTGGCAGTTGCTTCAGTGGACTCAGAGTCCTGGGTTCGTTGGTTGGATGGCAGGGATTTGGGATTGGATTCGGTAGAGCTGAGGTTCTTGTTTTTCAGGGGTGGTGACACTGAGTTGATGAGATTAATAATACTGCCGGAGAAGTTTGGGTTATATCTTTATTTTGTTACGTAGATTCCTATCTGGTCAACCCGCCACCTTCGTCGTCGAAACCACTGTTATTCTTATTACTCTCGAAGTCGCTACTTATGTGTTTCTCCGACTAGCCCTCGAATTGCCTAGATTTCACAACTTCATTTTTACGCTATAAATTTTCCGATTATTTTCTTCTGATTCTGTTTCGTCGACGTCCTCGTGGTTAATTTGTACCGGAATGTGCCTCGGCCGTTGTCATGGTTAGTTTGTACCCGACTGCACAGCATGTCTTTCCTCCTTCACGCCTTTCGCCAAACTTAGGATTTTCCCCCTCTCCCTTTCTTAAGTTTCGTTCTGTTCTAAGTTCAAACGTATCATGTGATGCCTACGCGATCTTTCGATTGGCTATCATTTTGTTTCATGATTTTTTTTTGTTATTGGCTACCCCCACTTGACAACTTTCACATCTGCTTCTTATAGCTTATTTTGAGTTTTAAAATCTTCCCACGAACATTCTTAGATCGTAGATAAGGCACATATACTCCCTTACCCTTTTAAGCTTTGAAACCCTGTCCGAGCCAAAAGTATAAAGGCGAGACTTCCGGTATGCAGGTTCGTTGACCATCGCAGGTAAAATACCTCTGCTTCGAGGAAGCAAACTTTGTTTCTCTGTCTTCCTTACAAAACCCATTTCTAATATGAATTCAGCACATTTTCGTCGCTATGTTCGATCGTATATTATTATTATTATTATTATTATTATTATTATCATTATTATTATTATTTCCCCCTGGGTCTCGATAACCAGCTTCAAGTGGAATGCCCCTTTGCAGCGCAGTGTGCTAATCAGAGGAGCAGAAAAGTCCAATTCACATGCGATCGGGGATCAAACACCGACGACCTCAGAGCCTCCCTGGCCTTGTAATAGAAACTGTATATGATGTATTTTGAGATTTCAAGGATGGCTTGCCCTATATAGATAGGTTTATTCATGTGCACTTCCCCTCTGGGAGTTCTACTCCTACAAGATTTTCTGCAAATAAAATGCACCGACCGTAAGTTGGTCGTGCTGTCAACTTATTGCATTGCTTACAACTTGTAACGATACGGAAGTCATTGTATTTAGTACATTCTCAATGAATTTACCATACACAGAGTTATTCATTTTCTTCCATAAATTCTGACCGAATTTGGATGTTTCCCTTGCACGTTTCTCTGTATTTATCTGAATGTAGGATTTCAGCCATTCTGACTGATCATATGCAATCACTCAATGGATCTTCTTTAGCTTCATGTCTAAATCAATGCACTGCTCGAGGTTTCTATAGTGCAAGGTGTACTTCTCTTTATTCTCAAGTGTTCCCAGCAGTTTCTTGTATTGGTCTCCAGGTGGTATCTCACTTTTCGGGAAGAGAGGAAGGTCATTGTGCTCATCGTGGAGATGCTCAGGGTACTCAACAAGTATCCAATTTCGGAATCAGGGGTAACAGCAAAGAGGTTTATCATTGAAATTTCTTCTTGCGAAAGCCATCTCAAGCTTGTGTGTGGCATAGGATTGTTCATCAAAGCACCATATAAATTATTATTATCTGGATAGGTCAAATATAGTTTTTTTGTTTGTTATCGTGTCCAGGAAGGTATTCGTTGTTGGCTTTTGCATGTCTGTTTGGTACGCTGCACATACCACCCCTGATTCCTCCCTCAAAGAATTTTATCATTTCTTTGTCATGAATGAAGTCAAGCTTGATCTTGGTCACCTTGAGCATGGCTTCAAATGCAAGTCCTGGCAGGGTATAGTACCAGCGCGGGTCCAAATTATATACCTCCAGAGAGAGATCCCTAAACTTTTCGAATGCATCGGCCAATAAGAGCGTATCGATATTCAGATATAGGTCGCTGTATTCGCCCAGATTTCTTAAATTGAATGTATTGCAGACTTTGACGGTGTGATTGTAATCTTCTTCTGATATACCGTCGAATTTTGCTATTGGAGGCAGTGCTGTTTCTTCTAGCCTGGAAGGAGTGTCTACGTAGCTGCAAGGGAATATTCTCTTAGATCTTGCCAACTGCTGATGTTCTTGAACTCATCACTGCTCAGCATGCAGCCTAAACTAGATAGCTTATCGTCCAAGAAATTAGTCATATAGAAACCTGAAAAAGAACTCCAGTACTTTTTGCTGAATCAGATATATATCTCTAAGGAGTTTGAGATGCACGACATGTGGTGATCATCATATGCCAGGTGTTGCATCAGGAAATGGCTGACATAATTGCTAAGACAATCAAAAAAGATGGGTATAAAAGTATGTTTCCGTCTATATAAATTGCATACATTATGAGCAGCCCCCTGGAATACACCAGTCACATGGCAGTGATCGCGTAAATTCTAGTCGTCTACCTCAGATCAGCCACATCCTGTGCAGTCAAGTATATTTCTTCATTGCGGCTTTATTTGTCAATGACTATATCGGCTATTAACCTAAGCTCAATGAAGAACTCCTTGATTGCATCAGGATCTCTGAATAGCTTAAATCTCGACAATGAGTCGTCATGGCGACATACGACCTTAAGAGATATAGATACAGCCTCATGATATTGGATAGCCCGAGTCCAGCTCTGATTAGCCGACGGCTCACAGGAATGAACTCTCGCTAACACACTCTGAATATCGGCATACACAACAAAATTTACAGGAGTACCCTTCGAGTATGGTGAGAACTCAATGACTTTACCCTGCTTAGGTATTTTGAGCACCTGGCACTACATGCACTTCAATTGATGCTTTTTAAAAACGCCTTCATTATTGCAGTGCTTCAGGCAGGGCTCGCGTAACCATTGTTTCCCATTATATTTACTGATTGGCTTTGAGGTCAGCCTTGACGTATCCTTAATCAGGCAGTAGTGATTTCTTCCATTTTGCTCAATTAGTAGTAAGTTAACAATAAAGTCCTTTCTTGCTGCTGGTCTGGTATAATGATATAATTGCACACTCCCTTTCTATTCCAAATACTGACACTGATACTTCTGGGTTTTGCGCTCAAAGTCTGGAATCTGGTTATGCTTACAGGGACGTCTATCCCACTGTAAATGAATGCAGTGAATAACTATTCTGCAGGGTATTTGCTCGTTCTATGACAGTTGTGCTTTGCAGGATACTTTGCAGCGAGAAAACACCATATAAAACTGTATTCATCGTCGATTTTTATGTTCATTAAGCTCTCTTAGTCTTGATTACACTGGGTAACTCTATGTATCACAATGCATTCATAGGATCATAGATGCTAGTTCCAATAACAAGTCCCCGGACAGCGAGCGGAGAGTTTGAGCTTGGACCTCCTTCAAAATTCGAGATATTTTCTAGAATTTCATCGACCATAGAGGCGTATGAGGCATCAAGATTACCTCCTTGAACACCCAACTTTGTCTTGCCATTGAGAAAGACGGTTTTCGCATGCTGTTTTTCAGGCGATTGTATGAGATATGTAATTTCAGTGAGATGTTTACTTTAAAGCCCAAAGAGTTGCTCCTGAGTACAGAAACAATCTCCCTCAATACAGGACGTCTGCAATCCTGCAGAAATTGACCGGGATCAGATATCTCTAGAATGTTTCGTATACGGCTATTGAAAAGGCGTCCCTCGAACCTTACACTCTAGCTGGGTGTGACTAACCTTTAGTTGTTTTGGCATTGTTGCTGTATGTGAGGTCGTTACTGTCGGAGGTGGTGTCAGTAGTGGTGGTTGCGTTGTCATATTGGCCATTACGACCGACGCCTGATGGCCCTGCAACTGGTGATGGAGGAGCCATGAAAGATCGTGGATGAATTAGGGAGTTCATTCCTTGACCGTGCTCTTCTTCAGCTTTGTAAGGTCTTTTGGAGCTCCGGAGCAAGCTTTGGTTGTCTACATCCTCAGGCTCCGGGTTTGTGTCCACTATTGAAAGTTCTATAACAATAATAACGCCGAATTAAGTGGAATGCGAAAATAGATGCTTATTAAATCTTTTGAAGAAAGCAGTTTATGTTAATTATTTTTGTAATTGTACATTTTAATATATAGAATGAGTAAAAAATCGATTAAAAAAGTTATGCCTTAACGTTACGCTAATTATTCATGTAACGCTGTTAGAGCTAGAATAAATGAAGTTAAAAACCCAACATTTGATTCACGAAACAACTGCATGTACACAGTCCTGTAGATACAATTCACACAGGTGTACACCCCCTCAGTAGGAATAATCATCCATGGCTCTCCTAGAGGCATAGGTGCAACATTTTCGAATCCGTTAGAAGGCGGAGTCAGGCAGTCTTGCGAGAATATCAGTGAAGGTAAGCTACCACCCTGGTACATCTCTGCAATCCCGATTGAATTCGGTTCAGGAACTACAAAGAAGCAAAAAAGAGCACAATTAGCTCCACATCGAATATTTTTTAATTGAAAAGATGCCTGTAAATTGTATGTTTCATTTAATAATTAAAATTCTGATGCAGGCTTGAATTGACCGCAGGTTTTACATTCATTAAGGAAAAAAACTAACATTTTTTTAGAAAAAGTTTAAATGTGATAATATATCTATTCTTAGTATTCATATCGTTAGACATCTGTTCATTAAGGAAAAAAGCTAACTTTTTTTAGAAAAAAGTTTACAGGTGATAATATATCTAGACTTACCATTCATATCGTTAGACATCTGTATTAGAACAGTGTATTCACAGTTAGTGCATTAAGGGAAAAAGCTAACATTTTTTTAGAAAAAGTTTAAATGTGATAATATATCTAGACTTACCATTCATATCGTTAGACATCTGTATTAGTACAGTGTATTCACAGTTAATGCATGTGCAAAACTGCTCTGTAGTGATGATTATGCCTGCATTCCTCCATATAACGGGATTGACATCCTCAAATCCTGGAGGCGGCGGTATGGTATAATCACCCCTATAAGATTGGTGACGGGGCTACTAATACCAGTAGAGGTACAGCTGCTATGCAGCGGCACAGCTGTTGCCTGATCTCCCGCCAGGGGTGCTGACATGATGTATCCTGATGCAATATTATTATCGGGTTTTCTATGATCCTGTGCTGTAAGGCTAAGTCGAGAGCCCCCACCTCTGGCGAATGTGGCTGTGACGACTCCCTCATTGTTTGCAGTATTACTGCGAAAAAAATTTAAGCAGGTAAATTCGATTGTTATTTTGCAGCTGATAAAAGATGAATGAGTGGAGAAAGCATTGTGATATGAAAAAGAATGAGTAGAGGAAATCGTAAGAATGTTAATGGAAGAAGAATCTGTACAGGAAATGGTATGAATGTTAATGGGAGGAGAAGTGTAGAGAAAATCGTATCAATGTTCATGGAGTATGAATGTGTAGAGAAAATCGCATGAATGTTTATGCAAGAAGAATGTGTAGAGAAAATCGAATGAATGTTTATAGAAGATTGTGTAGATTAAATCATATAAATGTTTAGGAAAGAACATGTAGACAAAATCGTATGATTGTTAATAGAAGAAGAATGTGTAGAGAAATTCGAATGAATGTTTATGGAAGAGGAATGATTAGACAAAATAGTATGAAGGTTCTTAGAAGAAGAATGCATTGAGAAAATCGTATGAATGTTGATACAAGAAGAATGTGTAGAGAAAATCGTATGAATGTTTATAGAAGAAGAATGTGTAGAGAAAATCGTATGAATGGTTAGTTATGGAAGAAGAATGTGTAGAGGAAATCGTATGAATGTTCATGAGGATGGATGTGCAGAGAAACAAAGAATGAGTGGAGAAAATCGTATGAATGTTAATAGAAGAAGAATGTGTAGCGAAAATCGTATGACTGTTTTGGACGAAGAATGTGTAGAGAAAAAAGTATGAATGCTTATACAAGAAGAATGTGTGGAGAAAATCACATGAATGTTGATGGAAGAAGAATGATTAGAGAAAATCGTGTGAATATTTATGTAAGAAGAATGTGTAGAAAAATCGTATGAATCTTAATAGAAGAACAATGTGTTGAGAAAAATTGTGGTTTAGGATCTAAAGAACTATTTGCGCCATTGATGAAAGCTCTACATTTTTTTTTAAAAATTCGGATGTTAAAAAGAAATGAAATTCAGATAAAAATTATACTCTAGCAACGATTCGTCTTTTCACATAGTTATGTAAAACTCACTCACCTTGCATTATATTATGGATGATGGTGGATGCCGTGTAGATGGCAATAGCACTTCTTCGATTAAACTGTATCACACGAATGCTATGAACCCTTAACGTTGAGTTAATAAACTAGCAGTGGTTTTAGCACACATCGTTACCTGTTTTTATAGGGATCTAAAGCTCCCAGGCGATTCCAGCACATCGGTATGGCGGGGGAGATGTTACACGTCACATGATTATTTCATCTAATGGTATTATCTCATGCTGCACATTCGCAGAGAGAACCACACCCGATATAATGAATGTTGCCCTAGGGCAAACTCGACGCCAGATGGAATTTATGGTCTGGCAGGTAAACGATATTTATCTCCGTGGGAACTGTCCTCTCTCTCTATTTTCCCACCGTCAAAAAATGCGGGTGGCGGAGGGCGTTGCTACAGGTGTGGCCTCCCTAAAGTGCACGTGTGCAAGAATTCAATAGAGTTGGGACAATAGCGTCTCGTCATTTGTTTGCATGGTTCCAGCGTGCTCTTTTGTTACAGACATAATTTATTATGTCATTGTTCATTTCGACAGGAGAAAGATACTGCCTTTGTTATACTGCACGTCTTCGTCAAACAATGCGAATAGGGGTGGGGTTGTTGCAGGTGGCCTCCCTAAAAGTGCACGTGTACAGGAATTCAATGGAATTGAGACAATAGCGTTCCCTCTTTTGTTTACGTGGCTCTAGCCTGCTCTTTTGTTACAGACATAATTTATTAGGCAATGCTTATTTCGAAAGGAAAAAGGTACTGTCTTTGTTATACTGCACGTGTTTGTCAAACAATGCGGCTGGGGTGGGACTGCTGCGAGGTGGACTTCCTAAAAGTGAAAACGTGCAGGGAATTGAATGGAGACAATAACATCCCCTCTTTTGTTATAAAACTTAATTTAGTATGCCGTTGTTCATTTTGACAGGTGATGGACAATCTTAATTGCATACCTGTCAAGATTTCCATTATAATCAACAACATTTATGACCTCAGCTGCAAGCAAAAGGTATCAGGGGGCGTGGCACGGGGTGAAAGGAGACCTAATTAGCATATGAATATCCATTCCTGCATAATAAGTGTTTTTGAACTCTTATTTTCTTCCTACATGTATGAATGGCGCCCAGTTTGAATGTGTATTAATAGCATGCAAATCATTCACATTTAATGTAAATAGCGTTACATTCAGAGAGATGGGGTTGTTTTTGGGCGCTTGTTGTTCTGGACGTAATTAGCTACAGCGTTTTCTGTATAGAACGAAGAAGTGTGTAAATTAAATCATAGTTCAGGATTATGGAAGAGAAACCGAGAGACGTTTTCACGCTTGTGCACGTAACCTACTTCTTAATGTGCTACTACGTAGTAGCATTGACGTAAAAGTGTAGTGGTAGTATGGAAACACAGCGCGAGAGAAGCTAGGTGCTAGTGCACAGCTTCAGGTATGCATGACCCCTATGCATTTGACCCACAATGCAATTACGTCATAGCAGCTGCGCAACGCAGAAGCTCCTCAAAACCTGCACAAGGCAAGATGTGCTACCGACGTTTTAACGCGTGCCACATTTTATCGAATTAGAGGATGACCGCGGTAGATTTAAACGCCGTAGATTTTAAATTACCGCGAATACGTTACGTTTAATGGCATTCAAGGAAAAAATAACCAATAAATCCGGATGATGTCAAACGTTAGGATGTTCACATACTGCTGTGCTCTTATTTGGCAGCCGCCATTATGTATATGAAGATCTTGTCATTTACTGTTTTTAAATACACATTTTAATTTTGTAAGAATGCTTAACAATAAATATCAAAACTACATACACACTGACTTATTACACTCTGTCACTATCAGCCAGGCGAGTCCTGTATTTAAGAATGGGTGATTGACAGTTTATTATGTATTTAGATGTTTGTGAAGGTTGTGTGAATTGTTCGCAGGGAAATCTAGTAAGAATTATTATTTGAACAATCCACAGAAACCGACATCAATTAAGCCCCAGAAATATGTATATTTATCATCTGATTTGGAAAGACTTTAAAACAGAATTGATACTTACATTTTTGTTGTAACAGATGTAAACGTGGGATCACAAAATTTTTTTAAAATTAATTTTGAAATGCAGTCAGACACCTTCAAACGGAGATGTTGCACTGTGATATGAAAGGTTAACTCCTTGTAGTTAATACCTTTTAGTTCAGTTTCTATTTTCTCAATACTTACCTATAGTAAATAGAGGAAGTATTGCATTCCACTACAAAAATTCGATATAGACTTCGCGTTAATACACATTTTGAGGCTCCCCTAAATCCAAAAGTAGCAATTTGAGAGAAAGGTTCGAGCGGGCGTGAATGTGTGTCTGTGTGTGTCACTGCTCTGTGAGCAGCATAACTCAAAAACAAAAACCTGGTACTGAAGTTCAGCATCTTACAGGGATGTCACAAGAAGACTTCAAAGAAACTTCCGTCGCTATCTTTACATCAAAAAGTTTCGTTATTTTTTATTTTCTCAAACATTTCTAAGAATTTTGATTAAAATGCAGTGTGTTTAAAATATTTGCGCGACAAATGAAATATATATATCTTGAATTTTCACAGAATAATTTGTGAAATCCTGTTCATTTTGAACGACTATTTTATAACTTATAAACGGTAAAAGAGATACAAAATCTTACTACACAAAATGTAGATCACGTTAAAGCAAACAATTTATGTCAAATAAAACATTTTGCGGAGTTAACCATTTCCAAGGTATACCTTATTATTAGTTTGAGTTTTCAAATAGATCGCCTTTAGCTTTGGGGATAGCGCGTCTAGATCACATTGAACTGGTCCCGAGTTCGAATCTCGGTTAGGATGAGTTATCCGGATAAGGGTTTTTCCGAGATTTCCCCTTATCCAGAAAAGATGAATGTTGGGTATCGTTAAGCTCTATGGACCTCGGCCTCATTTGCGCATCATTTTATCCATGTCATTTATCGTCTGACATGATTTGACCGGTTAAAGGACGTCAAAAAAACCAACAAAAAAAGAGAGAATCTGATGTGATACATCACATGACTTTCTTTACCTTCTACCTTTTATTAGTGAGCATACAAATTATTGTGCATAAATAGCTACATTACCGGATTATCATTAAATTCAAACTGATTAAAAAGTCAATTTTTTTACAATATTTGTAGGAGTTAACCTAACATTTTTTCCTCAACATCTCCTAGGATTAGCTGGAATACCTCGGCGATATTAGATTATCCTGACGCTTATACATTACACATTTCGTTATAGATATAATGAGCACAGCGATAGTGAAATGTTTAAGAACTGGATGCTATATGCTGGCCTTAAAATTCCGTGCTGTTTCCATGCAATCGCGAGAAAAAACTGAATTTTGAAAGGACTTTGCGAGAATGAACAAGAAACTAACAATAGCCTTTATTAACGAATATGTCAAGAAACGGCTTATACCACAGAAAAACTTATTTTAAATAAATTGTGTTTTAAAGATATCTACAATATTTTTGTAGTACGTTTTCGTCTGTCGCTTACTGTTTACCAGTTATACAAGATTATACAAAGTTTCTTCCAAATGAAGTGGATTTCACAGGCTATTCCCAGAAATTTCAAAGATATACATTTTATTTGTCATGTAAATATATTTAATATTTAGTATTTTAATCAAGCTCATTAGAACCATTTTTATAAAATGAAAATCTTTTCGGTTATGCTGTTAATACACACACATGGACTTTTTCTAAAAATGCTTTTTTTATTCAGTGGGCCTCAAAATATGCATTTCTGCTGAAATCTCGGTATCGAATTTTTGGGTGGAATACAATACCTCCCCTATTTACTCTACATGGTAGAGAAAGTAAAGGGTTCAGATATTTAATAGCTTTCCAAACTGGTTAATCGTTATACCCTTTTCTTTTCTTTCTTGCTTTCTTTTTATTTCTTGTTTTTTTCTTGTGGTTATGCAAAGAGCATGTAGTTTCAAAGTCATGACATAGAGACACGCTCTTTAAAATCTATCACCTTACCACTGTATCCTACAACGAAATAGGTAGACCAGAAATGGAATTTTATCTGGATTACCGGGATAATAAGCTTTTGAAAGAATAGTTTGTAGAAGAGTGCGTAGAGAAATCATGCGAGTGCAACACATCAGATGTTTTAAAAAGATGCATATAATATTTTACATTCACTAATAACTTCTCTTTGCTATCTTATGATTCTTGTTCTTCATTGAAATGCTCTACATTGTCCTTTGCTCTTCATTGAAACTTCTCTTCACTATTTATCTACTCCATTCACAATTACCAAATACAAAAACTGTTCTTGAAAGTATTTATTAAACGTATGCTTTCATTTAGGCAACAATGAACTTCAATTTTATAACCAAAACCGATTAACAAAGTCGTGGACTGAGCTCAACCACGAATATCAAAAGAAAAACACGATTGTAGCGTATTGTGAATAAACTGCATCAGTTTGGAATTTGCATTGATGAAATAGGAGCAAGGAGGAGCCGGTGAAATATACACGATGTACATGTGACAGTGATGCAATGATACACTACGTGATCAAAAGTATCCGGACACCTGTCTGAAAATGACGTACAAGTTCGTGGCGCCCTCCATCGGTAATGCTGGAAGTCAATATGGTGTTCGCCCACCCTTAGCCTTGATGATAGTGTTCACTCTCGCAGGCATACTTTCAATCAGGTGCTGGAAGGTTTCTTGGGGAATGGCAGCCCATTCTTCACGGAGTGCCGAACTGAGGAGAGGTATCGATGTAGGTCGGTGAGGCCTAGTACGAAGTCGGCGTTCCAAAACATCCCAAAGGTGTTCTATAGGATTCAAGTCAGGACTCTGTGCAGGCCAGTCCATTACAGGGATGTTATTGTCGTGTAACCACTCCGCCACAGCCCGTGAAATATGAACAGGTGCTCGATCGTGTTGAAAGATGCAATTGCCATCCCCGAATTGCTCTTTAACAGTGGGAAGCAAGAAGTTGCTTAAAATATCAATGTGGTCTGCGCTGTGATCGTGCCACGCAAAACAACAAGGGGAGCAAGCCCCCTCCAGGAAAAACACGACCACACCATAACACCACCACCTCCGAATTTCACTATTGGCACTACACACGCTGGCAGATAACGTTCACCGGGCATTCGCCATACCCACATCCTGCCAATGGATCGCTACATTGTGTACCTCCACAAACGTTTTGCCACTGTTCAATCGTGTAATTTTGACGCTCCTTACACCAAGTGAGGCGTCGTTTGGCATTTTCCTGCGTGATGTGTAGCTTATGAGCAGCCGCTCGACCATGGAATCCAAGGTTTCTCACCTCACGCCTAACTGTCATAGTACTTGGAGTGGGTCCTGATGCAGGTTGGAATTCCGGTGTGATGGTCTGGATAGATGTCTGCCTATTACTCTTTACGACCCTCTTCAAATGTCGGCGGTCTCTGTCAGTCAACAGACGAGGTCGGCCTGTACGCTTTTGTGCTGTACATGTCCCTTCACGTATCCACTTCACTACCACATCAGAAACAGTGGACCTAGGGATATTTAGGGGTGTGGAAATCTCGCGTACAGACTTCTGACACAAGTGACACCCAATCACCTGACCTCGTTCGAAGTCCAGTTCCACGGAGCGTAGCATTCTGCTGTTTCACGATGTCTAATGACTACTGAGGTCGCGGATAATGACTACCAGGCAGTAGGTGGCAGTACAATGCACCTAAGATGAAAAACGTATGTTTGTGGGTGTATCCGGATACTTTTGATCACATAATGTACTATGCATCTGACTAGGGATGTCCAAACGCCAAATATGTCGCTTAGAAATACCATGGCTTTACAAATTGCTATAAAATATGTGAACTGAAACTTTTAAGTACGTTTCTCAAAAGAAGTTGAGAACATGTGAAGGATATGCTCATCTGTGCCTAGAAACCCACACGCAATATAAAATTGTATAAAGTCCGGGATAAATATTTCTCGAGTACGGGTAAAATTAATTAGGGGATGTACAAAGAGTGCTCAAATGAGCCGGCTATCAACAGAACTGAAAGGTTCTCAACATTTGCGTTTTGGGTATAAGAGAGGGCCTCGACAAAAATATAATCCATTCATTTCGCTGTAACAGGGATTCAACTTCAGGCCCTGCGGATAGATATGGAGACACGCTGCCTATTATACCAGAAGGTATCATTAAATGATTTGTGTGTAAAACCAGTACGCACAATTAGTGGTGTGTTGTTTTGCCCCAAGGTCATATGGCGGTTTTTACTTTAGAAACAATTGATCATCAATATATCGAGGATTTATACACAACTATCTACCAAACGCTTTAAAAATATGCAATTAAATGTACACCAAAATCATTGAAATTACGCACATGGCTATGCATTAAATTTTAAAAGTGAGCAATAATTCATGAAGCTCGTTAACAGAGTTTTAAGCGAATATACTGAATAATATACCTACTGGCAGAGAGCCAAGGGACATTCATATAATCATAAGGAGGGTTTTATTTTTAAAAATGTATTGTTTGATCATAGTAACAACTGCTACCATAATTCAAGTGACAGCAATAACCTTTTCTAGAATTACTGCTCTGAGGAAATTCTATTTATTGACAAGTATAAGCATGATTGAAAAGATCCATTCAGTATCGCAACGTAAGTGTAAGAAAACTTAAAAAGAGGAACTCTTATAGATGTAAGCACTGGTTTCCTTTGAAGGGCCACACTATTGTATGCTATTCACCAACGGTTCCATGAGCACTGATTTTAGTCTTACTTCCACATCGACGACAGCTATTAGACATTTCGTACAAATGCTAATAAAGTACTAGAATCGTAAATAAACACAGCATATATTTTAAGAAGCATATATATATATATATATGCACGGCTGATAATTCCTTATGCTGGATAAAATTATGTTACGTATCGTTGACGTAGTACAATCATTATAGGGCGTTCACAAAGGACATAGGTTGCGTAACAAGTCTCATCGATCTTCCAGCAAGAACTGTTTATAAATAAACAGAACTACTGTATCTGAAGGGCAGGCGAATTTGAAATTCGGAACCCAGAATTATGCAAATCAGCTGGCGTCCTTCGTCGAAAGCGTCTTGAGCTTTGGCGCAGAAAGATTCACTGACGCTACACGGCAACGCCCCGCACATCGGCCTGTGCTTCTCCAAGAGACACGGTTACTGTAACAGGCCGTCGTTTTGCAACATCCTCCCACACTTACTGATATTCCACCATGCAACTAGTTTCTCCTTACTCGGTTAAAGCTAAAGATGGGCGAGATTGTCGGCTGAGGAAATCGTCACTACCACGAGCAACAGTATGGGATATTCCTGCCAATGTCATTCAGAGTGTTTCCGGCAGCGCATAGTTGTGATCATTGAGTGAAACGTAGTTCATGAACTTAATAATTGTAGCGGTATACGTAAATAAATCAGGCCTCAATTAGTTCTACTAGCAAACTAAGCATATTACTTTCTGATTGTTCTATACTTCGCCAGCAAGCAAATGCAACATACTTAAGAAAATCCTACGATCCAAAGATCATTAGAACTCCTAGGCCTGTCGGGAAAGCTAGTTCAATTATTTATCAGAAACCAACTTGTAGGTCGTTACCAATCTTCCTTCAAGCAATGGAAATATGGCCCAGCATCTGAAGTTAAACAAAAACACGTTTTGTTATTAGGACGCTACATATTGTAACCATAAGAGCATTGTGCTCCTTGACCAAATTTCCAGAGACCTCTGTGTTACTTGAAGAAATTTACTAATATATAGCAAATGCAGAAAAACATGTAAAGATATGCAGTTATATTATGAAAGATTAAATTGTGTGCATTTACTCCAAACTCTCAAAATATCAAAGATAAAGTTAGTCTTTTATTTCTATATAAACGTAAATATATACTTGAATAAAAGTATACATTTCACAAAAAACTGGTTTAAATGTGTTTCTAAACTTTGGATTTTGCTACTTTAGCTTTTATATTCTGATCACACGCACACACATTCATGTCTTTCTTCATACTTTCATACTCTAGGATGTGTAAAGAATAATAAAGTAATAACCATGATTAAAACTAAAATCACAAAGCGGCAATTAATATCTGAACCTCTGGATTAGAAGTTAACACGCTAGCTAGTAGACAGTAGCAGCAGTCTGGTGGGTTACTGATACGAAACACTCGTTCCAAACTGGGGTATCGTTCGTTTCACCGGTAGCTGGCTGAGGCGATGAAATTCTTAGAAACCGGAACGGTTTTGATCCAAAGTGATATTAAGAGCCGTTTTCAAGCTTTAAAGTTTGAGTGGTCGACCTTCTTTTTATGCAAGGAGTTTAAGAAAAAGAACCCGACAATCAGAGTATGCTTGGTGGGTAGTTCAACGCGCCTAGCGCAAAGCCAAACTATTGAAACCTGAAAGCTCGAAAACGACCCTAAAGATTATTTTGGGCCAAAAGATTTCAATTTATGTGAAGCAGGTTATCTTTCTGGTCCGAACGAAATAGCTGTTTCGAAAGACTGGACTGTTCCTTATAAGTTGTAAATGAAAGATCGTGCATATATCAATATATTGTGATATAAAAGGTGTCATTTAAGGTATTAATTGATAACTCTAAAACCTCTCTCTCTCTCTCTCTGTGTGTGTGTGTGTGTGTGTGTGTGTAACAATAGTAATGCATAAAAATGCGCCCATGCTTTAACCAATAATATGTATAAGATTGTTCCAAAAAGACGACACCACTAGCAGAGGTCGTTAAGAACGGGCTCATGAAAGGAAGGTCTGCGGTCCAAAACCCTCCCGGACAATCCTTCCTGTGAGCTTTCTTCCAGATTTCCCTTAGTCCTCCAATGCCGTTGAGGTACCCTAAATTTAGCTAGCCTGGAAAGTTTCCTTCCTAAATTTTCTTTCCCAATTATTTAGTTTCAGGTATCATCATGTCCGACGCCTGTGGTACTGTATGCAGTAAGAACGGGCATTAAACACTACTAGAATTTGTGTTACATTCACATGACCTTCCCTATCCATGCTTCAACAAAATATACTTACTTAATACTAATCCAGATAAACATTTGCAGGAATGGTTTTAGTATATATTTCCTTGTAGTTGCAACAGGAATAAGGGAATATAGTAGCCTTAAGCGATCAACGCCAACTTTTTTATTTGGCATTAAATTGTGTGATTCAATAGATCTACATTTTTTGTGGTAAGGTTTTGTTTCTATCTCTTAGAAATTACAAGTTCACGAACTATTCCCAGAAAATTCAAAATATACATTTTATTTGCAATGGAAATATTTAAAGCACATAGGATAGTTGGTTGAATAATATTAAATATTAGAGGTTCCTCTGGCTTATTTTGCTTAGCTGATATTGTTATGGACGTTTAGGAAGACCGAGATTACAAATCAATAAAGGTTTGTTGAATCTGACCAAAGTTCATGGTCATTTACTATGCAATCTAAATAAAATATAATTTCATCTCACTATTTCAATTAAACTATTTAGAACCATAGCTGAGAAAATAAAAAATAACGAAGAATTTGCATCTAAAGGGTAGTTTGGGGTGGAGGAGATTTTCTTGAAAATGACTGAATTTTCCGCCAAATGCGAAAATATCGTAGCAGAAATTCATCAGACAGTTCAGTGCTTGTAGAGATATTTTTGCTGGTGCCAGCAATGTAAGAAGGTTGATACACATTAAAATGGAAAAACATACATCAAAGATCGGCCTCATAGAAGCCATCTGCACACTGCCTCTACAAACACAACAAGGGAGGAATGCATAAGATCATTAAGGAATTCCGACGTGTAACCGTGGATAAAATTGCGGCTAATCTTGGAACATATCTTAATGCATTCAAGCAACTGATCAACAATTCGGGATATCGGAAAGTATGTACCCTCTGGCTTACCAATATTTTCACCGTCGACAAAAAATTCGAAGCAAAATCATCATCCAAGAATTTCTTCAGAAATATCAAATTGAAGGAAATGATTTTTGGGTGAGTATTGTGACGGTGATAAAAGCTGGCTCCGTCATTATCACGTAGAGGGGGTTTTAGTAAGTAAAGCATCAAGTTAGGAACACACAGAGGTTTGGTGGCGAAGGAAGGTGGCAGACGTCTTGGGAAGAAGGCCTCAGCAAGACAATGTGAAGCCCCCACACCATGCAGATAACTGTGAGAATGGGATAGGCGGGTCTTCCACATTCCGCCTGCAGTCCCAACTTAGTACTCTCTGGAAAGGTAGAATCAGGCGACTGAAAAATTTAATGCCATAGCCGGGATTTGAACCAACGGATCTCCCGGTCTACATCCGGTTGATTTAACCACTGAGCTACCATGATAATATGCCGATACGGCATTAAATTCTACAACTGATTTGCATTTGTCCTGGTAAACCACAAGGAGATCTCAAATTGTATTGATATGACATACATCAATGGCCACTTACAATGCTGTAATTACTTTCAAGTCCCGGTCTTCATAGTTTTGATCACTATTAGGTCAATTAATGAAATTAATTGTTCTTCCACACAAGCCGTGTGTTGGACAAGTATGGAAAGGTAGAATCAGATGACTGGAAAATTCAAAGCCATAAACGGGATTTGAATTACGGATCTCCGGTCTCCGCCCGGTTGCTCGTAAAACCGTACGGTATGTTTTTTTAGACTTTATAAAAATGTAGCTATGGCTATTATACCTATTCGTGATTAGCGTTAATGATGATGAAAAGTAAAATAACAGAAACACCACGAATCTAGACATAAGAAGAATTAAGGGATGAAAAGCTAAATTTGGGTTGCGCCTTGGGGCAAGTGTTTTTTGGACACTTGAGGATATTAATGGTGATATTGTGGTGGTTAATTCTTAAAAAGATTCAAATGATTAAGCAACATGTATATTCCATGCTTTTTCTGTCACCTGTATTTGTATTTTAAGCGCTTTATTACGTCGTATAAAGCAATCTTGCTTTTAATGAGTATGAACTTTGGGTAAATTGTGGACACTACTGTTTCTGTTTGTTAAACTTCCTAGTAAATCCTTAGATCTGTTAGATCCTTGAAAACCATGCGATATCCGAACCTCAGTAATCAACAGACTAGCCGAAAGCGTGAAAAGAATTCCTAATGATTCAGCTTGTTTGAAGACCGCTGATCCGTCCTCCGGGGGGGGGGTGAAAGGGAAAGTCTGTGTCTTACTTCACTCCGAAGGTAGATCTTGAAGTTCTTCTATGCAGGGTGTACCTTTATGTGGAACAAGGAAGGTTTAATTTTCGTATGCGAATTTTGATCCAAGGATGCCTATAGTATTTAAATGTATTCCTAAGGGCACGACTATAATGTAATGATAGACATATGCACAAAATGAAGCTGAATGCATTACTGAGTAATCTAATAATATTTTATACTCTTTTTGTGCACTTTTAAAAGGTTATTTTCATGCTTCCGCTAAGTATTTGGAGCCAGGCGAAAGAAACCCAAAAAAATGAAACTACAACATGTATGAAATGCATGTTGTAGTTTCGATACAATCGATACAATCGTATCGAAAACTTATCACCGTTACAAACATCCATTCGTAATAGATCTTTCTTAGCTGGTCCCTGTTTCCAGTCTGTGGCGGTAGTATCCCTTAAGGGAGTGGAATTAATAAGGTCATTAACACCTATTTCTATCGGTTGCTTAGTAATAACCAAATATGCGGGATTTGCGCAATAGGGTAAAGTTGGAAAAAAATTAGCAAAAGTTTCTCAGAAATAGCCTCAGCAGCTAGCCGTCGGTGCACAATTAGGAGTGTGTGGGAGTGAGAGAAAGAAACTGATTATACGAAACGGAATATTTGCTTCCTCTCTTTTCTTATCTATCCATATATGTACATATCTATCCCAAATGAAAACAGTGCAGACATACTCTGCATAGGAATGAAATGCGCACCACAAAATGAGAGCCAAAAGGATAACTCCTTCTTATGCATCTATCTCTATGAAGTCGCCCTCCGTGGTGTAGTGGTCACCATGCTAGCTTCTAGTTCCCGAGGTCGCGGGTTCAAACCCGGCGGAGGATTTTTTCGGGTGTAAAATCCTTAGCATGGGAAGTAAAGCCGGTGGTCCAGTGTCGTAGATTTACAGCACGTAAAAAAACCTCAAGCCTGATAAAGAGGCCTCTGAGCAAAATTGCCGGTCTTTCACGCCCAATATAGAATGGGACGCTCAGGACCACATCAGTTAAAGAGCGTCCATAAATAAAAAAAATATCTCTATCAAAATACCTTACAGTCAAGTGTATAGAATCGTGCTGATATAAGCGCAGTGGTTTAGGTTCGTAAGGAAATACTAAACTTCCTCTGCCACGCCCAGTCCCCACTCCTTATCTGGTTATAACACTATGCTTAATAGTTATCTTACGCTCCCCTTTGATGCAGTAATTTGTATCACAAATTACTTAAATGTAAATAATGATTGTAATATGAATATGCATTTTTATGTGACATTGATTTGAGATGTTTATTGATTGTAATTATTGTTGAGAAGTAAGTTTATACTGCCTTACTGAAACTGACAATAATAGCGCGCAATAATGCAGCGAGGGGGTGAGCTGTTTATCATTATTGGAAACGAGGAAGTTACGTAATGTTGGCGCGTTTTTCCTTGAGAATCTTCTGGAACGTTTCCCTAGAGCATATGTATTCATAATTTTCATTGGATATTAAAATAGACGCTAATGTTGGCGCGTTTTATTAGCCAATTGCAGTTCAGTTATAATCTTTAGGCATATCGGGGTGTATGTGCATAAATAGAGGCTAGGTTAGAGGTAAAGTCCTTCAGTCCGTCAGTTCATCAAAATTCTTTGTACACTACACGTCGCATTCCCGTCAGTTCGTCGAAAGTATTCGTACGGCACACGTCGGATATCAATTTGCAGGTTACGCGTAACAGAGCTATGAAAAATCTCAAGTGTTATAAAGTTAATTATACAAAAAGTTGAAGTACGCGAATTAAGAATTATCAGTAATGAAGTTGTTATAACAGTTTCAGTTTGGCGAGTGTTAAGATCAATGTATAAATGTGATAGTTAACGTGTTCGACAATAAAAGTGTAAAACAAATTTCTTCATCAGTGTTATATTTGGATAAAAGATTCCTTTCCGTTTACACAACCTGTATAAAGAGAAGAGCTCGACCCAAAATAAGATAATAGCTAGCCGGAGGACAGTGAAACAGAATTAAATAAAAAATAAAAGTAAAATTCTTTCAAACAAAAACTAATACTGCCGCAAATTGCTAACACCAGATGGAGCTACAAACCGAACAAATGAATGACGTCACAAGATGGCTTCCACGCGTGAAGTAAACACAAATACACAAAATTTATAAGTATTACACTCCCACCTTTTCCTTCGCTCATCAACCTGTGTTCATAGATTAATGTTTGAGTGCCAGACCTACAAAAGACTCATTCTGGGGCAGGTGCGAATCGTAGTTACGAAGCAGGACTTCCAGCCACTCAGGTGAAATGTTTCCGTAATTCTGCCCATTCGCTGCTCATCTGGGCCAGACTTTTGTTCGTAGACTTGCACATATGTGTGTGTTTGGGGGAGGGGGGTTGCATTCCAACCAATAACAGATTGCCTCACCCAAGTTGGTGTGGAACTCGGGTGAGGAGTCTCTGCCAACATTAAAGAAAGCCACTTAGAAACCAAAAGCATCAGCACGTTTTCTGTACTCGACTGTGCAGATGAAGCTAGACTAAACGCGCCGCTGTCTATAAATGGTGCCAAATGGTGAAAGAGAAGGGTGCACATCAATCACACAAAGTTAGTATTCCGTTATCACCATTGGTTATGTGAAGCAAAACTGCAAATCAAATAAACGTCTCTTTAACACATTTTCCTTCCATATGTGTTACCTGTTATCTAATTTACCTGAATAACATTAGTTGCTAATTGGGATTTATTAAATGTCCATTATAGTTTCCGTTCCACAATGTTGTTTTTTCGCGTATCATGTTCCATAATTGTTGGATAATAGCAATAGCCGATACCATCATCGGACAGATAAAAGCATTCATGCATTTCGTTTTAAAAATAAATGTCATATTATAAAGAAGTCTAAAGTGAAAGGTAAACCTAATATTTAATTGGCTTAATATTAGATGTGCAAACTGTGCGACTCATTCTTCAGTTATGAATGGCATTGGCGTAATCATGTGTCCGTATCTCATACCCTTGGAGTTCTACATGATATGTTAGCAATTATACTGACTTTTTCTATGGCTCAGCGAATATATAAAGACGAAGCTACAAAGGGATCTCTCTTTACGTTAGTGAACGCTTCTGGATACTATTTGTCTCAGGCTGCAACAACACTTGAAGTCCCCATATCTAAGGCTACCCCCCCCCCGCCCCACAGGCTCACTTCGTGTGAGTACGGGTTTGACGTACCGGTGTCCCGAGCATCTCATCGCCATCGTCATCACTCTACCCTCGTTCGGTCGAGGTGGGTTCTTCCTCTTGACCGGGGGACACAAGGTAGCCTCTCGTGCGTTCTTTTCATTTCATTCCATGCCGCCCTTCACATCGTTTCTTTCTTCTCTGGTTTCTATTTCTGAACATTTCGCACCACGACCATTCACACATCTCTTTTCCTTCCTCGCAGGTCTACCTTGCGTGCGAAACGTCCACACCCTTTTTGGTTTCTTTTACCATTTTTTTATTTTAATCTTCCGTGGACAAAGCCTGACGGATAAAATTTTGGGGTTGATCTTTTATCGATTTCGTTTTTAAAAGCAAAGTGTGACAGTTCTCTTAATCTTTTACGTATTCTAAGTGGCACAAAGGGAACTGATCGCAGCGTCGTTCTGCGTCTTTATCGCTCTTTGGTCCGATGCAAGCTTGATTATGGGTGCATTGTCTATTCATCGGCGCGTCCATCTGTGTTACGTCGCTTGAATGTCATTCACCATCGTGGCAAAGGGTCGCTACAAGGCCTTTCCAACCAGCCCTGTACCCAGTCTGTATGCTAAAGCTGCAGAGCCTCCGCTGTCCTTTAGGCGTGAGATGCTTTTGTGCAGCTATGCATGTCGACTCTCAAGCTTGGCCGACATCCCGTCCTTCGAGTTATTTTAGGAGGATTCGCTTGATCGGCAATATGTAGTTCGCTCCTCTGTATTGCTCCCTCCAGGGGTTGGATTTCGCCAGCGTCTTCGGCATTTTGACGTTACGTCAGCTCCGACCCTTCCCAGGGGGGAAACCCGGTTTCCTCCTTGGTTGTATGCTGAGGCCCACTGTCACCTTGGGTTAACGTCGATGCCGAAGAATGAGATCCCTTCTTCAGTCCTTAGATCCGCATTTTTAGAACTTCAGGCGCAATTCGGGGACTTTCATTTTATATATACCGATGGGTCTAAGACTGATGTTGGAGTAGGGTGTGCCGTTAATTTTGGTGAACATAGTTTTACCTTTTGTTTACTGGGGCAATGTTGGATTCTTACCGCCGAACCGTTTTGTATTTACCAATTTCTTTTATACATCCAGCAGCACGACTTACGGCACTGTGTTGTTTGTACAGACTCTCTGAGTGTTCTTCAGGGTATTTGCGTGCTGTGCACCAACCACCCGCTCGTACAGCGCATTCATAACCTGCTGCACTCGCTTGGTGCTTCTGGCATCATGTCCTTCGTGTGGATTCCAGGTCATGCGGGCATCTCAGGGGACGAGTCTGCCGACGCCGCTGCCAAATCGGCAATTATATCACCCAGATGTTTTACCTCTGTTCCCTCCATAGATTTGTTTATTTTACGTCGCCGCATCCTCTCGCTTTGGCGCGATGAGTGGACGGCCCTCCGGGGGAACATGTTGCGGGAGATTAAACCTCTCCCGTTAGTCTGGGGTACCTCTTCTCGTTCTTCTCGTCGGGAAGAGGTAATTTTATTGGTATACGTATCGGACATTGCCGTTTTAGTCATAGACACCTGCTCAGTGATGACCCCGCACCACTGTGTGAGTAGTGTGATGAGCTCTTAACGGTGCGTCACATTTTAGTCGAGTGTCAAGCTTTAGCTCCATTGCGCGTTCGTGTGACTCTGCCTGTTGGCATAGACAACGTTTTGGCAGACGACACGCATGCTGTAGAATGTATTTTACGTTTTATCAGTGACAGTGCCTTTAGTTGGCGTATTTGACGCGCTGAGCGTCTTTTAGTTATGTAATTTTATTTTATCTGTGTTAATGGAGGCTCTTCTCCCCGGCGGACATATGACGCTCTTCTCCCGTGACGTCTACAGTTCCTGATACGCCGATAATGTTTTATTGTTTTGTTTACCCTGTTTTTAGTGTGGTGGTGTTTTAGTATTTGCTAGTGTATTGGACTAAGCGGGTTTGTGTCCCGTATTTTAATTAATGGATTTTAAATTCTATACGTTGTAAGGACGGTGATGATCTTTGATGTTTAACGCCCATAACCCCCATCTCATCATCATCATTCCCGAAACACCGTTGTGAAGCAGCCGCGGAAATGATTTTGACTTCGATAAATACACACTTCGATAGTGTGCTCATTCTTTTTTGTCTTAGGGTGTACCTTTGTTGTATCAACTAGTTTTATTTTGCTTAATTTTTGTTTAAACGATACACAAACCTATATAAATTTAATAAAACCACCGAAATACGTGAAGTAAAGATAGAAAACTGCTCCAACAAAAGTTTCTTGTAGTTAACTTTGTACTGTAAAAAACTGCCCATTATAATGGAGACAAGATTGCGAGGAATTCACCACTCAAACAATGAGCTTCATTTCCAAAGTTTTCGAAAGCTGAAGAAACAATTAAGTGTTTCACTCTGCCCAATTCCAATAGAAGGTGGTTTGGAGCAGAATAGGAACTATACTGATGATTCTTGCGAATACGCTCCACAATCTTGATAAAGAAAACAGAAAACTCTGCTAGTGACTACATAGCCTCTGTATTCAACTATGTTTACTACTGGACTTCTGACAGTAGTGACTGAGAATATAGCCAACTCTCGATAATTCGCGGGAACATCAGTATTTTATTTTTACTTATGTTACGCCTACCCAAACCTCCCGCTCACAGAATGCAGTGAAAGCAAAACTACCTGTCTACTTCTGTAGGAGGTAATTTACAGCCTAGGCCGAAAAGATCTGCTAGCTTTCTTGTTTGCAGCAGCAGTTCAAAACGTGAATTCAGAAAGTGTTGATCTCTATGTTGTTTTTTCCTTGTAATTCACTCAGTTGATTGGTACATTGTTCGATTTTTGAAACCTACAGTGTATTTTCAAAATGCGTGGCCGATGTAATAAAAGACTAATTGTCGAAAAAAAGTAAAGATCATTGAAAGATTTGAGAAAGGTAATAGGCATCTAAGCTGTCCATGGAGGTCGGTGTGGAGGAGACTATAGTGAGAGACATACGGAAACAAAAGGAAGTGTTGGTTAAATTTTCTTCTAAGTGCGAATGTTTATCGCCCAGAAAATCTGCAAAAACCTCAAACTACGAAAATCATGATACGGATGAAGCTATGATACGTTAGTTTAACCAGAAAGGAGATGAAGGTATTCCGGTATGGTCCAATGTGTGCTGCACAAGCAGAATGTTTTCACCCTGCGCTTGGTTTGGAAGGGGATTTCAAAGCATCGTCTGGCTGGCTTACATGATTTAAACATCGCTGTGGAATAAGGGAAACGACTCGGTGCGAATACAGAAGCTGCCGAAACCTTCGGTCAAAAATTTAAACAGCTTGTAGAAAGCATAATTCTGGATTATAGCCAAATTTATAATACAGATGAAAACCGGGTTGTACTGGAAGTGCTTATTGTTACGTGGCTTTGGTTTTCTTTTACTTTTTCTCAAAAAGAGTCCCCTTCCCTCTAAGATCCTTGTAACAGTAAATAAGGAAACATGAAAGGTAGTGGATCGAAGGGGGACACCAAAATGCCTATAAAGTTCAGGTTAGAAAAATAATTCTTTATTCATTAAACAATAATATTGTCCAACATCCTAAGGAACAGTAAAACAAGAACGAAATCAAAGTACTCTTGCAAAATGTATGACCATCAAGCTTTGCATAAGTATTCTGTAAACTGGTTAAATAGGAAATTTTCCCAATGTACCAGTAATAAGATAAATGCTTTTCCTTTATGAATTTGGTCAACTGTTACTCATGCTCAATGAACAAGCATTATTTAAACTTGGCATTAAATAAACTTGCCTTTTATATGAACTAATGCTCTTAAGTTTAAAGGCAATCTCGTTAAAGTCACGCTACTTTATTTTCGCGCGAACACATACGTTTTCTCCAAACCGCTGGCAGCAATTAATTTTAAAATATTGCACCTGCCAAACATAATTGCACAGTCTCAGAACTACTAAACTGGCAGCAATTAATTTTAAAATCTGTGTACCTGCCAAACATAATATAACAGTCGCATACTACAACGTGACCTTGATTATAATGTTTCCTTTTGTGTAAGGGGTTGTCCAAGTTTCCCTAATGTAAGAATAATTCGTCCTATTCGGGGGCTTGTTGGCTCAGAGTAGACTTCCTTATATGTGATGAGCTGTTCTGCGTTGTTCCTCCTGCATGTCCTGTCGAGTACTCCCCCATGAGACTTTGGTTGGGCTGTAGTGAAGAGAGTGCAGAGGAGAGTTGGCCACCGGCCAAGTCACCCACTTATTGCACCATCTATGCCGGAAGATCACGTACCGTCCTATTTGAAGAGTGAATGTAGCTGGTGAAAGGGTGACGAAGCCATATTTGACCTGTACTTGGTCACTAATATACCGCACTATCCGATAGCGTTCAATAGGTTCATGAACCGCTACATTATCATCTCGTACACTTTTATGGAAACAGAAAAGCAAGCTCCAGGCCGTAAAACATCTAAAAAATAATAACCATTTTGGTATCCTAATGCAGTGGAAAATCCTAAATCCCACGTTGTTTTAAGAAGAAGAATATCCCGTTACTTCATTACCGCAAAGAAACGAGCTGGATGGACAGAGAAATATTCAAGGGCTACTTTCACAGCAATTTTGTTAAAGAGGTTTACCGCATATTTAACTGAACAGTCTCTCCTAACCAAAGCTATACTACTACTAGACAACGCGCCTTCCCACCCCCACGAAGGGGACATTTGCGTTAAACACCTTCCTCCAAACGTAAGTTCTGTCCTCCAACCTATGGACCAAGATACAATAGCTGCATTAAAAGAGAAGTACAAATCATCGCTTCTCCACAAACGTGTTGAAAAAGATGCCGAAATTGAATCATTTTGGAAGGGATGAAGTTTGTTAGACGTGCTGTATAATATCGACAATTCATGGGACTCTTTTAATCAATTACATTCACGCGGTCCTGAAGGCCGATTTTACCTGGTGTCCAGAACAATGTTGGGCTCCAAGAAAAAGAAATTTCAGATGCTCAGTCTTTCGTTGCCATACTGGCGTCCTTATTACGTAAAGTAGGACGATATCGTTCGAGATTTGACAGCTGACTGCGAACAGAACGACGCAGATGGTGAAGTGTATGAAGACGAAGCTACGGACATTTCGAAATTTACGCATAGCCAAGCTAATGTCACCGTAAGTACGTTTTTGTATTTTTCATTTTCAGATTTTTTCCCTGCGAAAACTGCAATAAAAGGATGCGAATAAATGAACGATCCTCCAAGAAGCAAACTAAAGTGAAGGACTTATTTTATTAAATTAATGGTATATATTTTGTAGAAAATGTTTCTTGTTAAATAAAAATTGTATTGTAGTCACACTTATTTACGTATTGTATTGATAATCAGAGTGCACTTTGCTGTGGTTTAAACGTAATGAGAAGGTTAAGCGGATAATTCGCGGAAGTTTGTACATTAATTACCTCGAATTATAGGAAGTCGACTATACCTTCAAATCCAAATAAAACTCCAGATATTTACAATTAATGATAACAACTTTGTTTCAAAATCTGAAGATTCTATTGGGTTAAACAAAACTTAAATTTGATCTGCGTAAGGTGCCTAATCTGAGATCTGCTCTTCACTTCTTTTATTTTCTTAAGCGTACTGTCCTCTGACCTAATAGGACATATCAGAATTAATGAAATGAATGCGAAATGAATTACGAGGGCAAACTTAACGACTTCATATAAGAAGTATACTCCAGCATGGGTATAAATTTTAGTTCGCTGTATAAGAATCACGAATGTGAAAGAGATCTGCCGCAGCGAATAAAACGTGAGTTTTTCTTATCCTTTTTAACGCTTGTGTAAACACAGGCTGGAAATAAATAGTTGTTTAAGTTGTAGCATCATGTTAGAATCATCTGCAACAGATGACAGAATCACTGCACAGACGCTATTTTGTTAGAATTGTGAGATTTCAAGACTTTTTGTATTTTTCTACAACATATGTAATCCTAAACTCTTGAAACAGAGAAACTACAGCATTCGTAAAAATTAAATCAGAATTTGAATTGTTTCCTTCCAGCTGGTACAATTTGAAACCATAGACTGCATTCGGCTTGGTATGACATAATGAGTTGGTGTCGCTGTGGTATCTTCTATCAACGAACCTGACTTCTACTATTATGGTATGACGTGTGATTTGAGGAAGTATTTTTAACACTTAAATAATTACAATCAAATTATATAATAAAAAATATAACAGTCCACCTTAAAGCAATATGTATATGTAAGAATATATAAACATGTATGTAACAGTCATTGCATATGCTTATATTATTGTATACATTTTCAGTAATGTTATATGAATGTATTACGTAATTTAATAATGTAGGAGCTGTGAGAATAATAGGTTAAAGGTTGCTAACAATGAGGTAACCTTGAGGCAATAATGATTTTGAGAGTTTAACAATACTTCTTGTGATTATTGGAAGCAATAATGTAATTTTAGTGATAGTTTATAAAAACTAGCCAATCAACAAACAGAGAAAGCTTTAGTTAAATAAAAGTATTCTATTGGATTAAGAATAGCCAACCGAAGACTTTAAATACATAAATTTACAAGTTTAGGCGGTTGAAATCAGTTCAGTTGGTTGCAGACAGCGTTACTAACCAGACGCAAAAAGTGTCCTCAAGAAATTTAATACGTATTCGTGTGAGACGAAAATAGTTTTACGTGTTAAAAAGTGCAAGTAATTAATTAAAGAATCTCACAGCTATCTATATCAGTGAAGTGTTATTTAAATCGTATCAAGTATGAATAAAAGGAGTAAAGTAAAATTATAATCTGTGTAAGCCTATGTTCTTAGTCATACCACAACCTTGCCAAGACATCCATGTCTCTAACAATAATACTGACGCAGCCGAGGCAAACATAAATATATAATATTTAAAGAAACAGTAAAAATACATTTGGGGCGAAGGCTACCGGAAACTGTTTACTATACGTGCGGTTGCAACTACTACAAGTTCGGTTCTCCAACAGCTAAAATACAATACAACTCCTTCAATACAAACTATTTCAAATTGACGCCCAAAGCGTGTTACAAACAACTTATAACAAAACTCCTACTTCAAATCGGCTTTTCCATACGTGAAACAATACAAACATCTACCGTTTTAAAGCAAGTACCGATAATGTTTTGATAAATTACAAATATTATAATTTATTAACGTACACCGTTTCTCTACATAGTCGCAGCCGTTATTCAGGCAGTTGTAACGGAAACCAGATTTTGTATACTTTCGTCAAAGAATGCTGCTACCTGTGACAAAATATTCTTGTTTCTTGCTTCACAATACCATTGTCATTGAAGTGTTTTCCTCCAAGGACTTTCTTCGGACGAAGAAACCGATGAAAATCGCATACTGCCAAATGCGATCAGATCATGAGTTTGTTTGGCTGTGTGTGACCGGGCATTGTCATGAGCCAAAAGGATTCCAGCGAAAACATTCCACGCGTATTGCAAGACGGAGGTTTCCTAGTGTCTCACAATAGATGCCTTTGTTTATTGTCGCACTTCTGGGTAAGTATTCAACCAGAAAAACAGCTTGTCTGTTCCAGAAAATCGTGCACATGATCCTGCGAGTGGATATCGTCTGCTTGAATTTCTTCTTCATGGGGGATATTGTGTGCCTCCACTCCATGGATTGTTGCTTTGATTCAGGATGATGCGAAACACTCCTGCCCCATCACCTGAAACGATGTGCGTTAGCAAATCATCGTCTTCCTCAGCATATCGCGTGAGAAGTCAGTGTAACGGCAGATCACGTGTTCTTGTAGTGCTGGTATTTATTAAGTATTTAGTATTACATTAATTGCATAACACAGTCACATGGGTCATAAGACCGTACATGCTCTCTAGAAAAATACCTGGTCTGTATACGTGACTTGCAGTATCAACCAGAAAACAATTATTTTTTTTTATAATCACCGCACTATATACATACATATAAAATTGAAAAAAAAACACTCTGAATCACACACTCAAACACACACACACACACACACACACACACACACACACACAGTCGCACACAAGTACTCAAGCACCACATATGTTTAAAGAAAAGAATTACATAAACATCTTATCTCTTAGTACACGTACTTCCATTAAGTATGTGCCCAAGCTTGGCCAGTTTTGGCTGTTTAGAATCAAGTCCCAGCATGCTGTCCTCCGTCTGTTGGAAGCCAAAAAAACTTCCGGTAATAGTTTTTTCCTAATACCCTCCGTCTGCACGCATGCTGCCAAAATATGCGTCCAGTCTTCTTGTTCCCCGCATAATGGGCAAATCCTCCTGCCATCGTCATCAACAATCTTGCGAGCTTTCCACCCTCCCAACCTAAGCCATGCTATTCCAGACCTCTGTTTTATACCTAATTCCAAAATATATGTTTCCTTACCCCACCTAGTTTTTATTTCATTTTGTAGCTCCAATGTGTGCTCATCAGCAATGTTTTTGGGCACCCATCTTGAGCACAATTTCCGAAATCCTAATAGTTCTGTCACAATGTTGTAGAGGACTGACTTGAAATTTATTGAAAATACAAAGACAGACCGATATGGTGAAACGTCTGTCCTCGCGAATATTTTCTTCCACTGCTTGCATTAAATCATCCGTGATCACATATGGTCGGTCCCTCTGCGGCTCATCATGCACATTTTCACGACCTTCGTTAAACTGTCTAAACCACTTCCTCACCATCCCATCACTCATTTTTCCCCATAAACCTCACACAATTGGCGATAAGTGTTTACTGACGCAACATTTCTCGCATTCAGAAAACGAATCTCTACCTGACTTAAAGGGTCAGTCGATTGTTTTGTACATGTCGAAACGCTCTGACAACAGGAAAACACAGAGTGACGATCACTCACAGCTGCGCATGGCTTCCTAATGAACGGAGGAAATGATCACGCATACCCAAAATCGCGACTGCAGCGGCGAAGTATTAAAACAGTACTTACTTTAAAATCACACCTTTACGTATCTCCTTTGGAAAGGCTAGAGATTGTAGAATACAAACTGTATCGAAATGACTATAACACTCCTCCTTTGTTGAAAAAAGGGTCTTAATTATCCATATTTACAACGCAAAGACAGCTTTAAGTTTTTAATTAAAGAATAGTCTTGCATAACAGTATTTAAGAGCGGCGAAATTTGGAGGAAGTTCACGATGGTGATCTTTCAAGTTCAGGTTTTCGGGACAGAAAGCGAAATATCACAGTGATACGTTGAACGTAGAACATGTTGCATTGAGAGTAATAACTTGCTTTAGTTTCTATCGAATACAAAGAGCATTGCTATCACATTCCCAGGGAGACGTATTACCATTTGAATTCATTGGTGTATTTGGTTACCCTTTGATGTTTCTGAAATGGAGCTAGAAGTACTATTCTATCAGGCGAAAGCGTTCTAAGCCTTTGTCTAGCCTTATCAAACGTACTAACTATTCATGAAATTAAAATTATTTGTAATTCCTCCTTTTTATTTATTTCTTTACTTATTTATTTGGTGTTTGCTTTAAACCTGTCAAGATGAGGTTTGAGGCGTGTTTAGTTTTATATAAAAATCTATTTTCCTAATATGATAATTTGAAACCAATATAGTTTGGATCAACATCGGAAAAATCTGCGGAAGATATTATGATTGTAGAGAATTTATACCCCTGAGATGTATAGAATGTCTTGTATTCTAATGAATTTTGATATTGATTATTTCATAGGTTTTTGATGTCATTTTTAGAAAATGTAAGCATCTGCCTTTCTTTACAACTTCAAAACTGAAAAGCGAATAATCGGATTGACATAAAGGTCCAGAATCCTTCAATTATTAATTTCGAAATTTTCGAATTGAAAAATAGCACTTAGAAAAATTACGTCATGTTTTATTTTATCAAAAACTGCTCTAACGACACTGATTAACATAAGATATGTTTGAGATATTCTCATAGAAAATGCCATGTATATTTTGAAATATCTGGAAAGTCCAGTCTGTGAAGTCTTCTTCGTTCTTGTTGAACTTTACTGAGGAATATGAGGGATAGGAAAAACTTGTCTCAGAAAAAATGCAGAATTCATTAAACTGTGCAGTTTTTTATAAGTTTTTGTAGCACTAGTTTCTGAGGTGTTTCCTGTTATTCTTTGGTGTTTGCTGCATATTTAACGCCAAAAATATTGACCTTTATGTGTGATGTGGGGCGAAGGGGTCAGCCTCACATTAATGGGGTCCTTAATTCAAATTCCGGTTAGGGTGAATTACCTTTGTAAGATTTCCTTCCCAGGTTTTCCCTTATTCTACGAACAAGAATGTCGAATAACTCGAAGTTCTATGGACATGGGTTCATACTTTTTTCACTTGCTTCATTTGTTCACGGTCCGACATGACTTGGCCGGTTAAAGGGCGTTAAAATGACCATAAATATCTGTTATGATGTGTTTACACAGTTGTTTACCGATGACGTATATCACCATGCATTTGTTAGACAAATAATTAAGCACATTAGTATGTGCTATTATCGTATTATGGAGTTGAAACCTGAAGCTCATGTACGCCGCCTCCTGCATTTATTTAGTGACAACCAGAGATATATACCAGGATAAAATACACTTTATAAAGTATTTAGATACCTCTGATTATCCTGTAAATCATGCATGTCGTTTTATTCAAAGCAACATTTTTGGGGAAGATTTAAAGATGAAGAGCATGGAAAAATTATTTCACGCGTCATTGGATTGTTATTTAATTTATATATTACAATGTTAAATTTAGTTGGAATGTTTTGGAAAATATAATTTGTTATTTCCCTGACAGACCAGAGATGTATGCTCTCGATATTGACGGAGGTGTGATAAAAAGTTCAAGGTATCACACGTAGCGCTATTAAGTAATCGAATTACCTTAGCACTACTGCAATCATAAGATCACGAATGAACTTGAAACAGTCTCAACAGCACATTGCTTCGTCAGTAAAGGTTAATAAAATCGCACTATCACCTAATGATGACGAGAGTGATTGAGGTAATAGTGTGTCCATATATGTTTGTGGATATTACAGCATTGTGAACAGTGCATAACAGAATGGAGCATACATCTTGTTTTCTCCGTGAGCTTTCGTGGGGAAAATGTGATGTTTACTCATCTCTCATACACAATCTGAATGATGAGGAAAGAGGAAAGGTCGTTAGGAGAGTGGTAACTGTATACAGGATGGTGCTCGCCTCAAGCCTACATAATTGAGGAGAGACGCTAGTTTACTATATGTATAAATCAGAACAGAATAACATAAAATAAATGAAAACTCCTGGGTGAAATCAAAAGGTAAATAATTGGACATAAATACAATTAAATCTAAATAAGCCTAATAAAACAGTATAATAACTTAAAAGTTACGTTAGGTTAGCTTTATCTATCTGAAACCTTCCTCAGAAAGATTGTAAGCCCTATTCAATTTATCTCCTTACTTCATATTTTACCATCAGAACACACAGAAAAAATGGAACATTTTGCAAAAAAATTAACAAACTGCCAAGGTTAGGAGAGTATTTTATAAAAATTGAAGAAAATGAGTATTTTACGAATAAACGTAAACAAGTTTTTGACATTCAAGGTTGAGTCAGAACCATGTTAAGTTAGTCAGTGTCAGACAAGGTTATTTTAGCTTAGCTGGAGTTAGGTTAGCTTAGGAAACCATAGATGGTTTCAGGCCAGACTAAACTAGATTATTATGTTAGATGGTGTCAGACCAGATTAGCTTAGGTTTAGGTGAAGTCAGCTTGATTTCAGTTCATGCTAGGTTAGATTAGATGGTGCGGGTTCAGGTTTGGTAGCTTAGACGGCGACAGGCTAGCTTAGGAAAGCTTAGATTGTGTGAGGTTAGGTTAAGTTGGGTTAGCTGAAGTCAGGTCAACTTATGTTGGCGGAATCAGGCAATGCTAGGTTAGGTTACATGTTGGCAGGGCAGGGCAGGGCAGGGCAGGGCAGGGCAGGGCAGGCTAATTTAGCTTAGGATAGATGCATTCATCATGAAATATGTTACTATACGCCATACATCATATTCCTCAATTATTTACTATCATATAGTGCATCAAGCATACATTTTATCTGCAGTTTTCAAAATTCACTAGCATAAAAAGAAAACTGTATATGTTGAGAAACATTCTCGCAATCTCCAATGCTTCAGTATTCTAGAAATGTGCTTAAGCACTAGAGGGAAAAGAATTATTAATGTAAGGATGAATAGTTTCCTCGAAACGCTAACTATCAAGAATTTATTTCAATTGAATAGTGATAGTGCAGATTCATTTGAGTTTTCAGGTGATGATACTTTTAGTAAGTATGCTAATTCTAAACAGGTAGGATAGCAAAACATCCTTCAAACATTAATTTCTGAACGAAGGTAATAGCGATTACCCGATTCATTACTTTTTAAATATATAATTCGAAGTATGTTTTGAGCTAGAATATCGTGAACCTTGCCATATTCTTAATATGGGATAAAAATTTTACATCATTATTAAACAAATCCATAAGAAAATATGGCAAAAGGAAAGGCTGCTTACAGCTTTCGTACAGGTCTTATATTTTGTAAACGCGGCATTGCCCGTAAAAACCTCAATAACTAATATTCTGTTCAAAGTGAGAGAAAACCTCACGTGCTTACATGCCTATATAGACTTTCTTATTAAATATAAAGATAAAAACAGTTCGGAAGAATCCGCAGCTATGTCAGTGCTAACAACTTTGCACTGTGGTAACACTTTTTTTCTTTTTGTGCTAGATTAGTTCGTTTCAAAAATCCCTCAGTTCTCATGTTGCGATTTGCATATTAAAATGCCTTTGAGATAGGGAGCAGTTTAGAATAATCTTAACAAATTCATCTGCATATTCTTATATCTCCCGTTTTAAAAACAAACATGGTTCGGCTTAGAATAATTTGAATATCAAAATGCAAGTGTATTTTCAAGGATTTTGACGATTTGTCAAAAACACCATTATGTGCGTTCCTTTTTTACTTTATAGTATTGGTATAAAATCTGAATATTCGTTTTGTATTATCGCATACGTTTTGCATAACATATCATTTTATTCAAGCATTTTGACTGAAAAAGTAAAACACTTGCGGTAGGATCAGTACTCTGGGGGGAAAGGAAAGAGAAGGATAAAGAGGTACTTGGTTGGATTAATGATTTAAGTATCTCGAGTTGAAGTGTTCCGATATTAAATGAAGACGCTATTTATGGCTAAATAGTTTTATTCACGCACATATTTCATACCCTCGTTGTTCCTCTCGTTTAGTATGATCCGACCACACAAAAACATTTATATCTTCACGTCTCGGCTTAACTCGTGAGCTCTTCGCGGTAAACTTCCTTTATCGCCAAGTACACATTTCATATATCACATGCCCCACATACCATTCACTTGCACATCCGTCTTTGCGGATTTCAAGATCGTAATGATCTTGCTTGACGATATGGATTTCGCCATATAAATTTTCGTTCCTTCTACTAATTCACGTGACATCTTTTTAAATAATATTTGTTGCATGTTTCTTTATCCTGAATGTGATTTTCCTATTGATCGGGAACTATAACAGAAACTCCTCACTTAGGGTCTTTTCTGGGATTCTGAAGCAAAAACCTTCTCACACGAACTGATAAGACAGCAAGATAATTCACGTTTTTCTGAAACTTTAACTTTCAAAACAAAGTTCTTGATTTTTCGCTTAGAAAGAACTTTTAAGGCGAAGTGTTGGTGCCGAGCGTGGCTCTAGAAGGGGTCTTCCTATTGTCCTGCTAAAAGGGCCTGTTCCCCACTGAACCTATATTTATTCCTGCAAGTCTGTACTGATTTTTACAATACATTGACTTCTTAGAATTATATTAAATCAGTACGAAAGTACGCATTATTTACTATAACTATTGAATGTGGATGTAAGGCTTCCCGCTTGATAATCTCAAGCCTCCCTCTATCCTGACCTAAAACAACAAATGACCGTGCATGCGTGATAATTTTGTATTTACTACTCTTCTTCTTCTCAAAAGTCTATAGTGGCAAATATTGCGTCAAACTTTACGATAATATGCTTGCTTGTTTTATGAGTTAGTATGTAATAAGAAGCAAATATGGAATGTGACAGGGCCAATACGCTTGCTCGGTTTATCGAGTAGTAGTGCCAGATTTCACCAGTTGTTTACCTTGTTGTGACCCACAGCAAAAATCTGTTGCGCTATCTGCACGTCGGCTGCCTGATACAGCGTTGACAAATTTTGGAATGCAAATCAGTGCTTGGAGATATACCAAAGGTTTTTTTTTAATATTTTTTGTTGCTTTCGACGAGTTTTCTTGGCGGTTTAAAGATGAATTTCTATACAAAGAAGTAACTTGGTCATTATAAGAGATTATGTAATACCGGCATTCTCATGAAAACGACCGACCGTAACTCACTTGACCATCTTCGGTTGTTACATACGGCAGCCGAGCTTGTGAAGTCGAGCAGAGACAGCCGGACGGTTACGGTAAAGTCTCGGTCGCTTGCAAGCAACGGCAATGTTGTCGTTCTCTGGTGCGTCCCGTAATACTGCCGGTGAGTCGTAGTTCATCTGAACGAGGAACTAATACAATACTACATTCAGGAGCAGATACGTATAGCAAAACAAGAGATTTTGTTGGAGGTGGCAATATTTGAGAGTGGTGAGTAATAAAACAGTTGCAATCTTTTATAAATTGCAGCGATTCATTCAATTATAAGATTATTGAACCAAACCATTGGGTATTACATGCCCAATTTTATCAGTGTTACATAATCTATTATCTGGATTAATCCGACGTCCTAGATATTTATTTTTGTAGCTTTAAAACGTAGTTGTTTCTTTAAAAAAACAAACTTACAGAAATCACTTTGTAATGAAGATATTTAGGGGATTCAAAATTCGAGCAAATTTCTCGTATCAATTTGCTGCGTTGAAATAAGAAAATAAATCAGTTAGAACAAAGGCGACTTGGAAAGGATTGGTTTTAAAATAAAAGTGTTCGTTATTAAGCAATGTAATTATATGAAATAGTCGTTATTGTTCCCATTAATATATTCTGTATTTATAACAATTTAAATAAGCGTATTATGTAGTATCTATATGTTTAACAATAGTTTTAATACTACTGAGTGTTTGTAAGACTACGGCATTACTTACTAAAACTAAAGAAAGAATGAATTATTACGTATAAGCGACATTAGAATAACGTTAAAATGAAGACCATGAGCATAATAGAATAAAATGTCATATATTTAATACTACTTGTCTATAGGTACAAACATATAGAAACAAACAAGGAAAAGGAACAGAAAAAGCCAAGGCAAAAACTTTAATTGGGTAATATTAATTGTAATAGTAATTATTATGGAAGGATTCTGCGGAACAAAATATTAATACCTCATTTTGTGGAATATACCACAACGCGTAGATCTTTTATTTTAATTATAAATAAAGTGGGCCTTCCGATACTTAAGTGCCACTCTTGTAATTAAACTACATTTATGACCATAAATGAACACTATTGCAATAACAATCTTTCCAAGATATTAGAGACAAAGACTGACAGCTCTGTTTACAAAAACAGGAAGGTTGGGAAGTGAGAACGGAACTGGTCTGTTATCATGTGCCATGTGCCAGTACTCGCATAGGCGCATTTTACTGCACACAGGCTCAATAGGACTGGAGAGGATACTGAGCATAGCAGCAGATTGGTTCTAGCGCCGACATAAATAGAATTAAAACATTAATTATTTTCGATATTGAAACGAAATGTATTTCTCCAAACATGTTTTATGGTGCGCATTCTATGTAAGTTAGCGTAGAAGCAAGGGGTATAGCTGTTTGTGTGTGTTTTGCATATACAAAAATTATATTCCTACTCATGATCTTTAATGATAATAAATATACTAATATATTGCTGCTACCATTATTAATTCTGCCCCTACTACAAAAACTACTAACTGTACAAACTACAGCTACCACCCATATAAAATGTAGAACAGGCACTCAACTGATTTAAGTTGTTTTTGTCATCAAGCTTCTGTGAGAAGAAAATAAGAGTATCGCAAAACTTTAAGCGATCTTCGTCACATTTACTTACACTTGGGGAAATGCAAACATACGGCTTGAAATATTTAAATGGAAGTGTTAGTGTTGCGAAAATAGAAATACATTCCGAACAAGTTGTGTATTATTTTATAGATGTACATTTCTTCTGCAATCAGTTATTTGCCTGTCTATTTTGGTTTCATGTTACATACAATTCACTAAGAGAAAATTGGAGTTCATAGGCCATTCCGATAAAATTCAAGGTATGCGTTTTATTTGTCGTGTCAGTATCTCAAACATATGACATTTTAATCAAAATCGCTATTATATTTTGAGAGAATAAAAATAGCCAATATTCTCCCATATCATTCTTAGTTTGGGTAGAGGGGAATTTCATGAAAACCTTGGTGTCACATCCGTGGAAGATGGTCTAAAGTACAAATTTTGGTATTTATCCGACTTTTAGTTTTTGAGTTATGCTGTTGACACACACACATACACACACACACACACACACACACACACACGCTCGCGCGCGCGCGGATCTCATTCTTAAAATGATTCTTTGGGAACTCAAAATATTTATTTCCAGTAAAATTTTTCAAATTTTTGGATGGAATACAATGATTCCTCTACCTATTATAGTAACATAAAGTAACGACATATATCGTATAAATTGCGCGGCTCAAAACAACTGCCACAAGTAATGTATACTAGCTAAATGAGGCTACGCATTTGCTACTGAGTGAGTAAAGATAACCGATCTTCTGTCATCACCAGTTACTTCATTCACCTATACAGCCCAAAGCACCATCATTTGTCCGACTAACTTTGGTTTACCGAGACGTAACGGTTAACCGCGAGATCCAAGTCAACTGGAGCTCTCGGTCAAGAGAAGTGTTCGGACGGAGAAACTGGGAGCAGAGAAGTTGGGCCTGATAGGTATTCAATCATCTGCACATTCTTTGCGACGGTCGACAGTAAGAAGCTGAGTCACGGTCGGTTGCTTTTACTGAATGCAGTCTTCTAGTATGTAATTCATCGAAACGGCTTTCCTCTTATCCTTAATGAGGGCAGGATTCGTCCAGAATGCGCCACGTCAAAATGTTTAAGATTACATTATAAAGTGGGACGTGTAGGTTTCTGACCATTCTTCACCTCAATCTTAAAGATCTGTTGTGAATACCCTTAATCTAAATTTCCCTGTCCAATTTCATAGTTCTAGTTAAGTTAATGATTTTCCTTGGGGTAGTTACGACAATATCTCCTGGCGTTGGAAATTCATACTCAAGGTTCCTCTGTCTTTGGAATGAAATATATTCGCAGTCGCAAAGTACATATATACTTCGCGTATCTTGCTCTTCATTACAGAAGAGACAAAGATACACATTAATTTTGCCTATCCTATACAGACGGTGTCTCAGGAGGCAATGTTCAGTAAGGAGACCCGTCATGATTTCGTATTCAGTATATGGCTGATATAGCTATAAATTATTTAGAAAGGTTCAATTTTGGAATGGAATTCCAAAAAATGTAATTTGATTTTGTGTTACCAAAGCTTTAATTTATCCTTCAGATAAAACTTTGGGACTCCAAAAAATGGTTGAAGTCCAATGAAGGATACAGAAGCTCTTTTTCTTTCTTTTTTCTTTTATTTATTTGTTTTTTTTTTTGTTAAGGCTATCTTCTAGTTCATTGCCATCAAATCCTTCATGTCCTGGTACCCAGATCAAAGTTACTTCGTTGAATTTTGCCAGTTGATTAAGGATTTGTCCCAGACTAGTTTTGAATGCTTGGCTGTCTGACAAAATATAGAACTTTGTGCTCCAAACACTTTTCTTTAAATTCTCATGCGCGCAGAGTTTTACTGTGTCATTCTGCCTGAAGAATGATGAACATTTCTCCCAGAGTTTCTGAAAGGGCAAAATTTGTCCATTGACTCCCATTCCTCCTTTTCCATGCATTAATGGTCCATCTGTATACCAGGTGAGAGCTCCGTCTTCAAATTTGGATCTTTTGGTGTTCCAATTAGAGCGTTCAGATATATAAATGTTTACGAACTATTACAATTAAGTTGTCGAACTATTTACTTTTCTTTTTGTTTTCGTTGTGCGAGATCATTGCACACAATATCATAGTAGAGTGCATATCATACATCTTCAAAAGGTATAGGCCTTTATTTAATTAAAACGGAACGATAATCTTTTAAGTATCGGCAGCATTAAACTTGCATTTGAAAATCTAATACCACAAAAATATACTACTATGATACAACTGCACTACATTGTTAATCTTTGCAAGTTCATCGTTGGCCTCTTTGATGTTTTGTATAAACTTCAGAAAGCAATACAAAATTCATTATGTTAAAACATTGTTGTCTCTTCCAGCTTTAATGTATTGTCAAAGAAACTGAACTTTTAATTTGAACACTGTTTTCATACTTTTCACGCAATATCCAAGGTGCCCCATGAAACGTGCAACTAAAGCGGTTTCTCTGTGTATCGTAGTGCTCTTGTTTGATGCTTGAAACTTAACTTTCTATGCGGGTCTTGGAGCTTCTATCCCAAGTCAAAGTCGAAATAAACGCAATTAAACTTCTCCGCAGCTCGGATACAAGCTTTTTGCAATGTTTGACACTGCCAGGGAAGAAGTGGGGGAGAATAAAGGGCAAGAGGCAAGAAATTGCGTTTGAAATTAATCCAGACAAGCATCAGGTAACTGCTTTTTCTAATTTTAAAAGGGAGGCTATCGATCTAATGCGGCTAAACTTTCCTTTTCATCAAAGGAACCTACAAGAAAATTTGAAGTTGCTTTTATTATTACAGTCATTCTACTAGGAAGAAGACGAGTCGTATTAAATGGTATATATATTTTGAACGGACTGAAAACACAACACTTTCTCTTGATTTATCCCCTGAAAATTTATTGATTCCGTTGGAGTTATAACTTATTTAGTTGTAATAGTGTAGCTAAACACTTAAAACTACTATACTTTTTATGGAAAAGTCCCTTGTTTACCCAGTTATTACTGTGTTTCTACTGTTAGTCATTACCGGTTATTAACGAAATTACACACACGCAAAAGCACCCATGTCTATGGCGGGACTCGAATTCGCGATCCTCAGCTTGGCGGAGCGCCGAAACTATACACTCCAGTGACCACCACTACGAGGGCCGGCAAACTGCAGTTGAAAGCTTTTTTAAGAGAGAAAGAGCTGTGGTAGCCAGAGAGAAGGAAAGAAAGGAATGTTACATTGTTATATATTAATATGCAGTAAGCAGGAGTTCTTCTTGATATTTGTTTTTTGTAAATCATCTCGAAGTCCGTTTATAAAACGCCACAGTCCTGAAATAATGCTATGGATTACCAAATAATTCCGTTAGTAGTCTTAAAGCTTATTTGGAAAGACAACAACACCGAATTAATCCCGGTTTGAAAGTAAGGTTAGTGCCATTCTTTTCCCATTCTAAGTTACGAAATCTTACTGGTAGCAAAAACTGATAAGAATTTGTCTGTATAGCGCCATCAATTCCTTTTCCTTCATTTTTTCTTATTTTTATTTGTTGATTTGCTATTTGCCCACTGAGTGGACGCAGAATTACAACTACTATAACAAACGATACGTCGATCATTACGCTTATATGTATAGCTGTAGTTTCTCTCTGGAATATTCTTTCCTCCGACACTTTGAGGAATAAGGTCCAACAAATTGATCCTCAAACATTTCAGTCTAGAAACCACAACATATCTGGCTCAACTGTGAAGAGGATTATTGAGGAGCATCTCGATGCAAGCGTATATATACTGACGCGCATAAAAGGTGGCCCATAATGGAACGCAGCTTTTTATGTTGGTGCACTGACAAATCTAACACCATTTCTGTCAGCCCGACCTCCTCTGTTCCATGAGCATAATTCTAGCCATTGGATTTACAAGATACTTCACCTTACTTAAAATATGGCCGAACTGCCGAAGGGTTACATTACAAGCTAGCTGTCCATATTCTCACTAGCGGAGTACGTTAAGGCAATACTTCGTTGAATTTTGGTGCAAAAGTAAAATATAATACAATAAATAGGTAGAAACAAATAGGGAAGTTTAGGCTTTAATTTTTGTTCTGTTAATACATTTAAACCTCGTATATTCATGCTACTCTACCGGTTTCTTATTGTCGTTCGATGGCGGCAATAACTTGAACCTTCGTCTTCATGTCTCTGATGAAATTTCTCATATAAATACCGAAGCTGTCACCCAGTTTAACGACACATGCAAATACTTCCTCACGCTCCCTTATGTTGTACTGGTTTAACTCTCCTTGAGTACCAATCATAGTGAAACTCTTTCGTGGAGGCGGTATCCGAACCTCAGCTTCATTTCACATAGATCATAATATCGTTAATAGGTTCGTTTTCATGCCCTTGAATTGTTTCTCAGTTCAGTCACATAAAGAACGGATACAGATTGGATGAAGTCAAAGGTTGGTTACCTGAAAGTGGAAACCTTGTGGAGGGAAAGACTATTGTGGTCTATGGTATTGGGTAGGGATGGTGAGTTTTAGCATTTTGTAGTGTCATACATTTGCAGTTTAGCATTTTATAGAATTTTTAAGAAAAACATATTACTGATAAACAGGTAATGTCTTCTAACATAACATTGATATAAAATCAAAGTCACATCTGTAAAACATTAATATGAAATAAAAATGCAAAAAGTAAATTGCACATTTTTAAAAGCTAACACATATAGAAAAAATCAACACAATGAAAAATAGGATTGACACGAGTTCCAGCAAAGAAAAAAAAAACAAAATTCTTATGTAAAGCCAGAATAATAAAAAGAAAATACACAAAATTAACTCAATTCATGCAGGTTCGTGAATCAGCAACTGTGGAGTCAAATCATAGAACATACCTCAAGATTTTTTTTGTCATTCCTGTTCACCTGTTATTAGAATTAATTATGCTTGCTAAAATATTTTTCAACATCTACGCTAATAGGTGGGATCCCAATTACACTGCAGACACTACGTATTTATTTTTCTGCATACTTTGCACAACTAAGTGAGAATGCACTCATATACCTAAAACTAAAAATATATATCCTTATTAACAACTGTAAAACAATGAGACCTTTCTTTTACTTTCACTTAAATCTTTCAAATCTATTGACAATACTCGGCCAGCGATGACAGGATTAAAACGTTTACTAACCCGTTGGAGAAAAACGTTTTTCCGTAGTTACTTTCAGCCTTTTCTTTCACTTCAGCAAACATTAAATATAATGCTTAGGTTTTGATTTTACACTTTTATATGGACGAGTCAATGGATTGCAACACATTCGTATTTTGCATTTTAGTATATCTTTAACATTTTGAGTCAATTTCGCATTTCATTACGTTTTCAAAAGTCATTAAACACTGATTTACAGGTCGTAAAAAATGAAAATAAAAGAGTATAAGACTGTATGTGCTTTTCGTGCTATATCGCATTTGCAAAAATTCACCATTCCTGGTAATGGGCCAAATTTTGTGCATGTCAGTATACATACCCAAGGTGATATTGAAGAACCTACAACTATTCTCAATCTTCGTTTCCTTCTGGAGCTAGACTTGATTATCCAGGTGACATGATGTTCAAGTAAAAGAGATCCTCCAAGTCTGATTACTTATTCCCATTAGAGCCTAGTATTATAAAGAACACAGAAAAAAAATAATGTTGGAATTAGAAATAGCCATCACAGTATTACGGACAGAAAATAATTTTATAAAAAGGGGAAAAGGACCCAGAACAGAAAGAATCCAGAATAATCACATGTCTGATAAAGAAGACAGCGGCCCAGTATTGGATTTGGCAATATTTTTTCAGTAGAGTATATGCTAAATAAAGCTATAAAGCATTCCATTTAACCCTTGGCTGGCATAGCAGTACAGTTCTGCTACTGAGAAATATTTGTGTCTATTAAACATATAAAAATATCAGTGGTGGGTCTCATAATTGGGACATAATATAGATTTTACCATTAACCTTTCTTAAAACAATAGCGTTATTGTCCAAATATTTGTTATTTTCGACTGGAATGTTAAAAAAAAACAAAAAACAAACATGTTATACTCATACCATTCTAATCAGACCGTTAGTATGTGTATGCGTGCCAGCAAAAGCACAAGTGTTTCCCTCTGCTAATCGTACGTCTGTAGAAGAAGGGAGTGCACGGAGGGAGAAACATCTGAGACCAAGGAGGGGGAACTGGTAGGTACGACCTAATTGCGTCAGTTATTTCTCCCATCTTTTCGGTGTGATAAAGTTTTGACACGCGTTTTAGTTTTGTTTATGCCGCAGTTCAATAAAATTAATCCCAAATTTGTAACTTTCATTCTATAACTTGTCAGGTATAGGGCGCTGGGGTAGCGCAATGGTTTCGTTTCCGGTTCTCGTACTGATGGTCCGCGGTTGGATTCCCACCTACGGGCTGGCAATTCTAAGTCCACCTTAACTACGCCTACACCTCGGATTTCCTCGTATGAAGTATTCCCAAGGTACAATGTAGTTTGGAGTCCACGGTGAAAGCTGTAGGTTCTCTGTAGGAAAAATAATGTAATAAACGCTTCTTTGTTTGAAGGGAAAACAATTACATTTATTTTTAAATAGATAAAATGTATAGGTCCTGATTGTGGTATAGCGAATTTTCAACCACCGATGACGTTTCTCCCAACCTATTATAGTTTCTCACATGTTTGTCTTTTTTTTCCGATCAGAGCATCTTCCTCATTGAAGCCTCTTGCCTGTGTGGATTTTTCAGCATGCCAAGGGTTTCGTCCTGTCTTCTTCTTGTAGCTGAAATCCATTCCCAGGTACTTTTAGGCAATCTCTCATCGGATATCCTTTCCAATTATCTACATGTTGCCTTAATATTTTTGCTTCTATTGTATCTGTAATGTGAAAATAAATTCCCATTTCAGTTTTATTGATTGCATTCACACCTTATTCGTTCTGGTAAGACTGGGAGCGTCACCAATTTTATGTCTTCATAGTTTTCATTACGGATTTATTCCTTTTGCTTATTTCCTAGAGCTCAACTCGGCACATACCGATCACATCAACAATTTGTCCACTCTAATTTTATACCTTGTTACTTCTGCACTTCACAACATACCACTGAGCTGTCAAATTTCAGCTCCTACCATCACCCTTTCTCTTCATCACTTTTAATGTTAGTTTGACACCTAGGTGCTTACCTTAATAAAATGTTACTGTCTGGAGTTCCTCAGGATTGCAATCAAATATTAAAAATTGAAATTAAAAGAAAGATGTTAGACTTATTCCCCTGTCTAGGTTTAGTTTCTGTAGCACGTAATAAATATTAATTTCATCTTCTTCCAAGGCTACCTCATCACCAGCAAAATGCATGATAAGGAACCTAGAACTTTTGTGACTCATTTAGGTATACTTTAATAGAGTGTAAGATATACAACAACTTTGCTTTGCATATATTTATCGCATTCTGTGTCCAATCCTAAATCCATTTTTTTAATCATTGTATCACTCAATTGATTTATTTTGAAGTTATTACTTGATTTTTAGCTAGCCACAATTGTATATGTTCGAGCAATCAATATACGCTGTATGGAGTGCAGCTTGTGATCTAATCTTTACTAAACAATGTATGTACATGTAATTTATGTGTGTATATATACAGGGTGAATCACTTAAAACTTCCACCCCAAGGGCTCACTTCTTGTGAGTACGGGTTTGACGCACCCGGGGTCCCGAGCCTCTCATCGCCATCATCATTCCTCCACCCTCGTCCGGTCGAGGTTGGTTCGTCTTCGGACCGGGGAACAAAAGGTAGGCTCTCGTGCGTTCTTTCCATTTCGTTCCATGCCGCCCCTCGCCATCGTTTCTTTCTTCTGTATCTATTTACGACCACATCGCACCACGACCATTCACACAACTCTTTTCCTTCCTCGCCGGCCTACCTTGCGTGCAAAACGCCCACACACTTTTGGTTTATTTTCCAATTTTATTTATTTTAATCCTCCGTGGACACAGCCTGGCGGATATCCCCGCACTGGGAGCGCAGCTGGGTGAGTGGGTAATGGCGTCATTCCCACCACCCAGGGTCGTCATGTAGGGTGTGTGTTCGTATCCGCTGTTCAACTGCAGTCACGCGGGAGGGGGGCATTACATGAACTGCTGACTTCCCACGGCCATTGGGTCCCTCTGTCTATGTTCTGGAAGGTGTGACCCTGAGGTGAGACCGATATGGCTAGGCCACTCAACCAAGCCGGGGTAACGCCCGGGAAGTCAGAGCCCGAGGTTGCAGACGGTTGCAATGTGGAGGATTTCTTTCGCTATGGAGCCCTCTTTCTCCATTATGAATAACAAGCGCCGAAAAGTAATTGTAACAGAAGTAGCACTACCGCCATCTGGTTGTTATTTAGTGATTACCCGAACAGAGGAAGCACAGTCTTTTGAGAAGTTGAACCCTCTTGTCATCCAGAAGGGCATTGACTCTATTGCTGGTTCGGTTCATTCCTGCATTAGACTTCGGAACGGTTCATTGTTAGTCCAAAGCAAGTACGCTCAGCAAAGTAAGACCTTGTTGCGGGCCACCTTTCTCCACGGTTATCCAATCCGTGTTGAGAAGCACCGCACCTTGAATTCCTGTGGAGGCGTCGTCACCACACATAGCCTCGATGGTATGTCGGGCGATGAACTGGTCGAATATCTTTCCGATCAAAACGTAATAGTGGTTCATCGAGTGCAACTAAACGTGACGGAGGGTTGGCACCAACTCGTACCCTGTTTCTAACTTTCGATGGTGTCAATCTGCCTACGAGTATTTCAGCAGGGTATGAACGTATAGCGGTGAGGACCTATATTCCCAGACCAACGTTTTGGGCATACGCAAGTCTCTTGTAAGACTGCCATTTCTATCCGTGCCTCATGTGGTCAGTCCTCACACGATGGTACTTGTACATCACCTCATGTATGCGTTAATTGCAAAGGGTCTCATTCTGCGTCATGTGTAACTGTCCACGGTACTTGGACGAGGAGGCGATCCAGGAGATCGGGTAAAGGAGGAACTCTCCTTCGCTGAAGCACGGAGGCGTTTCCATGCGCGCCAACCTGCGCTCCTGCGAACGGGTACATTCAGCTCTGTTGTTGCCTCGCCAGTACCCCGGAAGGATGCCGAAACTCAGACCTGGAACATGACTGCCATGACCGCAACTACCATCCGGCCGTCCATCCCTGGCACACTTATTAAGGCATCTAAAGCTGGTCCTAAGGTACTGAAGTCTCAAGGCACTGAGAAGAAATCCAAGCAGAAACTTCGTAATGAAGATTTTCTAAAAGACCCTCCGCGAGGAAAAGTTCACCTTCTCCTCGGAGGTCGCAGTCCCAGGGCGCTCCTGGGACAAGCTGCGTTCAGAGGCATCCTTCATCTATTGCCACCCAGAACCGATTCTCGGCGCTTGAATCGGTTTCTGGCACTAAGTGCGTGGGCCCTCCCTTCGAGGAGCCTATGGAGTCTGACCAACTCCATACCAAAAGCCCTAAGCCCAAGGTTAAGCAGAAGGTCATTTTGAGCCGCCCTTCTAAGTAGGAAGTTTATCCCTTTCTTTCATGGCTATCCTGACCTGGAATTTACGTGATGTACGATCGCATAGGGCGGAAGGGCAACTTTTATTGCGTTCCCATTCACTATGTTTGCAGGAGACCAAGCTTCGCCCTCACGATCCTGTTGATCTCCGAGGGTATTCTCCGGTTCGCAATGATCTTACACCGGATGAGAGTACTCCTGCTCATGGAGGTGTCATGTTATTAGCGCGTAACGACGTTTATTTCCAGACTCTCACACTTACGTCCAACGTGCAAGCTGTTGCCGTTAGGCTTCAATTACCCGGCTTTTTCTTTTCTCTTAGCTCCGTCTATTCACCTCCATCTTCTCTCCTCGCTAACGCGGACATTCGAAATATTCTGTCCGCTCTCCCATTTCTTCCTCTCAACCCCTCCATCCTCAATACAGGTGAGCCTACTTTTCTTTCTGATTCTTCTGGTACATTCTCTCACTTGGACCTTGCAGTTTGCTCCATCCAGTTGCTTGTCGTCTACAGTAGAATGTCGTCGCTGACATCCACTCCAGCGATCATTACCCTTGCATGGTTTCTTTTCTGTCTCACCACGTCCAGCATTCCAGAGCACCTTTCTGGCAATTCCATAAAGCCGACTGGATACTGTGTTTCAGCCTCGTGTGTTTTGAAGACCGGCCCTTCACTGACGTTAACCAAATGGTGCAAAACCTTACCTTTACGATTCTATCTGCTGCCGAACGCACAATTACCCCTTCGTCCTCCCACCCTCGGTCCGTGGTGGACCGGGACTGTCGTGACGCCGTTTGTGCCCGTAGAACTGCGCTTAGGGTGTTTTGGCTACACCGTACACTTGATAATTTGGTTAATTTTAAAAAGTCGCGCACCAGGGCTCATCGCGTTATTCAGGATAGCAAGAAGGTCTCCTGGACTCCTTTTGTCGAGTCTTTTAATCTCTTCACGCCTTCCTCTGTTGTTTGGGATAAACTTCGGTAAAGTGTCGCACTGTACTGTGTCTGGCCTTCAGGTTTCCAATGCCACCATAGTGGATCCGGCTGCCATTGCTAACACTCTGGGTGCTGCCTTTGAGACGATTTCCAGTTCTGACCATTATTTCGCAGTGTTTCGCACTCTCAAAAAACGGCTGGATTCCGTGACCTATAGTTTTCGGTCTCCTAATCAGGAGCGTTATAATGAACTTTTCACAATGAGGGAGCTGGAGCACACCATCCTTTTATCTAGGTACTTTGCTCTTGGGCCGGACGGCATTCATGTCCTGATGTTGAAGAACCTTTCAGCCTACAGTAAACTCTTTCTCTTACAGGTCTATAACCGTGTTTGGCAAGACGGCGTTTTTCCTTCAGTTTGGCGCGAAGCCAATATCGTCCCTATACTTAAGCCTGGGAAGGATTGCCAACTACCTTTCAGCTACCGGCCTATCTCCCTCAGCAGATGCATTTGTAAGGTGATGATAGCGCATGATCAACGGGCGGTTGACATGGTGACTTGAGTCTCAGAACCTTCTGGCGAAAGCTGTGGATTTCGTCGTCATCGCTCTACCGTCGACCATCTGGTATCACTGTCAACGCATATTATGAATGGATTTATGAGAAAGTGTCAAACAGGGGCTGTGTTTTTGACCTGGAGAAAGGTTATGACACTTGTTGGAGGGGCGATATTTTACGTACACTCCATTCATGGAATATACGCGGTCCAATTCCCATATTTCTTCGGGAGTTTATGACGGATCGCGTCTTTCGTGTACGTGTGGGCTGGGTTTTATCTAGTAGTTTTATTCAAGAGAACGGTGTACCGCAGGGTTCTGTACTCAGTGTCACACGTTTTGCTGTTGCTATCAACCCCATTGTTAAGTGTATTCCACCATGTATTTTATCGTCCCTTTTCGTGGACGATTTTGCCATATATTGCAGTTCACGGTGGACCTGTCGGCTCGAGCGCCGTCTCCAGAGCTGTATCGACCGTCCCTATGCCTGGAGTAACGCCAACGGCTTTACTTTCTCCGCTGAGAAATCCGTCTGTGTCAATTTCTGGCACCGGAGGAATCCGTCCTCTCTCCATCTTGGACCAGAGATACTTCCATTTTGCAGACGAGGTGAAATTTTTGGGTTGATCTTTGATCGAAAGCTGAGCTCGACTTCACACATTTCTGTTTTAAAAGCAAAGTGTGACCGTTCTCTGAATCTTTTACGTGTTTTAAGTGGCACATCCTGGGAGCTGATCGGACCGTCCATCTGTGTATTTTCGCACTTGGTCCGATCCAAGCGTTATTACGGGTGCACTATCTATTCATCTGCGCGTCCATCTTTGTTACGCCACCTGAATGCCATTCATGTGGGCATCTTAGGAAACCAGTCTGCCGACGCCGCTGCCAAATCGGCAATTTTATTACTACCCAGATGTTTTACATCTGTCTTTCTCGCCACTGATTTCTGTGTTATTTTATGACACAGCATCCTCGCGCTTTGGCGCGATGAGTGGACGGCCCTCCGGGGGAACAAGTTGCGGGAGGTTAAACCTGTCCCGTTAGTCTGGGGTACCTCTTCCCGTTCTTCTCGTTGGGAAGAGGTGATTTTAACTCGTTTACGTATCGGACTTTGCCTTTTTAGTCATAGACACCTGCTCAGTGGTGACCACGCACCGCTCTGAGTAGTGTGATGCGCCCTTAACGGTGCGTCACATCTTAGCAGAGTGTCAGGTTTTAGTTCCAATGCGCGTTCGTGTGTCTCTGCCTGTTGGCATAGCCAACGTTTTGGAGACGACCCGCATGCTGTAGAATGTCTTTTACGTTTTATCTGAAGCCGAAATTATAAAGGCAATCATTATCAAAATATTCTGAGAAGGATAGCGATATAAAATAAGTAATAATATATTTAAAATCAGTGTATGTATAAAAAGGAGAAGCATTGTGAAAATTGTTGACTGTAAAAGCGACAGAAAGACCAGACAGGCACAGTTTAGCTAATTAGGGACCAGCCCCGGGTATAAAGGTTAAAATAGCTGAAGCCAGTTTCTCTTGGAATTCATGGGTGCAGTTGCACTGGCCGGGAACTGAGGCCACTCTAGGCTTCAGGACTTCGTGTTGTGACGAGCGTTTGAGGGGAGAGTAGGGGAAGTAGTAGCTTGCTTTTCCTCTTTGTAGCGCGGTGGTGAAAGTCAGTCTGTCCTGAGTGCTTGATGAGAGCGGGATGACATTCTCGTCGTGTAGAGAAGAATGCGGGCGAACATGCTAGAGGGTAGAATGCTTAGCTTTAGTTAATATTCTTCGGTCTTGGTAAAGACACATAGCATCGTATGCATTTAAAAGTGATCGACAAACCTTAAGTTTTATTTTAAATGGTGAAAATAAAAGTGTTACAAGAAAGCGTTCGTGTTTCTCTGTACATACACTCACGCATCTCATGCTCGAGCAGCCGTGGCAAAAGAAGAACCATCCAGGAGGAGACAAGCAGCAACCATGAGGCAAAGGTATTGCTTCTGTGGTTGGAGGACGTAGCGTGGCTGCGTCCAATCAGTGACAGTGGTTTTTGTCGGCACATTTGATGCACAGAGCGTCTTTTAGTTTTGGGTTTTATATTGTCTGTTTTAATGGGGGCTCTTCTCGCTTGTGGACATATGGTGCTCTTGTTCCTTGACGTCGCTTAATATTTTATTATTTTATTTACCATGTGTTTTAGTATGGTGGTTTTTTGACTTTGCTATCTGTATTATTTTCTTTAGTGTTTTAGTCTATGCGTATTTTAGTTTTGGATTTAACATTTTATAGGTTGTCAGGGCGCTGATGACCGAAAATTTTTAGCGCCCTTAACCGCTATATCACCATAATCATCATCTTAATCATCATCACCTAAAACTTGCACCGCAAATATTTCGGAAATGGAAAGTGCTATTGATGTGCAGTTTTCACAGCATTGATTGGTAGTAAGGGGCTCGTACATTTAGCCTCTACACAGACTTTAATAATACTGAGAAAGTGTATTTTTTGAGCAAAAATACAATGTTTCAAACAATGCCTAGTTACATCAACAGAATAAAGGTAGGGTAAATTAGAATGTCAGTGGCGTTTGTTGCAAGATTCTAGTGCAGGTGGTTTACGAGAAATCTTATTTTGAAGGTTTTACGCACCGACACTTGTACAACCTGTGGTAGCACTAACTAAAGTAAAGCAAAAGGGAAATACAATACTTATGTGGATTTTTACAAGTAAAGAGAACATATCCCTTCAAAGGTTGTGTTCAAAATCACCACCGGCAGCTTCAATACACGCTTCCAGTCTGCTATGGAAAGACTGCTGCACACATTCTAGCATTTCAGCGGAAATTTCATAGCAAGCAGCAGTAATACGTCGTTTCATATCGTCTGGTAGATTGTCTTTCAGCCTTCCCCACAGAAAAAAGTCTAAAGGGGTCAGATTTAGTGAAAGCCGGCCAAGGTACAGGTCCTCTTCGTCCAATCCAACGATTTGGAAACAATCCGTTAGACAAGGTGTAGTACTTCGTGCACTATGGGTTGGACAGCCATCATGTTGGTACCACAGGTTCCTTCTAGTCTGCAAAGGAACGTCTCCTAGAATCTGTGGCAAATGGTTTGTCAGGAGGCTGCAATACTTGTGCGAGTTCATTGTTCCTTCTATGAACAAAGGGCCTATGAGCTGCTGGTTCACTATCCCACACCACACGTTTAAACCCCATAGACGCTGACGTTTCACGCTGACGAAGCCAACGGGGATTGTCAACAGACAAATAGTGCACGTTTCTGCGGTTTACCTGGCCATGATTAGTAAATGTTGCCTCACCACTAAACAAGATACATGATGAATCTGGAGTATCATGTCTTAATGCCCATGTATAAAAGTTAACACTATTCTCAAAATGGTTTCTATACAACTCTTGATGGAGATATGTGATAGGGATGGAACCTATGTCGATGGAGAATGCGCAGTACACTTGCCTGACATATGCCACTTCCACGTGCGATTGTGCGGGAACTAATTTGTGAATCTACTGCAACGACAGCCAAAACATTAATTTCTGACTCTTCTCCAGTCACTTGTTTGTTTCTGTTACTTTTCTAGGTGTTACAGTAGCACTTTCACATAATTGGTTGAAGAGGTTGATAAATAATTGCCGAGATGGTTGACGTCTATTGGGATACGTTTCCGCTTACAACGTACAGGAATGAACTGCATTCTTCCTACACTCTCCATACACCATGAGAATGTCGGCTTTTTCTGCATTAGTAAACCCCATCTTCTACTACTGCTTGAACTGTCACAAACTAACTGACCAGAAAGACGCTATGCAATCAATGAACAGAAAACACAATGCAAACAAACATAACAACATCGTACCTAGCAACTAAGCAGGTTGAATGGGACAAACAATTGTCGGGGTGGAAACTTTTCAAAATACCACTGGCACTAGAATCCTACAAAAAAGACCTTTGGCATTCTAATTTACTCTACCATTATTCTGTTGATGTAACTAGACATTGTTCCATTTAAAAAATTGTATGTTTGCTCAAAAAATACACTTTCTCAGTATTATTAAACTCTTTTCATAGGCTAAATGTACGAGCTCTTGACTACCAATCAATGCTGTGAAAACTGCACGTCAATAGCATTTTCCATTTCCGAAATATTTGCGGTACAAGTTTTAGGTGATTCATCCTATATATATATATATGTATATAAATTTATAACTTATGCATATATACTGTATAATTTATTCAATTCTTGTTACATTTGCTGTATATAAAGTAGTAGTCTCTACCTAATTCCTGGAAAATACCTGTTTTGAGGCCCTCTGAATCTAAGTATAATTTTTATAAATAGGTCCGTGTGTGTGTGTGTGTGTGTGCGCGCGCGCGCTCACGTGTCTGTGAACAGCATTACTCAAAAACGCAAAGATTAAATAGCAAACTTGGTATTTAAGTTCGTGCTCCAAGGATGCGATTTTCAAGAAAATTTCTCACTCCCTTTACATGGAACAATTTTCAAAAAAATTTATTTTTAAAATAGTTCTAACGATTTTGGTTAAACACCGCATGTTTAAGTTATTTTAGTGACAAATAAAATGTACATCTTGAATTTTCTGGGAATAGCCTTTGAAGTTCTCTTTATTCTTGAACCGCTTTTGTGTAATTGGTAGGCCATAAAAGATGGGCAAAATCTTACTGCTCAAAAAAAAAGTAGATCTAAACTTTTTGAGGCGTTAACCATTTCCGAGATATTATTTGTATTTATTTTAATTTTCACATACTTTGTACTATTCCCAATTTAAAATCGCTGTGTTTTTTCGTTTTCTTTCTCTGTTTTTGTGTTCATGCAAAGAGAACAGGATTTCAAAGCTATCACCTAGCGACCGTCTTTCAAAAGATTTAACTATATATTTTGCCTATTGCATTCTTATTATAGCTATAATGGAATGAGGAAATGAGTAATGAAGGTTTATTAAGAAAATGTAGGTAGAGGAATACGTTTTTTAAAATATGGTTTATAGAAAAGTGGGTATAGAAGGTCATGCCAATGCAACACATCAGATTTTATAATTTAGAAAAAAACTGTTTGTACTTCATTGTATAGCATAAAATTTCCACCAAAAATTAAATTCTAGAATTCTATATACCAATCTAATCAATTGGCCACTTTGCTTGCCAAACCAATAATCATATTAGGGTACTGTATGCGATGAAAGTGTTGCAACACTATCGGTAAAATATATCCGCTTTTTATTCCCCACGTGTAAGAAGAGTGCATGTGAAGCGATTTTGGTATGGGCTTGGTTTTGGTGCGGGGCGACGTCAACATTGGTGTGGGATGATGACGTGTAGATGTCTCCACTGGCTCCTGGTAGCTCTCGAAGATCTTGTAGAAGCGGATATTGTAAACTTTGAATTGTTCAATTTAAATTACCGCGCCGCTCACGCAGTTGGTAATACAGTGTTATGCCAGGCATGGCAGAAGTGAATTTCTTGGCAGATACTTATTACTCAATAATTGTTGAGATGTAGCGTGTATTACGCGTAGTAAATTTGTCCGTTGTATTTCATAATTTTGAAAATACTACCAGATAACTGCTATCTCAGATTCTTCGTATTGTAAGATTGGAAATGCAAATGGAATAAGTTTGAAAATATAAGCTAATTATTTAAATAACGTTATTTATTAACGTAAAAGTTATTTAAAATTTAATTTAATAAATTAACTTGTATTAGAATGTGCGTTTTATTCCACTTTGAATGTGCTTGTTCTATATACACATGAAAGTTGTTGAATCAAGATCTTGCTTGGTTGCTAACGATCATAAAATAAATACATTTAATTTACCAATTCTTACATAAATGAGCGGCATATTAATAAAAATAACATATTTACAATCATAATGGATATAAAATATACTTATGCTTAAATTTTCTATTTTATTTATAAATTGTATCTTTTCACAATATTTATTTTATTGCGAATTCAGTCATTCCGTTCATTCCCTTAAGGTATTTGTTAAATTTTTCTTTTTCTGTCTCAGTAGTCATAAATACAATTTTAATTTATTATTTAAAGCACACCAATATTTTAGGCAAATTTTATGACGTAAACAGTATTTTAAAACAATAATTAATAATTATGGAGCATAAGGCACTCATAAATATATTACACATGGTGTTCTTATCCACCTTATTGGATTTCAGTTTTGTCTTGTTTAGTGAGTTCATAGATTGCTTTATGTCAATATCTTAGTATCCTCTTATCACTGTTGCAAATTTAAATATCGCTTTCATTTTCCGAACACTTCAGTAACCATTAGTACATCAAAGCCTTCGCATTATCTGTACGAGACGATTTTGTCCTTTCACAGGTACGTGAAGAGCCCTCATGCAGAAATATTCCCCGAAATTTCGACTACCAATGTGATAAAATGTCCCATGCAAAACTTACCTGGCAATTTTAATGCAAGTCCTGAAATGCAGGTCTGCATAATCCATTTACTAAAATATGGTGAAGTAATGCTTACACTGACTGAATATTCTAGAATTGCGTTGCGAGAAGGAGAGGAAGTGAGATGTGAGATAGCGTACAGACACAGTCAGTGATGGTGACTTGATGTAAACAAATGCAAGGTCGCCAGTCTGCTAAACCGGTTGAGGTTACTAAGAACAGTGTATTGCCTTATTCATTCATAATATACAAGCGGGATTCGGTTCTTAGATACATGCATGAAGTGTTGGACAGAATTGGTTTGGAACTGAACATTGAATCAATTTCATCAGAAATGAATTATTGCTGCCCCTTGATTAACCTGAAACTTCATATATTATTGCATAAATTAATTTTATATAATTATGTTCCATTATTTCTAATGTATGTTTCAGTTTCTTTGACAGTAATTTAAATAATATTTCTTGCTATTTAATTATATAACTTATACTTATTAAAACAACATTTAAAGTAATTTTCCCTACTTTAAACTGCTTCTGATATATCTAAAGTATATTCAAATGTTTATTTACTGAAAATGTATTATGTATTTACATATTTTGAACCTTTGCGACTATTAAAGAGATCGACTCATAGCTATGCGTTTTATTACAATATTGCTAAGTTAACTGATTTGAATCTTCGACGTGCCTAAAACGTTATATCTGTTTACAGTGCAAATGCTAGAATTAATAAAACCTACTAAAACTTCTAAGGGATGTAGATTTGTAATTTATTCCACATTATTTTAAACGAATCGCGCGTATCATGTCTTTAATGGTACAGTCATCTCCAAAACCTATACAGCTCGTGTAATACGTCGTGACTCTCCATATGAGCAAGAGAGGAGAAATGAGGAGAAATGCTGGGAGTGGTGGGGAGCAAGAGACTACAAGTGACATCAGAACTCGTAGGCAATCGCATACACATACACAACGCATTGTAAACAACTGTGTAAGCTTACCTTGCAAATGAACTCAGGATTAATCACCCTCATCCAAGGATAATGGGGACACTCCAAAATTATCCGAGAATGGTTTCCATGTGTGTTGCACAGCTTCATCTTCATAATCAGACTCGCCACCATCAGCGAATTTTTCACTTTCACTTTCCTCACTATCACTACCGTTACCCAAATGAATAATTTTTTCTTGTCCTTCATCCAAGAGTCCCTCATTTTCCATATACTTCTGTTCGATGTCTCTTACATGCCTGCAACAGTCTTGCCATTCTTCTGCAGTGAGGATGCGAATTTTTCATCGGCCAGTCCCACATCATCCATTTTGAATGTTACGTTTTTGTCCGCAACCCAATTCTTTACGGTAGCCCAGATAAGCTCAATTGGATTGAGCTCTGGATGGTATGGCGGAAGTCTAATACACTGTGGTTGCACTCTTTGAACAGACTATCTTATATCTTGGGATTTGGAGGTTTTATGAGACTGTATATTTCAATTTTGTGGAGGAAAGGGAAATCTGTGTTAAGGAATTCTTCTTCTGGAAGGTGAGCCTGTAGCCAGGAAATCATAGTGTCTCTTTTTGAATTAGATGAAGGAGCCTTATTTAATTGCACGTTATGGTAGGGAGCATTATCGGTTACCAGAACTGAATTTAGAGATAGATTGGGCATTAATGTCTCTTTTAGCCATTTCTCATAGTTAATGAAGTTCATTTCACTATGATAGTCTCCTGTTATTTGGTGGGACTTAAAACGGACATAAGCGTTAGGGATAAAACCCTGCTCTCCACCAGCATGGATTATTATTAGCCTTTGACCTCTTGAGACTGGGCAAAATAAACCTCCTAAGGAATCATCGCTCCAGGAATATGGGTGGTATGTGAGGAATGAATGTAGGTTTCATCCATGTATACAGTGAGTCGGCCCTCGCTGCAAAATTTAGTGATCTGCCTTAGATAATTTATACGCATGTCTTGTATTTCATGACGCTCGATCAAGATTTTGCGCTTGTTTTTTACACCACCGAAATCCTAGTTTTAGGAGGATTTTGCGCAATGTTGACATGGATCCTTTGAAATCGATTGAATTTCGCAACTTTGCATGCATGTTTCTTAAGGAAGGCCTCTCCTTTTCTGTTACATAAAAGTCGTTTCCGGTTCTGCGGACTATCGCCTCATTAAAGCTGTCCAAAGCTGATATCGTTAATTTTCTTGGCCTTTCTTTATGAGGGGTGGTAAATGAGGTTGGACACGCCGGAATCAATTGTTTTCTTTTTCCTAACAATTTGCCATACACTATTTACTGAAACAACTGTAACTTCTACTACTAGCTGCACTACATTATTGCCTGGTAGAGCATTGGCATCACTTTGGCGTATGTTTCTAAAATATGTGTATACATTACTTACCAATTCCCTGCTTTGGGAGTGTAGTACTTTGCCAGTAAGTTTACTATGAATGGGCAACATGTCTTACGCAATACAAGGAAAGAAAAGATATGCGCTAATAAACAACGATCGGAATTGTTCTGCAAGTAATTATCGCACTCACAGCAGGTGGAACACTGATCCCCACCTCTCTTATTATGCAAGTGGGCTGGTCAGTGCTATTGCGCATCTATGCTTCAGGAGTGTGGGACTGTCACGACGTATTACACGAGCTGTACTTCTAAATTACTTGTCCACCGCAATGCTGGAACATCAACATAAGGAATTGTTTCATATTCGGGCCCAGGAATTGACAGGGAAAAGCGGACCTCCTGTTTTGTTTATTTCGTCTCATCACCAGTGACGATAACTGTATACATCGCTGCTCACTTCAAGAACAAATGTTCATCCCTATTATATACTGCATTACAGGATGTCCACTTTGATTTCCCCATCTAACCGTTTAAACCGGCAGCTAATTTTTTAGACAAGTCATTTTTTATATGCTACAGGGTTTCTATCACAAGAATTTCTAGACCGGCTGCTAGGAATCTTACTTGTCTCTCTAAAGACAGGAATAGTATAGGCTTTTTCAACACAGGAGGCGAGAACTTCACAATTCTACGTTGCTAAATGGCTAATTCAAGTCGTTATACAACGGCAACCCATTAGGGCATAATAGACACATGACTTTTTTGTCTCACTGAGATTCACAGAACACTGATTAGGAGCATAAGAACATTATCGGCATTACCAACAGTATCGAAACTTCCATTTGTCAACACAAGCAAAAATAATGTGTCTGGGCTGAATCTGCATTTCACGGGCAACCAGAGTTCATTTGCTGCTCATATGAATGCGAATTTAACAGTGTAATCATACTTTTCTAAATGCAGACACCATTTCTGTGTTTTCTTCTTCTTCATTATTTGCTACGTTCCTGTTGCTTTTCTGCTTCTTTTGCGTTTCATTTAGTTATACACATATACATTTACAAACACACAAACACCCATGCTCGAGGCAAAACTTCAACCCGCGATCTCCTGCGCAACGAAAACTAAAGCTAGGTACTTAGCTAGCGCGGCCATTGGGACCGACATATGCTTAAAATCACACACCATATTGTTCCCCTACATCGGCTCTAGGGGCGTTGTGAAAACATGGATAACTTCAAACGCTTATATCTCAATTTATATCCGAGTCCAACGACACAATATCGTTTTATGTAAGCTGTTTAAAATAACATTGTAGTGTCGAACCTCACATTTGAAATGTGATACCATCACAAAGCTAGGTAATGAAAATCGTTACTCTGTAAATTTGCAGCACTCAACTTCTAATGTTGAGAGCCACCGAGGACTTAAAAGCATCTCGAAATCATTCAGTAGCAAAATATATTTAAAACATCTGATATATTAAAAAATTTGAGGAGAAATATTTCTTGATTCACATCCAATTAGCAGAAATGAAATTCCTATGAGCCGTTAGAGGATGTAATAAAAGGGGCTTCAAGTGGGGAATTGGAACAAGTGGGTGAGGAATTGGATATTTATGCAATAAAGTATAAAATTTTACACTTTAGAGAAAATTGGAGAGAAGGTCTGCAACGAATGGAGGAAGTTCGTATCCCGAAAATGGTCTTAAAATATTGACCCTCAGAGAGAAGGAACATGGGACATCCCAGAAGGAGATGTCGATGAGACTATAACAGTCCGGAGGGCTAATACTTGCAAAGAGGAAGAAGAAGAGGAATTTGAGAATACGTTCATAAAATTTTACTCTTCCAGAGAAAGCAAAGCTGCCAAAAATTGCACGAAAATGAATAAACCCAAAAGCAACAACAAATAAAGAAGAATTGGGCGTTAAGATGCAGAACTAAGACACCCGAGCTCAGCACAGAATGCATACGGGAATACGGGTAGTATTGGACTTTGGCACGCTCGAAATGTCCTTGGTCCCTCAATTGTAGAACATGCGTTTCGTTTTTTTCTCCAGAATTGACTCATAAGTTCCACATTCTCTGCTAGACTAGAGTGTTATGTAAGCTTCAGATGATAACATCTTCATTCCCAAAATGCATGCGTTCGGAAGTGAAGGGCTGTAATAATACCAAGCACGTGGTGATGGGAACGTCAAGGAGAGCGCAAGGGTCATCTAGTTTGACCAGAATGCCCGAGATTCGCCGCAAGGGACACCTAAAGCACTTAAAGCTAACCGCCACTCCAACTAGCATCTAAAGGTGGCAAGTCGGCGACACACCGAGTGGCAAATTAACAGTGCATTACGGTGCTCTGAACTATGTAACTGATTAATTCAATTAGCATTATTACCAAGGGGCTCCAACGCTTCCTAGAGGGCGCTATTGTTGCCATCCCAGCGTGTTTCTAAGTGTCTCCTGCTGCGCGAAAGAATATGCTCTACCTGAGCAAGTTTTACACTTTATCATACACTACTTAAGTTATAAAAACCAGGCGTACTTAATTTAACCGCAGAGTGTATAAACCATTCCTACTCATGTTCAACAATACTTTAAAACACAAATTTAATAATTTGATAAACATTTGTTTGTTTGTATTTTGTTGTCTTGAAGGTAGAGAAAGTACTACATTCCAACCGAAAAATACGATATCGCGATCACAGGAAAGTCACTTTCTGAGATACTCTTAAAAAGCAGATGTTACAATCACACGGCCTTCTATGCACGCAATAATTTATATTCATCTTATTCTACAAATCATTTGTAAAAAAGCATGTATTTCTACTTCCTGTTATACTATAATAAATGTTTCCTGAAATGGTTTCAATATTCATTTTATTGTTATTTAGAAGCACCAGGATCAAGTACTCAAATATTTAAAACGTAGCTCAGTATATGTACACTCTTTGCATGGCCTGTTGGGAAATCTATAAGCACGCACATAAGTACGCACAAGCTTGAAGCACTGGAAATTCCGACCAATAACTGGAAATGTCTTGCAAACGGCTGACGCTATAAAAATGATTTAACACAAATTGCACATTTTAAAATCCTCTACACTTTTTTTCTGAAGTGAATTTTTGTATAGTTTTCTTTTGCTTTCATAATTAATAATATTCACTCAGAATGAAGGCGTGTTCACAGACTATTCACAGTAAATTCAAATACAATGATGTCGTATATACAAAGGTAAAGGTACTGACGAACGGAGGGGCCCGAAAACGGGGCAGAACACAGCACGCAAGCCATCCAGCCCTTTGTGCTTCTACCGTGACCCCTGGAAGGGAGGGATGAGGGGGAGAGACCCAAAGGACGACCAGTTCGACTGAAGACGGGCGCAACCGTGGACGGGGTCCCCAATGTTTCCAATTAAACGCAGACCCACTCACAAGCCCCTAACCTCCGGGGGTCCCCCGAAGGAGCGGCTGCCCGAGAGCACCCGGAAGCGGGTCCTAACTGATCTATCCCAGGAACAACGCCAGGAAGAAATCTCTGCAGAGCGCAAAGCACTACCCAGCCGCAACCCGCCTAACATCGTCGCCTGGTCCTTCAATCCTAAAACAGATGACAAGGAAGATTATGGATACAGGAAAAAGTCGTGGTAGAAGATGAATCACCCCAATATTCGCTTGCCGACCGGGGAAACCACGAGAAACCCATCGGTCAGAGTGGGCGGTCGCCGGAGATCGAACCCGGGACCTTCTGAATGCGAGTCACACACGTTACCGCGGCGCCACTTCGTTCGGTTGTCACATATGTGATATCTCAATCTAAATTGTCAGTCATTTTGGAAAAATCAGAAATAGAAAATTTATCCTTATAAAGAGTCATTTCTGTTGGTGGAATTTTCTTGAATATCTTCATGTCTATCCTTGGAAGATGCTGAACTGAAACACCAAGTTTATATTTATCCGAATTTTGGTTTTTGAGTTATGCTGTTTATATACCTCTCCCCCACCGATGAAATCTCGATACCGAAGTTTTGGATGGAATGCAAAGAAGGTAATGACTTCAGAAAAATTTTCTGCACACATGTGTGTGCGTGTGAGAATGAGTCTGTAGCCACAAAATAATATTTGAACAGAAATCGGACACTTTTCAAAGATGCAAGATGAAGACTTTCATAAAATCTCCCTTCAAGTAGTGTCCTTTACATGAAAAAGGAATGGCTCATTATCTTTTATTTTATAAAAATGACTCAAAACCATTTACATTAGAATATCACACGTTTTATATGTTTGCCCACATAATTAATAAAATACATAGGTACATAGCTTGAGTTTCTGCAAGTGTTGTTGAATTCCTCTTCAATCGTATTGAATTTCATTCGCATGAGAAACCTTTCTTAATAGGTAATGGTGTTGCGCCGATGAATAGTTCGTTCTCAGACTGCACATGGATTTTATTACTGCATTTATTAGTCAATATATATATATATATATATATATATATATATATATATTCCATGCATAGCAAACGGAATCACGAGCTGCATGTTATTGAATATTTCTCGATATAAAACACTGACGGAAACCTTTTTCCTGCAAGTCAACTTTTAAATCGCCAGAGAATCTGTATAACAGAAGTGCCAGACCGAGGTCTGGTTAAAAGTGTGAGAGAAAGAAGCTAATGTGCCTATGAAAGTTCGTGAAAATTATTACAAAAGTTAAAAATTAATTTTTAAAGTCTTTAAGGTATGTGACTTCCATTTAGCTTCTTTAGGTAATTAATTTCGATAACAGTTAAATCTTTATGTATATAATTAAATGTTCCTCTGTATAGTACTGCAATGTATATTAAAGTCATTTAAAAAGTTTTTACTGTCGGTATTTTAAAATGATCCATGTTACATCTTTTTGACCACTTAAATGAAAACTTTCAGCAAAACTTTGTAACTGTCACAAAGTTAACTTTCCGTTTTACTTCCTCTACATGTTCAGTAAGAAAGTGTTGTACTGCAAACCAAAATTCCAATACTTCGTATCAAAAGTGATGCTTCAAATTCTGCCTTAATAACGCTCAAAATGTTTCGCTAGAAATTATTTCACGTGAAGTTTCTTAATTTCGCTATATTTATTCCTCCATGCTTCTTATACTTATGCATGACAACAGCTGTTTCAGCTGATGTTTAATTTCTGTACAGCCTACCTATGGTAGGAAGAGGAAGTAGGTATTATGTTCCACTAAAAATTCGAAAGTGAGTTTTCACTGGAAATGCCATTTTGAGATCCCCGAAGCATTTTTAAAAAGATCTCCTTGTGTCTGTGTCTGAACAGCATAACTAAAAAGTAAACCAACTTTATATTTAAGTTTTGCATCTTCAAGGGCATGACACGGAGATTTTCATGAAATTCCATCTTTCCGAAGCTGCCGTTTACGTGGTAGAATTTTTGTTATTTTTTATTTTCTTAAAAACAGCTTAACGATTTTTTAAAAAACAAAATGTTTGTGACATTAAAATGACAAATAATGTTTTACCTTTAGTAAGTATTACAAAATGTATTTGATTGGAAATCATACGAGACAGGCAAAAGCATATTTCAGGAAAAAACTTAGAGGTTATCAAAATACATACCTTCTCCAAAATAACTTTTTTCCTAACGGCATCCACTTTCAAAATATTTTATACCATAATAATTTTACATTTTGTTAAGTTAAATAAATTTTATAGAAATAGTTCGATAACTCGGGAGTGTTTATTTTTTTACCGTCATAAATCATTTTTAGCCTAACATTTTATCATCGTGGCGAACGTAAAGAAATGGGAAGAATAGCGTTTCATATGAATAATAGATACCTCTGAAATTCTAATGAAACAGAAAGTCATATAAGTGTACAAAATTATACTTTTTTGTTTTTGACGAGTTTATGCGGTAGGGAAAAAGGGGGAGAATAGCATTCTTTAAGGGGATCCCGTTCAGTTATTGGAACACATGGGAACGTGTAAACATAAGACGCGAAATGTTTCTAAAACCTTAGCAAAATATATTTTGAACCTTTTTTTCAGATTTACAGTTTCTATATAGTAAGCTTTTGCTTATCCCTTATGGTTTTAAAATTACATGAAATTCATTAACAATAAAGACAGCTTTGTAGACTGTTTCCAGAAAATTCAACACATAAATTTTATTTGCCATTGTAATATCTAAAACATTTGATGAGTCGTTTTTCAGAAAATCCATAAGTAGGCCGAAGAATAGCAAAAATATCCCGCTGATAAGCTGCATCGTAAAGAGTATTTTAAGTGCCGAAAAATGTCTAAAATATAATTTCTGAGAACATATTTTAAATTACGTGCATATTTCCATAAATAGTATAACATACAAACAGGAAACTTTGCAACGATTATTAGCAAATGTGGGACAGAGGAGGAGTACAGATTTCGAGAAACGTGCAAATTCTCCTCCAATAAGCTCTTCAGATGCATTGAAAAAACAGATTGTTTTACACAAAACTAGCCCTAAAGAATAAGAATTAATATTAGCTAAAAACAAATTGAATGTATTTTCCCCAGTTTCCCCTTATATGAACTTTTATATGTTGGTATTTATGTGCATATGTGTGTAATGCATAAAATTATTACTTAACTCAAATATAGCTATACTAATATTTTGTGAGGCTTTGTTTAATGCCTTCCTTCCTTACTTATCTTCCTTCCTAGGGCCTTACTTGTCCAACCGAGTACTTTTCCTTAAACCCATTGATTGATAGCTCCTTCCTAATGACCCTCATTAGGCGGGTCCTAATGAAAACTGACAATCGCCGCATGTCCTGAATATAACAATCCTTTGGGTGTTCATCTGTGCGAATGTGTCGAAGTTCAATGATCCCTTCTAATTAGACATACAGTAAAGCTACTGAAAAATTGTTTCAGGTTCTTTACATACCCACTGAAAGGTTTTAAAGTTCACTAGCCTGAAAACCTGTATGATTATGCGATATCTCTGTATCTCAGCATTTGGATAATTATTTCTTCTTCCATCTCCCTCTGATATTATAATTAGAGCCTGGACGTATGTGCACAATCAAATAGTAAGATATGCATGCAAATATGCACAAACATTTAAATGAATACCAATCCAAAGATTATTACTACTGTATGCGGGTGAACATCATTGCTGGTAAGCAACTGTTCCAAAGGTAAAAAGCTGCCGATATTACCTTAGCTGTCAAAGGCGGTATATAAGTGGAACATTAAAAAAGTTGTAATAATATGCAGCATAATGCGAAACCAAATGAAGAAAATGAAATAAACTATTTATTTGTGGGTAATCTCTTATCAATAAGAGCAAGTGATCATTAGCGCACGTCCGCCAGGGCGTAGCGAGCCGCAGTAAAGCCACAGAATCCTCCGTTTTCGGTAGGTGTGTGCGCGAGCTAGTTACGAGGAAATCTGTTCGTCTCAGCGATCCTGAAAGTATGGATTTAACATTAATCTTGATTTTTTGTACGTTTATTCATCCCTTCTTATCCTCTGCGCTGATAGAAGCTGAACTTGGACTTTAATGGAATCAGAAGTGTCGCTATTTATCTCAACGACCATGGGAACTATATATTTGACACTACTATTGATCGTTCTTTAATTATTTATGCATATCACCCATTCCCATCCCCGCAAACTTGTTTTCTACATGGTGTCATGTGTGTACCGAGTTTGGTTAAAATTTAAAAAATGTATTCAAACTGTTTGCGAGGAAATATATTCATCTCGGTGACCCTGAAAGTATGGATTCGACACTAATCTTGATTTTTGTACGTTTTTGCACCCCTCCTTATCTCCTGTGATGATGGAAGCTGAACTTGGTCTTTAATGGAATCAGAAGTGTCGCTATTTATCTCAACGACCATGGGAACTATATATTTGACACTACTATTTGTCGTTCTTTAATTATTTCTACATATCACCCCTTCCCACCCCCGCAAACTTGATTTCCACATTGGAAGTCATATGTGTACCGAGTTTGCTAAAAATTTCTCAAGGATTACCAAGTTATACTGAAACATACATACACACATGCATCCATTTTATTACTGATTAGCTAAAGGGAAAAATGACAACTTAATACCACATTCAAGAGTAAAACCTCTATTTTTGCATTAAAATTAAAAATATGCATTTTCCTCTAAAATATACATTTATAAGTATTATCTAGCACCGCTCAATTATCTGAAAGTGTCATTTACACAGTATATAATTTCTGCATGCCCTTAAATGTACAAAAAGGAATATAAATCTGGCATATACTTATCCCAAAGCTTTGAATTAGAGTAATTTCAAGAAATTCGAAATTGGCAAATGTTACACTTGATGAATTTCACAAGTTTATCACAGACTGCCCCCGCGATCGAATGCTGACTTTCAAAGACAGAAATCCAGGTTTCGATGAAGGGCACGGGACACTTTCATTAATCATGCTCTGTGGAGTCTGGAAGGTGTGAATGCAAAACTTAATCGAGTGTAAGTATAAGAGATATATAAATGTTATGTAAACACTCAATATAATGGTTAAAACCAAGCAACTATTTCCGAAGTGAAAGGGTGGTTGTCTGAGTGAAACCATTAAAACTGACAATTTTATTTTATCACCTGCATTAAAATGTTCATATCTCATCCAAATTATATTACTACGATTAAGCCCTCTCCGAACGTTTTAATCACATTAAACGCATCATGTGCCTGGATGGACATAGATGTCTGTGCCACTTGCAGTGAATTCCTACTGAAAGAATCTGATGTGTTACACTCACATGACTTTCTCTACTCTTGTACAAACTATTTTTACAAACGCTTATTCTCCATCTACTTCATGTTAATCGAGATAAATATTTACAGAAATTATCTTATTGCGAATTGTCTTGTAGGTGCAAGGGGAATATAGAAACTCAGAAGGCTTTAAGCCATAGTCAAATATTTTGAGAGCTGGACGCTATGTGGTACATTCCATTCTCTTTGCATGTCCAGAACATGAAAAAGAATAACGAATTCCCATTTGAAAAGAAGTATAAATTTTATTAGGAAATTCAAACAAATAACAAGGAACATTTCGTAAATGGTTCACTCGACCAAAAAATGTACGTGACATAAATTACGTGTTTTTACGAGATCTACATTTTTTGTGTAGTAATATTTATATATCTTATGGAGATATCTATTATATTATCTCTTAAAGTTTACCAGTTATGCAAAAGTCATTCAGAATGAAGAGGACTTTTGTGGATATTCCCATAAAATTCAAGATATATATTTGATTTGCCATAAACATGTCTTAAATATATGGTATTTTAATCAAAATCGTTGCAATCATTTTTGAGAAAATCAAAATGTTCGAAAAATGTTCCAGGTAACGGGTAATTTGGATAGAGAGATTTTCTTGAAAATCTTTGTCATATCTTTAGAAGGTATTAAACCGAAATACCAGTTTGGTATTTATCCGACTTTTAGTTTTTGAGTTATCGTTCTCTCTATCTCTATCTCTATCACACACACACCATTCCAAAAATCCTTTATTTGGATTCAGTGGGCCTCAAAATATGTATTCGGTGAAATCTCGGTATTGAATTTTTAGGTGGAATGCAATATTTCCCCTATCTACTATACGTAGTAGAGAAAGTAAAAAACTTCTAAAGTGTTAAATTCACATGACTTTCTCTATCCTCCATTGTTTTCTTAGCAGGTATTCAAGGTAGTCATACTAAACCTTATTTTTATACCTAATTTAATTTCGTAGGAATAGCTACATTGCACATTTCGTTATAAATACAAAGGGAACAACGATAATCAAAGTTTATACGCTCGCCTTAAAGTTCCATACTGTTTCAATGGAATCGCGAGAAACAGCTAATGTTGACATGACTAAAAGAATGGCTAAGTATTGAACAATTCGAACCATTAATAACGGATCTCGAAAATGGCTGATGCCACAAAAAGTTATTTAAATTAAGTTGTATTTTTTAAAGATCTCTAGATAGTGCGTTTTTGTCTACGAGAAAAGGGCGAGATGTTTCTCGTATCGCTTAACGTTTACCAGTTATACAAGCGTATCAAAATTGCTTCCAAATGAAGAAAGAATTGTGTTTTTTAAGTAGCTCTACATAGTGCGTTTTCGTCTATCGCTTAAGCTTACCGTTATACAAGTTTATAAAAAATTCTTACGAATGAAGAGGATTTTTCCAGAAACAGATAAATGTTTTATTTGTCACGATAATATCTTTAATATATGGTATTTTAATCAAATTCGTTAGTCCCATACTTTGGAAAATAAATAATTTCGAAAAATATTCCGTGTAAACGATAGTTTGGGGTAGGGGATTTTCTTGAAAATATTCGTATCGTATTTTGGAAGGTACTGAACTTAATACCAATTTTGATATTGATCCGGTTTTTCGTTTTTGACTTATGCTGTTCACAAACACACACATGGACTTTTCCGATTTTTTTTGTATACAGGAGCCTCAAAACGTGTATTTCTGGCGATGGAATGCATTACCTTCTCTACCTACTTGATACGGGGTAGAGAAAGTAAAACTCGCCATCTTTACTTTCTCTACTACATATAGTAAATAGAAGTATCGTATTCCACCTAAAAATTTGATATCGAGATTTCACCAGGAATACATGCTTTGAGGCACCTGAATCCAAAAAAGATATTTTTAGAAAAAGGTCCGTTTGTGTGTGTGTGTGTGTGTGTGTGTGTGTGTGTGTGTGTGTCTATGCGAGTGTGTGTGTCTGTGAACAGCGTAACTCAAAAACGAAAAATCGGATAAACGTCAAACTTGGTATTAGGGTTCAGTACTTTCCAAAAATGCGACACGAGGATTTCAAGGAAATCTCCCCACCCTAGATTACCCTTTATTTGGAATGTTTTTCAAAATTTTTTATTTTCTAAAAAATTCTGTATTGATTCAAATGTCATATTAAATATATTTTACGTTACAAATAGAATGTATATCTTGAATTTTTTGGGAATAGCCTTTGAAGTCCATTTCATTTGAAAGAATTTTGTATAATCTTGTATAACTGGTAAACCTTAAGCGATTGACGAAAGCGTACTACACAAACAGTGTAGATCCCTTTAAAACACACAAATTATTTCAAATAAGGTTTTTTTGTGGTGTAAGCTATTTCTGCATTATCCCTTATTAAATGTCGAACTGTTCATTTCTTGGTCATTCTCTTAAGTCCTGTCAACATTCACTTTTTCTCGTGAACGCATGGAAACAGTATGGAATTTTAAGCCAGCGTATAGCATCCAGTTCTTAAACATTTGACCATCACTGTTTTATTTGTATCTATAATGAAATGTGTTATGTAGCTATTTTTGCAAAGGCTTATTAGAATTAAAAGGTAGTAGACAGAAAAATAAGCTTTAGTAAGAATAGTTTGTATACCCACTAATAAACGATAGAAAGTAAAGAAAGTTATGTGAATGTATCACATCAGATTTTTTTTTGCAAAAAGATACGTCGTTTTTGCTTAACTCCTTGCAAAATATGTACCTCTTATACGTCTAAATAAATGATTAAAGTGTTAAATGCCGTATAGATACCAGGAAGCTACACAAATTTTAAAAAATGAGAAAAAGAAATATGGAAAGAATATTTTGCTGTGAATAAGAAACAGTTGTAATGCTTAAGTATGTTGCGGAAGATTTCAGCAAGAGTTTGCTGTGGTGACATGAACTAGCAGTATATATACATGGAACATCATGTTGTGAAGCCGAAGCTTGCTGGCTCAAACTTGGTGAAATCAACCATTTGTGTTGTATTTAATTTTAATTAAATACTGTAACATAGTTATCGTATTTACTCTTATTTAGTATACTGTATTGTCCGAATCTGATACTGAAATTCTTGTGAGATTTACTACTATTGTATTAATATCATGTGAGATTAATGCAAGTATTAATTATGATAGTTGTAAAGTAATATATTATTGGATACCTTGTATTGTTAAATCGGGTTTGTTTTCTTTGGTTGGTCCAACAAAAACATGTAAATAGTTATTCTGATAACATCATTATGAAACTGAACTGACTGTACTCCATCTGATGTGGTAAAATTGTTTATTTATAGACTTTTGGTGCCTTTCACTCAGCCATTCAAATTTTAACGACTTATTTACAACTCATATAAGTTGTGTTTTATTAAAAAATCTCAAAGCATTCAAACCTTTAATCTAAGGAACTAAAAGAACAAACGCAGTAGGACCTTTGCCAAGAGAAATTCGAATTGATGACATTATACTGTTATTCATAATAGTAAAGCAATTACAATAATTTCATATAGCTATTTCAAAGTTTACACTTTAATCCCGAATATAACCACACAACAGACGATATCGCTTATCAATTCGAATCCTTCGTTTGGTATGTACCTACTTTAAACCTTTATCACCCTTTAAATATCATTAAATGTCATACGAAATGGCGTAACTAGCTCATGTAAGAAACATATGTGATAATTACATTCACATGACTTTCTCTACCTATTATAATGGATAACCCATTGTCTCCACTTCTGGCAGACCTCTATATGAGCCCTTTGGTGAAAGATGTGACAGTATCACATCCAGACATTTTTAAACTTTGGTTTAGGTATATGGATGATATTTTTGCCATGATTCCCCAACAGTGTACAGATTTGGCATTGGATATCCTGAATAGCCAAGGTACAAATATTCAATTTACTATGGAAAACAGAAATAAATGATATTTTAGCTTTTCTGGATTTAAATATTAAAGGAAAGGACAATAGCCTAAATTTTGGAATTTATAGAAAACCCACTCATGCAGATAATTACATAAAAATAATATCTGCAATCCCATTTTGCACCAACATGCAGTATTTAGAAGCCTATTGTTCAGGCTAATTAATGTATCTATGGAAAAAGAAAAATACAATATTAAATTAGAATATATAAAGAATGTGGCTATTGAAAATGGTTTTAACCCATAGCTTATTAAAAACTTAATCACTAGATTAAAGAAGAAATATACTGTACATATAACCAGTACTTTATAGAGCCCCAATAAAAAAGATTTAATGTACAAGAAATTCACATACCACACTGCACACTGTTATGTGTCGTCCTCCGTGGTGCAGTGGTTATCATGCTAGCCTCTAGTCGCGGGTCGCGGGTTCAAACCCGTAGAGGGCGATGGATTTTTTCGGGCGCAAAAATGCTTAACATGGCTTCCTTCGGAAGGGAAGTAAAGCCGATGGTCCCGTGTCGTAGATTTTCGGCAAGTAGAAGAACCTCAAGCCTGATAAAGAGGCCTCTGTACAAAATTAATGGTCTTTCACGCTCAATATAGAACGGGACGCTAAGGACCACAGCAGTTAAAGAGCGTCCATAAATACTATTCAAATTCATTTTAACCCTGTTATGTTCAAATATTTTGGAAAATTATTTAGAAAATACCATATTCAGCTTGCACCTCAGAATATGTTTAACTTGAGAAATATGTTAACACACCTTTATCTAACACGATAGATGATATAAAAAATCAAGCATATACCAGATTCCATGTCAAGATTGTGAGTGTTCATACATTGATAGAACAAAGAGGAATTTAAAAACACGTTTGGGTGAAAATAAAAAAAAGATAAATTAAAACAACTAGACAAATCTACAGTTACCAACCACTTCTGGACTTCTATGAGACAGGACATGACATAAAGCTACTAAAAAACCATAGAGGTCTTTCATACCTGGAAATTTGGGATAAGATCTTCATCCAGTATAACATCAAGAATATTCTGAATTTTTAAATTCCACCAGCAAACTCCTTAATGCAGCTCATCCAGTCAGGTTGCAGAACAGAAGAGAGAAGACAAGCGAGTTCCCAACTTTCACCACAGATGGCAGTAATTTCAACCCAAATGGATAACAACTTTTCCCAACAGAGGACAGCAACATCACTTGTTAATTCAAATCCTGCGGATTAGGGGAGGAGAGCTGAAATCAGTCGGTCTTCAGCTGAGGATGGCAGAAAGCCTTCTTCCGAAAGCGTTTCTTAGTGAAAATTCAAGCGCATATATGATGCGAGTTAAAAACTAACTGACTCATCGCATCATATAATAAAAGGAACTTATCCATTCCATGCGTAATGTTTATTTCACAGAATAAAACTCAATTATACATTCCAATTAAGAAGATGCGATGATCGAATAAAAGTGTTGCATCATGTTTCATAACATAATATGTACACATTTGACTGGGTACTACATTGTTCTCCAAGTTAATTCATGCCTTTTATTCCTCCATATTGACCACTGCATGAAAAAAATATGGCACGATTCTTAATTTGAATTTTATTTTTATGGATTTGTCACCGGCGACAGCGCGCGTCAGGATTTGAATGGTAAATTGCCGCTTCAATGGAGGGACATGTGAACTGTGAATTCCCAATAGAAGAGCTTTCCTGCCTCAAGAGAACTCAGAAAGAGATTGATTTATAGGGAGAGGCTTTGCTCTCTGATCTGGGAAACCATTATGTTGTGCAATAGAGTGAGATGTGTAGGGGTACTTTCGATTTCCTCATGAGAATCACATTCGCATTGGTATGTAAATAAAGCCGATTTACAGTATTCCTTTCCTCACTGGTATGGGAGAGAGTGAATTACTATTACCTCACTGGTAATAGAGAGTAAATAATATAACCTTGGTTAATTTTAAGGGTAGTGTTTTAGGACACCAGTCTCAATAATGGCAAGAAAATTAAAGGAATTATATCGAGGAGATGCAAACGAAGAGTATTCTAAATTTCAAAATCCTAGTAAATGCAGAGTGTTGTTTCGGTGGAAGTGTATTTTACCCCAACATTGTAAAGTACTCAAGATTGTAAAAAAAGAAATCTTCGGATGATTTTTGCAATTATTAGGTTTGTCCAAATGCCAACCCACTTACCTGAATTTCTGTTTATTATCAAGAGTTTGGGTGACTTTTTAAAATTATTTTATTTGCATAGTTCCCTTGAAATTAAACGGCGAATGACCGGTCTCCAATATCTGCTGTTGATTCACTGCCGGCTGCTACAGTGGTTGGCTACGAGATCCTTCTCTCGGGGTATACGAAGGCGTACTGTGAAAGGATAATACCAGTTTAAATTGAGTGAGACATTTAATGTGATCTAATACTCGAGCTATTGAAGTGAGTTGCTGACGTAACTTGCCATGAGTCACTAAAATGCTTACCGGCAAAACCCCTCGCGGCCACCGATAAGTAACTGATAACTCAGCACGGCCTTAGGCGCTAGGAACTGCCGATTAACATAAAAAACAGTATGCCCCTATGGCTGTACACGAACGAAAACAAAGACGCTTATTTTAGCAATACAAGCTCTTTTATTAACTTAAGTATCACCTACTTTAGAACTACTCCACCAAGATTCCCACTCGCGCAGACCAATACTAAAAATCCCTACGTATGCTTCTCTTACCTTGTTACTATGCGGAACCTTCCCGAATCTAAGAATTTCATCTACCTTTCTCTTTTACAGAATTTCTGTCTACGTGACTGTTCAAAAGCATAGAACCAAGCCCTAACTGCATTACAAAAATCTTTAAGCTAATGTGTTCTATCCTCGGCTATTACTAATATCGTCCTTACATGACTTACTAATTATCTTTTTATTTTCGGACAAATCTTTAAATTCAAGCTTGTTACATTAAACATTGAAGTTACATGCAAAATTATTTATTGCAATTATTTCTGTATCTTACTATTATTTCTTTATGTAATTATTTATATCAATACGGTTAATACTTACGGTACCTACTTCTATGACCATATCGGAGGCTTTGACTTTGGCTACGCAGATAAGTCAAATATAAACTGAAATTTAGCCTCTAATCTTCTCACAACAACCCCGAGTAGGCGGGTAGAGTGGGGCGTTGAATATCAATGTGTTATAAATGGGAGAACGTCTTTGGTGACGACAGTTGCCCTTTCCTTCTCGGTACTGACTGAGTACAGCAATGAGTGTTTCTTGCTCCATCCTCCTCAGTACTGAGTATAGCTATGAGTGAGCAAGAGCTTGTACTGCGCTTCGCGCAACACATTGGGTAAAGTTTTAACGAAGGAAGATGTCAACCATCTGAAATTTTGAATAGGTTGTCGGCGCAGTTTGGGAACGCTACACTTTCTCGGATGCAAGTGTTTGATTGGGCCAGTAAGTTAAGGGTGGATGAGGAAATGTGGAAAATGAAACACCCAATCGACGCCCAAAGCCAAGTCTCACAGATGACAACACCCATGCATTTCGGACCTTGTAGAAAGTGAGCCGCGGTTGACTGTTGGTGAAACAGCTTCAGAGGTGGATATCAGACATGGGAGTGCTCATATTATCATCACAGAGCATCTTGGCTTCAGGAAAGTCTCTGCCACATGGGTTCCGAGGTTGATGACTGAAAATCAAAAAGAGGTAAATGTTTTTAGTTTGCGCCCTCTAGAGAAACTCTGGGAGGGGAACGATTTGAGAACAACCAAGAAGTTGAGGATCTTGTGTACAACTGGATGACGACTCAACCTCAAAGTGTCTTTAAAGAAGGGATCCACAGGTTTCCAAAATGACGGAGAAAACGTATAGAGCGTGTAGGAGAGTATTGAGAAAAGTTAGAGCTTTTATTTTTATTTTATCATGACTATAAAAAGTCCGGTTTATATTTGACTTATCGTCGTGTGAAATACTCACATAACTTCCCACAGTCATACTTCAGACTCTCCAGGGGATATGGAATGATTTTAATTAAAGAAAATTTCCCTCGTCCCAGCTGGTATTCGAATCTGGGGCCCTTGCAATGAGAAGCTAGCATGTTGACCATTCGACTACGCGGGCAGTCAGGGTGATTTTTTATTTACTTTTTCTGTAATGTTAAAATTAAAAGTAACTGAAAGGTGTAAGAGTAGATAAACTTGTGCTTCTTCTTTACGCTTTCAGCACTAATTGTCTCTCGTGGTGACTGGTAGATGAGTAATAGTAAAGAAACATTGGATTAACTTCTTAAATACCCATCCTATTGAAATGTTGTATATAAAACAGCTTATCACAAAATTGATGTCTATAAGCTTTTGTTACATTTCCTGGAGACAAACAAAGATAAGTAATGCGAATAATTAGATTATTTGAATATTCCCTTAGGGAGGAGGTAGAAGAATTCTAAAGTATGATCCAAGGTATGCATCATACTAAGTTCCATGACGATTTATTGAGATACCCTTGAGTGAAAAGGTATCATATATGTACACTTATACATATAAATAAAAATGAAACATAACAAATACGTAATTTTCACTTAAGTGTAGTCATATACAACTTATCAATTACTCATCCAAAATAGAAAACCACCAGAACTGCTTCGGTTGTAATTTTACTATACCTTTTATAGTTACGAATATTATTTTCCATTTTACAACTTATACGCTAAAGCGCCACTTTTTAAGTACATTTTATGCATCTGTAATTTGACTCATTTAAGTTACTCAAAAGGTATTCTAGCTCTATGGCTCCTACCTGTGAATGCAGGTCTAGAAATGCAGGGCGTACACCCGCCAGTGTGTAGTGATGTATAAATTACGTCATAAACGTAATAAACTTGCTCGTGAGACTATGATAGAATTACCCTGCCTAGTGTCCAATCGCAGTCATTCTAAATTTTGATTTGCTGCTTGAGTTGAGTCATACACAATAACTCCTGGATAAATTTAGAAAAAGAACATGGGCAACTGTTTACTCCGGCTGTGGATAATGCCAGTTATTATACACATGCATTCACAGAAAGTTAGTGGAAGCGCTGTCAAAAGTTCAATAAACTTGTCGATAAATGTAAATGAGAATCGTGCCTGTGGCCTGTGGCAGAGTGAGAAATAGCACAAAATAATTTATAGAGCCGATCGTGGCAGAGTACTATTATATGTACTGCAGAGTATGTGTCAGACAAAGAGCGAGCCGTAAAAAAACTCTAACTTTAAGTATCATCAAGCATGCTGATCTTGTGATTCCTCCAGCACTGACTAAAGCGGTGTCAGCGCGATTTGTCGGTCCTTGAAACGGATATTTGGCAAAACGTTCCCCTTAAAATCACGAAATGTGCCCCTGCTTACGTAAGCAACCGGAAATGACTTACTAGAATTCCTAAGACAATTTCATTGTGCTTCTTAAACACATTTTGTTCTAACATTTTTGGTTTATAAAATTATATTTCTCACAATTTCATAAAACGGAACCGTCACAATATATGCTTGGAGAAGCTCTCTCTTACAATAATTTCTTACAAATCAGGCCTAATGACTTACTCACCACATAAGTTTCTCCATTGCATTTTGACAGTTCCAACTGGAGGAGATTACTATCAGTGCAGTATCACCAGTTTTTCTTATTGACTTTACCATTAATATGAAGAATTCCTTCGTCACTGAATACAGAACAAAAACGTTGGATCTTGCCTGATTCATTTATATGTCTGCTGGCAAAATTCCAAAGAGTTATGGCAAAAAGTTGACAAGTCAATATGGTGGTTTGACTCTTGTGTTTGAATGCTGGCATTAAATTCTACAGCCATTTTATAGCGTTCAATCAATGGCTTCCATTCGTATGTCTCTCGTTAACAAGCCAGAAAACTGGGATCACAAGAAAGGACTAGGATTTACCAATGTAGCTTGGTTTTGGTACAGCTTGTATTTATGATGTTCTATGTCATAGTTAACGTTCGTTTTAGTAGATTACATTTCACAGGCTTTTCACAAAACTTTGTGATTATTTGGCGCAACGCCTTGGCTTTTCGTAATAACAAAGGCTGTATTTTCAATTTATTTTATGTAATGAATGCGACAAACCAAAACATATTATCTCAAACTTATCAACAGCAAGACCTGTGTTGTGCAGAAAATACTTTTACTGCTAATGTAACTTCCGTTGTTAATTCGCAACAAAATGAATAAACCCATCGATACCGTGGAGCACTACTGAGGAAACATACTAACATGCATAGTAGTACTTTGTGGAAAGGGTCACAATATAACTACTGCATTTTTGTGTTCCAATAAAATAAATATTTTGACGTTAAGTATTCTTTACATACAGGGATCTTGAAATTAAAACCTTGAATATCATGTGTAGAATCGTTTACTCTGTTGTGAAAAAGAGATCGCCGACATTCTTAAAAATTTAACTACCCTTTTCTTGACTATTTTTCAAATTTTATAAATATTCACACACAAATGTCCACGGATTAATGTCCACCTTTATTTTAAATCCTAATTTATACATATATATAATGCTAATAATATATGCTAATAAGAATAATGACTTATTCCGAACTCAATATTGAAACGGCAACTACCTATAGGTACATTTATTTAATTCCATTCTTGACTACTCCTGATCATCTTGACTTAACAGCAGAGAGAAAAACCTTCTACAACTTCAAGTTTCGGAGAAATAACATCACCGAGCAAAGCTTAGTTTCTACAGGTACTACTTTTAAGCTGCAATTTTAGTAATATTTTTATTATTAGAGCGTTAATATAAGTAACGTTTGGGGAAAGATGCAGTATATAAATAGTTATTTCATGACATGCTTTTCCATCACAACCAGTAATGACTGCATAAGTAATGCATTTAAATATTGATAGATATTGCGGAGCAAACTTTTACTTTCCCCAATACGTGTAATAAGTAGGGGAAGTATTGCATTCCACCCAAAAATTCTATACTGAGATTTCACTGGAAATGCAGGTTTTGAAGTGCCCTGAATCAAAATTCCAATACTTTACTTTTTAACAAATGTAAATTAGTTATTTGTTTTTGTACTGAACATGCAAAGAGAATGGAATGCTTCACATAGCAACCACTCATAAAAGATTTGACTATCGCTTAAAGCCTACCACATCCCCCTTGCACCTACAAAAATTAGCAATAAGGTAGTTTCTACAAAAGTTTATCTCGATTAACATGAAATAGATGCAGAATAAGCACTTGTAAAAATATTTGTACAAGAGTAGAGAAAGTCATGTGGCTGCAACACATCAGACTTCTACTTTCTCTGCTGCTTGCATTTCACCCAAAAACTCGATATCAAGGTTTCACTGGGAAGGCATGTTTTGAGACCTAAATAAAACAAGCATTTTTTTAAAAAAAAGACGCCTGTAGGTGAGAGAGAGAGAGAGAGGGAGAGAGAGAGAGGACAAGGGAAATGGGAGAGAGCAGCATAACTCCAAAACGAAAAGTTGGTAAAACGTTAAACTTTGTGTTTATGTTCAGTATCTTCTAGGAATGTGACACAAAGATTTTCAAGAAAATTCCGCCTATCCTTTAAATGGAAAAACATTTTGATATTTTTGATTTTCTAAAAAATGTCTAACAATTGTGATTAAAATACCACATGTTTCACATTTTCCAGACAAAATCTATGTCTTGAATTTTCTGGGAATAACCTCTGAAGTCCTCTTATTCTGAATGATTTTTTGTAACTTGTAAACCGTACGAGCAAGGCAAAAACTTACCATAAAAGTTGTCGATCGTTAAAACACACACATTAACTCAAATAAGTTTATTATGAGATTAACCATTTCTGAGATATTCTTTATTAGTGGCTAGAATTGTCAAGCATTTTATTTTCTTCATGCGGTAAGTCAATACTTCCCCCGCCTCTCTCGTGGTCGTGCAAAGAGAACGGAACTTCAAAGCTATCATAGCGACCAGCTTTAAAAAGATTTGACCATGACTCAGGTTTACTGTATTTCCCTTGTACCTACAATGCAATATGTAATAAAACCGTTTCTGTAAATGCTTCTATCGATTAACATGAATAGGAGAGAAGCTTTTGTAAGAATAGCTTGTAGAACAGTGGATAGAGAAAGTTGTGAATGTGACACATCCGATTTTTTATAAAAGTGTTTAAAAATTCTGATGGGATATATTCACATGGTTTTCTCTAGCCTCTATCGTTTATTAGCGGGTATACAAGCTATACCCACTCTTACTAAAGCTTATTTATATATCTACTTCATTTTAATACAAATAAACGTTTGCAGAAATGGCTGCATTACCCATTTCGTTGCAGATACAACGGAACAGCGATAGTCAAATGATAACAACTGGACTCTCTACGCTGGCCTTAAAATTCTATACTCTTTCAGTGAATCTGCGAGAAACAACTGGATGTTAACAGGTCATTAAAACATGGCTAAGTATGGAACAAATCGAACCGTTAATAACGGATATCTCGGAAATGGCTGATGCCAAAAAACTAATTCGAGATAAATTCTGTTTTAAAGCAATCTACATTTCTTGTAGTACGTTTTCGTCTATCGCTTAACTTTACCAGTATTATAAGATTATACAATATTCCTTCCGAATGAAGAGGACTTCATAGGTTTTTCCCAGAAAATACAATATATACGTTTTATTTGCCATGTAAATACCTTTAATATATGGTATTTTAATCAAAATTATTAGAGCGATTTTTTAGAAAATAAAATTTGGATGAAACCTTGTCAGCCAAAAGACGTAATGCAGTGAAATATATACGTAATTAACCATAAACTCTGTTTTACTTTTAATTTTTATTATCAATAGAGACAGAATACAGCGGTCATGAAATATAGTTTAATGGTCGAAACGCTGTTAACATATTTATCGACACCCATTCCAAATAGTTAAGTAGTAAACGATTTGTGCTCATGTTTATCATGCAGGTGAATGGGGTTCAATTTCATATTCTGATATATTTTTAGTCTGTTTTATTAGGCCTTAAATGTTAAAAGTAATTTCATTTAGGTATAAATCTACTGAGTTCACGAGTAAACTTTCTATTTTAAATTTATTACACTAGCTTAGACTTTTTAAAACACCTCAGCTCCATCGGCACACGCCCAGAAATTCCTGGGCACTCCTTAAGATAGCTGTCATTAGGGATGCGTATCTGTGAAAACACTTCAACAATTGCCAAAATTCATGAATATGAATTTCAGTGTCCTTAAACACTAAAAACCTTCCACTTTAATTACAGGTAGTTTTTATAGCTGTACGACTTTTTAAATCTCGTCATATAGTGATTTAAATACCTCGTGTAAGACTAGCTTCCTATAAAATTGCACTAAAATGATAAGTTTTGCCTTATTAAAGGGAACAAATAATCAAGGTTGGCCCCGTAGCTCAGTGGGTAGAACTCTTGTCTGCTGTGCGAGGGATCCTAGGTTCGATTCCCGGCTGGGGGTTGGGATTTTTCTCTAGCCAAGATTATTCCCTATCTTCCCCAGAGTATGGAGTACAAATATGCGTGTGATCTAATGATTAAAACCCACAGTGCAAGAAACTCAACGACAAGAGATTACGAGTTAACACCATTACCTTAGGCAATGAGTTCCAAAGGAAAGACCACCGATAAGACCAATGCAGTTAATGAAACTAAAAAACAATAATAATTCAAGAGAGGCATCAGGAATCTTTTAATACTAAATTCACTGCAGAGGAGCAGTAAAAGTTGAACAAGGACCTGTATATGTACTAAAGGCTTTTTAAACAACAAATAAAGTCTGAATCTGATATCTTAGCGTTACAATTTTTGAATTGTCTTTCCTCAGGTTTTCATTTGTTGGCACATTCTCATTTTCAAATTGTTCCGCACGATGAACTTTTAGGTATAATTCAAATAACAGGATAAAAAGTATGAGGTGAAATTTTGTTAACAGGCTCAGTTGTGATGTTATTAAACAATGATACAGTGTAAATTTTAAGCACAAAAATGAAACTCTCTAAACATGCGACTTACGGTCTCATATTTAGTTCTCTCAAACTAGTAAAAAATAAAAAATCAATCTCTACAGTTTATTAAGCTATTTCATAATATATTAAATTTACTAAAATACGGTTGCATCGTAAGGATTGATTTTTAAAAAACAATGAGGAAATCGTAAAAAATAATATTTCGGGAACTAGCTTAATATGCACGAAATTTGGTATAGACATATTCTACATTAAAGATCGATTGGTATACTCAAATGAATCAGACTGAAATTCTGGATTTTAGAAAACACTCAGACAAGTATCCTTAATTACAATACTAAGTGAACCATTAAATAAAACCTTGGTAATTTCGTAGATTTACAAAGCACCCCATCACACAACGTAACCATAAAGCTCCATTGGCTTGAAAAAGGCAAACCGCACAAATATAAATTAAATTGAGTTTTATTTATGGACGCTCTTTAACTGCTGCGGTCCTTAGCGTGAAAGACTGGTAATTTTGCTCAGAGGTCTCTTTATTAGGCTTGAGGTTCTTTCGCGTGCCGTAAATCTACGACACAGGACCACCGGCTTTACTTCCCTTCCTTTATTGCCCTCCGCCGGGTTTCGAACACGCGACGTCGGGAACTAGAGGCTAGCACGGTAACCACTACACCACGGAAGACGACCCACACAATGATAATGTATGTAATGATACATATCGGTTATGTTGGTGTTATTAAATTATAAGATAACAAGTGAAGGCGTTAATTAAGGAATGTTAAATGCCAAGCGAATATTCATGAATGCAATTTGTCGATAGAAGAGTAAGACTAGTATATTTGGAATATCTGCTAAAAGCGTACCACTCTTTGCAATGTTTCTAAAATGTATACTAAATACTAGAACACAAGAACAAAATGTAGCGAACGCACCTGAAATGTAAGATTGTATGTGCATTTACAATCTCGTTTCATTTAGGGTAAATTCATGGGTTGCAATCATTGGGTGTTTTATTATTAAGCAGTGGAAACTCTACAGAGCAGGGGTTACCAAACCTTTCATAACGGGGGCCACATTAATCATCAGAGAATGAATCCCGTGCGAAGCCACAGAAGTTTAAGATAGGAGGAACCGTAAACTCTCAGATGCATAGATCATGCTAGTTTTCAGTGTTTTATGAACTAAAATATACACTTACATATTAATAACTAAAGTAATGAAATTACTAACAAATGATCAGTGTTTCATTCATAGTCTCATGACAATGTAACTCATGGACAATATATATTATATATATATATGTATATATACAGTATTTTTACATTAACAGCAGTTCATATTCCGATGAGAAGAATAAAAATGAACTTTCTGTGCTATTGTTGTAGATATTCGTGGTTTTAATTTTGTGCTCCTAACCTCGAAACGGATTTAAATGTTCATAAGTCATAGAAGACCTATATTTTGTTTTTACATATTTCATTTTTGAATATATCTTTACAGATATACGTTGATGCAAACATTGATATTAGTGCTCGTATAAAGTCAGTCAAATGAGAAAATGTGTACTCCGGTAGACAGTTATAAAAATCAACCAAATTACTTCCTTGTATTTGCCCTTCAGTAGGTCATTACACTGTATATCAACTAAAAATCTGAGCGCTTAATTTTACTTAATCGTTCAAAATTCATGTTAAAATTAATGTAATACAGGCGCGTCTTTTTGTTCATTTTTTTAATTTCTGTTTTTTTTAACTTTTAGGGGGGGGTCAAATGGCTGGCTGGATGAATTTTCTTTATTTATAACTTTGAAGGATATTAGTTTAATTTAACTTAAATTGTAATAAATTATTAAGATGCATAAAGCATAATAAGAATTAGAAGATCAACCAGCTAATACAACAGTATAAACCCCTATTCTTGGATATTTATTGCTAAACACGTTTACACATGTATAGCACCGTCAAATGTGAAATATTACAAAAATTAAATCTTATAAAATTTCTGGACCTTATAGTGAGCATTTTTCTTCAATATCATTGAAATCTGTCTTTTAAAATGTTATATGCGAGTTTCTAAATTTTTTTCGCTAAATTATTGAATAGATTAATAGATACCACTTCAAAAAATAAAAAGCTTGTTAGCATAGTATGGTTGCCTGAAAGTAAGACACCATAATTTAAAATGAAGTATATATTACTATAATACACTGACAGTGATGACTTTTTATTTATTGTTTGGCTCAGAACACGTAGCATGAACAGTCCTTTACTCAGTTTCCCTGAGATGTCTATGTGAGATTTCCACCCTAATTTAGGTTCAAGATGTGAACCTAAAAATTTGACGGTGGAAACATTAGGGTTAGCAGAACGAGAACCACATCTTATCTTAATTAAGTATTAATCTGCTAGAGTCACATCAGTGATTTAATCCTGAAGTTATATCTTTAAGTTTACCTGAGAGAGTATCATTGTTATTACAGCATATATTTAATGCTAGATCATCAGCAAATAAAAGCGTTTTTAGGCATTCATCTTGTATAGCTTCAGGAAGATCATTGATGTACACCAGAAAGAAAGCAGGTCGCAGTACTGAGCTCTACGGGACACCATGCTTTATCTTTTTAAAACTAACTTTCTGCCACTAACATAAGTAGTCTGATATCTGTCAGTTAGATATGAACGTATGAAATTTATACTGATATCATGAAAACCATAGTAAGCTAACTGTTTAAAAAATATTTCGTGTGAAATTGTATTATCAAAGCCCTTAATTAGATCAAAGAAACGACCATGATGAATAACTACCTTCAAAAGCATCCAAAGTTCGTTTAATAAAACCTATTACCATCTGTAGTACTGCGTCCTGTTCTGAAACGAAACTGACTGGGAGAAAACAAAAGGTTCTCTTCAAAGTACTGAATTATCTGTTTATTTAGTAAGACCTCAAAAATCTTAGACACAACTGCAATGATTACTTGTAGTCTGTAATTAGCTTAATCAGTTTTGCTGCCTTTCTTATACATGGAAATGACTTTTACAGGTTTAAAAGAATCTGGAAAATTACCATTGGCAATGCACATATTAAAGATGTGTGCCAGAGGCTCGCTTATAAAAGAGCCAGCATACTTTAAAATTTGTGAATTTAACTCAAATATATCTAGACAAAAACTATTGCTAAGCCCCATTGTAACACCATAAATATCCTCTACAGTTACATGGTTAAATTTAAAAACACTAGTTGGCTTATTTGTATTAATCATTAAATCAACAGGATTAATGTTGGTAGCTTTACTGTTAACAGTTTCATCCACAAAATCAAGGAAATAAGTGTTTATTTCCTCAACATTTACATCAACTTCACAGATATTCTTTGAAGTATACTTATTACAGTTGAAATAACTGACATAATGTTTTTGAATTATTTTTAGAATGTATAAGAAGTTTAGAAAATAATCGCTTTGAAATCTTCAACAATTGCTTATAATCTTTTCTGAGATTAATAAAAGTACTTTTACATTCCAACGTTCTATGGTGAGTGTATAAATTATAATAAAGGAGACATTTATCTTTTAAAGCTTTGAGTTCGCCAGTGTACCACATTTTATTTATAGTTTTCCTCTAAGGTGTAGAATTATAAACAGTAATTGGGAAAGCTTTATCAGTAATATCAGACTCAATCGATAAAAATAATTAACTTTATCACTTAAGTTTTTTATACTATACAGTGTTATCCAAATTATTTGTTTTAATAAAAACATAAAGTACTAAAAACTATAAGCGTTATAAAAGCATTTAAATTTGAAATTACAATTTGTATTCTTTGATTTAACATTACTTAAAATATTAGTTTTCAGAAGTACTGCATTGTGGTCAGAAACAATAGTTGGAAGAATACTAACATTACATCTATCATTTGATATATTGGAAACCTTATTATCAATGCACGTACCAACTGAGCCGTTGGTCCTTGTGTAGTAGGTTGAAGAATCAGAGGTCAAAGACCGTAACCCTCAAATATGTTAAAAAGGTTGTTGACCTCGTTACTATTTTATTTAAAATCAGCCGTTTGCACAACATGTTTATTAAAATTTTCTTTAAAACAAAATGAAAAAGTTCGTATAATTTATTTAAGAAACTGTCAAAGCAAGAATTGCCATGACGATATATGGAAATGCAAATTGTGTTGTAATTATTAATATAGGTTGCAGAAACCTCAAATATATACAATGAACTTAATTCTGAAAGATCAATGTTACTATTTTTATATCATTTCTAACATATATTGCAGAACCTCCATCCAAATTACTCATTGGTCGGCAAAAATTGTCAGCTAAACAATACCCTGGAATATTTAATAGGTGAAAACTCGACTGAAGTAACCAACGTTCAACTATGCATATTATGTAAACATCATGCTTATTCAGTAAAATTAGAATATAATGAAATTTGTTTACAACGCTCTGTAAATTCGAGTGTAAAATATTTAATCCACATGACTTTGTTACATTTATATATTCATTACTTACGTAACTGCAGTTTGTTTCAGGTAGTGAAAAAAACCCTAATGCAAACGTTTTTAGGCCACTGATCTGAGTTTAATACATTTTCATACATTTTCTTCGTTCACACTAACTTTAAAAGACGCATATACATCAGCATTCCTAGATTCCAATTTTTCACACTTAACCTCCGGACATTTTAACTTCAAGAACTGAATAAGTTTATCCTCAGTCGTTCATGGTGCAAGTCTACATATGTGTAACGGGATCATTTTAGGTACAACTTTTAGAACCTGCATATTAGAATTATTTTCGTTACTAGTGTTACAATCATCACTCCCAATCACAACACGACGCTTTTGTTTCCTTTTTACTACAGCCGCCAGAGGGTTTCACTGTTTACATTAGCTTCAGAGTCAAGGGTAGTACTCCTGGAGTTGTTGGAAGGATCAAGGACGTTCTCATTTTGCTCATTAATGTTTACCTTACGGGAATTAACTTTTTGTGATCGTACATTTTCACTTTGCAATGGCTTATTTGATGCACCAATATCACCTTTTTCATTCATGTCGATTTTAACCCTTTTACCACCCGCAAGGGCATTGTCATCGAAACTTTATAAGCAGCTCACGGGCCGTGCTCGGCACCTGAGCCGTAGTTTGGTAAACACTGCTATAAAGATTAGGAAATGTTGTTAGACATTCTTCAGTTCACACGGAAATGAAATACTCTTCTACGAGGCTTAGAAATTAGCAGTCTAATCACTATGCTGCAGTAACCGCAATAAAAATCTGTTTGCGTTTAATAATTTAAATATATGATTTAAAATGAAACAATTGTATACCTAGTACTGTTATGTTGAATGGAATTTCAGAGGTAAATTAAAAGAGAAGAGAGAATTACGAAAGAAAGAGAAAGGGGAGAGGGAGATAGAAGAAGAGGGCCTCTAGGTCGTTCTTTGGACGTGTCGCGGAATGTAATTTGCTGACCTTTCTCCTAGCTAACGCACATTCCCGAGTGTAATCACTGCAGTTCTGTGTTTGGATATGCCTGGCATAAATCATCATCATTTCTGACAATGTGACAGTCCAGGTATTCTATAGGGAAAGAAGAAGATGGTAAACTATTAGTCCAAGCTATGGAAAGAAAGGAAAATGCGCCAGACATCATTCATGCCTATACGTGTCATGCCTATTAGGTCCTCATCATTTTTTGGTATAACTAAACCGTGAAAAATATCAAAGAGTAGTTCAGTAACTTAATTTTCATCATCTTGTTAATAGGCAAGACTGCATTCTGCAGATACCTTCATGACAAATTAGTAAAGGGTTTGTTTAAGTAAGAAAACGTTGGCATTTTGGGCATGAAAGAGCTAAGGCGTTTAATGTTAAAACTTAATAGATTAAACATATTTTAAAAATAGCTCATTATTACGGCCGGGAGTCCAACCAATGATCTTAGACTTTCTATGCCGATTTCTACTATTTTAACCCCAAAGTCTCCTTAGTTGCTTTCATATGATTCATAAATTCTGATGAACTCCAGGGCAAACTCAGTTACACCCTACCTTGAAAGAGAATTGCAATGCTGAAGTATGTTTTAGTCCTGAACTTCTAGCTAAACGCACGAAGGTTAATTTACATGTTGAATTATATATTTGGGCTTTTCAAATGTGGTTCATCTTTCTTAGCTTAGCTTTCCTAACTAAGCTTTCATAGCTGAAAATGTCCGATACACACTGCACATGATAGATACTGGAGGCAGTATTAAAGTGATACATCTTAATACTGGCGAAGTGGAATTGTGTAACTTGAACTGTATAATAAATTAATAAAATTAAATATAGAATTATAGGACGAGTGCATAATGCGCCGTCGCATGCGTAAAACAGGATAATTAAAAATTTATGAGAATTTAAAGTTTGTCATTAAGTAGGAATAAGTTCAGCCTAAGGAGAATAAAAACATAGAAAATATTTGTAACCAATGTTAATTTTGAGGCGAAAAGACAGATCTTCTAAGTTGCTGTATATCCAAATGTTACGCGGATGAGCCAACATGTTCACAACGTTTTGATTATTATGTTGAATTAGAGGAAGAATCCTTCGGAGCTTTTGTATGAGAGAGGAACGTGAATTGATTTCAGCCATATGCTCAAGGGTGACGTTAAGAAGACCGATAGAAATTAGTTTTCGAAAAGTGACGCGAAGAAATTTCCGAACCGCGGGCGTTTCTTGTCAATGATAGCAAAATATCAAATATTACAAAGTGGAAGAGGAAACGCTATATAGATTTGTCGCTCTGCAGAGAAAAGGGTAATCATCGCCAGTATGGAGTCTTCGGATAAGTTTGAATGAAGAAATGTGACAAAAATTAAAGGTGCGTGATCAGAGTTCGTTGATAAGAGACGCCCTTCTCGTTCACATTATCGTTACTATAAAATGCTTACCTACTCAGCAGGGTACAAAGCTAACAGTGAGATGAAGTGTGAAAAGTTATTCTCACTCATAAAATATACACGAAGTACACCATAACTGAAAATTTCTACTTCCATAGTTATGCTAAGAATCACTAAGATTATTTATCGGAATGTAAGATACAATTGTTAAAGAACCATAGTAAAGGAAACTGGGATAGCCAACATTTGTACAAAGAAATCATCATAGAAATCGTCGTTAATTAAAGACTTCGAAGTAATTACAAATTTGACTGTTCCTGTTATTGACGTCAAGAACTCCAATAAAGCCACTATCCCTGTCTACATCCAAGTCTCAAAGTAACAAAGCTACTGAAAGTCCTTGCTCAATAATAATTAACACCATCGCTGAGCAGCCGAGCAGCAGGGCTTAAACAAGTTCAGGGTGTCTTCGAGACGAATGTCGTCAATAGGTGTGCCGTAAATAAAGGTAGGAGATTGCGGCAATCCGCAACAGCCCAAAATCTCCAGCCACCATTCCTATAGAAGTGCCTCATATTACAGGCAAATTTTATGAATTATGTTTGAAAATCTCTACTTTGGTTACACCTTATTAAGGAGTATGTTTCTTCCGCTTTGCTTTAAATATTTATTTTTCCTCTAGCCTTATTCCGAATCCTCTATAATTTTATTGCACTTTGTTTTCTGTTTTATTTAAATTGTTTAAAACGTTATTTTTGTATTTGATCTTCCGGCCACATTCTTGTTGCCTTTGTAGTTTTAACTTTTTATTTCCTTAAAATATTCGCACACACTCGCACACACTGGTAGCTTTAACTTGGTTATATAACATTTTTCGTTTTCAGAGGGATTGTGTAAGAGCAACACAAAGAGGCCACAACATTTGTGCCATTTGTTTGGTGAAATCACCGTTATTCCGCGAGGGATCATATCCTCGTCCCATACTCTCTGGCAACGGCTCACCGTTGAGCTAGAGTTGCAGTTTAGTTTCAGAAGTTTGCTGTTCTGCTTGATGGGCTTTCGGTATTTCTCTTGGCTGACTTTGGTTGGTGAGTGAGAAGTGGAGAGGCGCTCTTGGTTTGGCGCTCTTGGTTTGGCGAAGTGTATGTTACGCTGCTTTGGTTGGGATGGGCATTTTTCGAATGACTAAGAAATCATGTGGTGAGACTTCGGCATTTCTCACGAGAAAGAAACGTGTGGCTTGGTTGCCGAGCAGTTGGATTGGGTGGAACCTGCTTTTAGGATTTCGTTTCGACTTGAAGATGCGACGACTTCTGCCATACTACGGAACGTATCCTTCCATACAAGGTAAGGTTATGTGGCCTGGCTGGCATTTGTCTTTTGAGCGGGTAATTAATGATGGGAGTTGGTCACTGGTTGGTTTTCAATAACTTCTTATTTTGAATTAGGCTTTCCGGTTGCGTTAACCCTCTGGTATTTTAGTAAATGCTAGAACTTTTACACAGTATGGAGAAGCTATCTGTTTGCTGGGGAATCATTTTGAATCACCAGAAATAGTGAAATGGGTAGGCTAAAACCTGTGGGTAAGCGTCTTTGTGTTTCGCTGCATCGGAACTGAGGTTAATTGCACTCATTTGGGGAAGTTCACTTATTAATATATATTGACCGCATTTCTCTACTACTAACCTTATGTATATTGCTGCAGTTTGCATGTTATGCAATACAGCCGTGTTACAAATGTTGGAATGAGGTGGATACATTAGTTGTGCCAGGGTATACGTTAACAATGAGCGTTAATTCTCGGACTCAGTTCGGCTCGGATGTTGAACTGAGCTTTTTGATTCTGGATTAGGGCGTCTGATGCAGTTAAATGAGCCCGAGGTAATGCTAATTACTTTGTCAAAGAACTTGCAAATATTCAAGGATAGGAATAGTGTAGCAATTCCAGAAGTGTGTAGCAATTCCAGAAGTGTGTTTTTTTCACTACCAATCACGTTTTAATTGGACTTACTGATTGCCTTTAGTAATTAAATTTCAATAATTATTTCGTCAAAAGACCTTGCAAATATTCAAGTGTGGTACAAAAATTACAAAACTTATAAGTGATTACATTTACTGTTTACATTTAAATAATTATTTTGTAAAATAATTTGCAATTATTCAGGAATAAGTAATCTGCTCTGAGTTCTGTTCCTGGAAAATGGTTATAAAAGCAATAGGAATGTGAATAAATTACCTTAAGAGTGAGTTTAGAAGTGGATGTGATCTCTTCAAAAGGTGGTGCCCACCCCTTTTAGGAGTTTTAGTTTTATAGGCAATTCGCGTTATGAACACAACAAACGTAGCCATTTTTTGCTGAATCACATGCAAAGTGAGAACTGACAACCTAAATGAAAAGGTGAAATTCGCTAAATATGCGATGTGTTGTTACTAGAATTTCTTCTTCTTCGTTTAGTGTTGCCGCTGACAAAAGCGCAACGCATTCATAGTAAGAAAGACTATGCACCAAAATTGTAATTTTTGTATTCTTTTTGTGAAAGTCTGTTATATTAATATGTTATTTCCATTAAATAAAGAAGTTCCTTTACAGTAACAATGGTAGACAGTTAACGCAAGCATACATAAATAAAACCTAACCTAAGGCTAACTTTCCGTGAATTCAGAAACGTAAGCTTATACAAAAAAAAAACTAAACCTAACCTAACCTTCCGTGAATCAGAAACCTAAGCTTAGAAACGCACGCGAGCGAGGCAAGTGTGCTTTGATGTAACCACTGGTAAGAAATTAAAACAAGGATGTATATAAAATTAAATCAGAAACCTAAGCTTATAAAAAAAAAAAGTAAACCTAACCTAAACTCTCGTGAATCAGAAACCTAAGCTTAGGAACGCAACTGCTACACTCCTCTCCTTCTAAAAAACATCCCTTGGCTACGCTTTGAGGCCGAGGGCCCTCAATCTCTCGCCTACGCCTTGAGGCTGAGTGTCTTACAGGCTTTGGCAGCATTAGTTATTCATATGTTGCCAGCATTGCCTTAGAGCTAGCATATGATATAGCGTGACATCTGTTGTGCTAGGGTATGACATAGAGTGACATCTGTTGGACATATAACGCATCATTTTCCTCACTCAGGAAGAGAACTAAGAGCAGATTGTCGGTAATCGCTTTTGTTTTGTGCACAAATACAAGTGCGTTGTTTGCATCTACCAATTTCATTTATGTTATTGCACTTGCTACCTACTGATTACATTTACTACTTACCTTTCAATAATAAGTTTGACAGAGTTAGTAAACATTCAAGAATAAGTGTTGTGTAGGTATTTTCCTATGTAAATTAACAGATATTGTCAGATTTATAATTGCTCTCTGTACGTTATTGATTACATTTCAGTAATTATTTTAGCTAAAGAACTTGGATATATAACAAGGAAAAGTGATGTGCAATTACCTCGTCATGCTGATTAGCAGAGATTAATAGATTTATAATTGCTTTCTTAACGTTCATTAATTACACTTAAATATTTGGTTAAGTGACTTGGAAAGATTGAAGGTTAACGGCTGGGCAGCTATTAAGCCATGCTAGTTAGCCAAGATTATTAGACACACAATTGCACTATTTTGTATATGCAAACTAATTGTGTTATTAATTCTTGGGAAGCATAATGCGAATTCTACACTAAGGGACTAGATCTAGAGAAAAAGGACGCAAGTGATCTAGCGGGACTCTATTGGGAAGCAAGCTCCAGCCATTTGAAAACAACATTCATTTGTGGTGAAAAGGGGCATTAAGTATTCGAGGTTAGGAGTTGACGCTGGTAGCTAATTGGCACTGATTGTGGTATTTTGTCTTGCATGTTCATGTATTTACTGGCTTCATTTCGATTTTCTATACAACTGTTAAGAGTATTGAACATTTATAAAGATTCCTAGTTAGCTAAAACACAAGCTAATTAACACATGTATTTTTACTGTAGTGGATGTTAGGATTTCTGTTGAACTTAACTATTTGTCTGTATATTTAATAAACTTTAACGATATTTTCTTGGTTGAGTTCATTTCTCGTAGCATTATTTGGCTGGTAGGCCCAGCAGGTAAATAAGACTTAGTTGAATATATCATGGGAGAATTTTGCATCGTTATTATGTATACACACACCACTGTTTGAAAGTCATTATATGTACATACATAATAGCTAATAAGTAATAGGTCCCGGAGCTAGCCAGGATTCTTTTATATCCTGCCCCATCCCAGTCACGTTAGAGTTTGGTACGCGCTCTGCTGAGGGTGCGGAAGCCCAGGAAATTTCGGGGAGGGGGCTTAGGCGAACACTTTTATTGGTTTACAAGTAGCTTCAATTTTCAAAAGTAACCAATGGTGCAAATTAAAAGATATTAACTCCCCCAAAGAAAAAAAAATCGTTGATATGTAAGAAATCCTATTATTACTTTCCCTACTGCGTACCCAGCAGAAGAGGAAGTGATGCATTCCCCACAAAAATCGATGCTGAGAAATCACTAGGAATAAATGTTTTGTGAAACCCTGAATTAAAAGATAATTTTTAGAAAAAGTGAGTGTGGTATAGCATAAATCAAAGCGAGAAATCGGATAAATATCAAACTTTGTATTTAAGTTGAGTATCTTCCAAAGATAAGACACAAAGATTTATAAGAAAAGCACCACATCCCAAATTATCTATCATAAGAAATATTTTCGATATTTTTTAATTTATTAAAATGGTTTAGGAAATTTTGATTAAAATACCTTCTATTTAAGGCATTTACGTGAGAAATAAATGCACACCTTGAATGTTCTGGAAATAGCCTGTGAAGTCCACTTCATTCGAAGGAATTTTGTATAAAGGGTAAACCATAGGAATATCTGTACAGGCTGATGATGTGACTTACTACCATCATCAGGGACAAAACAGTACGTCGCTCTGCCTCTACCTTCCCTCCTCCCTCCAAGAGCAAAGGGAGTAACCACCAGTTAATGAAAATGTACTTGATATTTTTCTCCTTGCAGGAAATACTACAGGAGACGATTTATTTAAAGCAATATGTGGTGCATTAGAAAAGAAGTATCTTAATCTTAAGGAGCATATCAGTTGCAACAGATATAGCGCGCCCAATGGTAGGAAAAAAAGGTTTCATACGAAGACAAACGACATTTCAAAGAACTGGGCAGTAATGAATATTTACGAGCATTTCACTGGATCACCAGGAGGTTTTATGGACCAAAGTAATATACACGAAAAATATTATGCATATTGTTGTGAAAACAATAAATAGTATTAAATACAACTAATTTCGCCACCGGCGGTTTCGAAATCTGCTTAAAACTGTAGAGATTCACTCCAAATATTAGATGTAGTACAGGAAGTGCGATGGTTTAGTCGAGGGAAAACGCTAAAATAATGTTTCGATATACACGATGTGATATACGAGTACATGTTACAATTACATTATTGTCACCATGTAAAGCTTATATACTTCATTTTGGGGTACTGAAATTGTCGAACCTCGAAACAAAGATTGGTTAAGTGACTTGGATTTCCTGCACATATTTGAATATTTAAATGGCTTGAATTGACTCTTTAAGGAGACAATCAAAACATACTGCTTATGTATGATACGGCGCAGTCCTTTATAATAATAGATATATTACTTGAAAAAAAGTTCTGCAATTTATTTTGTCTACAGTTTCAGTTTCCTGGAATCTAATTTATGTAAATATGTAGGGATGTAAGAACGTTGAAAAGAAGTTCGTAGACAAAACTTTTAATGACTTCAAAGGAATAATAAAAATGATTATCAACTTTTCGCAAATGATCTCCATGTGGAAATTCCTACAGAAAGACCATAATTTATTACAGATGAAGGTAGCGAATTTGAAAACGAACAGGTTTTTTTAAATCAAAATTATAAAATAAGGCTGCTTTAGATTTATTTAGAGAACTTGATTTTCCAACATTCCCGTTTCTCCATTCATTTGCTGCGAGTGTCAGTACTGTTTGGCTCAATATAATATATTTGTGAGCAATTTTTCTACGAAACTGAAGATTGTAAAATTTAAACTCAGATCGCGATGACCGTTGAAAGTAAACATTTGTGAATTAACAGATATATGCGCTCAAGTTGAAGTGAGAATCTGTAACGATCAAGTTGAAGTGAAGAATAAACGGAAAAACTAGTGTGAAAACCGCTAGACAATTTTCTTTGTACCCATTCTACACCGCCACTGCGGCTTAAGAAACCCACCTCCGAACCGAAAGATTCCATATTGAGTATATGATAGATATATTAGAGATATAGATACTTTATTTGTACATTTTTATACGCAATTCCTTTTACAATATTCCACTTATAAACTAACTTAACCTATGTACAAATTTCCTTGCCAGCTATGCTGCTCTTTTTGCCTGGCACCCTGGCCTTCTGGCTCATTTGAGCATCCCTTGCTACCCTTAATCCCTATTGCCCATCCTCTCCTTCCTCCATTTGTCTTTCTACCTTTCTTATCTCTCTTGATTTTCTAATCCATTTCTCTTGTACTTTCTTTAAGAACTCCCCCATATTTTTATTTTGCTTTTCTTCTTTTCTTGTTAGCATTTTAATTGCTACTATTTTTTATCTATTTTTTCCCCATTTTTCCTCCTATACTTCTTGTCTCCATTCTACTAATTCTTTCCATTCTGTCCTATAATGGTCTGTGCTTTCACTGCCTCCGCATAAGTCACAAATTCCGTGTTTTTGCCCCTTAGCCCTCTCAGATACACTGATCCTGTTCTCATCCATGCAAACGCTTCTTTTTCTGCTCTATTACAATAATCCACATACCGTTCTCTTCCCCATTTCCTTTTTACTAATCTATAGAACCCTAGTGACATATTGAGTATATACTGAGCGTACATCTAACTGATATACTTAAATATTTGCAATTCTCGCTCCTCTCTTATTTGGTTTCCAGGAGCGTCAGTTCAATTTTTGGTGGGGGAAGGCCAAGATTGCCTGAAGCAGTTTCTTTTAACTTCCTAACTGCTCGTTTGGTCTAAAAATATTTTTATTTCTTAAACGTGAAATATTTATATTAAAAGTACAATTTTGGTATGGCAATATTATCTGATCAGTAACCTAATTATTTCTCGTAACTTAAGTGGAAAACTCGCTCCCCGTTTCTTTACAGGAATAAACAGTTCAGTGCGGTTTTCGCATTTTGTAACTAAACAAGACATATCGGACAATGAATAAAATGGGTCAAATTAAGTTCAAATGAGCCCGGAGTCCCTACAGCTTAGAGTTACTCCACATTCGTTTTTTTCAGATTAAGGGAACACCCCAGAAGAAGCATATTCCGGTAACTTATCCTGAGATTCGAAATCGGCGCCTCTTGCATGGGAGGCAGACACACTGTCCCCACAACACAGATGAGCTTCCTTAATTTGTAGTTATCTTTAGGCAAAAATATTTCGTGAGTCGCATGAGTGGACAGAAGAATTACATTTTAAATAAATATTATAGTATTGGTGATATAATATACGGATATGGGTGAATTTGTCGTTGGTAGAGATAATCGTGTGGATATATCGCATCAGAGTTTTTTCTCGTGGTCATTCAAAGAACATGGAATTTCAAAGTCAACATTACAGCGACTCGCTTTTTAAACATCTGACTCAATTTAGCCTGCTGTATCCTTCCATGTCTACAAAGAAATGTTTAAATGTATATTGAAAATTTATCTCGATTAACGAAAATTAGATAGAATAATCAGCTCTGTATGCACATTTTGCAGAAGGGTGAATAGAGAAAATCATGTAAATGAAACATATCGGATTTTTCTACTTAAGAGTGCAACTATTTTACTTTCAAAGTGTAAGCCATAGTGGGCAGCGAATCGAAAGTTGGGAAAATGCAAAGGATTGAGGAGAGCTTCAAACCCTCTTAACCCCTATCATCTAGCTAATATGAGCCGCTTCATACCCGCAGCCCTGAACTTGGGCAAAGTCAGCGAAATCTAAACCTTACTTTTTTTCAAAATGTGGGGTTTCTGGTTTGTGTAGTTGCACATGAACCACTGTAGACAAGCTTTTAGTTTACACAATTTAGACAAAGATAATGAGAAACAAAACATGATTAAAATTACAAAATTGCGTGCGAATTTGAAATGAGAAATGAAACATCACTGACTCAAACACTTTACGTAATGATGGAAGAGGTTTAAGCCTTTAGAGATGAATAGGAATGAAAGACACGGTGAAATTTCTGTATTTCGTTCCAGGACCCACAAGCTAGGCTTCACGGTTCGCTTGGGAAGAGGATGTATGCGGCTTTTAAATTGCTTGCTTTTCCTTAGAATTTTGCGTTCTATTCCTTGTGTTTTGTAAAGAAACGTAGGAGATAAACCTGTCTTCAGATGCTGAGAATACATCAGCTACGAGCAACAAGAATATGCACTAAAAACTCCTGCGACAATTTTCTTATTTCGCTTCGTGCAGAATGAACATTATAGAAAACTGATGTGTTACATTCACATTCTTCATCAAAAGCCAATAACAAGGAATATATCGGCAATGGTTAATGCCAGAAAAATTATTTTATGTAGGTAAACTATATGGTTTAACGAGGTCCACATTATTTTGTGTAGTAGGATTTTGTCTATTTCTTACGGTTTACCAGTTATCATAAAGCCATTCAGAACGAAGAAGACTTTAGAGCCTATTCCCAGAATATTAGATATAAATTTTATTTGCGATGAAAATATCTTAAACATACGTTATTTTAATAAAACTCGTTAACTATTTTAGAGAAAGTAAAAAATAACAAGATTATGCTGTGTTATTTACATGCACACACACTTTTTTATAAAACTGCCTGTTTTGGAATTTGGGGCCTCAAAGCATGCATTTCCGGTCAAATCTCGATATCTAATTTTTGGGTGGAACACAATACTTTCACTTTCTGTAAGTAAAGATAGGATTGTTATTGCTGAAGCGTTTTTAGAATGTTCTTGCACTTCATGCATGGAGGATATGCCCCTGTAATCGATGACGTAAGTAGTTGAACAAACGTAGTAACAAAAGGAAATAAAAATAATGACGGTGGTTTAATAAAAATCTCAGAAAAAATTAAAAACAATAGCAAAAATTTTTACATGTAAAGGGTAGTTTGGGTGGGGACTTTTCTTACTAAATATCTTCTTGTCGCATCTTTAGAAGATACCAAACTTGAATACAAGTTTGATATTTGGCCAACTTTTCGTTTTTGAGTTATGCTGTTCCGAGGAGCGTGCACAAATGCACACACACACACACTGACACGAATGGCCGAGTTCGTTAAGACACGGATTCGTGAACGGGAGATTCAAGGATCCAATCTCGCCAGGACCGTCCTCTGTGACTGAGGTTTCTTCCAGGTTTTCCTAGTCTTCATAACTGGCAAACACTGGGGAGGTATCCTAAACTTACGCCTGGAACGTTTTCTTTCAAAATTTCCTTTTCCAATTATTTCATTTCATGTATAATCGGTATTCACCACCTGTAAGAACTGGCGTTAAATGCTACTAAAGAAACCCCCTACGCACACAATCACCACTTTTTCTAAATATGTTTTTACTTTCTCTACTACGTATAGTAAGTAGGGGAAGTATTGCATTCCACCCAAAAATTCGATACCGAGATTTCACCGGAAATACATGTTTTGAGACCTCCTGAATCCAAAAAAAGCATTTTTGGAAACATGTCCGTGTGTGTGTCTGTGTGTGTGTGTGTGTGTGTGTGTGTGTCTGTGTGTGTGTCTGTGTGTGTGTCTGTGAACAGCATAACTCAAAAACGAACAGTCGGATAAACACCAAACTTGGTATTTAGGTTCAGTATCTTCCAGAGATGCGACACGAAGGTTTTCAAGAAAATCCCCGCACCCCAGACTACCCTTTACATGGAACATTTTTCGAAAATTTTAATTTTCTCAAAAATGGCTCTAACGATTTTGATTAAAATATCATATGTTTAAGATAATGTCATGAGAAATGAAATGTATATCTCGAATTTTCTGGGAATGTCTCCAAAAGTATTCTTCATTATGATACGGTAATTTGTATCACAAATTACTCAAATGTAAATAATTATTTTAATATGAATATGTATTTTTATGTGACATTGATTTCAGAGGTTTATTAATTGTAAATATTATTGGTAAATAATAATATACGGCTCTACTGAAACTGTTAACAATAATGGCGCAAGAATGCAGCAAGGGGATGAGTTGTTTATCGTTACCGGGAACCAGGAAGTTACGTAATGTTTCGCGCCTTTTCGGTAAAAAAAGCTTCCAGAATGTTCTCTAAAAGAAATATGTATTAGTGGTTTTCATTGGATGTTAAAATAGACGCTAATGTTGGCGCGTTTTATTAGCCAATAGCAGCTCATTTATAATCTTTAGGCGTATCTTGAGGTAAGCTCATAAATAGCCAGGCTTGAGGTCGGTCGCCCCGCAGTTCAACAAGATTCTCAGTACACTACACGTCGACCCCCAGTTTAACGGAATTCTCAGTACACTACATGTCGCCAATCAGTCCTTCATTTCGTTATAAGTTACACGCAGTAGAATTACGAGAATCTAAAATATTATACAGTTAAATACACACAAAGTCGAAGTACGTGAGTTAAAAGTGAGAAGTTATTACAAACAGTTTCAGTTTGGGCGAGTATTCAGATTAATATGTAAATGTGTTAGTGCACGTGTTCGACAATAAAACATTATAAAACACATTTCTTCACTAGTAATTTTTGGATAAAAGATTCCTTTCCGCTTCACAACCTGTAAGAAATACATGCCTACCAAGATCAGATGATAGCTAGCCGGTGGACATTTAAAACTGATACAAATTGCTACGCCAGAGGGAGCTACAAACAGAACAAATGAACCAACCAACGTATGACGTCACAAGAATGGCTTCCACCAACACTGAGGTAAACAAACAAGGTAACTAATACCGCCGCAAATTGGCGCCCAACGTGGGGCTCAACAACAAATTACGTAAAAACATATTACGTAAGTAATACCGCCGCAAATTGGCACCCATAACGTGGGGCGAAGTAACCAGGAAAGGAAGGCAAAGTGACCAGGAAAGGAAAGATGACCAGGAAAGGAACAAGAATAACCAGGAAGTAGCAGAATTAACCAGGAAAGTAGCAGAATTAACCAGGAAAAGGCGAATGCAGCAGTGGAACGATCTACAAGACGCAGATTCCGAGACAACAGGGTAAATCAACTACAAAAACATCGAGACAACGTAGATTCATCACAACACAACGCAGAAGCGACATACAAATCTAGGAGAATGGGGCAGAACGCTGGACATCAAAGTAACAGCAACGGACAGCATTAGTAAGGTTAGAGTATCCTAATTTTTTAAGTGTAAATAACTTTCAATGTTATTGAGGAGTGGTAGGATAATAAAAACAATGGCTGCTAATAATACAGAAGAAATAATTATGGAGGGAGATAGTGTAACAGGTAGCTGTGATCCAATACAAAGTACAGGAAATAGCCCAGATTTTTTGGGGTTTGAAGATGAAAATGTTAGTGTAGAAAGTGAGAATAGAATAGCAGGAAATGTTAATTTTGATGCTAGTATGATAATGGAAATGATGATAAATATGAAAAATATGAGGGAAGATATACAAAAGAGTCATAGGGAATTAAGGGAAGATAATGAGCAATTAAGGGAAGAAATTTGTAAGAATAAGAAAGAATTAAGGGAAGATCTTGGCAAGAGTATTACAGATCAATTAAGGGAAGAAATTTGTAAGAATAATGAGAAATTAGAAAAGAAAATAGATCAAAACAGGGAAGATATGCAAAAGAGTCATAGGGAATTAAGAGAAGATATTGGTAAGAGCTTTGAACAAAACAGGAAATCAATTGAAAATATTGGTAGGAGTAATGATATATTACAGCAAAAAGTAGATCAAAGCAGTGAAGAAAGTGAAAAGAAAGTTACGAAGCTAGATAGTAGTATGCCAGAAATGAGAGATGAAAATGAGGAAATAATAGCAAGTGAAATATGTGAAGTTTCAAAGAAAATGTTAGACATGAGCGGGGAAAGAGATAACAAAGAAGGTGAGGTTAATACTAAAAGTGAGGTTAATGTAGAATGTACAGAGTTAGGAAGTCAAGTGAGTAATATTTCAAGTGAGCTAAGAGAGATAAATGAGGTTATGAATGTAGATGTAAATCAGGCGCAGGTTAATTTCAGAGGGGAAATATCAGAAATACAGAATGAGTCAGTAATGCAAAGAAATAAACAGTACCAAGATGTTCAAAATGAAAACTCCAGTCCAGTACAGTTTAGTACAGATTTGTCAGAGTATTCTCAAATTAAAGAGATAGTAGAAGAATTGAAAATGAAAGTTGGTAAAAGATGTATTGTTCAAGAAACTGTAGATTGTTTTCAAATGTTATCAGGGAACGAAATGTCATATGAATACAAGAGGTTATTCATGAACAAAAATTTGAAGGTTAGGTTACGGCTACGAGTAATGTTTAGCCACACACAATTTGATCCAGGAGGGTAAATAGCAATGAAATGTAAAGTGAATGATGGATAGTTAAAGACGACTTGCAGAGAAATGTATTGGAACGTAAGAGGGTTAACTATTTATATATGTCATTTGAAAAGTGAAATAAATTAAATAATAATAAAAAAATAATTCAATTTTTAGTAACTGTAACAACATTTGAAAATTAAGAATGCAAAGATTGAAACTTAAGATGATATTAAATATAAAGTACGTAAATACAATTCCAAGATTTAAAAATTAAGAATGCAAAGATTGAAACTTAATATGATATTAAATTAAAAGTACGTAAATACAATTCAAAGAGTATTGTTAAAATAAAATTCAGAATAACAAAAATTGGTAAAAATAAATAAAACAAATACTTATATAGCAAACAGAAAAGGTGAAACATTGTCAAGATTTAAGAGATGTAAATATATTTGCAAAGTACAAAAAAAAAAAAAAAAAATTGGTAAATATAATTAAGAATAATTGAAACAAATACTTATGTAGCAAACAGAAAATGTGACACAGTGCCTAGATTTAAGAGATGTAAATATATGTAAAGGGTGAATATTTTGGTAAATATGTATAGTAATTACAAAAAAATTCTTGAATTGATAAATTTTTGGTAACAATATAAGAAAGTAAACCATTTTTTGTAACACTAGTTAAATACTTTAGGGTAAAGTATTTGCTATAAAAAAGTTTGTAATGTCAGATTAATATCTAAATTAATTAAACCAGAGCCAGTAAGTAGTGGCGAGATAAAACATATGTGGTGTGTTAAATACGTGTGAAGTGTAAAGTGAAAGTGATAGCGTGTGTTACAAGATTTAGGAGACTAAAAACACAAATTATAAAATTCTAAACAAGTTATAAATATTTATAATTATGTTATTAGTAGGGCATATGATACGGTAACTTGTATCACAAATTACTCAAATGTAAATAATTATTTTAATATGAATATGTATTTTTATGTGACATTGATTTCAGAGGTTTATTAATTGTAAATATTATTGGTAAATAATAATATACGGCTCTACTGAAACTGTTAACAATAATGGCGCAAGAATGCAGCAAGGGGGTGAGTTGTTTATCGTTACCGGGAACCAGGAAGTTACGTAATGTTTCGCGCCTTTTCGGTAAAAAAAGCTTCCAGAATGTTCTCTAAAAGAAATATGTATTAGTGGTTTTCATTGGATGTTAAAATAGACGCTAATGTTGGCGCGTTTTATTAGCCAATAGCAGCTCATTTATAATCTTTAGGCGTATCTTGAGGTAAGCTCATAAATAGCCAGGCTTGAGGTCGGTCGCCCCGCAGTTCAACAAGATTCTCAGTACACTACACGTCGACCCCCAGTTTAACGGAATTCTCAGTACACTACATGTCGCCAATCAGTCCTTCATTTCGTTATAAGTTACACGCAGCAGAATTACGAGAATCTAAAATATTATACAGTTAAATACACACAAAGTCGAAGTACGTGAGTTAAAAGTGAGAAGTTATTACAAACAGTTTCAGTTTGGGCGAGTATTCAGATTAATATGTAAATGTGTTAGTGCACGTGTTCGACAATAAAACATTATAAAACACATTTCTTCACTAGTAATTTTTGGATAAAAGATTCCTTTCCGCTTCACAACCTGTAAGAAATACATGCCTACCAAGATCAGATGATAGCTAGCCGGTGGACATTTAAAACTGATACAAATTGCTACGCCAGAGGGAGCTACAAACAGAACAAATGAACCAACCAACGTATGACGTCACAAGAATGGCTTCCACCAACACTGAGGTAAACAAACAAGGTAACTAATACCGCCGCAATTATGAACGTCTTTTTCATAACTGGTAAACCATAAGAGATAGACAAAATTTTACTACACGAAAAATGTAGATCGCATTAAAATACACAATTTATGTCATATACATTTCTTTTGTTGAGTGAACCGTTTGCGAGATATTGCTTGTTATTCCCTTAAATTTTCCAATACTTATACTTTTTCTCAAATTCGTTATTCATTTTTTACTTACTCTACTACGTATAGTAAGTAGGGGAAGTATTGCATTCCACCCAAAAATTCGATACCGAGATTTCACCGGAAATACATGTTTTGAGACCTCTTGAATCCAAAAAAAGCATTTTTGGAAACATGTCCGTGTGTGTGTCTGTGTGTGTGTGTCTGTGTGTGTGTCTGTGTGTCTGTGAACAGCATAACTCAAAAACGAACAGTTGGATAAACACCAAACTTGGTATTTAGGTTCAGTATCTTCCAGAGATGCGACACGAAGGTTTTCAAGAAAATCCCCCCACCCCAGACTACCCTTTACATGGAACATTTTTCGAAAATTTTAATTTTCTCAAAAATGGCTCTAACGATTTTGATTAAAATATCATATGTTTAAGATAATGTCATGAGAAATGAAATGTATATCTCGAATTTTCTGGGAATGTCTCCAAAAGTATTCTTCATTGTGAACGACTTTTGCATAACTGGTAAACCATAAGAGATAGACAAAATTTTACTGCACAAAAAATGTAGATCTCGTTAAAATACACAACTTATGTCATATACATTTCTTTTGTTGAGTGTACCGTTTTCGAGATATTGCTTGTTATTCCCTTAAATTTTCCAATACTTATACTTTTTCTCAAATTCGTTATTCATTTTTACTTTCTCTACTACGTATAGTAAGTAGGGGAAGTATTGCATTCCACCCAAAAATTCGATACCGAGATTTCACCGGAAATACATGTTTTGCGACCTCCTGAATCCAAAAAAAGCATTTTTGGAAACATGTCCGTGTGTGTGTCTGTGTGTGTGTGTGTGTGTCTGTGTGTGTGTGTGTGTCTGTGAACAGCATAACTCAAAAACGAACAGTCGGATAAACACCAAACTTGGTATTTAGGTTCAGTATCTTCCAGAGATGCGACACGAAGGTTTTCAAGAAAATCCCCCCACCCCAGACTACCTTTTACATGGAACATTTTTCGAAAATTTTAATTTTCTCAAAAATGGCTCTAACGATTTTGATTAAAATATCATATGTTTAAGATAATGTCATGAGAAATGAAATGTATATCTCGAATTTTCTGGGAATGTCTCCAAAAGTATTCTTCATTGTGAACGACTTTTGCATAACTAGTAAACCATAAGAGATAGACAAAATTTTACTACACAGAAAATGTAGATCTCGTTAAAATACACAACTTATGTTATATACATTTCTTTTGTTGAGTGAACCGTTTTCGAGATATTGCTTGTTATTCCCTTAAATTTTCCAATACTTATACTTTTTCTCAAATTCGTTATTCATTTTTTTATGTCCTGGACTTGCAAAGAGAATGGAATGCGCCGCATAGCAACCAGCGTTAAAATATTTGACCATCGCTTAAAAGCTACCATATTCCCCTTGCATCTACAAGAAAATTAGCAATAAGATTGACATCTCGATATCTCGATTAACATAAAGCATATGGAGAATAGGCGTTTGTAAAAATAGATTGTACAAGAGTAGAGAAAGTCATGTGAGTGTAACACATCAGATTTTTTTATGTCCTGGACTTGCAAAGAGAATGGAATGCGCCGCATAGCAACCAGCGTTAAAATATTTGACCATCGCTTAAAAGCTACCATATTCCCCTTGCATCTACAAGAAAATTAGCAATAAGATTGACATCTCGATATCTCGATTAACATAAAGCATATGGAGAATAGGCGTTTGTAAAAATAGATTGTACAACAGTAGAGAAAGTCATGTGAGTGTAACACATCAGATTTTTTTATGTCCTGGACATGCAAAGAGAATGGAATGCGTCACATAGCAACCAGCGTTAAAATATTTGACTATCGCTTAAAACCTACCATATTCCCCTTGCATCTACAAGAAAATTATCAATAAGATTGACATCTCGATATCTCCATTAACATGAAGCATATGGAGAATAAGCGTTTGTAAAAATAGTTTGTACAAGAGTAGAGAAAGTCATGTGAGTGTAACACATAAGATTTTTTTAAATTCAAGTGCCTCAAGATAGATACGTGGTAGACAGTAAAATGTATTTTTTTTTCATTCAAGTGACCTCAAATCATATGTACAAATGTTTCTGGTAAAATTGCGATGTGAAATTTACTGCTGGGTTGCAATACTTCCTCTACCTACCGGATACGTGGTAGAGAATGTAACAATAGTTAGCGAAAGTTATATAAATGTAACAGAGTTTTGCTTTCTGTACTACAAATCTATAGGTACAGGAGGTACTGGAATCCCTCCAATAATTCGATGTGAGATTTCACCGGAAATACGTGTGTTGAAACCCTCTGAATCCATAAAAAGCATTTTTAGTAAACATTCGTTTATGTGTGAGCTGCAATTACCAAAAAGGCAATTTCGGATAATACTAAATTTAGTATTTAAGTTCCGTATCTTCCAAAGATGCGACAAGAAGCTTTCAAGAACCTCTCCTCTCTTCCCCAACTACACTTTGAATGGAAAATATTTGGAATTTTTTACTTTCTCAAAAGTGCTTTAGCGATTTTAATTAAAATACCATATATTTAAAACATTTACGTGATGAATAAAGCGTACTCTTGAATTTTCTGGCAATAGCTTATAAAGTCCTATTCATTTCGAAGGAACTATTTGGTAAACCGAGAGAGAGAGAGAGAGAGAGAGAGAGAGAGAGAAAAACGTACTGCACAAAAATGTAGATCTCATTAAGACACCACATTTAGTCGTGTAAACTTTTTTGTGATATTTGCCATTTCGGAGATTTTTTGCTTTTAATTTCAGTTTTCAAATACTTTTATACGTTTTTAAGTGCTAACTGAGCATTCACTTTTTCTCCTGGTCATACAAGGAGCATGCACAACGAATTTTGCATTCTTTGTATAAATGGCAGACTGTAAGCGATAGACAAAAGCTTAGGTAGATCTCGTTAAAACTCACAATTTGTCACTTTTTTGTGGCGTTAACCATTTCTGAAATATTCTTTGCTATTTTTTGAATTAGCAAATACGTCATTCTTTTTTCAGGTGGAAAGTCGCTATTCGTTTTTTGCAGTTGTGAAATGACTGGAATATCAAAGTCAACACAGACCGGCCCGCTTTTAAAATATTTGTCTATCGTTACAGTCTGCTGCATCCCTCTTGTTTACATCTACAAAAAATGTGTAATGAGCCATTTCTGCACAACAGTGTGATCCAAGCTCTGCTACAATTTGAATTTTGCGTATCATGCAGCAAACTTATTTGACAGCGCAGTTCACTAACTATTGAGTTATTGACAGTTCATGCATGCCTTTTAAGATCAGCGGTACCACCATCACAAATCATTAGGATTATTAGTTCAAGTATTCAGATATTTTAACTATATAATTTTATATAACAGGAAAAATTAGCTAACAAATGAATCAGGCATTGATGGTTACGAGATTAGGAAATGGCCTTCAAAGGTGAGGTACAGATTATATGTAAAACAATCATAAATGAAAAAATCTGATGTGATACATGCACATGACCTTCTCTACTCTCTATCGTTTATTAATGGGTATACAAGCTATTCTTACTAGGGCTTATTTTTCTGTCTACTATTTTTTAATCCAAATATGCCTTTGCAGAAATAGCTACATTACATTTCGTTATAGATACAAAGGTAACAGTGATAGTCAAATGTTTACGAACTGGAGGCTATACGCTGCTTAAAATTCAATACTGCCTTCATGCAATCACGAGAAACAAGTGAATGTTGACAGCGCTTAAGGACCAAGAAATGAACATTTCGATCCTTTAATAACGGAGGACACAAACATTTATTTGAAACTATGTTTTAAAGAGATCTGCATTTTTTGTGCAGTACGTTTTGTCTATTGCTTAAGGTTTACCAGTTATACAGGATTATACAACGCTTCTTCCAAATGAAGTGTACTTCAGAATATTTCCAGAATATTCAAGATGTAAACTTTATTTGTAATGTAAATATCTTTGATACATGGTACTTTAAGCAAAATCGTTACCTATAGTAACTAGAGGAAGTATTGCATTCCACCCAAAGATACGATACCGAGATTTCACCGGAAGTACATGTTTTGAGACGCCCTAACTCCAAAAAGAGCTTGTGTGTGCGTGTGAACAGAATAACTTAAAAGAAATGTCGGCTAAATACTGTTACGGCAATTTTTCTTAAAACGCTCTGCTAGTATTGTTTAGTTGCAATGCGTTAGCATTATTTTGTGTAATGCTTTATTTCTTCACGCTACCGCTACCATTTTCGATAACCTTCTTTCATGGATGTTGGTTTGCGTGCTTCTTGTAGTTAAAGAAATTTATACTTGGTATGTGCAGTGGTATGACCAATTTGACCTTCGTCGTAAATCACAGCACCGCACCCCAAGCGTGGATCGCGTTCACTAATCAGGAAATCTTAAAGGCCTAAGACAAAGGAAAAATGACTAAGGCAATATGAAGGAACAGCATGAATTCAAAACTGTGCATTATACTCCTGGTGTGAATTTTATTATGAAATATCAATGCAAAATTTTTCATGTATTAATAATCCTCAAACTAAACAATTCTTTCCTAAAATTCAAGTATGTGTGTCGGTTTCTTTTGTTAAAACGTTTCCACATAACACGTGAAACTTACATTCTCCCATTTCAACATATCTGTGCATTCGCACACAAAAAACTCAACTCATTTCCTTTCAGAATTTAATGTATACTCAAAATATTGAAATAGCAATCTACACTCGGATATAAAGAATTCCCTAACAGCAGGTTTCTAAAAGAATTTACAGTGATTTTAACAATTACACGTACGTATCCTCCTTTGAAATTTAGACAATTACTCATGAAAATAGGGTTTGAAAAATTTTACCAAAGCCGAAACTTCGGGCGCACGCGACGTGTCTGCTGCTTACAAACT